>OW203733.1:9611139-10811139 GCA_934045075.1 Yponomeuta sedellus | reverse complement strand
ATAAGGCCAGATCATCTGCATATTGGAGGATTTCACAAAAAGAATTCACTGACAATTCAAGGTCGAAGGTATAATATACTATAAAGGAGGGGAGTAAGGACAGAGCCTTGTGGGAGGCCCTTCCAGACGATTCTAGGAGGGAGAAAGGTCCCCTGAGCACGTACAAGAATGGTTCTAGCCATTAAAATATTTGAGACAAAACGGACTATCTTCTCAGGGATGCTTAGCCGAAGCATTTTCTGCCTGAGCAGTGGAAGTTGTACGTTGTCATAGGCTGATGAGACGTCCAGAAAGACTCCCACACAAGATTCGTTATTTCAGAAAGCCAGACGTATGTCCGAGACTAAGATGCTAACACTGTCCATTGTACCAACGCCATTCCTGAAACCGAATTGACTTTTTGCAAGAAGGCCTTTACTCTCCACAAACCACTCTAGTCTGTTTTTAAATAGATGTTCCATTACTTTACCCAAAGTGGACGAGATCGCAATAGGACGATATGCCAAATAGTTATTAGAGTTTAAAATAGGGACTATGACTTGCGTGCTCCACTGCTCGGGGGGACAACTAGTTAAAAAGATAGCATTAACAATAGCTAGATAAATGTTTTTAGTGGAGGGGCCAGAATTTACCAAAAAAGAATAAGGAATGCCGTCCAAGCCAGGGGATGAATCATTCAAATGTTTTAGAACCAGGGATAGTTCCGCGAGAGAAAAGGGATTAGACAGTCTATGAGCATGATTAGAAGTAAGACGCGGATATATAATTGGATAGGTAACAGGGGATATTTCTGCCTGTGTCGGAGCCGAATCTGGAGCTAGCTGATCGGCAAAACTGTCAGCCCAGGAAAAAGAGGGATCATTTGCTACAGGATTTGAATTATTAAAGCTACCGCGGTATCTTTTAATGCTCTTCCACACAACTGATGATTTTGTGCGTGGAGACAAACTGTCACAAAATTTCTTCCATCCTTGTCTCTTTTTTAAGCAATAACCTATTAGTCTGAGCCGCAACCTTACGATAGTTCAAGAAATTCTCTGGGGTCATTGAAATGTTATTTTGTTCCTCTGCCATCTTACGGAGGTTTATCATCTGCGTACAATCAGAATCCCACTAGGGAGGAGATAATCTCCTACCACGGGAGGACATTTTTTTTAAAGGGAAGGTGGATTTGGCTGCCTCAGTAACAGCTACTACAAAAGCATTGTACACAGATCAAGATGAAGATCTGCAATTTTTGTGTCAGTCAGGTCAGAGAATTGCTCCCAATTCGTAGGGATAATTTCATGCTTTAACAAAGAGGAGAATTTTATGACTGGAAGTACCCTGTTTGGGAGATGAATGATGATTGGGAAATGATCACTACCAAAAGTGCTTGGGAATACAGACCACGATAACTGGGAAGCTAGGACAGAGGAACTCAAAGAAAGATCAACTACACTCTTAGGATTCTGAGTAGGGTAAACTCTGCGGGTAGGAAAACCATCATTCAGGAGGACTACATCAAACTCATCAAAAAGTTCCAGCAAAAGATAGGAGAAAGAGTCACTATGATAAGATCCCCATGCGATGTTGTGACTATCAAAATCCCCAAGGATAACTATAGGGGACGGAAGGGAGTAAAGCAAAAGACCAATTTCAGGTATAAAAACTGCTTGGGGGTGGGGAATGTAGAAGGATATAAATCAGTTGTCAAGTGCTCTGACAGCCAGAGCATTAATTCCATCTGGGTGGGGAGGAAGGTCAATTTTATGAAATAAAATCCGTTTGGAAATTAAGATCGCCGTACCGGCGTACCCATCAGCTCTGTCCTCCCGGAGACAGGAGTAGCCCGAAACCTTAAACGGGAGCTAGGCCTCAGCCACGTCTCCTGGAGGGCAAAGACTAATGGATTGAATTTTGAAATTAAAAATAAAAGATCTGAATTTTTGCTGTTGATGCTCCTACAGTTCCACTGAAGGGTTGTTAGAGCCATTATTAAGGGAGGTTAGAAGTTGCGACAGACTGTTGCGAATATTGTTCGGTATAAGCTCTGGTTCAAAGCGGGATATTATGGAGGTAAGCGCCGAGGCTAGTATTTCCAGAAGATTGTCATGAGGTGTGACTTCATTGATGGACTGCTGCAGAGCACACCCATTGGGCTGCAATGAGGGGAAAGGTTGTACGAGGGCTCGATGTGATAAGACATCATATCCTGCAGAAGATGCTGGAGAGGGAGAGCGACGAAAACGGACCACTGTTTTGGTATGAGACTGGCTGTGTTGAGATGTAGGCCCTGTGGGCGATGTAGGGAGGCTGGGAGATGGCAATGGAGCGAAGAGGGCACTGGCAACTTCACTAAATGGTTTTCGCGAGATTTTAGGTGAGGCTTCCTGAAATGATAGGTTCTCTTGGCTCATTAAGACCTTAATAGATTTTTGCCTGTGGAGTTCAGGGCAATTTTGAGAGTTTGCTGGGTGCAACCCAGAGCAGTGTAGACAGGATGGGCTAGCAACATTGCAGGTGTCTCCTTGGTGGGGCTGTGCATTTATAGCAACGTGGTCGGGAACGGCATTGAGCTTTAATATGGCCAAAATGACAGCAGTTCAGGCATTGAATCGTTGGCAGAAGGTAATTGTCAATTACAATACTTGAATGATAGCTAAAAACCCTTGGTGGAAGTGTTTGACCAGCAAAAGTCAGGACTACACTTTGAGTTGGAATCCAACTTGGAACCCCATCATCGAAGGACTTTCTGTTCAGGCGATGGGCGCGAACCACAGGGCCAAAGCCTTCAGAGACCACAACAGACTCAACCAGTTCTTCCATAGAGAAGTCCACCGGAATACGGCGGGCTAACCCCATTCGACAAATATCAAACGATGGAATTGCTGCAGAGTACTTGGCCAGAGAGAGAGAGAGGGATGCTCCAAGAAGATATTGGCTGCAGAAGCAGTTTTAAATTCAATAGAAATCTGGTTTCGACCAACGCTCTTGACCCCGTCCGGTAGAATGCCTTTTATTCCAATTCTGAATAAAAACTGACCAAATTTAAGTGGGCGAATTGTGGACCCAGCTGAGGGGTCCTCCTCTGTACGTGACACATGAACAATGTATGGTCCTTTATCAATCACTGCATCATACGTTTTCTTTTCCGCGAATGACGGGAGAGAGTAAACGGATTGAATGGAGGCAGACGCCTGAGCTGGATCCTTTATAGTTTTCTTAAAACTCGCTTTGTCTTTACCGTCGATTGCCCTCTTACGAGGATTCGCACTACTCTCCGGGACTGCACTGACCAATGAAGGTGTAAGAGATACTTCCATATCACTAGGAGGATCAGAAGGTTTTGGGTCCCCCATGATAAATTCACGGGGGCTCCTACTAACAAAACACACTTACCTTACCACGCAAACACAAACAAAAGCTTCCTACTGGGTTAAGGGACCCAAAGGGCCGGATTTTCGAGCCTTTTCAGGTTTTTTTCACTGCAGAAAATCAAAAACACGTGTGAACCCCAATCACTCTGACAGCCAAACCCGGGGTATTCGACTCCTAGTTTCTAATATTCCTCTTGACATGTCAAAACAATAATTAATAATTTTGACGTTTTCCTTCGCAGCGAGACTCACCGGATATTCATCATAATAATGAGACCACTACTAGAAAAATTGTGTGTTACGCTACAACCCCCTGCGGTTGGATCTTTTTCGACGATGAACAATTTACGCGGTTGGACCACATCATGACAAATAATTAGTAAGTGTTCTATGGCAGTGTTTCGCAAACTTTTTTAAGGAACACCTACGACGACATCAGGAAGTTTCAGAAATAGGCTATTTGGCAGATTGGCGAAAACAAACTAAGATTTTTTGTTGGTGTTGCTCTGCTCAGAAAGTGATAATCTTTCATGTATTTTTTCTAAAAAAGAGAAACAAATTTCATTTTTTAAATAAGCCACCAAATCGTCGCTCCTGAGCGATATGGTATAGTGCGTTCACATTAACTTGACGCGTGAGAGAATTGGTAACAAGGGCATAACATGTGAATTAGCTTTTGGACCTAACATGTGAATTAGCTTTTGGACCTAATCGGAAGACGGTAAAACAAGCCCTCAATCCTTTTATTTTCCCCAAGTAATGGGAATGATTTCTTATTTAACATGGTAACAGTAAAAATCTCAGTGCTACCAATTCTCTCACGCGTCAAGTTAATGTGAACGCACTGTAGGAACTCAGAATAAGGACTAAAGCATAGAAGGAGCCGTAAAATAAAAAGTAATTATTGAATAGCTTTCCTTGTTACTCTTACGATGATTCTTTGTGCCAGAAAGGGACAACTCTTACACTCGAAATTTTACAATCGTACTAGGTTGCATATAGGAAGTCATAGTTATATAGGGGGTCATAGACAAAAGTAGAAATCCATAAGGATGGGACATTCGACACGAAAACGTCGATATAATTTATTCCTTAACTAAACATTCTGTAAATATAGCAGTCCATATTAATATTATATGATATTAGCTGGCGCCGCAAACGTTGGTGTGCCATATATATTAACCCTACGATAAATTCTCAGCTCTCCGAATTTATCGTAGGGTTAATATATATGGCACACCTAAATTCGAACCCTCACTAATAGGTTTTGGGATATCTATAACAAATGATAGTGGACTGTATTTAATGAAATATAAATGTATTGAAAACAGCTGATAGGTTACAGTCGTTCGCGTCGCGCAAGATCAAAAATCGGTCGTGTTGAGGTACGACGACGGTAGAAGTGCCGTATGCGGCGGCGCAGCGGTGGGGGGCCCGTCTCGCCCCGGCCTCCGCCCGCGCCCGCTCAGTCCCCGCACGCTTCCAAGTATAACAGCGAGCTGTCTTAACCATATACTCCCGGCGTTGAAGTATCTTCAAGAAGATTAACTGGCAGAGGGCATATGTTGTTGAAGGCACGGCGGAGGATGCCCTTTTTTGTTTTTATGTCCGCGACCCTGGCGATATTGTCGGAGCCAGGTAGAAGGCGGACGACTCGACCGAGAAGCCACATCAAGGGGGTAGATTTTTGTCCTTGATCACCACCATGGTTCCTTCTTTGAGCTCTCCTTTAGCTCTGCACCACTTAGTTTTCTGTTGGAGCCATAAAATGTTTTCGTTAGAGAATCTCGCCCAAAAATGCAGCTTGAGGTACTCTATGCGACCAAAACGACTCAAGCTGGTGATTTTGTCGTTTGAAACCTGCGGATGAGGCACAAAGATTAGAGACCGTCCTAGGAGGAAGTGGGCAGGAGTCAATGGTGTAAGGTCTGATGGGTCCGATGAGATAGGAGTGATAGGCCTAGAGTTCAATATACCTTCTATTTGTATGAGGCATGTCGACATTTCCTCGTATATCAGATTAGCTAGACCTAGAATTCGTCGTAAATGATGTTTTGTGGATTTAACCGCCGATTCCCACAGTCCACCAAAGTGTGGAGTGTAGGCTGGAATGAATGAAAAATTGATACCTTGGTCTATCATTTCTGATGTATATTGTTGTTTTAATATATTGGCCAGTTCGTTGAATGCACCAACGAAAGTGGTGCCATTATCTGAAAAGATGCTTTGCGGCTTTCCCCTGCGAGCAATAAAACTGTTTAAAGCAGCAATGAACGCTTCTTTGGTCATATCTGAGACCAGTTCTAGGTGGACAGCCTTGGTCGCTAAACACACAAAAATGCAAATATAAGATTTAATCAATCTGCAGCCTCTACCTTTACGGTCTGCTATCAGCATTGGCCCGGCGTAGTTGATACCGGTCTCGAAAAATGGGAACTCTAGCTGAACTCTCTGTGAGGGTAATTGACCCATCACAGGCTGTATTGATTCAGCTTTCAGACGACAACACCTAACACAAGAATGTACGGTTTTCTTAGCCAGAGCTCTACCTCCCAAAGGCGAATAATTATGCCTGGTAGTTGCTAAAAGCAGTTGTGGACCAGCATGAAAGAGAGTTTTATGATATTTGTGAAATGATAGCTGACATATTTTATGCTTGCTACATAAGACTATTGGATGTTGCACATTGTAGTCATAGTGTGAGTTACCTAATCTGCCACCGACTCTTATCTGATTGCTAGAGTCAATAAAGGGTGACAGAGAAAGAAGCCTGTTTTTGCTAGGTAGCGATTTGCCAGCCTTTAGCAATTCGTATTCTGATGGGAATGATTGTTGTTGGGCTCTGAAGATAAGAAAGTCTGTTGCATGTGTTAACTCTAAAGCTGTAAGTGAAGGCAACTTTGTTACTTTGATTTTGCGACAATTGTTTATAAATCTGAAAAGTAGAGCCACAATGCGCTGAAGCTTCCAAAACTCTGAATATGTATTTAAAGAAGAAAATAGATCTGTTTTGGCCATTGTATTATCAGAAACCAATTGGCATGTATGAATAAATACGGATAAGTTTTCGTTGGGTACTGAATTTGGTTTCTGTGGCCAAAACGCTTTATCTAATGTAAGGAAAGATGGCCCATTCCACCATAAAGATGATTCACCTATGGAATCTGCGCTAAGCCCTCGAGACACAAGATCAGCTGGATTCTCTTTAGAAGGAATGTAACGCCAGCTGTACTTGGAGAAACCATCCTGTATCACGCCAACTCGAGTGCGCACAAAGGGTTTGAGCTGCGTCGTCGACGATGCAATCCATCCCAACACTATCATAGAGTCGCACCAAAATACACACTCACCGCAACTCAAGGTAAGTGAACTGAAAATTTTCGCACACAATCTTGCTCCCTGTAACGCAGCGCAAAGCTCAAGCCGTGGAATTGTCGTTGGCTTTATGGGCGCCACTTTACTCTTTGACGCCAGAAGGTGAACAGTGACAGTATCAGACGCGCTTGTAGAGCGTACGTATATGCACGCTCCGTATGCTTTTTCTGAGGCATCGGTAAAAACATGAAACTCTACCGCTGATGGTGAGTCACATGTAATCTATCTGGGAATTTTAATGTTGTTTAAAAGAGGTAGAGTTTTGTAAAAGTTAAGCCATAACTTTTTTATATGCTCTGGCAACTCTTCATCCCATGAACAGTTGTGTACCCATAGTTGTCGCATAATAATCTTTGCTTCTACTATGCAAGGCGAAACTAAGCCTAGAGGATCAAAGACCTGTGCTATAACTGATAATATGTATATTTTATTCAGTTTGCCATCAATTTTGAAATTTATTGAAAATGAAAGTTCGTCAGTAGAGCATTGCCAATTGAGACCTAAGGTCTTGGACGATTTATTAGCGCTGAGATCAACAACGTCTGCACTATTACTGCTTTTGCTGCTGACGACACTACAATTATTGTAAAGGGAGAAAAAAATTACACTTTTGAAACTGACATAAACCAAACCTTAGATAATGCTCTAATGTGGCTTAAGAGTAACAATCTCATTATGAATTCAGATAAAACAAAATACATTCAATTTACAACAAAGAAAAACCAGAAAGCTAAACTAAATATAGCAATAAATAATAATAAAATACAAGAAGTGAATCAAACAAAATTTTTAGGCATTGTCCTTGATGAACAATGCACTTGGAAACCACAAGTCGAAGCAGTATGCAATAAAATAAATAAATTCGTATTCGTTTTAAGAAAAATAAGGCAAATTACGTCAGTAGAAACTGCGCTTCTAGTATATCACAGCTATGTCTGCGCTACTTTGCGATATGGTGTAGTTCTGTGGGGAAATTCTACAGAAAGCCACAGAGCTCTTGTTGCACAAAAAAAATGTCTTAGGGCATTGGGGCATATGGGGCATGTCTTGGAGAGAATCATGCCGACCGATCTTTCAGAAATATAAAATTCTCACTCTTTACGGCATTTATATTCTTGAAGTCTGTAAATTTGTTAAGAGAAACCTGGAGCTATTTGAAATGCATAATAATGAAAATAAAAGAACAGTGAGGCATAAAACGTTAACCTATCCTAAAGTTAGACTCGAACTTGTTAGACGAAATAGTTATTACATGGCAATAAAAATATTTAATTCCCTGCCGAAAGACATAAGTTCTCTCCCAGAAAATAGATTCGACAAAGCGCTTTCTAACTGGTTGGTTCAAAAATGTATATACAGTGTAAATGATTTCTTTAAACCATAATGAATTTCAAATCCAATAATGACATCTTAAATTCTTGACATTGTATAATAATTTTGTAAATAATATAGCTTTTAATTTTAAATCATTATATTTGTATACCATATAATGGTGCTACACGCTTGTCCGTAGTTATGTATTATATAAAACCTACATGTACCGTGTTTGCTGACAAATAAAGACTTGAATTGAATTGAATTGCAAATAGCTTGTAAAATGTCTGACTTATTTGATTGATTGATCGAATTTTCTAAGATTGAATTTTGCTTTGTTTAGTGTCTGAGTGATGCCTTGACACAAATCTATTGTTTGTTCAATAGAGTCTGCACCTGTTAAAAGGTCATCCACGTAAAAATCATGGGCTATAGCAAACTCTACGTTTTTGTCTGCCGCTTCTGACGCTAGCTGAACCAAACACCTGGTGGCTAAAAATGGTGCTGATGCCGTGCCATATGTGACAGTGTTCAGCTTGTATGATTTTAGATGATCCGATGGATCTTCTCTCCACAATACTTTTTGTAGAGAGCGCTGCGTTTCTGTGACAAGTATTTGCCTATACATTTTCTCTACATCCCCAGTTACCACATACTTATGTTGGCGAAATCGTAGCAAAATGGAAAGCAAATCGTCTTGTACAGTTGGGCCAACCATTTGAATATCGTTGTACGATTTGCCTGATGTAGTAGCTGCAGATGCGTCGAAAACTGTACGTAGCTTCGTGGTTGTACTTGACTCACGGATAACGCCGTGATGGGGCATGAAGTACTCAATGTCTGTGCCATTGTCTTGCCTTTTGTCTTCAGTCATGTGACCTAGAGCAACATAATATTCTTTCATAAAGGAAACATACAGTTCCTTGAAGTCTGGCTCCCTCTCTAGCTTTCTCTCCAGTGATAGAAACCTACGCCTAGCTATCTCGAAAGAGTTTCCTAATAATTCAGAAGATTCCTTTAAGGGAATCGTTACTATAAACCTGCCATCGACATCGCGTTCCGTAGTCTGAACGAAATGTTCTTCACATGCATTCTCTTCTGATGTAAAATCGTGTTTAGGGGAAATTGTATCTAATTCCCAAAAACGAGAAAGGTCTGAATATGTATGAGTGTCCTGTGTAAACATACAAATTGTAGTCTGATTTTTTGTCGCAAATTGCGCCTTATATGAGCCAACCTAATTTTGTTTCATATAAGATCGGTTTGTTTCTACCTAGCTGAATGCGGTTGCTTCCTATCACGGCCCAAAAAATGTCTGCTCCAACTAAAATGTCGATAGAGGACGGCTCGTTGAAAGTTGGATCAGCTAGATTTATGTTTGTAGGTATTGATAAGCTGTCTTTATCAATGTAGGATGTAGGGAGTGATGATGTAATCTGTGGTAATATTAAACAGTCAATGTTCACCCTAAAGTCGCCATTAGAAGACTATTGTAAGAGAGCAAGACCGAGCGCTATTGAATGCCTGATTGTTAATTCCTGAAACCCTTGAGCTGATCGGTTGAGCTTACCACAGAATTGAGCTTACCACAGAAAGCTTGTGTAACGAAGTTGGCTGTACTTCCATTGTCTAGCAGCAGTCGAGCTACGTGTGGCTCGCCTCTGCTGTCCAACACCTTCAGCAACAGTCCTCGACAGTGTAACGTGTCGAGTCTGTATGCTGTCTTGTTGACAATTTAAGGCAACATTATTCTCAAGTCTGACTTCTTGTTCTGTATGAAGCAATGTGTTATGTCTTTCTCTACAATATTTGCAGGGTCCGAGTCTAAATTTAGCTGTAGCATGGCCTGGACGCAGACAATTCATGCATACCTTTGCTTTTTGGGCCACCTTATTTCGGGACTCTAATGGTAAATTCCGGAAAGTTTGACAGCTGAAAAGGAGATGTTCCTGATTGCAAACAGGGCACTTTAAATTGAACTTTTTTGTTGCTGTTGCTACTATGAAGCTTTTGGGCTTGTGGGGTAGACTCGGCCCTATGTTTTGTCTCTAGAAGATCTGCTCTACTGCTGAGAAAAGACATGAAATTGGCGAAGGTAGGTGGGTCTGTTAAACAATTTCTGTATTCTTCCCGTTCACGATTTGTTACACTGTCTAATTTAGTTGACACCATGTAAATAATGAGTGTGTCCCAGTGTTCAATGGGCTGATCGAGGGTAGCTAGAGCCCTTAGATTTTTGTTTGTCATGTCGATTAAATGACGCAAAGCTTTGCTAGATTCTTTTTGAAGTGGTTCTGTATTGAAGAGAGCTTGGACGTGATTGTTAACAAGCAACCGCTTATTGTCGAAACGTTCTTGCAGCAACCTCCAAGCCTCTTTGTAATTATCTGATGAAAAGTCCAGGCTTTTGATGACTAATGCGGCGCTTTCCTTCAGGGACGCTCGCAAATAATAAAATTTATTGATGTTGTCAATACTGTCATTTTTATGTATCAGTGATGTGTTACTATCGCGATATTCGAGCCAATGCTGATAGTTTCCATCAAAGTGAGGCAAATCAATTTTGAGCAATTTGAAAACGATTACTACAGCCTGCTTGCCTCCGCGCGAGATATCATAGAAAATCAGGCCCCCAACCGACGTGGTGCGGCCACGGACGTAGGGTAGTTTAGCCGGTTTTCGGCCATTTAAGGACATTTTCATATTCAGAGCGATTTTTTTCAATGACAGAGTAAACAAAAATGGACAAATAAAATACTTTTGAATCATAAAACTATTGCAATTTCCATTTTTCAAACCTTCAGCTAAGAAAACATTATCGTTTAATTATAAAAAATAAAAATATCGTGAGGTGTGGATTTTGCCCTTTCCCGGCCACCTATTTCAGTTTACGGCCACTTGTTTTGTTAGTTTTCGGCCAATTTTTGTTTTTTCTAATAACTCTTATTTTTATGGTGGTGTATCGTTTTTAAATAACAATAAAATGAGTAAAAAAAATCAAAGAGCTTTTAATATTGTTTACTTAAAACTAAAAAATTAACCAAATTCCGGCCTCACAATAAATCATGGCCGATAAACAAAATTGGTCAACCCGGGTTTCGGCCACCTTGCATAAAATGGCCGACAACCTAATTTGAAGGAGTTAACTTTCGACCGCCAATGTCAATATATAATTAAACTCTTTCGAACAAATCAAGGATGAAAGAGTTCTCTTAGATCAGGATGTTAGTTAATATAAGAGAAACTTATTGAAATAAATAGATTTACTAGCCCTTCTAGCGCCACGCGCGCTCGGAAAAAAGAAAGTTCAAAGGTACCGCATAGTGCAGGGTCATTTCGCACCGCCATTTTTTTGCATCTTTTTTGTGAACACAGTTCCGCATTTCTCAAATTAGAGAAAGTACTACGTAATTATTCAATAAGTGTTATATATCACTACAATCTGCATAAAATTCCCTATCCGGTTATTATACTTGTAATGCTAATAAAATTATCAATAAACTTACATGATATTCAAATGACGAGATGAATTTCACTATCCACGCCATTTTGACACTACTTTGAACTTTGTCTCACTATTTTCACTAATTACTCATTCACTAGCACTGAACTAACACTTATAATATGATCTGCATATTATCTTTTACTGTTTATACAATTTTCATACTCTAATTCACCAAAATAAAGCTATAAATGAATAATTACCAGGAAGAGGTAAAATGACACTGACCGCCCATACAAGCGGCACAATCCGGGCTAAAAGTTCGAGGCTTTTTTCACTTTCTTTTCCATCAAATACAACGAAACTGTTATTTGAATCATAATCTACACACTTTTCCCAGTAATTTGATATATAACACATGAACAAATACGCAGCGTTGCCTTCTCTAAATAACTTATAAAACTTTAGCGAGCGGAGCAACTCACGACGAAAACGCAAAATGGCGTCTGACCTAGCAAGCTCATGTGGTTTCGATGATAATTCAATTTTTTTCCACGTCACGTCATTTGATTGGTTGGCGAAAGTAATCCTTACTAACCATTGGCCAATAAAACAACAGATATTGTCCATAGAGAATGCACAGAGCATAGATAAAAAGAGTCCAATCTGAGCGTTGCATAGTGTACATACGTCTGTACACTAAGCGCTTGGGGGATTGCGCGCGGCCGGGCTGATTAGTGTACAGACGTATGTACACTAAACGCGAGAAGGGCTAGTATTTATCACCGCTTTTATAAATGACCGAAAAATAAGCTAAATATCCTTAGTTCTCGGTCATTTTATTACACTTAGGCCGAAAAGTGGATTTACGAAGTCCCTCTCTCGGCCACCGTTATACAAAACAATTAAAATGGATTTTAAGCACGAATGCAATTAGTAAACATGCGGCCGAAATCTAACTGCATAAATCAGGATACTTTTTAAATTATATCCTAACAATATGATTTGGAAAAAGTGTTTATTCAATGGTAAAGTAATGAATTTATAATCGTAGGATCGGTGTCAGATTTCGGCCAGGCGGCCGAGAATCAACTGGCTCGTCAAAATTGAAGTTAGTTATCCGTCCACCTAATATTTATTATAAGTACTAAGTATTATAGACATTTTCATCAAAATAACATCAGTTTAACATATTAACTGTGCATTACAGTAATATTTTGGTGGATAAATCAATACACAATGTCGTAACTTACCATGCAAATAATTGGCGCGCACTATTTTTTTCTCTGCTTTCGACACACACTCACATTGCTTGAAACGCGAGGGAAAACTGACGAAACAAATGAAACGCTACTAAGATATTTAATTATGTAGGCAAAGACATCATTAGAATCTATGCGGTAACAATAGATTTTTTTACTCGGGCGTATTTTATTTTCTTATTATTTCGTAAAAACTGCGTGATGGCCGAAAACTGAAGGTGGCCGGCAAATCGACTAAGTTACCCTATGTGAGGTAGGTTCTGGGTGCAGCACGGTGGTCACAAACAAGCAAAATAATTGTGTCAGATTGCCCAAAATTGATTTGCCTCACTATGATGGAAACTATCAGCATTGGCTCGAATATCGTGATACGTACACATCACTGATACATAAAAATTACAGTATTGACAACATCATTAAATTTCATTTTTATGTATCAGTGATGTGTACGTATCGCGATATTCGAGCCAATGCTGATAGTTTCCATCAAAGTGAGGCAAAATAATTGTGTCAGATTGCCCAAAATCGATTTGCCTTACCTCAGAATAAGGACTAAAGCATAGAAGGAGCCGTAAAATAAAAAGTAATTATTGAATAGCTTTCCTTGTTACTCTTATGATGATTCTTTGTGCCAGAAAGGGACAACTCTTACACTCGAAATTTTACAATCGTACTAGGTTGCATATAGAAAGTCATAGTTACTTATATAGGGGGTCATAGACAAAAGTAGAAATCCATAAGGATGGGACATTCGACACGAAAACGTCGATATTATTTATTCCTTAACTAAACATTCTGTAAATATAGCAGTCCATATTAATATTATATGATATTAGCTGGCGCCGCAAACGTTGGTGTGCCATATATATTAACCCTACGATAAATTCTCAGCTCTCCGAATTCTTGTTCTCACTTACCTATATGTTGCAAATACACAAACTCATGAAAATCGGTGAACCCATTAAGGAAGAGTTCGATAACATGCACAGTGAGATGGTTATATAGGTATTTGATTTACTAAGGTTGTAACTTGTAATTGTGAAATCTGGTATGTAATGTAAGTTTGTATGTATGTATAACATGACATTGAGCCCACGTTAGCTGAAAAAAAACTACAGAAAACTATCTATTTGTACAAGTTCAATAAATAACTTGTAATAATAAATAAAGAAATTGACCTCGATCTAACCATACCTAGATAGCGAGCTTTGTGCATTCAAAATTTTAGAGCGCAGCTCATAGAAGAAGTATAACAAAAACTTGTGATAGATTGTTTTTTATTTGACAAAAGTTAGAAGACGTTTTACGAAAATTAATTAAATAATTTATTGCACAACCAGCTTCACACTCTCTTTGTTTAAACTTCCTGGTTCCTGAAGAAGGGTAACCTGTGTATCAGGAACCAGAGCAGAGCCTTTAAATTATACAGGGAATTACAAAAAGCAAAAAGAACACTTCGAATAAAATAATAGGAAAAATTAAAAAACATTTAATGTTTGTCCTTCTAATCCAGCGATAGTCTTGGTTAGTACTACAAGGAAGGGGTATGGAAATATAAACATAACAATTCTGGCTATTTATAAACATACTTATAAATCAGTACAGAACTTATACAAATTAATTTGTTTATATGAAATTATTGCTCGTTAAATAACAGTCTTTGTTAAAAAATAAAGTCCTAATCTAATCTTGTAAATGAAGCCATCTTCTTCAAAATGTCTGCTGCAAACGTAAGTGATTTTGCTCAATACCAATTTCACCGTGAAGCCATGCCGTCTATCCACATTTGTTGCACTGTGCTATCTTCGGGTAACCTGTAATAAATAATTATTAATTAAAAACCGCCATAATCAGTCCAAACGTTAATTTTATTTATGACAGATCGACACCCTTAAAGTTATTTATTATTTGACAGCAAACCGTAGATATAAAATCCAGTACTGGACACCTTTTTTCACAATAGTGATGCAATTTGTTCGCTACATTATAATCATATTACTACACGTAGATTGTGCAGTAAAAACTATTTAAGTTCATTTTCTATAAGATATATGAACCTATCTTATTACAAGTTCTAAATTTTATGAAAGTAGGTGGAATTATTGTAAATAAAAATAATTTAAAAAATAAATTAAATTTGTCCTTAGCACTGGTTAGTGCATTAAAAATAAAAATAGTATAATAAAAATAATATCAAAACCCCTTTTGGTAGTTTTTTAATTTATCATGCTGAATCTATAAATAGGAAAAATATTAAACAATAAACTTCATAGAACGTTTCTGAATCGAGCTTTCAATAGTTTATTAACATAATATGTTAATTAACTTTTGAAAGCTCGATTATATAACGGAATAAACACAAGAAAAAAAAAACTTCTTTACTAAGTATCAATAACTTTTTCACTGAGGGAATGCTGGAAATGCCCATCCCTATCGCCCTAAAATAAACAACAAACTTTTTACTGTGATTAAATTGATTATACTCATGATTAATTAACTTTGAAACACTATTCTTAAATGATATTAAAGCTTTGTTGCAATTCCAGTAGGTCATAGTTAAAATTCAAGGGAAAAAACCACTATAAAGTAGGTACACAAAATTTAGTCTTACCGATGGAAGCTGATGAAGGTGGTTTTGTTTTCTCTTCTCCCGAATGGGTTTTACATCCCAATATCACACACGCCATTCCGATGTATTACGTAAACTCCATACTACGAATATCCACTGAAATCCACCTTAGATTGTCTTAAAACAACCCAAAAAACACAAGGTTTTTGGAGACGACGCACTCCAACATCTGTTGTCTAACACACTGCCAAATCGAAGGTACTTGGCAGCCTACTACAAGAACATCTCTAATTCAGTAGCATAATGGTAACCAAAGGTAACCAACTTGACAATTGAGGGTGGTACGTTATGAATAATAAAACATCACACTACTATATTTTTCTCTGTCTAACACGTGGTTGGCGACGTTTCAAACTAACGAGACAGACATGTGTCAGGTGTTCGTTTTATAACGCTCCTTCTATGCTTTAGTCCTTATTCTAAGATTTTCACCAAGTCGCTCCTGAGCAGTGAGCAATGTGGCGTGACATAGGAATTATAATCTGTAAAATGTATCTTGAGCTCCGCGACAGGTGTCATCGAAATTGAGTCCATGAAATTTTGAATTTTTGCACATAATATTTGTATGTACTGCAAAAACTCCGTACTTACTGCACAAATAGTTATAATAACTGCAAAATTCATACTTTCGATGATTTGGTGATGGATGATCTAAACTGCAGGTTTACTATTGGAATTGAAGTTTATCACTTTGAAAAGCATTATCGAATTTCATTAGAATTAAAATAATCATAATGAAGAATTTTAACTAATTTTGATTATAAGCACTCCATATCCTCTGTCAAAAATAAAAAAATACTAGTGAAAGAATTACTTCGATACGTTAATTAGTTTCCGATTTAGAAGTATAACAAATTGTAACCGTACGACGCGGGCTTCCGGTTACGCTGTGACGTCATCGTACAACACGCTCAGTCTGGCTTACTCATGCCCGGTTTCTGAGGTCCATTTAAACCTAGTTTATCTATTCCATAACGCTATTGATTCAATAACTTGACATTTTACGTTTCTGAACACATATTATGCAAAAGATAAACTTGGTTTAAACTTCGCTCAACTTAACCGACCGGATTTGATCGTTTATCGAATCTTTAACTTTATTTGACGTTTCAAGTGACATTAGACAGTTTAGGTTATTTTACATAAATTGTATTTTCTCTTGTGAAAAACAACCAGTCTTGTTATTTTGTTAACACTATATTTTCATTTTAAATAATAGTCTGTTAGTATGGAGTATACTAGTTCATCAGATTCGGATTTGGAAGTGATGGAGCTTGTTGCGCATATTTCTGTACCGAGAAACTCGTTCTCGTATGAGGAATTCCAAGCAAGATATCGTTTTAATAAGGATACTGTCCTGTCTTGTACATTTCAGCCGTAATCATAAGTATGATTATAAACGATTCTTGTGGGGTCAGTAAAATGAACTTAGGTTTTATGTTTCAAAATATGTAACTACTTTACTCATAAAATATTAAACGAAAGACATAAAATATTAAGTGATTTTCTAAACATCTTTAGTTCGGTAGCATAATGGTAACCAAAGGTAACCAACTTGACAATTGAGGGTGGTACGTTTTGAATAATAAAACATCACACTAATATATTTTTCTCTGTCTAACACTTGGTTGGCGACGTTTTAAACTAACGAGATACGAGACAGACATGTGTCAGGTGTTCGTTTTATAACGCTCCTTCTATGCTTTAGTCCTTATTCTTAGTTGTTTACCCTGACGACGAAGTTGGTAATTATTTGATTTCATATCCCAAACTTCTCGAAACTCTTCTTTCCATCCACGTTATCAACACGCTTTAAGTGACATTTGATGTCGACATTATCCCGACAGTGTGACGGCTGTCGTGGAGCTCAAGCTATGTTTTACAGACTATAGTGATGTCACTGGTCAATGCAGAAACAAAATGTCAAGTCAACCTTCGGGCTCTCGGATCGCTCTATTTACTGACCTGTGATGTCATTATAGATTCGACTAATCCTGGCAGTTTTCGATAAAATTGCTGCAGATACAAAAATTATCAAGTTTTATCCTGTTTTTTACACAAATTAAGCTTTTTTTTTTGTAAAATGCCCTAAATCGGTTTTAAACCTTTGATACTGTTGTTTAATAATAAACATTTGTGATTAATAATAGTGGTTTAATACGCCCGACCACGTGGGTGGCTCCCACCGTGGCTAGACGGGCCGCCTCCTGGAAGTTGCGCCCCCGCGCCGTGACAAGGGCAAACGAGGTGCAACCCGCGCAGCAGCGCACCACATAGGACCCAGTAGACCGATTTCTGTGGAACACCGCATCTCATGAGTCGGCGGTGCATGCCGCCGTCTCGTCCCTGGTACACAACTTCTCTGTCCTTCAGGTAGTTTCCGATCACGCGCCGCAGGTAGTCGGGCACCGCATGGAATCGGAGCACCTCCCATACGGGAGGCGGTGCATACGCACCCGAAGGGCAGAGAGTTGAAGGCGTTGGCTATGTCCAGGGACACCGCCAGCATTATCCCGCCCGCCCCGGTTGCCTCGTCCGACAGGTCCCTCACGCGTTGGATGGCGTCGATGGTCGAGCGACCCCAGCGAAAGCCATACTGGCATTCAGCTAGGTCGGGCCGCCTTCGCGCAGGTGCCGGCCGATGCGGGCAGACAAAGCTTGCCCGCCTCGTCTAGCAGCACGATCGGGTGATAGGCAGATGGAGAGTCCGCCTGTCTGCCCTCCTTCTGCAGGAGAACCAATCTCCCGGTTTTCCACACCCTCGGAAAACGTCCCGATGTCAGACATCCATCAAGGAGCCCCCTGTGTTTGCTCCTCCAACTCATTCATGGCCGCCACCAGGACGCGACCGGGTATTCCATCGGGACCGGGAGCGGTTTTCTTCCCCCGCAGCTTTAGGAGGGCTACACCCACTTTGGCCTCGGTCACGGGAGGAACCTCTGCGGCCATCGACCCACCATTCCCGATGCCTATCCCCGCCAGAGCTGGTGGAGTGTGCTCCATTGCGTCCGGGAATAGGCCGGTGACAACATCGTAGCATTCGTCTTAATCGAAGTAAGCAATTTTGATATATCGAAATCAGTCATGGTGACCATTGAAAAAATAGTAGCTTTTTCGTGTCGGTGGAATTCGTAGTAAGTCAAATCAGATATAGTCACGTTAGTTTTTCCAGGTACATTTAAAAAGTGGTCGTTAATCAAATCAGCGTCGTTATAGTGTGAGGGAAGTTCCTGATTCCGCTTGTCCGGCAGAACTGTGCGTTTGAGATTTTTCCAAAGTCGCTTTGCATCACCTGCACACTTGTTAATATTATTTTGGAAGTAGGCACGTTTCTCATTAAATAAGGCAGAGACAACGAGGTATTTAAGCTCTAGATAATATTTTCTGTGTGCATCAGATTTAGTTGCTTTGTAGCGTTTATGAGCTTCATCACGAAGACGCATCATCAAACGCACATTGTTCGTAAGCCACGGTTTAGGAGACTCCCTCACAACTACAGTTTTGACTGGTGCATGTATGTCAAATAGTTCAGTAACAAGTTCATTAAATAGTCTTACCATTTTATTAATATCATCAAGTAATAAAATACTTTCCCAGTCAATCAGTTCCAAGTCTCGGTCAAAAAAGTCGCGGTTTATGTCCTTAATAGGTCGGTATGTCACAATTCTTGGTGGTAGCTTTTGTTTCTTTACGTCCAGGTCAACAGTTATAAAAGCATGTCTACCGAGAGCCGGTATATGGTGCACATCGGTCCTAAGTACTCGCGCGTCAGTACAGACAAGGTCAATAGTCGTCTCGCTGTGATCAGTAAAGTGGGTCGGTTGGTCAACGTGTTGAGTCATACTAAGAGAGGTTAAAATTCCATTAAACATGAATGGTTCCTATTACAGAAGTCGTTATAGTTAATGTTAAAGTCACCTACTAACAAAACACGGTCGTAGCCAGTCATGGAAGTCACGGAGTCTGTGATCGCATCAAAGAAGGTGTCAGGGTGTAGCCATGGAGGGCGATAGGCCGTTCCGACCAGAAGTCTTTTCCCACCAACATTTACACGTAGCCACATCTGTTCCACGGTCGGCGCGGGGGGGTGCGGACAAAGGCGGGCGGCGACGCCACGCTTTACAAAGAAGCCGACGCCGCCGCCGCGCGCTCGCAGTTCGCGCGGGCGCGGGATGTGACGAAGGTTGTAGCCAGCCACCGAGGGCGCGCGACCATCTTGCCCCTCACGAAGCCACGTTTCATTTATTGCCACTAGGTCAGCTGAAAGATTACCCATGGCCACAATAAACTCGTCGTGTCCCGTTCCCAGCGAACCAGCGTTGAACAGACCAACTCTAAATGATTTTGATTTAGGAATGATAAATACATACATAGAAGGAACTAAATAAACTGTACGTGTTATTGATAAATATTACATATATACTACTACGCAATGTACATATACTAATTAATGCCAATTTTGATACACAAATTTGGTTATAATATATACATATTTGCAGACAAGGCCACCACTTCGTTTTAGGCAGAAATTTTTCGGCAACTAAAACAGCGACACACCGCGACAAAAAATTTGCACATACAACAAATACAACAATCATGAAATACAGAACTAAAAGGCTACTACAAAATACATCTATGTAATTACGCTGATGGGCTGGGCCGAACTTCAGCAATTTTAAAAATATCTGAGATGTCGTTCTCTTTGCGTATGCGGTGAGCCGGCTGCCCTTCGGAGCGACGCACGTAGACCCGACCATCTCCCGTCCACACCCAACGCCACCCATGGACTCGAGCCTGCTCGCGAGCCCTACCGAACAGCTGTCGGTTTAATTTAGTGAGCCGCTCATTTACATAAAAGCGCCAGCTTAAAGCCACGATTTCACTAGGAGCTTAGTCAGCTTAAAGCCACGATTTCACTAGGAGACAAGTCGCGCGACATTTGCCAGAACATCTACGGTGCGTGTTCTCGGAACATGTCAGCAACATGTCGCGAGACATGTTCCTAGACATGTTCTGCGACAATTTGTCGCCTAGTGAATACTTACATGGCGTAAATGTTTGCGAATTATCTGAGACAATCATGTGTGGTAATCCTCTGGAAGCTATAAACGTTCTTAGGGCCAGCAGGCATTCTTCTGCTGTGAGATTTTCCATCACTTCTAGGTGGATCGCTCGTACACGGCCAGGCATGTGAATAGGTACACACATCTTTTCTTGTTACCAGAGGCTTTAGTCACTAGTAATGGGTCAAAGTAATCAATGCCCGTATAAGTGAAGGGTGCACTGAAATTCACTCTCTCTGCAGGTAAGGCTGGAGGAGGTGGCAGTTTGTAGGGTCCTCCGCCATGTCTGACAGATTGTGGGAATTTTTATGACCTTTTGAAACTGAGCTCTACCCTGAGGTATCCAGTATCTTTGCCTTATTAATCTGAGTGTATGTGATACACCAGGGTGCGCCAAAGTTGACCGAAGATTCCTACCTCGATTATTATAACTCCGAAAATTTTATTACTACAATTTTTCATCCTAACAATCACTATTAATAACTACTCTGTTCCGAATGTTATTAATTCCGAATCATCCAACTTCATCATGTCGGTAACAATAAACATCTATTGTACTATATTTGTTTTCCGATATTTTCTCAAAATAACTGTTTTTTACACTATTATTCGAAATCACATATTTTTTTTTAAAAACCTATTTAGAGGCTAAAAATTTCACCCATGCCGGGATTCGAACCCGCAACCTCTGGCTATCCGTACCAGCGCTCTACCAATTGAGCCAATGGGCGACTCATGGCATCAGTGAAATTTCGAACCTCTTTACAATATTCTCTGTATTACGTACTGGCAGCGACATCTGACTTAAGCAAATTGCATTACTTACAGCCCCGACTACCTACTTTGCAGTTGGGTTTAACATCGGAACGATATCACTATACCCACATGATTACACTATTTTTATTTTTAATGCACTAACCCATGCTAAGGAACAATTTTTTTTTAAAAACCTATTTACCCGTTCCGATGTTAAACCTAACTGCAAAGTAGGTAGTCGGGGCTGTGCAAATTGCTTAAGTCAGATGTCGCTGCCAGTACGTAATACAGAGAATATTTTAAAGAGGTTCGAAATTTCACTGATGCCGTGAGTCGCCCATTGGCTCAATTGGTAGAGCGCTGGTACGGATAGCCAGAGGTTGCGGGTTCGAATCCCGGCATGGGTGAAATTTTTGGCCTCTAAATAGGTTTTTAAAAAAAAATTGTTCCTTAGCACGGGTTAGTGCATTAAAATAAAAATAGTGTAATCATATATTTGTTAGTAGAATTGTTTTTATTCTAAAATTTTACATTATATAGGTACCTACATTCATTTTGTGAACTTGTTAATTAGGTCAATGCCGCCACCGAGATCGACATCAGGGCAGTAGGTAGGTTAGGTTAGAACATGTAAAAACAACAAAAAAATACTGTTTTCAGAACGAAACCTTCCTACCTATAAGTCAGAATAGGATACTATTAGGTCAATGACGCTACTGAAATTAACATCTGGGCAGTAGATAGGTTAGGTTAGGTTAGAACATGTAAAACAACAAAAAACACTATTAAATATACCAACCAAAAGTCAAATTATGGTAAGTACTGTTAGGTCAGTGTTCCTACCGAAATCAACATCTGGGCAGTAGGTAGCTTAGGTTAGGTTAGAACATGTAAAAACTACAAAAAACAGTACTTTGGAACTAAACATACTAACCAAAGTCAAATTATGGTACTTTTTGGTCAGTGTTGCTACCGAAATAGACATCTGGGCAAAACAACTGAACAAAGATATCAAAGTCTGTAAATACATACCATACATACAAATAAGAATATAACTTATCGATAATATGAGTAACAATATTATGAAAAACATGTTTATGAATGACAACATTATGGTAAAAAACACTTAGGAGTTTAGATTAGTTTAGTAATAATATTAGTAATAAAAAAAATCGGAAACCAGAGGGTTATGATCTTCGTCGGTATTACCTACTAGAAATCGTATGAACAAAAACATTAGAACCAAAATTTTCGGAAGAGTGATCATTCAGAGTACAAATCGTTAGTAAGACCAGTTTCGGAAGTTAGACTTTAGTTGAGCCAATATGGACCCGATACACCAACATGATAGTTTTCTTCGTGAGTAGGTACGTTTTATCAATTCACTCGTAAAAGTTGAGTCTCTTGGTATGAGAGATAACCTTTTCGTATTTTTTTTGTATTGTTAAAATCGGATATCAGAACACGCAATGTTAAACCAATTCTTTGCACATTTTTTCGTTGTATGGAACCGGAACAAAGTTTCAGGTGTCTGAAACCTGAAACTTTGTTCCGGTTCCATACAACTTTAAATTCAGACCTACACGACTTTAAAACGTCACGTGCACACATCCATCTACTGAGCTAAGGCCTGATATTAGGCCTTTCAAAGGAAAGGGTACAAAATACAGATTTAAACCTTATTAAAACTATTCGAAATGTCCTCCTCTGGCTTCGATACAAGCCTTCAATCTGCAAGGCCAGTCATCAATCGATGCACGCACGACATTCATGTCAATATTGGCGACTGCTTTAACCAGAGATGCTTTAAGCGACTCCAAGTTGCGGTGTGGTTTAGCGCAGACCTTCTCCTCTAAGTGCTGCCATATTTTTAATCCAAAAGATTCAAGTCTGGACTGGAGGAGGGCCAATCCTCATGATTTAGAAGTATAACAAATTGTAACCGTACGACGCGGGCTTCCGGTTACGCTGTGACGTCATCGTACAACACGCTCAGTCTGGCTTACTCATGCCCGGTTTCTGAGGTCCATTTAAACCTAGTTTATCTATTCCATAACGCTATTGATTCAATAACTTGACATTTTACGTTTCTGAACACATATTATGCAAAAGATAAACTTGGTTTAAACTTCGCTCAACTTAACCGACCGGATTTGATCGTTTATCGAATCTTTAACTTTATTTGACGTTTCAAGTGACATTAGACAGTTTAGGTTATTTTACATAAATTGTATTTTCTCTTGTGAAAAACAACCAGTCTTGTTATTTTGTTAACACTATATTTTCATTTTAAATAATAGTCTGTTAGTATGGAGTATACTAGTTCATCAGATTCGGATTTGGAAGTGATGGAGCTTGTTGCGCATATTTCTGTACCGAGAAACTCGTTCTCGTATGAGGAATTCCAAGCAAGATATCGTTTTAATAAGGATACTGTCCTGTCTTGTACATTTCAGCCGTAATCATAAGTATGATTATAAACGATTCTTGTGGGGTCAGTAAAATGAACTTAGGTTTTATGTTTCAAAATATGTAACTACTTTACTCATAAAATATTAAACGAAAGACATAAAATATTAAGTGATTTTCTAAACATCTTTAGTTCGGTAGCATAATGGTAACCAAAGGTAACCAACTTGACAATTGAGGGTGGTACGTTTTGAATAATAAAACATCACACTAATATATTTTTCTCTGTCTAACACTTGGTTGGCGACGTTTTAAACTAACGAGATACGAGACAGACATGTGTCAGGTGTTCGTTTTATAACGCTCCTTCTATGCTTTAGTCCTTATTCTTAGTTGTTTACCCTGACGACGAAGTTGGTAATTATTTGATTTCATATCCCAAACTTCTCGAAACTCTTCTTTCCATCCACGTTATCAACACGCTTTAAGTGACATTTGATGTCGACATTATCCCGACAGTGTGACGGCTGTCGTGGAGCTCAAGCTATGTTTTACAGACTATAGTGATGTCACTGGTCAATGCAGAAACAAAATGTCAAGTCAACCTTCGGGCTCTCGGATCGCTCTATTTACTGACCTGTGATGTCATTATAGATTCGACTAATCCTGGCAGTTTTCGATAAAATTGCTGCAGATACAAAAATTATCAAGTTTTATCCTGTTTTTTACACAAATTAAGCTTTTTTTTTTGTAAAATGCCCTAAATCGGTTTTAAACCTTTGATACTGTTGTTTAATAATAAACATTTGTGATTAATAATAGTGGTTTAATACGCCCGACCACGTGGGTGGCTCCCACCGTGGCTAGACGGGCCGCCTCCTGGAAGTTGCGCCCCCGCGCCGTGACAAGGGCAAACGAGGTGCAACCCGCGCAGCAGCGCACCACATAGGACCCAGTAGACCGATTTCTGTGGAACACCGCATCTCATGAGTCGGCGGTGCATGCCGCCGTCTCGTCCCTGGTACACAACTTCTCTGTCCTTCAGGTAGTTTCCGATCACGCGCCGCAGGTAGTCGGGCACCGCATGGAATCGGAGCACCTCCCATACGGGAGGCGGTGCATACGCACCCGAAGGGCAGAGAGTTGAAGGCGTTGGCTATGTCCAGGGACACCGCCAGCATTATCCCGCCCGCCCCGGTTGCCTCGTCCGACAGGTCCCTCACGCGTTGGATGGCGTCGATGGTCGAGCGACCCCAGCGAAAGCCATACTGGCATTCAGCTAGGTCGGGCCGCCTTCGCGCAGGTGCCGGCCGATGCGGGCAGACAAAGCTTGCCCGCCTCGTCTAGCAGCACGATCGGGTGATAGGCAGATGGAGAGTCCGCCTGTCTGCCCTCCTTCTGCAGGAGAACCAATCTCCCGGTTTTCCACACCCTCGGAAAACGTCCCGATGTCAGACATCCATCAAGGAGCCCCCTGTGTTTGCTCCTCCAACTCATTCATGGCCGCCACCAGGACGCGACCGGGTATTCCATCGGGACCGGGAGCGGTTTTCTTCCCCCGCAGCTTTAGGAGGGCTACACCCACTTTGGCCTCGGTCACGGGAGGAACCTCTGCGGCCATCGACCCACCATTCCCGATGCCTATCCCCGCCAGAGCTGGTGGAGTGTGCTCCATTGCGTCCGGGAATAGGCCGGTGACAACATCGTAGCATTCGTCTTAATCGAAGTAAGCAATTTTGATATATCGAAATCAGTCATGGTGACCATTGAAAAAATAGTAGCTTTTTCGTGTCGGTGGAATTCGTAGTAAGTCAAATCAGATATAGTCACGTTAGTTTTTCCAGGTACATTTAAAAAGTGGTCGTTAATCAAATCAGCGTCGTTATAGTGTGAGGGAAGTTCCTGATTCCGCTTGTCCGGCAGAACTGTGCGTTTGAGATTTTTCCAAAGTCGCTTTGCATCACCTGCACACTTGTTAATATTATTTTGGAAGTAGGCACGTTTCTCATTAAATAAGGCAGAGACAACGAGGTATTTAAGCTCTAGATAATATTTTCTGTGTGCATCAGATTTAGTTGCTTTGTAGCGTTTATGAGCTTCATCACGAAGACGCATCATCAAACGCACATTGTTCGTAAGCCACGGTTTAGGAGACTCCCTCACAACTACAGTTTTGACTGGTGCATGTATGTCAAATAGTTCAGTAACAAGTTCATTAAATAGTCTTACCATTTTATTAATATCATCAAGTAATAAAATACTTTCCCAGTCAATCAGTTCCAAGTCTCGGTCAAAAAAGTCGCGGTTTATGTCCTTAATAGGGCGGTATGTCACAATTCTTGGTGGTAGCTTTTGTTTCTTTACGTCCAGGTCAACAGTTATAAAAGCATGTCTACCGAGAGCCGGTATATGGTGCACATCGGTCCTAAGTACTCGCGCGTCAGTACAGACAAGGTCAATAGTCGTCTCGCTGTGATCAGTAAAGTGGGTCGGTTGGTCAACGTGTTGAGTCATACTAAGAGAGGTTAAAATTCCATTAAACATGAATGGTTCCTATTACAGAAGTCGTTATAGTTAATGTTAAAGTCACCTACTAACAAAACACGGTCGTAGCCAGTCATGGAAGTCACGGAGTCTGTGATCGCATCAAAGAAGGTGTCAGGGTGTAGCCATGGAGGGCGATAGGCCGTTCCGACCAGAAGTCTTTTCCCACCAACATTTACACGTAGCCACATCTGTTCCACGGTCGGCGCGGGGGGGTGCGGACAAAGGCGGGCGGCGACGCCACGCTTTACAAAGAAGCCGACGCCGCCGCCGCGCGCTCGCAGTTCGCGCGGGCGCGGGATGTGACGAAGGTTGTAGCCAGCCACCGAGGGCGCGCGACCATCTTGCCCCTCACGAAGCCACGTTTCATTTATTGCCACTAGGTCAGCTGAAAGATTACCCATGGCCACAATAAACTCGTCGTGTCCCGTTCCCAGCGAACCAGCGTTGAACAGACCAACTCTAAATGATTTTGATTTAGGAATGATAAATACATACATAGAAGGAACTAAATAAACTGTACGTGTTATTGATAAATATTACATATATACTACTACGCAATGTACATATACTAATTAATGCCAATTTTGATACACAAATTTGGTTATAATATATACATATTTGCAGACAAGGCCACCACTTCGTTTTAGGCAGAAATTTTTCGGCAACTAAAACAGCGACACACCGCGACAAAAAATTTGCACATACAACAAATACAACAATCATGAAATACAGAACTAAAAGGCTACTACAAAATACATCTATGTAATTACGCTGATGGGCTGGGCCGAACTTCAGCAATTTTAAAAATATCTGAGATGTCGTTCTCTTTGCGTATGCGGTGAGCCGGCTGCCCTTCGGAGCGACGCACGTAGACCCGACCATCTCCCGTCCACACCCAACGCCACCCATGGACTCGAGCCTGCTCGCGAGCCCTACCGAACAGCTGTCGGTTTAATTTAGTGAGCCGCTCATTTACATAAAAGCGCCAGCTTAAAGCCACGATTTCACTAGGAGCTTAGTCAGCTTAAAGCCACGATTTCACTAGGAGACAAGTCGCGCGACATTTGCCAGAACATCTACGGTGCGTGTTCTCGGAACATGTCAGCAACATGTCGCGAGACATGTTCCTAGACATGTTCTGCGACAATTTGTCGCCTAGTGAATACTTACATGGCGTAAATGTTTGCGAATTATCTGAGACAATCATGTGTGGTAATCCTCTGGAAGCTATAAACGTTCTTAGGGCCAGCAGGCATTCTTCTGCTGTGAGATTTTCCATCACTTCTAGGTGGATCGCTCGTACACGGCCAGGCATGTGAATAGGTACACACATCTTTTCTTGTTACCAGAGGCTTTAGTCACTAGTAATGGGTCAAAGTAATCAATGCCCGTATAAGTGAAGGGTGCACTGAAATTCACTCTCTCTGCAGGTAAGGCTGGAGGAGGTGGCAGTTTGTAGGGTCCTCCGCCATGTCTGACAGATTGTGGGAATTTTTATGACCTTTTGAAACTGAGCTCTACCCTGAGGTATCCAGTATCTTTGCCTTATTAATCTGAGTGTATGTGATACACCAGGGTGCGCCAAAGTTGACCGAAGATTCCTACCTCGATTATTATAACTCCGAAAATTTTATTACTACAATTTTTCATCCTAACAATCACTATTAATAACTACTCTGTTCCGAATGTTATTAATTCCGAATCATCCAACTTCATCATGTCGGTAACAATAAACATCTATTGTACTATATTTGTTTTCCGATATTTTCTCAAAATAACTGTTTTTTACACTATTATTCGAAATCACATATTTTTTTTTAAAAACCTATTTAGAGGCCAAAAATTTCACCCATGCCGGGATTCGAACCCGCAACCTCTGGCTATCCGTACCAGCGCTCTACCAATTGAGCCAATGGGCGACTCACGGCATCAGTGAAATTTCGAACCTCTTTAAAATATTCTCTGTATTACGTACTGGCAGCGACATCTGACGCACGGGTTAGTGCATTAAAATAAAAATAGTGTAATCATATATTTGTTAGTAGAATTGTTTTTATTCTAAAATTTTACATTATATAGGTACCTACATTCATTTTGTGAACTTGTTAATTAGGTCAATGCCGCCACCGAGATCGACATCAGGGCAGTAGGTAGGTTAGGTTAGAACATGTAAAAACAACAAAAAAATACTGTTTTCAGAACGAAACCTTCCTACCTATAAGTCAGAATAGGATACTATTAGGTCAATGACGCTACTGAAATTAACATCTGGGCAGTAGATAGGTTAGGTTAGGTTAGAACATGTAAAACAACAAAAAACACTATTAAATATACCAACCAAAAGTCAAATTATGGTAAGTACTGTTAGGTCAGTGTTCCTACCGAAATCAACATCTGGGCAGTAGGTAGCTTAGGTTAGGTTAGAACATGTAAAAACTACAAAAAACAGTACTTTGGAACTAAACATACTAACCAAAGTCAAATTATGGTACTTTTTGGTCAGTGTTGCTACCGAAATAGACATCTGGGCAAAACAACTGAACAAAGATATCAAAGTCTGTAAATACATACCATACATACAAATAAGAATATAACTTATCGATAATATGAGTAACAATATTATGAAAAACATGTTTATGAATGACAACATTATGGTAAAAAACACTTAGGAGTTTAGATTAGTTTAGTAATAATATTAGTAATAAAAAAAATCGGAAACCAGAGGGTTATGATCTTCGTCGGTATTACCTACTAGAAATCGTATGAACAAAAACATTAGAACCAAAATTTTCGGAAGAGTGATCATTCAGAGTACAAATCGTTAGTAAGACCAGTTTCGGAAGTTAGACTTTAGTTGAGCCAATATGGACCCGATACACCAACATGATAGTTTTCTTCGTGAGTAGGTACGTTTTATCAATTCACTCGTAAAAGTTGAGTCTCTTGGTATGAGAGATAACCTTTTCGTATTTTTTTTGTATTGTTAAAATCGGATATCAGAACACGCAATGTTAAACCAATTCTTTGCACATTTTTTCGTTGTATGGAACCGGAACAAAGTTTCAGGTGTCTGAAACCTGAAACTTTGTTCCGGTTCCATACAACTTTAAATTCAGACCTACACGACTTTAAAACGTCACGTGCACACATCCATCTACTGAGCTAAGGCCTGATATTAGGCCTTTCAAAGGAAAGGGTACAAAATACAGATTTAAACCTTATTAAAACTATTCGAAATGTCCTCCTCTGGCTTCGATACAAGCCTTCAATCTGCAAGGCCAGTCATCAATCGATGCACGCACGACATTCATGTCAATATTGGCGACTGCTTTAACCAGAGATGCTTTAAGCGACTCCAAGTTGCGGTGTGGTTTAGCGCAGACCTTCTCCTCTAAGTGCTGCCATATTTTTAATCCAAAGGATTCAAGTCTGGACTGGAGGAGGGCCAATCCTCATGCCTGATAAAGTCGATTCCACGGGTCGTAAGCCAGTTTTGGATACTTTTCGCCTTATGGGCCGGCGCAGAATCCTGCTGGAAAACCCAGTGCCTATTTTCGAACATTTTTGGTGAAAGGGGTTCCACAATGTTTGTTAGGAATGTGTTTTGATATACGAGGGCACTGGTTTTCACTCCTTTTTCACAAAAAAACACCTTTGTTGGACCCAAATAGGAGACCCCAAGCCAAACCATGAATGCCGAAGGATGATGGCCACGCTGAACGCGTGGCACACGTCTGCTCGCTTCTCCACTAGACTGTACATACACTTTATCATTTTGTTTGTTGTAATTCTCTTCAACATTAATTTTTTTTTCGTCCGAAAAAAAGTATTTCGCGGTATTTTTTACCTGCGTACCGCCTTAACAAAATCCGGCATCTTTCGAGTCTGATTTTATTCAGCCGTGTGGTAAGAAGATGTGCTGTTCTTTTTCTGTAGGCACGCAGTCCTAGGTCTTTATTCAACACCCTTTTAACAGTGGTTCTGCTTAGTTCCATCTGCAGAGCCAACATTTTTTGCTTGCGGACAGGATTTCGTTGGATACGCGCCTTCACTGCTTTGATGACCGCTGGAGTCCGAACAGTAAGAGGTCGACCGCTTCTTTGTTTATCATCTAAACTTGAATCTTCCCTGAATCGTTTGATAGTACGATAAATAAATCTCAGTGGAATTTTCAGATTTTTCAGCAGTTTGAAAATCTCAGTTTGCGCCTGGCCGCAACGATGCAATGTAATTACTGCGACTCTGTCTTCTTTGCGCGTCCACTCCATATTGGAAAATTAAGAAAATTCCAGAAAAAGTGTTTTTTATTTTCTTGAAAAATTCAAATTTTGAATGCCAATAACTTTTTTGTGGTCAGTATTTTAAATTCGAAATTAAACCTATGTGACAGAACTTATGGCCCGACTAGGTACTTTCACGCGTGAATTGATAAAACGTACCTACTCACGAAGAAAACTATCATGTTGGTGTATCACATACACTCAGATTAATAAGGCAAAGATACTGGATACCTCAGGGTAGAGCTGAGTTTCACAAGGTCCTAAAAATTCCCACAATCTGTCAGACATGGCGGAAGGCCCTACAAACTGCCACCTCCTCCTTACCTGCAGAGAGAGTGAATTTCAGTGCACCCTTCACTTATACGGGCATTGATTACTTTGACCCGTTACTAGTGACTAAAGCCTCTGGTAACAAGAAAAGATGTGTGTACCTATTCATATGCCTGGCCGTATATGAGCGATCCACCTAGAAGTGGTGGAAAATCTCACAGCAGAAGAATGCCTGCTGGCCCTAAGAACGTTTATAGCTTCCAGAGGATTACCACACATGATTGTCTCAGACAATTCGCAAACATTTACGCCACGTAAGTATTCACTAGGCGACAAATCGTCGCAGAACATGTCTAGGAACATGTCTCGCGACATGTTGCTAACTTGTTCCGAGAACACGCACCGTAGATGTTCTGGCACATGTCGCGCGACTTTTCTCCTAGTGAAATCGTGGCTTTAAGCTGACATGTGAAGTCCTTTCCAGCCCATATTGTATCCAGAAAAAAACACAGTGGAAATTCATTCCGCAGTTGGCACCGTGGCATGGTGGATTCTATGAAAGACTAGTGGCATTAGTTAAACACTGCTTAAACCGGACAATCGAGAAACACCTACTCAACGACAACCACTTGAAAACAAACATAAATGAGGTTGAGGCAGTCCTGAACACAAGACCACTGACGTATATTGGCACTGACCTGAATCAGTACTAAGGCCTGCAGACTTTTTGATATGAATACGAGGCTAATTGTTTAATAGCTAATGATGAAGAATCCAGCAAAGATGTCAATAGCTGATGGATCAGGCTAATAGAGAGATAGATAGAGAACACTGAACAGAGAAGTCTTACACGACTTTAAAACGACACGTGCACACATCCATCTACTGAGCTAAGGCCTGATATTAGCCGGGTTTTCACGTTCTTAGTACACTCGGACCGGAGTGCGCCATCCGAGTAAACTAATGCATCTGATTGGACGGTTTTTCGTGACTACACCAAAATAGCCAATCAAAAGCATTAGTTTACTCGGATGGCGCACTCGGACCCACAGAACATAAAAAAGAGTAGAAGTAGCGACATGACACATTAGTACGAAAACCAGTGTAACCAAACCTGATACTTGCAAACCAAACACACACCACGAATGCCAACCTGCCATTGGTAAATAAAGTCAATGCCGAAAAGGTGTAACATCATAAAAGTTTCAATTAAAATATGCACCTTTTTATAATGTTAACAATGATCAAAGTCAAATGACAATGATGAAATTAAGGTTAACATTTTGTAGTAACGCTACTCTACACTAGATGGAACTACCGCCGCTTCGGACCGAAAAGAACTTTCACCAAGTAAGACAGAAAGTTTAAAATTGAAAAACAAGTACATTCTCAGTTTGGGATGGGACAATGCGAGTTCTAGTTTGTCGATAGGGAACCTATCGACAAATTATACTCGTACAAACAGTTTACACATTAACGGCCGAATATGAATACTGGTACTTGGAAGTATTTTTAGCTATTTCTTTTTTGCCTGCGGGTTGACTGGTAGAAAATGCATCTTTTCTACATTATCTTTTGTGCAATGTAGTATATTTCATTACAAGTGCGGAAAGGCTGTCATTGCAAAGAGTTCCGACAAGTTGCAATGACGGTTCCGCACGTGTACTGAACGACTATTTTTAATACAGTTGCGAAAAAAATAAGCAATTTAATAAAAAAAATATTTAGAAAATGGCGCCAACCGTAAAAAAATATAAGCAGATATTTTTTTTCTTCACCCATTCTAGAAGTCAAAGGGAACTATGCCCATACAGCCAGCAGATATTGAAACAAATTAGTAGCTCATTAAAACTTCTATGATTTTTTTTAGTAAAAACTTCATGGTTGGTTTTTCTTTTTAATAGACATTATTTTGACAGTTGGGAAAGAAAACGCACGAGTGCGGGAAAGGTAAAAAAAAAAACGAGTGTTTAATAGCCCACATCCCGCATGCTATACGTCCGTGTAATACGCCACTTTTTGAGCAACTGTATTAAAAATGAATTAACACTAATAGGGCACATAGACGCACAAATAAAACAATGTGGTAGATTTCATATTTTAAAATGTTATCTCTTATTTAAAACTAGCTGCAACCGGCTGCTTCGCGGGCGTTAGAAATTATAAAACGGGAAATATAATGTATTCTACGACTCAATTCAGATCTTTGTCTATCTGTACGCCATGTTTCATACGATAATACAAATTTTTATTGACGATGGTACTAATATATTTTATTTATACACAAGAGTCTAACCTGGAAGTGAAGCACATTTTTTCTGGTATTGCTGCATCACATAAGTGCCACCTTCCGCCATTTTTAGTGTTTATGAAGTGTTCATGAAAATGCTTAGAATATATTGTGTTCATTTTGCCTTCCTGTCGCTGCCATCCATTTTAATTTCGTATCCGGTTCCTTAGAAAACTAAACGAAAACTCACTTCCAAATTGTTTTGATTCCGAAAGGGTTGTTGTAACATTGCCTCGGTTTTCTGTTGTCAAAGTGTAAGATGAAAATTACTTCGATAGTTGCTTAGATATTTCAGTCACTGATAAACTGGTGAAGAAAAACTATATCGCGATATATGTGCTCATGTCATATCTTGTATGTAAAGTAGTAATGTATGAGCTCCGATGACAGTTTTCACATGCAGAACGTTCTGTGCTCGGACCGATATCGCACTAAGACCGTGAAAACCTGGCTTTAGGTACGCGGCCATTTTGGTGCATGTCTTATTTACGGTAGAAAGTACTCCACGTATACTCTAAGTTAACGCTAAACCATTATTGTTTTTATTTTGATTCTGGTACCAAATAAACGTTTTCTATTCTATTCTATTTATTTCTATGCTTTTTAAGCATGCTTTACATAGATCTGGAATGGAATAGAGCTGCCAAAAGCATACACTCGTAAGTCTCCTGTAAGTTTAGGCATTCCTAGTCTTTTTTTAAAACGCATTTAGAGGTTAAAACTTCCACCCACGCCGGGATTCGAACCCGCGACCTCTGGCTATCCGTGCCAGCGTTCTTCCAACTGAGCTAATGGGCGACTACATGGCTTCCGTGAAATTTGGAACTCTTTACAATTGTCCTTAGCCCGGGTAAGTGCATTAAAAAGAATCGGGGCGCACGGCAGTGACCCCGCCAAGTCGAGCGACACTGCCGTACCATCTTTACTGAAACCATTTCGCCGCATTTTCAGGCCCATGGGCCACTCACCAACATCAGTGAAACGAACCTCTTTACAATATTCTCTGTATTACGTACAGATACATATAGATAGATACGTATTCCTAGTCTGGCCTGTGCGCTAGGCCGATTAAGTTGTCCGGATGGTATAAGTGCTAGGCAAGCTTACACCATCTAAAACCATGTCCCAGGCACTGCAGCGTCCGAGTGCTCCCTTCACCCATCTAGTGTAAGTGAAGATTCCACTGGACGCTGTATAAATCATCTCATTACGTAGATGCAGAGGCCAATGTTTAGGCTTTTCCTAGTTCAACAACACCAAGGTTAACTGCAAGATAATGCTATTAGCATTAAGCCCGCCTTTGTACTATTTAGTAAATAAAAAGTGCAAAATAAACAGCCCGAAAATTACAAATTTCATAACTAAGACGGTAGAAAATCCACGTAATCCTACCAATGCCAACTTAGAGCCAACAACTTCCAATGGCAGAAATAGCAATCAATGACGCCAAATAACTCTACAACACGAACCCAATAAGGAGAAATTTACCTCTTCTAAAACAAATGGCTGTAGTAAGAGTATGAAATCTCAAAATACAGACGTTAAAAAAAAATATATTGGTACAATCAATACTAGAACGTTAAAAGGAGACTCAAGAATAACCGAATTGTGTGCGGCGTTAAATAAAATACAGTGGGATGTATTTGGGCTTTCAGAGGTGAGAAGAGAACAAGAAAAGCTTATCGAATTAAATAACGGCTGCATACTGTACCACTCCGATAGTTTTAAAGTTGGTGGAGTAGGTTTGTTATCAACAGCCACATGAAAAAATACGTCGAAAACTACACCAGCGTATCCAACAGAGTTGCAGCTATTGATTTAAAATTTGGTAAACGGAAAATAAGAGTAATACAGGTTTACGCTCCTACAGCAACCAAAAGCGTATGCATAAGCTGTTTATGACAACGTTAAAAAATATAGTTAATAAAAGAATTGAGGAAAACCAACCGGTAGACCAAGCAGGTTTCCGAAGGGGCTTTTCGACCATGGATCATTTGCATACTCTTAACATTCTTATAAAAAAATATTGTGAATGGAATAAAAAACTCTACATTTGCTTCATAGATTTCACAAAAGCTTTTGAAAAGTTTCAGCAAGGTGTAGAAGAAAAATATGTCAAAATTCTTAACGAAATCTATAAAAACAGCACAGCAGGAATAAAGGTTAATACAGAGGCCCGAGCATTTCCACTGAAAAAAGGAGTCAAACAAGGTGACCCGATATCCCCGACTCTCTTTATGCTCGAACAAGTGTTTAGAGAAATAGAATGGGACGACAAAGGAATTCTAATAAATGGATACCGAATGACCGCTCTCAGATTCGCAGATGATATTGTGCGAATCTGAGAGCGGTCAAAATAACAAAGAGAGAAACTGAATGTAAATCAGCGCGCGACGGAGCGAAGTATGTTAAATGTAAGGAGACGAGACAGAATTCGAAATGAAGTTCTAAGAAGGCGTACAGGGGTGAAGGACGTCATCGCCACCATTAAAGGACTTAAATGGCAATGGGCAGGCCATAAAATGAGACTGCAAGACGACAGATGGACTCGATTAACGACAGAGTGGACACCTCGAGACGGTCGTCGAAAAGCTGGAAGACCACTTATGAGATGGACTGACGAACTTAAAAATATGAACCCATTATGGTGGAGATACGATACAAACAGAGCAATGTGGAACAAAATGTCAAAGAAATTCATTGCTGGTCGAAATGAAGACCAAATCACCCAGACAAGTCTGGTCAGCTAGGGTGAATTAGACCAAACCTCGCTGGCCCTAGCGAGAGGCCTATCATGTCCTCAAATGGACCTAGCATGCCATAGGACTATAAAGTGAATGATAAATTTGATTGCATGTAATTCGTCAATAATTATAATTTTTACTAAGTAATAAATCAAAAAATATAATTTTAATGTAAACTATGTTAATTTATGCTGTTTATTCGCAAGCAAATAAAGGCTTTTATTATTATTATTATAATTTTGGTGTTATTTATATGTGTTTAGAATAGAAGTTTGATTTTGGAACGCAGACTACTTGACAGAGTTGACAGTTGTTAGATGAGTCTGTGCACACTTTGACCCCTTGTTTTTTGATTGGAAAACGTGTGGAGCGTTTGTTGGCCCAAATTGGTGTGGCAATTAGATTGCTGGGCTAATATCTTCGTGTGAAGTGTGAGATACGTTCCGGGACGGATCCCGTATTGACAGTGTTGTTGTTGGGCGACGGATCGCCCAAATATATTGTGATGAAACGCGGTGTCGTGAAAGTGCACTGCAGGTAGGTAGCTTTCTGGGGAAAGAGCTCTTGGAGATAGACGGGGAGTCTAGGGATCCCCAAACCTCAGTGCACCCACCCCAAACGGCGCAGGCGGCCAAGTCGAGAGGCGTCGACGCGGACAGACTGTGTGTTAGTATTAGTTTTTAATTGGGTCCTTTATCCAACAATAAGGGCTAATGCTTTTTTTCAGCTGTGTATGCGGACCGGGTACTTCATGCGCCTTCCACAATAATCACAACATATCGCTTTATAAAGAATTCAGATGCAAAAAATTTGACTAGTGACTTCAAACGACTCAGATTCAACTTGTTTGTTTGTTCCCATGAATTAAAATATTTAAGGACCACATTTATTCTGTCTATGATATTACCTTTCCTTTGTAGAAGTAGTGATTAATGTGATCCTGCCTACGTCTGCCTGCTTGACATGCTTGATGATCGAAGTTGAAAAGTGTAGAAATAGAGGGCGCAGCGCGGACAGGACGGACGTGACGAATTGTATAGAGTTCGCACCCTGCCTTACACCATCTCGTCAGTGTGGCCTGAACCTGACTTACACACAAAGGAAGCGAGGAAGGGCGGAAAAGACGTGTGTCTTTTTTTAAATCTTATTTATTTTAGAAGACGTGTATCTTGTTTTTTTTTTATTATTATTATTATTATTATTATTATATGATACACTAGCAGCTTAGAGCTGATACGTGTATGTCTTATCACTGCACTTGATTGTTTTTGGTTTTTACATGATTATCCAGTCTATTTTTAAAACAGTTCACTGAGTCTGCACTAACAATAGAGTCAGGAAGTTTGTTCCACTCTCGGACGACACGGTTTGGGAGGAAATGCTTTCGAGGGTTACTTGCACACTGAGAGTTGCTTATTTTAAGGTGGTGGCCTCTTAGGTGTTTATTTTCGTTCATAATGTAGATGTTATGTAGGTCTTGCACGTCATAGTAACCTGTGAGGATTTTGTATGTTTCTATGAGGTCTCCACGTTGTTTTATGTAATCAATTTGCTCTTCCAGGGGCATTATTACGTACTCGTAAGTATCCACTGAGTTGGGTGACATTCATTTTACTTTTTTAAGCTACTCCAACTGTCAAAAATTTATATCTTCTGACACTTTCGAGTTGTCTAAATGCGTAACTCGATAGAGTGGAATGTTACGTAATAGTAGGGCTGAAGGGCAAAGATTGTGTCCTGGCTTGCAGTCGTATTGTCGTATTCGGGTAAAGGACCGTATAACCGTATCAAAGGCAGGAAAATTAAACTAGTGCTTTATTCCTCGTGTTCTTTAACTTACTCATGTGGAATTCCTAAAACGCGGAAAACTTTCTATGTACCTAAGTTAGTAAGCGGAAAATGTAAACACGTCAATCTATCGCCTCGGCCGCGATTTGACAGCTACGTACGCCTCTCAGCTTAGAGCTCCTGAGGCTAGTCGATTCTAAAAAGCTTTACGAGACTTAAAGCTTTATTTAAAAAAGGGTTTATTAAAAACGACCTAAAAGACTCCAAGGCTAAATGCAGAGGCGTCTTCATCATGGTGCAGGGTGTGCGGCGCACAGTGTTATTATTGATACAGCAATTGCCGTAATATACGGTAATTCATGGATGTTTTTTCTAATATACGGTATACGGCAGGAATTCGACTACAGTATCACATAATACGGCAATTCAAGTCCGACATGCTCGTAAGCTTAAAACAAAAAAATACTATAAACGAAACGTAATGTGCCCGATTTTCGGGATTTCCCAAAGAAAATTTTCCTGCTAACATAAATTGAACTAGATGTCTCATGCAATCTCTTTTATATGTCCTACTCTTAGCTAAACAAGCTACCTATTCGAAATCAAGGCGGTTGCACAAAATTTCAGGTGACAGGAGATATGCTTATCAAAATGAAAAGCAAAGAAAAATATTCATTGCACAAACAGTGTATTACAAACATAGAGGATGAAGAAAATATAGAAAGTTGAAAATGTACTTATTATTTTTGTGTTTCAATCACTAAATATTCAATTAAAAGATAATACGGCAGATCTGCGGTTTTTTTTTCATTAATACGGCAATTTGAAGGTTTAGTACGGCAACCCAGATTTTGGCCCCAAACCCATACCTTCATTATATTTATTTTAAAAGCTGCAAGATTTTCAACGCATGCTCCCAACACTGGTAAGAACCATGGACCATTAAGTAGTTAGGGTTTACAGTGGCTTTGGCAGATAAATAATAAAGAAATTATGTGATTTTTAAATATTTATGCTTAATTATTTGATTTTTTTTTACAAACCTTTAGTACTGTTTATCTGGCAAAGCAACATAGCCCAAACTTCTAAATGGTCCATCGTTCTTACCAGTGTTGGAAGCATGCGTTGACAAACTTTCAGCTTTTAGAAAATAATGAAGGTCTTGCTTGGGTTCACAGGTTCTTTGACTAATAGTTAGTTAGTTAGTTAGTTAGTTAGTTAGTTAGTTAGTTAGTTAGTTAGTTAGTTAGTTAGTTAGTTAGTTAGTTAGTTAGTTAGTTAGTTAGTTAGTTAGTTAGTTAGTTAGTTAGTTAGTTAGTTAGTTAGTTAGTTAGTTAGTTAGTTAGTTAGTTAGTTAGTTAGTTAGTTAGTTAGTTAGTTAGTTAGTTAGTTAGTTAGTTAGTTAGTTAGTTAGTTAGTTAGTTAGTTAGTTAGTTAGTTAGTTAGTTAGTTAGTTAGTTAGTTAGTTAGTTAGTTAGTTAGTTAGTTAGTTAGTTAGACCTGAGATTTCCGCACTTAGCCTCATAGTTGGGCCATTGTACGTAGCAAGCGCTGAGGTACGCTAACACCTCAAGACACTAGGGTTTCCTTACGATGTTTTCCTTCACCGTCAGCGAGTAGTATTGCTACTATAATTTCACAAATGTACATAACTTAGAAAAAAAAGTCATTGGTACATGCCGGGTTCGAACCTACGACCTCTCGATCGAGAAGCCGGAGTTCTACACCGCTCCGCTACCACCGCTCTGACTAATAGTTATTAAAAATAATTACGTACCTATCTCAACTTCTTCGTGTTGTTGTGGCTGTAGCACAGAAGGTGACTCTTGGTGGGTGGATGACTGTTGAATTGCAGAAGTTTGAGGCAACTGGAAAATATAACTATAATAAATATAAAATAATATAAAATCCAATGCTAAATCAGTATTTTTTGGTTGGCACAAAATCAGTATTTTTTGGGTTGGTTGACGCCTGGCAACCCTACACACACAATTTCAAGTTTCAACCCAAAACGAGCTGCGAGACGTCAAAACGTTTGTCTCTTTCTATCTTACCATGTTCGAGTACTTAGTAAGGAAAATATTTCGTAACTATTTCGTTGGATCAAGGTTGAAATTAAACCTCATACTGCCGAGTGCGACGGAAACTGCCAGTAGGAAGCATCAACTACGATAGTTTATCGACCTTACGATACCGATTTTCGTTTTGTTTTCTTGTAACTCATACTAAGCATACTGTTAGAGTTCGAACGGAATTTTTCGAGTGTCAACTCGATGATCCATACAATTCGGCAGTATGAGTTACGAGTTTGACACTTAATGCATAGAAAAAGTTAACGAAAAGTGTCAAACTAATAGTTTCCTTTCTCACCAATTTATTTATTGTGAATTGAAAAGTTAATCTTCGTTTTTGGCATCAAAATGATGTCTTCGCGTGTATTATTTGCTCTTCGCATGGCAGCAGAGGCTGCGTCACGTAAAAGTGCCAGCAGATCATACCTGTTTGCGTAAAATTTAGAAATATAAAACATATTTTTTTAAAATTATATTTGCATGCTGGGACCACACAACTCCTTTGTTTTTTACAGATTTGTATCAGAACTATCACAAAAAGCGCGACTCTAAGCTGGAACTCGGGAAAAAAAGCCAGCAGATAAAACTTTATTTATTTTGAATCATTTATAGGCACTCAGACCACAGAACTCTTTTGTTTTAGATAGATCTGCATCAGAACTACTGTATAGAATGCCATTGCAAACTAGAACTCACGTAAAAGTGCCAGCAGATCATACCTGTTTGCGTAAAATTTAGAAATATAAAACATATTTTTTTTAAAATTATATTTGCATGCTGGGACCACAGAACTCTTTTGTTTTAGATAGATCTGCATCAGAACTACTGTATAGAATGCCATTGCAAACTAGAACTCACGTAAAAGTGCCAGCAGATCATACCTGTTTGCGTAAAATTTAGAAATATAAAACATATTTTTTAAAAAATTATATTTGCATGCTGGGACCACAGAACTCCTTTGTTTTTCACAGATTTGTATCAGAACTATCATAAAAAGCGCCACGCTAAGCTGGAACTCGGGAAAAAAAGCCAGCAGATCATACTAGTATGTTGGAAAGCTCAAAAAGTAAAACTTTATTTATTTTGAATCATTTATAGGCACTCAGACCACAGAACTCTTTTGTTTTAGATAGATCTGCATCAGAACTACTGTATAGAATGCCATTGCAAACTAGAACTCACGTAAAAGTGCCAGCAGATCATACCTGTTTGCGTAAAATTTAGAAATATAAAACATAATTTTTTTAAAATTATATTTGCATGCTGGGACCACAGAACTCCTTTGTTTTTCACAGATTTGTATCAGAACTATCATAAAAAGCGCCACGCTAAGCTGGAACTCACAAAAAAAGCCAGCAGATCACACTAGTATGTTTGAAAACTCAAAAAGTAAAACTTTATTTATTTTGAATCATTTATAGGCACTCAGACCACAGAACTCTTTTGTTTTAGATAGATCTGCATCAGAACTACTGTATAGAATACCATTGCAAACTAGAACTCACGTAAAAGCGCCAGCAGATCATACCTGTTTGCGTAAAATTTAGAAATATAAAACATAATTTTTTTTAAATTATATATGCATGCTGGGACCACAGAACTCCTTTGTGTTTTACAGATTTGTATCAGAACTATCATAAAAAGCGCGACTCTAAGCTGGAAAACAAAGATCTGGATCTGTGAAAAACAAAGGAGTTCTGTGGTCCCAGCATGCAAATATAATTAAAAAAAAATATGTTTAATATTTTTTAACTAAAACTTTCGTAAGCACAACACATTGTAGACTTTAGTCCGGATTTACTTACGTTTTATATTTCTAAATTTTACGCAATCAGATATGATCTGCTGGCACTTTTACGTGAGTTCTAGTTTGCAATGGTATATAATTCTATACAGTAGTTCTAAAGCAGATCTATCTAAAACAAAAGAGTGCTGTGGTCTGAGTGCCTATAAATGTTTCAAAATAAATAAAGTTTTACTTTTTGAGTTTTCAAACATACTAGTGTGATCTGCTGGCTTTTTTTGTGAGTTCCAGCTTAGACTCGCACTTTTAAAGGTAGTTCTGATACAAATCTGTAAAACACAAAGGAGTTCTGTGGTCCCAGCATGCAAATATAATTTAAAAAATATATGTTTTATATTTCTAAATTTTACGCAAACAGGTATGATCTGCTGGCACTTTTACGTGAGTTCTAGTTTGCAATTGGATTCTATACAGTACTTCTTATGCAATTTTATCTAAAACGAAAGAGTTCTGTGGTCTGAGTGCCTATAAATGATTCAAAATAACTAAAGTTTTACTTTTTGAGTTTTCCAACATACTACGATGATCTGCTGGCTTTTTTTCCCGAGTTCCAGCTTAGAGTTGCGCTTTTTATGATAGTTCTGATACAAATCTGTGAAAAACAAAGGAGTTATGTGGTCCCAACATGCAAATATAATTTAAAAAAAATATGTTTTATATTTCTAAATTTAACGCAAACAGGTATGATCTGCTGGCACTTTTACGTGAGTTCTAGTTTGCAATGGCATTCTATACAGTAGTTCTTATGCAGATCTATCTAAAACAAAAGAATTATGTGGTCTGAGTGCCTATAAATGATTCAAAATAAATAAAGTTTTACTTTTTTAGTTTTTAAACATACTAGTGTGATCTGCTGGCTTTTTTTGTGAGTTCCAGCTTAGAGTCGCACTTTTTAAGGTAGTTCTGATACAAATCTGTAAAACACAAAGGAGTTCTGTGGTCCCAGCATGCAAATATAATTTAAAAAAATATATGTTTTATATTTCTAATTTTACGCAAACAGGTATGATCTGCTGGCACTTTTACGTGAGTTCTAGTTTGCAATGGCATTCTATACAGTAGTTCTGATGCAGATCTATCTAAAACAAAAGAGTTCTGTGGTCTGAGTGCCTATAAATGATTCAAAATAAATAAAGTTTTACTTTTTGAGTTTTTAAACATACTAGTGTGATCTGCTGGCTTTTTTTTGTGAGTTCCAGCTTAGAGTCGCACTTTTTAAGGTAGTTCTGATACGAATCTGTAAAACACAAAGGAGTTCTGTGGTCCCAGCATGCAAATATAATTTAAAAAATATATGTTTTATATTTCTAAATTTTACGCAAACAGGTATGATCTGCTGGCACTTTTACGTGAGTTGTAGTTTGCAATGCCATTCTATACAGTAGTTTTGTTGCAGATCTATCTAAAACAAAAGAGTTCTGTGGTCTTAGTGCCTATAAATGATTCATAATAAATAAAGTTTTACTTTTTGAGTTTTCAAACATACTAGTGTGATCTGCTGGCTTTTTTTTGTGAGTTCCAGCTTAGAATCGCACTTTTTAAGGTAGTTCTGATACAAATCTGTAAAACACAAAGGAGTTCTGTGGTCCCAGCACGCAAATATAGTTTTAAAAAAATTGTGTTTTAAATTTCTAAATTTTACGCAAACAGGTATGATCTGCTGGAACTTTTACGTGAGTTCTAGTTTGCAATTGGATTCTTTACAGTAGTTCTTATGCAGATTTATCTATAACAAAAGAGTTCTGTGGTCTGAGTGCCTATAAATGATTCAAAATAAATAAATTTTTACTTTTTGAGTTTTCCAACATACTAGTATGATCTGCTGTCTTTTTTTCCGAGTTCCAGCTTAGAGTCGCGCTTTTTATGATAGTTCTGATACAAATCTGTGAAAAACAAAGGAGTTCTGTGGTCCCAGCATGCAAATATAATTTTAAAAAAAATATGTTTTATATTTTTTAACTAAAACTTTCGTAAGCACAACACATTGTAGACTTTAGTCCGGATTTACTTACGTTTTATATTTCTAAATTTTACGCAAACAGATATGATCTGCTGGCACTTTTACGTGAGTTCTAGTTTGCAATGGCATTCTATACAGTAGTTCTAAACCAGATCTATCTAAAACAAAAGAGTTCTGTGGTCCCAGCATGCAAATATAATTTAAAAAAAATTATGTTTTATATTTCTAAATTTTACGCAAACAGGTGTGATCTGCTGGCACTTTTACGTGAGTTCTAGTTCGCAATGGCATTCTGTACAGTAGTGCTGATGCAGATCTATCTAAAACAAAAGAGTTCTGTGGTCTGAGTGCCTATAAATGATTCAAAATAAATAAAGTTTTACTTTTTGAGTTTTTAAACATACTAGTGTGATCTGCTGGCTTTTTTTGTGAGTTCCAGCTTAGAGTCGCACTTTTTAAGGTAGTTCTGATACAAATCTGTAAAACACAAAGGAGTTCTGTGGTCCCAGCATGCAAATATAATTATAAAAAAATTATGTTTTATATTTCTAAATTTTACGCAAACAGATATGATCTGCTGGCACTTTTACGTGAGTTCTAGTTTTCAATTGGATTCTATAAAGTAGTTCTAATGCAGATCTATCTTAAACAAAAGAGTTCTGTTCTCTGAGTGCTCATAAATAATTGAAAATAAATAATATTCTATTTTTCGAGTTCCGAAACGTATTGGTATGATGCTCTTGCACATTTTCGTCAGTTCTTGTTCTAATAAAGTTTTAAAATTTAGTTCTGTACAGGTTTGTCAAAAACTTAAGGGTTATGTGTCCAGAGTTTGATAAAATTATTTGTGTCGATGAAAATAGTATGTTTCGACTTTGAAGCTTAAGTACATGAGCTGCTGTTATTTGAATTCTAATACAGAACTATTCCTGAAATGTCTCAGGAACTATAAGGCTTACGTAAATATACCGAAAACGCGCATTTATTCATGATTTTCTGCGAAGTGCTCTGTTACTGGAAGTTAGCAGATCATTTTGTCAACTGATTTTTTTTGGGTAAAATCACAAGAACTATTTCTAAAGAGTATCAGGAACTGTAGAACTCAACTGCATGCTGCGAGAACTCTCATTTGTTTTTGATTTGCTGCAAAATGATCTGCTACGGGAAGTTAGCAGATCATTTTTTCAATTAAGTTTTTTTTAGGACAAAACGCCAGAACTATTTCTGAGACCTATCAGGAACTATAGAACTCTGCTGCATGCGACAAGAACTCACATTTTTTCTTGATCTGCTGGACAATGATCTGCTAAGTTCACTGACATATGAACACTAGGAAAAGCTATTTGACTCTCTTTTCAAAAACGTCTTAAACGGTAAATAACTCTTCCATTAGACCAAAAAATATTTTAGCATATTTTTTGAGGACCTAAAAGCAACTTTTAAGAAATTTTAAAAAATAATTTCAAAACTTAATTTTCCTACAGCCAAAAACGCGGTCAGCCATTTTTGTCTATGGTTTCAAGTCCCAAAAACTTGTAAAGAAAGTTTGACATTTTTCTGTAAGTGATCTGTGAGCATAGTGAAATAACAACAACGCAACCATGATTTCATCAAGTTTACATCCAAAATATAGCAATTATCATTATTGCATTGTTCGATAATGCAAAAACACGTCAACAAAGACCCCCGGGAAGTTGTGGATTCGTGTACCCAGTGAAATTAACATTCGAAAAACTTGGCTCAAACTTGCCAAAAGAGACCCCGATACTTTATCGATTGAAACTCGGGTGTATTATTTTATTTTTTATTTTATTTACTCAATAAAAATCCACAGCAATACAATTAAAATAAACAATAGGTACTTATAATTTGAACATGCAGCCAATGATGGATTTTACTATGTAATTCACAAAATTATATTGTAGTCTAATTCAAAAACTCTTATTTTAATTGATCTAAGTACATCAATATCATGGTGTCGATGCCCAACAGTGGATAATCACGGGCGAATTGATTGAGACATAAACTTTTTTTTATTAAGGTAGGTATATTGAAATATAGGTAACTGACAAACATAGCAAAGCAAAGGAAAGCAAGTAATCACGATTGCTATATTAGCTGGGCTTCAACTTACAAGGTGTGTGTGTGTGTGTGTGCAATACCGTCTTTACCATAAGGGCACACGGGGCCCGTGCCCAGGGCCCCCATTCTCAGGGGGGCCCCCGAAGGACCTAAATTTCTCTCTACCATTTATTCTTAAAACATTTTTGTCGGACACATTACTTTTTTTCGCAAATTAGTAACTTTATAAGAAGGTATTTACATGGCATAAACTACGCCATTATATCAACGAAGACAGACGGTCCAGGAAGGCTCATTTCTATCTGGAAGCTGAGGCCGAGAGACGCCTATGGATTTGTATTCCGGGATTCCAATAACTGAAGCGCTAGCGTCGAAATTGCTTAATCGGAGCTGCACCGTCTAAACAAGGCCTAACATAAATGTCGACATCGTCTATGGTCGGAGAAATCCCCGAATGACTTTCAGTCTGTTATTATATTAGTGAGTGGAGTTATTTTGTTTCGTTTTATGTTTAAAATTGAGTAAGATAAACAGAAGTTTTGATTTGTTCGTTTGTGGTTCATTTAAACATTATTTCATTATGCCAAAAAGAATATATTTAAGTGGTTCAGAAAAAAGAAAAAAAGTTACAGCTCAAAAAGAAATAACAGAAAAACTTCCAAAGCTCACTTCGTTTTTTACGGTTGAAGAAACAAATAAGCCGTGAGATTATTCATTCTCATCACCGCAAGACAAAAGTACCTCTGAATGTCACCAGGAAAAAGAGTTTACGTGTGAGGAAAATGACAATCACACATTAGATTCAAAACCATCGACTTCAACCTGCTAAAGAAAAAAATCCATATGCTGACTACAAAGACACATTTGAAAGAAAAAGATTTCGCAGCACACACATCACTTTTTTTGAAGGATCATCAGATGCGGCACAGTTGAGAGGCAAGGAAAAGTTTCGTGTAGATACTTTCATTCCCATAATTGACACATTAATTACAAATTTAAAAAAACGTTCGGCAGCATACCAGTAAATTGATTGTCGATTTAGTTTTCTTTGTCAGTTAACAATAGGATCTGATGAGTTGACCAAAAAATGCAAAGAATTTGCAGAATTTTATCATGAAGACATAAATGCAGATGAGTTCAAAACAGAATGTTTGCATTTAAGTGAATATGTAAAAAACATAGCAAGGCAATCGGCGGATTTAAATATCTCAATCTTACATAACTTAATAAAAGCAGATAAATTGGAAGACACTTTTCCAAACGTAGAAATTGCTCAAGAATATTCCTTTGCCTGATGGTTACCAATTGTAGTGGAGAGCGATCATTTTCGCAGCTTAAGAGAATAAAAAATGAATTACGAACAACAATGTTACAAGAACGACTATGTAATTTGTCGATTATGTGCATTGAAAGTGATATCCTTCAAAACATTGACTTTAATGATATAATAGAAGATTTTGCTCAACAAAAATCCCGAAAGAAACCATTATCGTAATCAGAACCAAAAAATAGCAGCATTCGAATATCATTAATGACATCTAATATAACATCATACTGTATCTGATTTACCTATAATAAGTTATACCTATTTACCGATACCGATTTACCTATAATAACTTATTTTAAAAATGTTAGTATAATTTGCGTTTTTTACTTTCCAAAAGGGCCACCAATTGACAACATTTCAAAATTGTATGGAGCTCTAATTCGAAAACCATTTCGAGATTTGGCTTTGTAAAGCACGTAAAAATTTATTTCAGTTTTTTTTGTGGTTTCATTTCCGAGAAAATGGTAAAAACACAAAAATACGCTGATGACGTCACACCATGGCTCCCAGTGAACATGCCTGTGCCACGATGAAAAAAAAGTCAATTTCAAGATCTAACCTAAAAAATCAGTGTTGCCAATTTAGCGACTTAGTCGCTAGAAATGACGACTTTTGCCAGAGCCTTAGCGACAAGAAAAAAGTTTTGAGGACAAAAATAATTTAGCGACTTAGCTGACGACCAGTGTTATTATCGTCAAAATCTAAACCTTCAAATTGCCGTATTTATAAAAAAAAAATCGCGATTCTGCCGTATTATCTTTCAATTGAATAATTAGTGATTGAAACACAAAAATAATAAGTATATTTTCAACTTTCTATCATTTCTTCATCCTATATGTTTCTAATACACTGCTTGTGCAATGAATATTTTTCTTTGCTTTTCATTTTGATAAGCATACTCGTAATTATCTCCTGACACCTGAAATTTTGTGCAACCGCCTTGATTTCGAATAGCTTGTTTAGCTAAGAGTGGGACATATGAAAGAGATTACATGAGACATCTAGTTCAATTTATGTCAGCAAGAAAATTTTCTTTGGGAAATCCCGAAAATCGGACACATTTATTACTTTTCGTTTGTAATATTTTTTGTTTTAAGCTTACGAGCACGTTGGACTTGAACTGCCGTATTATATGATACGGCAGTCGAAATCCTGCCGTATACCGTATATTACAAAAAACATCCATGAATTACCGTATATTACGGCAATTGCCGTATCAATAATAACACTGCTGACGACGTTTAAACCTGAAGATTTCGTTAAGTACAAGATAAAAAAATATGCCCAACACTATTTTTTACTTACTCAAACGTCGACTTCAACTGAGCCATATGAGAATGAGGACGAAGAAGTGTTTAATTTATGTAGTGATGGCGAAGAATAATTTTTAATTATTAATTATCGTATTTCTTAAGGAGTACATTGTTATTCACGTGCCCCCCCCCTTTATTTTTGGTTGCTGATGGTCTCCGAGGCCTATTTCATAAAACTCAAATCATGGTTTTCATCATCACGGTTGCACCTCTTATTTTCGCTGCATCGTCATGATGCATGAACTCCAAAAGCATTGAAAGATCTACCTTGGGTAGATTTCGGCTGTCAGCGCGTACGAATCCGTCTAAACCTGAAAAGTCCATTGTATACCTACCAAGGACTTTCTTGTTCTTGTATAGGATAGAATTTGAGTAGAGAGAAATAAATTTAACACTACACAAAGTTTGTTTACGGTAGGTAAACCACACAACATAATATCAGGGTTACCATACTTTATACTTACCATACCATAAACTGGCAGCAAAAACACTCCGAACGCAGATAAAGGCTTTGCCAACACAAAGTACATTTGACAAAAAAGGAACAACTACATATAAGGGATGATGAATTGAACTAAGCTGATTTAATTGTATAAAAGAAAAACATATTTGCATATTTAAAAACCTATTTAGAGGCTAAAAATTTCACCCATGCCGGGATTCGAACCCGCAACCTCTGGCTATCCGTACCAGCGCTCTACCAATTGAGCCAATGGGCGACTCACGGCATCAGTGAAATTTCGAACCTCTTTACAATATTCTCTGTATTACGTAAATTTTTAGCCTCTAAATAGGTTTTTAAATTTGTTCCTTAGCACGGGTTAGTGCATTAAAAATAAAAATAGTGTAATATTTGCATATGTTAAAAAAATTCAGAAACTGTTTTAAAACATGGCCCTGGCAATACTAAAATGACATTTGTAACTATATTTTTTTTTTTAGGATATTAGGCAAAAGAAAACATATTGTGAGCCTCGTTGTTTCGTCACTTCCGGTAAAAATATTTTAAACTTTAAAATGTAAAAAATATAAGAAAACGTGCGTGTTTCAGAAAATAAAAAAATATGGTTCGTTTTATTTTGTATCTAGTTTCCTTTAGGACAATAAAATCCGTATGCTAAAAAAATGAAATGTTGTCAATTCTTGTGTGCCCAAGGGCCCCAACTTTGTTTAAGACGGCGTTGTGTGTGTGTGTGTGTCAGGGTGCGTGTGTGTGTGTGAGTGTGCGTGTGTGTGTGTGTAGTGTGTAGTGTGTGCATGAGATACGATTATTTTTACGCAAAAGCAACAAAACTGAGATCTTTACACTGAAGCAGCCATAACTAAATCAATTATCTGCTAGGCTTACATGGGAGTAAATTAGTAACGTGCGCGACTGTTTCTTTATCTATTTATCTATTCATCTATATATTTAAGACGTATTGGAGGGGCTGTCTGATAAAAGTTGCTTTACAAGCTGTTGTTTGAGACAGGGTTTTGATATTGTAACCAGGTCAATTTCAGAAAATCTAGTCAAGTATTGTGCGGGCCGGAGGACGTTTTAAAAAATACAATTATTTTAATTAATTACATGTATTGACTTTACCATGGTTGTATTAAGACTAAAAATCATCAACTTAAACTAACTGCCCTGAGCACCGCAAGTACTCAGGCTTATCTGCATCCGTCTGCCAACTCAGCGTCTGGGCTCTGGGAAAATAGAGCTGACTCCGTGTTTAGAGGCTGGGTCGCCAGGCGTAACTCCTCCCTCCTTAAGATCGAAGTTCTCTTCCTTAGGAGCAGAACTTCGATTACAGGTCTTCAACAATTCAAGGCGATACTTATAAGCTAACACACACAGAAATACAAATAACGCTATATAGAGAACAATCGTCCAGACACTAATTTCTTTCACTGTAATGATTGCTTTTTCACTTTCACTGTCACTTTTCTTCAGGGCGTATGACAGGAATTTGATGTCGGTCAAGTCAATGCCCTCCAGGTTTACCGGTTTCGATGGTACTGTTTTTTCAGAAGATTTCACTACAGGTAAGTTTACTACGGGCATCGCAGGGTACTCGATATCCTCGATGTCGGTAGGGTGCATTTTCAGAAGGACCTCTCCAATACGTACTTCACAAGGGTCGTCTAAAGTAAGTATGTAGGTGCCGTGGACCTTCTGGCGGAATATTTCATTGGTGCAGGTTCTGGAGAGCAACTTTTCTTCTCTACTGTAGAGTATCCACCTGTTGGGTTGTATTATCTGGACCTTTACTGGTTCTATGGAGACTTGGACTTGAGTGCATGACGTCACGTTTTCAGTATAAGTCATCAGCTGGTTGACGCAAGAATCTTGAATGTAGTGGGAAGTGTCGTCATCGAGGCAGAGAAATCTGGACTCTTCGACTTCTTGGCATGGGTAAGTTAACGGTCTGATCTTCGATCCCTTCACCAGGATATAGGGATATTTGGGTAGGATAACAATAGTGCGGTTATGGGACAATACAGGTAAAGGGTAGAGTCTATAGTAGATATAGGTGTCCGTGTCAATCAGTGGTATTTCCAAAAGATAAGTTATTAGGTTTACCTTAGTATAGGCTTTTAATGTAATGCTTTGTTCAATCTTAACCAAATTTTCCATGTTAGGTGGAAAAACTAGTTTTACTACTTCGTTTACCTTTTTCAGAAGATGCAGTAACTTACTCGACTCAATTACAGATTGGTGTAAAATGCCTAATCTACTTAATGCTAAGCTAGTTTCTATCTCATTCAGTTTAATATGAATCGCTTGAAAATTGTGAATTAACATGTTATAGGTGTTAATAATTTGGTTTTCCAGATGATTAGAAAATTCCTTTGTCAAAATATTGTTTACGTCAGCAGTTAATCTTTTGATTTCCGTATTAATCTGAATGAGGTTATCGTTCAACTTAAATGTAGAGTTTGCTAGTGTGTGGACCATTTCGGTAATCAGTGTCAATTTCTTGTCGTTACGATTTTGATTAGATTTCATGTCGCTGATCATTTTATCATACCTAATGGCGTCGTCACTATCAAGATTTCCGGTAATTAGTTTAATTATTGAACCAATGGGGTTAATGAGTCCGCGTTTAATTCGAATGGAAGGTGCCACTTGCTGAAGCTTTTCAACGGTTAAATTCTTAACAAACTCTGTTTGTATCCTTAAATCTACAAAATTACACGTAAAATTATCACTTAAAGTACTAACTAACCTATTCAGTTGCGATGTTCTTGCGACATTAGTCTGCAAATCGTCTGCGACTGGTTTAAAGTCGAGCGTCTTCACTATGACCCATTTGTCTATGCTAAGAACCGCAACGCCGTTCTTGACGGGTAAGATGCCTGGGTTGTTATTTAGTTCTTGAAGTTGAAGGGCCTGGCTCCTCATCATCAGGACCACTGCCAGGACGAGCAGGTGTCTGTGGAGGGCGTTTCACATTCTTAATTGGCACTGTAGTATCACGGTTACCAACTCGAATGGGGACTATGTTCCTGACGGCTTCACCAGTCACTAAAGCCTGGGAGTAACGAGGTTTGTCCTTACTACACCGCTTATTCGTCCCTTTGGCGTAAACGGTATCCCCGGGCTCTATCTGGAATTCATCCTCGCCTCCTCTTTTCTTAATTATTTTTTCCTTTTTCCTGATGGTCTGGTCAGCTAAATACTGGTATAGGTACCTAGTGCGTTTGGCATGCTCTTTGACTAGCTGTTGGGTGAAATGTTTATCAAAGTCGGCGTCAAAGGCGTGCCGCGAATCTGTGTGACCTAATAAAACTTCGAATGGGGTTAAACCAGTAGTAGAATGTATACTATGATTGTACGCCATTACTGCATACGTCATTACTGACGCGGCGTCTGTGATTTTATGCTCGTATTTAGCTAGTCTGTAAATTTCAATTATAGTTGAATGGAATCTCTCTATTAGGCCCATGGAGTTAGGGTTGTTAGGGGTGCCTATGTGGATGTCTATTTTGTATAAAGAGAGAAGTTCCTTCATCAGGGCATTATTAAATTCGGATCCGGGGTCTGCACTAATTTTTAGGGGTAAGCCGTAAAAAGAGAAGTATCTTATGAGGGCTCTAACCACTTCTGGTGTAGATCGGTTGGCGATTTCGAAAGCCTGTCCGAGCTTACTAAACGCATCTATTATAGTGAGGTAATAGTGACCTTCGATAGAAAATAGGTCTATGAATATTTCCTCTAAGGGTTTTGTTTGTGTTTGAGTGAGTTGAAGTTGTGGTTTCAGAGGTTTTCTGTCATACTTCATTTTAAGACAGATTTCACATGAGTTTATTACGCTGGATATTATTTGGTCCATATTACGCCAAAAATATGTGCGCTTGATGTGGGCCATAGTTTCCTTGATTCCGCGATGACACGTTTTTCCGTGGTGGTATTTGCGGACAATATATAGTTGTTCATTTTCATCGTCAATATAGTTAACTCGTTTCGTACATTCATAGAACTGAACCAGTTCTTTCTTAAAGAGGAATATAACGGCTTCCGTAAACTGCTTACGGTGCTCCTCATCTTCAAAATAGATGTAATATTTAGATTTGTTCTTTATGTATTCCTTAAGAAACTGTTTAACCAAATCGGGTCGATTTACAGGTAAATGCACTTCCAAAATTCTCTGCTTTTCCCTGGAAAGGTCTTTTACGGAGAGTTTATCGATTTGCCACGTAAAAACCAAGATTTGATTAGGTTTTGTGTCTACAGCTTCTTGTAAAATCGGGATGCCTTGGGATTCCATGTCTTGGCCAGAGTGTGCTGTCTCAGTGCCAGATGTTCTCTCGGTTGCTGTGATGGTTCCACTGGAAGGGCTGGCCATGGAATATGGGGACCTGCGTCCTAATGATAATGTCCTGTCTGTATCAGAGTCAATAGTTATAGGGTTTTCTGAACTAGAATCTGAAATTGTCATTGGTTTTTCCGGGATTTGTGCAAGGGTTTTCTTTTGTTCCTAATTGTTTAATTTCCCTGGTGAGTTGTTTTATAGACTCTCCTCTATTTTCCTCCTTGTCTACGTTTGCCTGAGTCGACAAGTTGTCTAACGCGTTGATTCGAATTCGCGAGAGGGCGTCTGCATTGGAATTTAATTTTCCCTTTTTATATACAGGGTCAAAGTCATATTCGGCTAACCTTAAGCGCCACCGGGTGAGTCTACTGTTGGTGTCAGCTAAGGACTTAAGCCATTGGAGGGGCTTGTGGTCGGTGATGACCAGGAATTTCCTGCCATATAGGTACGGACGGAAGTGTTTCACTGCCCAGACAATTGTAAGTAATTCCTTTTCAGTGACACTGTACCTTGTTTCTGCGTCATTAAGGGTGCGACTCGCATACGCGACCGGTTTGTCGCTCCCGACAGGTCCTTGTGAGAGGACAGCTCCAAGGGCAAAGTGTGAAGCGTCCGTTGTCAGTATAAATGGTTTGTCTAAGTCCGGGTATTGTAGTATCGGTGCATTGACTAACAGTTCCTTGCACTTCTCGAAAGACTCTATATACTTCTCGTCGCTGATGGGCATAGCTTGTTTCTTCTTTAGCCGGGCTGTCATAGGTTGTGTTATTTTAGCAAAATCCTTTATGAACCTCCTATAATAGCCAATTAGTCCAAGGAAGCTTTTGATCTCTGTTGTTGTCCGAGGCAAAGGGTAGTTGAGTATTGCCTTGATTTTCTCATTGTTGGGCTTGAGTCCTTGGCTGGTTATAGTATCTCCTAGATAAAGGACTTCCTTCCTTAAGAATTCTGACTTGTCTAGTTGAACCTTGAGGTTCGTTTTACGCAGTCTGTCAAATACTAGACGTAGCTTTTCTAGATGTTCCTGTAAGCTTAACGAATAGATGATAATGTCGTCCAGGTAAACTAGACAATGTAGTCCTTGTAGTCCTCGTAGTACGTTGTTGATTGCCCTTTGAAATGTAGCCGGTGCGGTTTTTAAACCGAAGGGCATGCGGGAAAACTCGTAGTGACCTGATTGTGTGGTAAACGCCGTTTTTTGGCGGTCCTCCTCTGCCACTTCTATTTGATGGTAGCCGCTTGCTAGGTCAAGGGTGGTGAAGTAGCTGCTTTTACCCAATTTATCGAATAGATCTGTAATGTTTGGCAGAGGATACTGGTCGTCTATGGTCTGCTCGTTTAATTTTCTGTAGTCGACTACTAGTCTGTACTTCTTTTCACCTGAGGCGTCTGCCTTCTTAGGCACTAGGTGCACAGGGGCGCTCCAGGGGGAGTGTGACACTTTGATGATGTCATTCACAAGCATTTTGTCGACCTGTCGCCCAATTTCGTCGTTGACTGCCTGCGGCTGTCTGTACGGCCTAATATAGATAGGATCCTCATTGTGGGTTCTTATACGGTGTTTCACCTCATTTGTGAAGGTCAGGGGTAGTTGTTCCGTGTAGAAAATGTCCTTATATTCCTTACAAAGCTTCTGTATGCCTTCTCGTTCTTCCGAGTTCATGTGATCTAGGCGTAATTTCTCTAGATTGTCGGTGAGTATTTGATCTGTAGGGGGCCTTATGCTATTAAGCTCACATTTTTCACTATTGTATTTTTTTACAATAAAGGGGCTGGTTATGGTCAGGATGGCCTCTTCATTCTGGGTGTTTTGTATGACGGTCGTTGCGTAGCCGTCTTCGCATTTTACTATAGCGCTAGGCATTCTGACGCCTTCTCCGAACTCTACGTAGTTTAGAATAGCGTCTCCGTTTTGTAAGTCCGTAGGTAGTCTCACTCGTTGCTCGCAGCGAGGAGCTATGCAGATGACGTCATTGGGGTTATATATCATGCGTATATTCGCCGATTTTGTGAAAATCATGTTGTTTTTCATATCGATTTTCGCATCTAATTGTTTCAGTAGGTCGCTACCTATGAGTCCGTCATAGCGCCCGTCTACATCATACACGTAAAACTTGTGGAATTCAGGGCTATTAAATGTTGGGAATAACGGTATTTTGATAACCTCGTTGTGGTGACTAGAGGCGTGCGTGCTTATCACCTCAAACGGCTCGTAGCGTTTATAGTACTGGAAAAACTCGTCAGCCTTAGCGGGGCTGATGAATGAGCGTGAGCTTCCAGTATCCACCATGAATTTTGATTGTATTTCCGGGATCTCAATGTAGGGTAGCTTTAATTTTGTACAGTTAATATGTACTATCTCGGATTGTTTTCGCTCTTGGCCATGTGAAAATTTTGGTCTGACTCTTGTGAGGAGTTCAGGTCTTCAAGGAGTTCAGCACTGTCCTCGTATATTTCGGGATACGTGTTATTATCTGTCTCATATGTCTCCTGCATGTACATTTGGTCGCAGCAGTTTTCGACATTTTCGTAGTCGTTTATATTGTAGAGTTCGTTCATACGGAACCCTGGTCTTGCGGGCGGAGCCGTGCGCATGCTCACGTCCGTTGTTTGTTGCGCAGCAAGGGGCTTATTGCCGAATTGGCCTTGGTTGAGGTTTGGCCTATAGCCGAATTGGCCTTGATTGAAGTTTGGCCTATAGCCAAACTGCTGTGGAGTTTGATTGAAGCTTGGCCTGAGGCCGAACTGTTGCTGTCCAAAATTTGGTCTATAGCCGAATTGCTGCTGTGTTTGATTTATGGCTGGTCGATAGCCTACTTGGGGTGTCATTCCAAACTGAGGCTTATAGCCTGAAGGTTGCTGGGGTAGTTGCGGCCTAAATCCGAATTGTTGAGGGGCTGCAGAGGGTAATTTAATTTGTTTACTTGGTGGGATGCCGAATTTAAATTGTTGTGGTTGTGACTGTTACACTAACGGGTTATAAGGGTACTGCCTAGGTGTTGCATTAGGCGCACTATTGGGGATGCCAAATTTAAAGGCCTGTTGGGGTTGTACGTTTTGGAGAAAAGCCATTGGTCTGGGTGGCATGACACATGGCATTTTTGTCATTTTATTGCGGGCGTTATACTGAAATAGGAAATTTACTTCCTCCTGAACTATGCTTAATGCATTTTCCAGTGACGTAGCACCCTTCAATCGCACGATGCGCAAAAGGTCCTCTGGTAAGTTATACAGGAAAACGTTTAACGCCATATTGTCATATATAGTGATTTTGCTTGCTCGCAAATTGTCATCGCGTATTACATTAACCTTCGCGATTAAGGTACGTCTTGTATGTTGGATTCTGTTACAAAAATCGAGATAAGACTCGCCGTTATTAATTTTTAATGATTCCAATTCTATCGCAATACATTCCTCCGAACGCGGATCACCGAAATGCTGCTCCAAGGCGGCTTTCAATGCGGGCCAGGTATCCAAGTCCTGTCTTTCACTAATGAGTGCTGCTGCTCTACCAGTGAGTTTTGAGGTAATTAAGTGAAAGACATACAGATCCTGATCAGCATTTCCTTCCACTCTACAACACTGAATCACATATTCACATTTTCTTACAAATAAGTTTAATAGTTTTTCATCTCCGTCAAATTTGGGGATGACGCCAGCAATTTCCTTTGGAATTTGCGTAATATTTTCCATTTTTATTTCCTTAAATTATATCAAGTTATTTTTTTTTTATTTAGGTATTTAAAATCGTATTAGTTATCACAATTACTTAGTTTCCTTTAATTTTCTTAATTTCTAAGTCTTAAAAAGCGCTATGGTTTAGGTTAATCTATTTTTGGAAAAACACTACCAACACTTTCAGACACCTATAGCTATATAGTGGAATAGGATTGAGTAAGAGACTGGAGTAGTGAATTGATCTACTTACAGGCTGCCCATGTCCCTCCGTTGAGTCTTAAACGTTGTCCTTCCAGGCGCCGCACGTGGGAACACGTTGGATGAATTTTCTTGACTAATTTATTTGTTCGTAGATTTCCGTGAAAACGCGTGAAAACGTTGGCCGTCGTACACTTATGTTTAGTTTAGACGACCCGGAAATCCTACCGGCTGCGCCAGTCAAGTATTGTGCGGGCCGGAGGACGTTTTAAAAAATACAATTATTTTAATTAATTACATGTATTGACTTTACCATGGTTGTATTAAGACTAAAAATCATCAACTTAAACTAACTGCCCTGAGCACCGCAAGTACTCAGGCTTATCTGCATCCGTCTGCCAACTCAGCGTCTGGGCTCTGGGAAAATATAGCTGACTCCGTGTTTAGAGGCTGGGTCGCCAGGCGTAACTATCTATCATTGTATGTCTTAGGTACCCTACTGTAAACACTATTCGAGGCAAAATTGGTACGATTTAAAGGAACTGAAAGCAGTTTAGTGTGTCTCGTGCGCCTGGGAGGCACAGCGAGTTTTACTAGTTCATTGAGTAACTTGGGACAGTCAAGAGCGCCGGAGCCAATGTTGAGTTTAGATTCTTTTTTGTGAACAGGCACTATATGCGCCTCTTTCCATTGCATAGGAAATGTACCCTTTGCAATAGTGCGGTTAAATATTAATGTTAATGGAAAGCAGAGTGATTCCACACAGCGCTTTACAAATATTGGTGGGCTGTTGTCATTGCCAGCACCTTTGGTTTTATCTAGTTTTTTCAAAAGATCCAAGACGTAATTTTCTGTTACTTTAATGGTGCTAATATTATTAGAGAATAAATGCTGTGTTGTAGTAGAATTTGGATAAGAATCAGCTGGTTTCATAAACATCTTCTCAAAGAAGCAGTTGAAAGCCTGACATATATCATCTTCAGTGTCAACTCTCCTATTATCCACAAACATTGAACTAGGATAGGCAGAGTCAGATTTTCTTTTCGACTTAACATATGTCCATAAATATTTAGGATTTTTCTTTATGGTGTCTACAATTTAGTCAACGTCATTCACGTGTTCCACTACTGTTGGTCTGTCCATCTCACCATTCAACGGCATTTCGTGGAAGTTTTCGTTATTGTGCCACCAAATGTTGGAACAACATTCCGCCTCCTATTAGAGATTCCCCTTCTATTAGATGCTTTAAAATTAAATTCAAGCAATATCTACTAACTACACAAAAGGAAAAATAGTAAATAGTAACGAATCCACGGATACCTATTTAATATCTTTGTAAAGTTTGTGTGAGAAACTTATAATTATATCATATCTGATGCTTCTTGAAATTTGTATCAAAATGTTGCTGTTAAAAACTGTATAATTGTTTTGAATACATAGAGGCATATGTCATCGCTAAAAAAATGCATTAATGAGGTCATTGTTTTGTTTAATTAGATTTACCTTAGATTAATTTAAGTTTTAGCAATAAGTTCTCAGGCATCCGCTGAAAATCAGCGCCGTAGTCCTGCTGTGGCATTAAGCTGAGCGGAAACCTTTTTGGTACCTACTTTGTTAACTTTAGGGTTTATATTAAGCATAAGCTATTGTATTCAATATCTGTAGTACCAAATAAAGATTTTTCTATTTCTATAATAGCCAACTGCTAAAATTTTTCAGTTGAACTGGGGTACATTTACTTGTGACGACATTCTTATTGCTTCTTGTGCACTTTCTAATTAATTTCCTTTCTTATTTTTCACATTTTATTTTCTATATTTTCCTACTAGATTTTTCCGCATGACATTTTTCTTTTGTTTTTTTGACAGCCAATTTTCCGTTTTTTACTTTTGATAGAAAAATGTCGTATTTCTTTACTTCTCTTTTCTAATCTTACGCCATCTGGCTTATGGGGCTTCGGGCTATGGGGAATAAAACATGCTTGCGGACTTTACAGCATTTTATTTCGCAGAGCCCTTGCAGACGGCAGGCTGCCTTGACAGAGGGAGAGTACAGACTAATATTACACAGAGTAAAGCATACTTGTGCTTTTTTGAGAATAATAACTTGAGAGTCTATGTAAATATAAATATTTATAACATCAACTTTCACACACACTAAACAATAAGGTAAATGTACTATATTACGGGATAGTACATTATGCCGTGATATTTTGATTTTTGACGTAGAATAAGAAAAGAAACAGTTAAATCTAATAATAGAAGTCAACGTCAACCGTCATCATCAGTCAACCTCCTGTCCGTTTTAAAATTACTAAAATTAGTTTAAACCCGCCAGAAGCTCCCAAAACCACCCAGGTGTACCCACGAAGGGCCAAGCTGCTGATCAAGTGCTCGTTTGGGCGACCAAGGCGGGATTTAACATAACATAACATAACATAACATAACATAACATAACATAACATAACATAACATAACATAACATAACATAACATAACATAACATAACATAACATAACATAACATAACATAACATAACATAACATAACATAACATAACATAACATAACATAACATAACATAACATAACATAACATAACATAACATAACATAACATAACATAACATAACATAACATAACATAACATAACATAACATAACATAACATAACATAACATAACATAACATAACATAACATAACATAACATAACATAACATAACATAACATAACATAACATAACATAACATAACATAACATAACATAACATAACATAACATAACATAACATAACATAACATAACATAACATAACATAACATAACATAACATAACATAACATAACATAACATAACATAACATAACATAACATAACATAACATAACATAACATAACATAACATAACATAACATAACATAACATAACATAACATAACATAACATAACATAACATAACATAACATAACATAACATAACATAACATAACATAACATAACATAACATAACATAACATAACATAACATAACATAACATAACATAACATAACATAACATAACATAACATAACATAACATAACATAACATAACATAACATAACATTTACATACAGGCACATACATTGCTTCTGGCCTCACACTAGGATACCCTGTGTCGTGGGAACCAGATACAACGACATCACAAACATGTAAACATCCAAGACCTGGACTTTTTTTTTGTTTCCAGCCGGGATTCGAACCCGGGACCTCAATATTCAAATTTGAGCATAATAAGTTGTTTTGTCTGAGAAGCGACAGTCCCACAATCATCTGACGGCCATTTATTTTGACGTTCCAACACTTCTCTCCCTGGAAGTTACCTACTTTTTAGGTTACCTACATTACAATTATGGGCAGGTACCTACTCCCTTCCAAATGGAAGGGAGTAGGTACCTGCCCATAATTGACTTTGCCTTTTTTAATCTCTGAAAATAACCACTTCAATATTATAAACAAAATTTATTAATAAACATTAAAAGAAAAGTGAATAACAAATCTGTGAAATAAGTTCTTAAAAGATGTGATTCCCAAGAATAACGACGAAAATTAGACCAAGTGATTTTTAAATTACTGTTTTTTTAGATGTATGTAGATAAGTGTTTTTAGTCATCAATCGAGTTAGAAACCGTAGATACCTATGTCGCAACCCTCGGATGTAGCTCCCACACCTGTGACCAGTAATGATGGAGGGTTTGCACAGTGTCGTTACTGCCCCCAGGTACGCCTTTTCAAAAACAATAAGGGCCTCAATATTCACATTGGAAAAACCCACAAAACCAAACCAACAGACAATCAGACCACCTCTCATGACACTCCGCTTGATGGCCGGGCAATCGACAGCCAGTCGCAGAATGATCAAGGCGATCCACTTTGGAAAATTCTGGGAAACTTGAAACGTGCCCGGTTGTCAAGCGCATTCCACGCGGCGCCCGTACGAGCGTCGCGGAAAAACTCTCCCGAACTATAGATTCCATCACAAAATATAACACCCAAGGCGCCTGGGAGGCCTTATTCCGATTTCCGTACGAAACTTTACACATAAATAACAATAAAAGAAAAAAAACATCACTCACAGCCCTAATAAAAGAGAACTGCACGAATATCCATCAACCCATACAAAATCAACAACTTCCATAACAGTAATAAATACAAACGAGTTGAAACAAAAGTCAACGACGGTGACCTGAAGGGAGCTGCTCAACTCCTCTTCTCATGCGACACGATCGCACCTGACTCGCCCGAAGTTCTGTCGGCCCTTAGAAATAAACACCCCTCTCCCCTTGATTCTCTTTGCCTTCCACCAGCTCCACTGTCCGATGGCGAACATCTAGAAGTCATTGGAAAAGACGTCCTAGGGGCCGTGATGTCACTTAAGAATGGTTCAGCAAGTGGCCTGGATGGTCTTAGCCCTCAACACCTCAAAGACCTCCTCTGCGGCGTGACCGGCCAGGCAGGTGAGACACTGCTGAACCGCCTCACGGCCCTTGTTAACCAGATGCTGGCTGGAAGGGTTAACCCAGAGGTGACCCCGCTGCTATACGGGGCGAACCTATGTGCCTTAAAGAAAAAAGACGGAGGAATTCGCCCAGTAGCGGTGGGGTTGACGATACGCCGCATAGCGTCAAAGCTCTGCTGCCGCGGCATCCTCCCAAAACTTCAAAAAATTCTCCAGCCAACCCAACTTGGCTTCGGGTCAAAAGGAGGATGTGAGGCAGCGGTGCACGCTGTGCGGACCTACATCAAGGAGAAAGGAGGTGAGGTGATACTGAAGGTGGACGTAAAGAACGCCTTCAACTCGGTGGACAGGGGCGCAATGCTGGCAGAGATAAAAGAAATAATCCCTGAAATTTATCCTTACATGTGGCAATCCTACAGCTGCCATTCTAATCTAGTATACAGGGATAACGCCCTCGAATCTGCTGTGGGCTGCCAGCAGGGCAACCCACTTGGCCCAGCCATCTTCAGCCTGGCTATTAATAAAATAATAACCTCCTTAAAATCAAAATTAAACATCTGGTACCTCGATGATGGCACCCTCGGAGGAGAGTCAAAAGAAGTACAAAAAGATCTTGCAACTCTCTCGGAAAAATTTAAATCAATAGGTTTGGAACTAAATTACAGCAAATGCGAACTATACCCTTTTGACCACATAAATTCAGAAATCCCCATTCGGGAATTTAACAGACTGGCACCAAATATAAAAATACTGGATAGTGAGAACCTCTACCTCCTAGGGGCGCCAGTCCTCAAAAAAGCTTTCCCACAGTTTCTGGATTGTCAAAAAAACAAATTTTTCGAAACGATTCCGCACCTTAGCCAAATTAACACACATATGGCCTTCCAAACTATCCGCTTCTGTCTATTTGTACCAAAATTCTCGTATTACTTAAGGTGCAGTCCGTTGTTTAGCCAGGCGGCACTCTTGGGGCCCATAGACTCCATGATTCATCTGGCCCTAATTCAGATTTTAAATTGTCCCATTTCCGAACGCGCCTGGCTCCAGGCCTCCCTACCAATAAGGTTGGGAGGCCTCGGAGTCAGAAAAGTGACAAGCGTGGCACTGCCTGCCTTCTTGTCTTCCGTCCACAGCATCGAGGCCTTGTTTAAGCAAATTATCTGCCCATCCTTGGGCACGATTGAGGTCTCATGCTGTGAGGAAGCCAAGCAGGCATGGAGACTGGTTTGCCCGTCCACCGACCCACCGAAGGACCTTTCAGTGCAGAGACAGTGGGACGGGCCGCTTTGTGAGCTGACGCAAAGACAACTAGTTGAATCTAGTGTCAGCGACCCAGAGCGAGCCCGCCTCCTTGCTGTCTCAGAGCGCGAGTCAGGTTATTGGTTGCAGGCACATCCATCAGTGGCAATTGGCACGCTGATGGATAACATATCTTTCAGCACTGCCGTGGGACTGCGCCTGGGTTGCGCTATCACTGTGCCCCATCAGTGCCCCTGCGGCGCTGACGTCGACCACATGGGTCACCACGGCTTATCGTGTCAACGGAGTGCTGGCCGCTTACCGAGGCACGCGGCGCTAAATGACGTCATGCGAAGGGCCCTCGCTACTTCCGGAGTTCCAGCAATGCTGGAACCTCCGGGAATTTTCCGAGATGATGGGAAAAGGCCTGACGGAATGACGTCAATACCCTGGAAACATGGGAGGCCGTTGGTGTGGGACTCAACCTGCGTCGACACACTAGCAACTTCCCATGTTTCCCAGAGTATAAGGGCCGCTGGCTCAGCGGCCGGGGCGGCGGAAGGCCTCAAACGGCGGAAATATGCAACATTGGGCAACCAATACATATTTGCGCCGTTTGGGGTCGAGACACTGGGCCCGTGGGGCCCCGAGGCGCGTTCACTCTTTAAAGAGCTGTCAACGCGCCTCATCGCCACGGGGGACCGGAGGGCTGGCGCATACCTCGGCCAGAGAATAAGTCTGGCCATCCAAAGGGGGAATTTTGCCAGCATTCTGGGCTCCCTGCCGAGGGACACTGACCTGGGGCAAGTGTTTTATTTGTAAATTATAGGTATTTATTTTTATTACTTTATGTTAATTAGATTTTAGTTTAGTTATTATTTTAGTTTTACTTTAGATGTTTTGTTTATTGTATTAAAAACCAGTTAAATCTATATTTACTATATTACAAAATCAAGTCTAGTTATAATACTCCAGGAAAATATTTTTTTTTAAACCACTGGACAAGTTTTAAAAGCCGTATCGCACCTCCGAAAACGCCAGGCGGAACCACGCAGTCGTTTCTAAGGGTTGTGTTGTCGGTGGGCGTAAGGTAACACCGGAAACTTCGTAAGGATTTGTTGTGATGCCGGTAAGTCTATTTAATGTATCATTGTAAAATTATTGTTAAGTAGTTATTAGAAGAAGGTTTTGTAGTCATATTAAATTAATTTAAATAATATTTTAAGGGAAATAGACGATTTTGTGACTCCCGTAATTATGTACACAGCCTAGATGCGATGTACGTAATTGCGTGAGTATCAAGCAATTAAAGAAACTCAGACAGAAATGTTTTAATTTCATAAATATATCTGGGGCTGCATTTTTTCATAAATTTTCTTTGAATAAGCGAAGTAATGACTGTAGATTATGAAGACGTAATTACGGTATGTTTTTTTCGAATCTTAGTCTTACATTCAGGTCTAAAATTAATGATAACCACGTTTTACTTCAGTTAAATGGAGTATGACATGAAAAATAAATTAATGATAGATTATATAAGTAATACAGAAGAGTTATTTATATCGATGTCATGCTTATAATAGTAATATCACCTTCCAGCTTATTAAGATTTTTTAATAAAAATATTTAATTTACACACTTTTTGTCACTCACGCAATAATGAACGCAGATTTTTACTAATGTCTCTTATTCTGGTATATTCGATATTAGTAAAATATTTAAGCAAATGAACTAAAAATGCGAGAGATGGTTGCAATAACTATTTTGTGTGTGTGCACTTGTAAATATTTTTATGCAATAAATGTTTAATTTCATTATTATACTATTTTTATTTTAATGCACTAACCCGTGCTAAGGAACAAATTTAAAAACCTATTTAGAGGCTAAAAATTTCACCCATGCCGGGCTTCGAACCCGCAACCTCTGGCTATCCGTGCCAGCGCTCTACCAATTGAGCCAATGGGCGACTCACGGCATCAGTGAAATTTCGAACCTCTTTACACTATTCTCTGTATTACGTACAGGCAGCGACATCTGACTTAAGCAAATTGCATTACTTACAGCCCCGACTACCTACTTTGCAGTTAGGTTTAACATCGGAACGATATCACTGTGCCCACATGATTATACTATTTTTATTTTAATGCACTAACCCGTGCTAAGGAACAAATTTAAAAACCTATTTAGAGGCTAAAAATTTCACCCATGCCGGGATTCGAACCCGCAACCTCTGGCTATCCGTGCCAGCGCTCTACCAATTGAGCCAATGGGCGACTCACGGCATCAGTGAAATTTCGAACCTCTTTACACTATTTTCTGTATTGCGTACAGGCAGCGACATAATTTATTATTAATTTATTTATTACATAATTTCATTATGTCATATTGAAGCTGGATATTTCGGGTTCGATCCACGGCATAATAGGCAATAATGTACTGCCAGTTAATAAAAGAGGTGTATTTTCAGTTCCTGATATTTAACTTATTTAAAGTACTTAGATTATGTTCATGTGAGATTTATTAAATTAAATTATTTATATTTGCTTAGTGTTGAAGGAACGACATTATTTGATCTCAATGTTGCCTATAGATCTCAATTAAGAACTTCGTAGTTTAATTTTGTGTTTGTTTTAAGAAACTTTGATTTTGTTGAGAAAGTTTAATTTTGTTTTTGATGTTTTATTATATTTGTTTCTACAAAGTTATGTTAGTAATTAATTAGAAACAATAATTTAAAAAATTATTATGTTTCTTATTGTTTATAATGTGATTTTATGTTTAGCAATAACAAATGTTGTGATTCTACTTCAAGATTATAATGTAAATAAAAGATTTAAGATTTTTTAAAAAAAAATATTTCAAACTACCAGCCCAAATTATGAACGGTTAAGATGTCACGGAATTACGTGCATCAAATCCCGGAATTAAATCACGAGCCTAATTTTGTCACGGAATTAGAGCCAAAGAAATTATTTAGCAAAATATCAATTATTTCTATAAATTAAGAGGTATGAGGCAAAATAATATCCAAAACCCATCTTATACGAACAGTCTCTAGAATGAACAAGAGTTGTTACTTTTAACACCTTCGTTTTTTTTTTAAATCGTCCTCAAAGTGTACAACGCCTTAATATACCGTAATATGGTACATTTACCTTATAGAAACAAAACAAAGGAACATAGAAAAAGCGAAAAAAGCCGGCTGTCATGTAATGGTAGTCGTTAAGCCATGTAGGCCTTATGGGGGGCTTCATAACTTCTGGGAGTAAAGCCCGCCACTGTCCTACAATTCTCCACCAACCCGGACTTGGCCCCCGACTAGTGGATTATGGCCTAACCGTCCTGTGACGCAGAAAGAGACCTGTGCCCCAGCAGTGGGGACATACTATTACTTAAGCAACTAAAGGAGTTTGGTCACCTAAGATGCCCTAGGCCATTTACCTCACATACTTGCATTAAATTCAAATATATACTCGTACATACATCCTATGTAGTATCTATAGCTGAGCACCATTCAGTGGCATGGGGATACCTAAAATCAGCGCCTTTCGGAGACCGCTCCAGTCAGCTGAGCTACTCAGCCCGTAAATGAATATTTATATCAGAGACAAAATTATAGGAATCGTGTCGTGTCCTGAATCGAACCGATAGATAGAATATTCTTCTTTATTAGTTATTCGGTATATATCTACTCGTAGCAAGAACATTTTTGCTCACCCCGAGTTACTGTGCGAGTTACTTCTTGGGATAATGGAATTAAGTTACGTTAATAAATACATTTTGGAGTAAACGTGTTGAGTAGGTAGAGACCGCGACTCGGCAAACGTAGTATAATAGGACGCCCTCTGTCCAGATGAGAATCTGCGAAAAACCTGGATGCTGCAAATGCTGGATGCGGCAAGCTGAAGACAGGGCGCTATGGCGCTCATAAGAGGAGGGTTATGTCCGGCAGTGGAATAAAATAGCCTGAAGAAGAAGTTGCGATTTGGAGGCAACATAAGTAGAGTCTGTTCCGCCGTATTCCAGTGTCGCAAAGTGGGCTTTTCAAGTTCGAGTAAAGAGACACCGTTGCGGCCGTCCATCGTAGTCAGTCACCCAAGAAAATGTTGCGAAAGTCGAGAAAATTGTATTGAGCGATAGAAGAGTTACCATCCGATACTTAATTCAAGAAATGGGCATTTCATAAGTATTCAATCCATATATTAAAACAATCTTTGAATATGAGAAAAGTCTCCGCAAGATGGGTGCCGAGAATGTTAACGGACAGTCAGAAACAAAATGACTTGACATTACGTAGATATAAGAAGATTCTGAAAACTTTTTGTCTCGTTTCGTAACAATGGACGAAACATAGGTCCATCACCAGGCTTACAATAGACTCGACTGTTATTATTGCGCTTTTACATTGATTCTAAATCATCTTATAAGCCTGGGTTTGGGCACCATCATATAAGCGTGTTTGTTTTAAAATCGTTCTTAAATCAGTCTGAATGCTGCTTGCCATTATAGTAATCTTGCCAAAACTAATTTAAGCTGCCTTAGGCTAATACCGCTTTTACCTAAATATCTTATAAGCCTACAGAGGCTTAAATTGGTCTAACAAAGAATCTTGTAAGCATCGACAAGCTTATTTGAGTTTTCGTAAGATCACACGGTATTTGCGAAACAAATTCATGCGAGGTCCTGTCGTGTGATAAACTACAGCGTGACAATAAAAAATTGTAACATTATACGACAGCAAATATAATCACTGCTGTTGTTATCTGGTGTGTAGTAAGTATTCGCTTGGGAATCAATACTTACTGTAAAGTAGACCCTGTTTTACACTATAAACTTTATGCGCCTAATCAAATATGGTATTTTGTATCATATTTTTAATTATTTTCTTTTTTATTTGGATTGATATATTTGCGCCCTTCCATGGCTGCATTTTTCCAGCGCAGTATTAGACTACTGTAATTTATACTAAAATATGCATTCTGAATACCAATGGTACGGCCATGTTGAATTAATTAGGGTTTGCAAATTACCTCTTACATGAAAACTTAAATCTATTAATTGATCTCAACTTCATGAAATTCAAGTACAATGTAAAGATTTTCATTTAAAAAGTGTGTACTTCAATAAAAAGACGTATCAAAATTGTTTACTTTTTTTAAGTACCTACCTAAACAAATGGACTTTAGAAAGTAACCAATTTTATGTTACCTGTGTACTGATGATTAAAACGATGCAAAAATAGTTTTGTTTTTTATTACAAATATTGATCATATAAGACACATACGAGTTTACATTTTATAGCTGAAACTTTAGAGACATTCTTCGTCTTATTAATACTTGTGTATGAACACTTATATGTGTAAATAAGAAGACTTCATAGGCTCCTCAAATGCATTGTACGTGTTTTCAATACGATAGCCATATATTTCGGTTTCTTGTCCAATATCATTTTTGACACTTATAGATTCCAATTCTACTACATGATTTTCAAAGCTTTGAAACCATCTCTGCTTTGCGGCATTGAAGACAAAATAAATGATTTGAAATGAAAAACTAAACCAGACTCTCCACGTCTCCACTCTCCACGCCAAAATTGTAAATCACTTTTTAAGGCAGAGTGGATAGGCCGTCGAGAGCTGGTATTAAGTGAACTTTATATAGGTAGATTATAACGTCTTCTTAACTGGTCTAAGCCTTGCATGGAATAAAAGGCTCAATAATTGGGTTTGCCAACGAGAAAATATATAGCAATGTAATGACAATGCAACAGAACAATAGAAGAATGAATGTCAATATGTACAATGAAATCTCCTGCCGAAGTAAACTGTATGATGGCGTAGACACAGAGTCTTTTCCAAAATCGGTTTCGTCTTCGGACAAAGATTCATTTTCACTAAAATCAATAATGTTACAGACTGAGTCACTCTCATGAATATCGACCGCTTGTATGGAAGCACAAAACCTGCAGAACCCTCACTAATATTTTTGTCAACACTAGCTTGTCCTGGCAGCAACAACATATTTGATTTAGTTATCACTTCTTCGTAGGTACTATTTCTGAAGTTTCCGCTGATAGCCGCCAGTTTTCGTACGCTTTTTCTAATTTTTGTAATCCATGAAACCAGCATGTCGATTCAGTAAGATCGTCGATCACTTCGATGGTCACTTCGTCGGTCACCTCGTCGTTCACCTCACACTCACTCACTTATGAGTCACCTTAATTTGACCTTCAGAACCCGAAAATATGACATTCCTCGCATAGGGGTTGACACTAATATTATTTCAGTCGAAGTCGTAGGCTATAATTTGTTTCGCATATTTTGGCAAAACGATGCTATAAAAAAATCTTACAAACGTGTTGCGTTGTCTAAAATTGTACAGTCTAAGTATTTACTAGCCTAAATCTATTGAAATGTATAAAAAAAATTATATCATTGGCAGTATACAGTGTATCCAAGTCGCTGGCATAAGAAGCAATTCTCGTGGGGTTACCATACGAGTAAAATAAAAATGCCACGATTACTGATTTATTTGCTTACAGGTAGTTCAGTAATTCAGTAATTTTTATTCTTTAAAAATATAGGCAATACATTCCTTACACAATAATATCGAGCCTACTAGTGCGTACATTACAAAAAAAAACGATGACATCTGAACTAATGTTAAACACTGTATCTCAGACGTCAACGCCAACTACCATTAGATTTCAAATATACACTGTATAATTAGGACATGCATTTATTAAATAAGGTTACACAATAAGTTGTACATAATTAGAAATTATAAATGAATAAAATTAACAATATTCTTATCTTATTTTAACCTTAGCAAAAAATCGATAGGTGCAGTGTAATGGACGGTAAGCCTCTGTCTTATAACTATATTACGTCGGGGTAACCCTCAGATGAGGGTTACCCCGACGTCGACGACGCCCTCTTCGACGACCCTCTTACGACGTCAATTGAAGACGTCGGAGATACGACACCTTATGACGTGCAAGTGACGTCATATGTATGCCGTGCATCGTACTTCTTATGTAGTATCACAAGACGTCGAGAAATACTTAAGTACCAGCCCTTATGAAGTTCTAAAGACGTCAGATTTCTATCACAACCTTATATTGACATACGCATTCCTACTTATCTTCCCGATTGAGAGACGAGGGCTGTAAAATAAAACAAAATTTAAGTAAATAGTACTAAACCATATTTTAATTGTATTAAATCAAATTACGCTATGAAAATCATAAAAAAACCGACCAAATGCGAGTCGGAGACCCGCACCGAGAACTTCGTACCAACAGTATGCCATGTATTTATTAAAACTCATAGGTACATACTAGTCTTGAAAATCACCCTTTGAGCACTAAATCTTCAATATAAATATCATCCGTGATCTGGTAGTAACAGTAGCCGATCGTATTCTTCGCTCCCTTGGACTGGTCAATATACTTCACAGCGTCTAGGTGTGAGCCAATTTTTCTTACAATCACTCAATATACTGCACCACCATCTTTTTCACAAAATTAAGCGTACCTAACCTACATTTCTTTGAGCACGCGCGCACGTTAACGAAGAATTTTTAATATTGCCTGTCTGTATCACTCACTTCGCGCGTTCCGAATTGTGGCTAATGCACTTGGATTGTTTGGAAGCGCAACAAATGGATTGTTTTAATATTAGTGTAATTATTAATGATCGTAGGTGTTCAATAGGTGTAATTATAATACTTATGTGTTGGGAATGGAATATGTAATATCAAATCAACTTTTAAACTTGATTTCAAGCTCCCATTTTAAGTTCGAAATAAAATAACGGAACGTATTTTTGTTTAGCTCTAAGGATTCGCTCTTTTATCCTCCTGAGAGCCAACTATAGATATTAAAATATTGGTCAATGTTGTATTAGTAATACATAGAAATCAAAGCTACACAGTGCCAGCGCTACTGATCTTGCCCTAGGTAATTGAGAACCACGGTATTATATATAATACTTAGAGGAAACGTCAATTAAACATCCAACTTTCTTTATTTTTTGGCAAATCAGTCATACAACTTTACAAATACAGAATGACTGACAGATGGAACGAGTCAGAACTTAAGTTGTTAGAATGTTTTTCGGCCATTTTAACTTTTTCGCCAACCATGTCGACACGTCCGAGGAGGTCCGGTAAGTAATCTCACTTTATTTGTGTAATCGGTAGCTTTAATGACTCAATTTTATGTTAATTATGTAACTGATATTTCAACATATTTGGAGAAGTAATAATTTCTAGGGTTTCACGTTCCATTTTTCTGTTTTGCGCAGTTAAATATTTATGTATTATATCTAATACATCAGTTCTTAGCCTCAAGTTAGGTTAGGTTATTATGTATTATAAGTAATACATCGGTTCCGAACATGAAAAGCAATTAAATAAAGATACAGTTTTTAATTCCTAATTGTTTTACAGCCTTGCGGAATGATGATATAGTGGATTGTCTACAAGATTCAGACATCGATCTTTCGGATGAAGAAGGGGACCCAGACTTTGTAGGGGAATTGCATGGACATTTCAATCGGTCGAGTGAATCATCGTCAGAACCAAACTCAGACGCTGCTGATTCAGATGCTGAAACTCCGCAACCAAATTCAAATATTGTGGCCAGAGGACGTAGTGCCTCAAGAGGTGTCCTAAGATCCCGTCGCTCACGAGGTCGAGCTTCCACTCGAAACGAAGGCCGAGAAAATAATATTCAACCAAATGACACTTGGTCGGGTACATTTAATCCTGTTGATCTAGAATTCTATGAACCTGCGTATTTGGTTGAAAATTGTAACGAGTGGGACACAGAAGACTTTTTTCAGCAGTACATCGATGACGAAGTTCTACAGAATATAGTTGAATGTACGAATCGGACCTACGTTCTATTAAAAGGTAAATCTCTTGGTCTATCATTATCAGAGCTCAAGGTATATGTAGGTATACAGTTCATAATGAGTTGCCTTGGATTTCCTAAAATTCATTTATACTGGTCAAAGGAATTTGGTATTCCAATTATTATGAATGCAATGTCAAGGAATCGATTTTTTACTTTGCGTTCATCTTTAAAGGTATTATTTGATGGTGAAGTTAGTGAGGAGCAGAAAAAAAACAAGATATGGAAAGTTCAACCTTTGTTTGAAGCAGTTTTAAAAGGATGTCATCGGCAAAAAAAGCCCATTAACCTAAGCGCGGATGAAATGATAATCCTATTCAGTGGGCAGTGTGGTATTCGCCAGTTTTGCCCTGGTAAACCGAATCCTGTAGGGATTAAAATTTTCGTTCCTGCCAATCCAAATGGAATCACGATGCCATTTGGATTGGCAGGAACGAAAATTTTAATCCCTACAGGATTCGGTTTTCGACATGAAAGTTTACCAAAAAGGTTCTACTTTTACGGACCTAGATGGATTCACTTTAGGAGATGCAGCAATAATCAGTTTAACTGCAACCCTAGTGTGCGGTCACCACTTGTTTTTTTACCGTTTTTTCATATCCATCAAATTAATGGACCATTTGATGGAAAAAGGTTTTCATGCTACAGGTACAATAGCTAAAAACAGAATTCCAAAATCATGCAAATTATTACCTGAAAGGGAGTTCATGAAAAAACAGAGAGGTTTTAGTGAGACAAAGACTAGGGCAGATGGAACACTTTGCTTAACACGTTGGCTTGATAATAAACCAGTTCCAATATTGTCGACCCTATATTCAAACACGGTGACTGATCATTGTAGGAGGTGGTCAAAAAAAGAAAAACGATATCTGATGGTAGAGAGGCCTGAAGTTATTGCTAAGTATAATCAGTTTATGGGAGGGGTAGATTTGGCAGACAGAATGTTGGCTGTTTGCCCAAGCCGAGCAAGAACAAAGAAATGGACACAGAGGTTCATAAGTCATAATATGTTTGATTTAGCTGTAACTAACTCATGGTTACAATACAGGCAGCATAAATGGGATTCAAACACACCTGCTTCTAAAATTCATCAATGCAGAGATTTTAAAATGGAACTTGGCAAAAAGTTAATAAATGAAAACCTTTTTCCAGCAGAGTCTGAGGACAGTAATGAATTGGAGGAATTACCACTCGAACCTAAACACAAAACACGAAAGGTTCCCATACAACCTTTACCTGTTGAACAGTTTAGATACCACAAGGCTGATCATTTAGTAGATTATGCCACTAAACAAAACCACTGTCGATTTCCAAAGTGCAAGTTCTTAACAACAGCATTTTGTACAAAGTGCTCTATCTCACTTTGCAGTACCAGTAAGAGGAACTGTTTTTTGAAATTTCTTAAAAAAAAACTGATTCTACGACTTGACCATTTATACCTATAGAATACCTACATAAGTCTATATACATTTATTCATTACGAACCCGATGGCATTAGTTTGACTTATTTACCAAAAAAAATATACCAAAAAGAAGTAAGTTACATATAATGTAAGCTTTGTAAATATTGTAAGCTATGTAATTGGTTTTAGAAGTAGTTTGATTAGTCATTTGTTAACGTTACGTTTTCATTGGTGGATCACGGATAAAATAACAACAATTTTTAGAAGCATTTTAGTAAGTTCTTTGATTTTGTTATAATTTTTCTGGTTGATTACAAATTATGATGATTGCTTTTAGGAGGAATTTGTTTAGTTCTTTGATATGTTTTTATTGGTACATAGATCATGAATAGTGATGATTGTTTTCAGAAGTATTTTGTTTGGTTTTTTGATTTCTTTTTGTTTTTGCTAAGTAGTTGATTACAACTTAACAAGTTGTGAAAACTTTTTCAGATGATTTAATTAGGTATGTAAGGTTCTAGTAATTCTTCTCCATATTGTTGTTATTTGAGCTCAAGAATTGTTAGTAAGTAAGAGAAAAAGACTTACTTTAAATAAAATATATTTTTGCAAAGAAATTGTTTTTTTTCCGGAATATCTTGAGAACCAAATTATTAAATAAACTACATAAAAACTACACACAAGTTAGTATTCAGAACCAATGTTTTTTATATAATACATAAAAATAATATGTTTTTCTCACATTCAATCGTTTATTATGTGATTTACTGTTGGCTCAATTTAAGCAGAATTTGAAAATGTAATTAAAAATACAATAATAAACTAAAAACGGTTCTGGTTCTTAAGCAGTATAACTCTTATGTAATATATTTACTACAATGGTTATCAGTACCAACATTATGGTTTTAGACTTTGGTTCATAATGTTGTTTGTTTTTATGTATTACCTGTAATACGCGAGCTTTCAGGAGGTTATAACTGTTTAAAAACCTATTTAGAGGCTAAAATTCCACCCATGCCGGGATTCGAACCCGCGAGTACGTGATGCAATTTACTTAAGCCAGATGTCGCTGCCAGTACGTAATACAGAGAATAATGTAAAGAGGTTCGAAATTTCACTGATGCCGGTGAGTCGCCCATTAGCTCAGTTGGAAAGAGCGCTGGCACGGATAGCCAGAGGTCGCGAGTTCGAATCCCGGCATGGGTGGAATTTTTAAGCCTCTAAATAGGTTTTTAAAATTGTCCTTAGCACGGGTTAGTGCATTAAAAATAAAAATAGTATAATGAATATTAAACAATTGTATATCAAATGTCAACATATTGTTACGGGCTAGGGTTCTGGATTTGGATGTAAAACACCAATGACAACTTCTTAGGATTTATTCACGCAGGGTCTGGTCTGCAGGTCTTCACGACACGAAGTCCACACGTAGATTCCAATCGCAGGTTCAATCGTAGTCCAATAGTATCGCTGGGGTCGTAGGTTATCGCTCGTATCGCAGGTATGTTCGCTCGAAGTTCACTCTTCGCTATTCCAAACGGAACTGACAGCGCGCCGCGGCGGCCGCTATTTATATCCGCCGGCCAGGGTTCTAGAACATTCCCGTAACTACGTACCTACACTCGGTACACGCGGCAAGGTCGCTCGAACAGTTACTCATTTAAAGAGTTTTGCACCTTACGCTAGTGGACATACGAGTCATTATTGCTTGCAGCGTTTATTGTTTACTAAAACGCAGCATGCGGCGACTATTCTAGATGGTTCGGGATAGGACCGCGACACTGCTCCCCTCTTAGAGATGCTCGTCCCGAGCATCTTCATTACTGCCGTGATAAGGAGCTAAGCGGTCGATATGAACCACTTTTTGTGCACCTCTTGGCTGCCGTTGAATTCGGTACGTCACGTCATTTAACCGAGTTACCACTTTGTACGGTCCCTCCCATCTTGTCTGCAATTTCGGAGATTTTCCTTTTCGTCGAGTTACATTGTGAAGCCAGACTAGTGCTCCTTCTTCGAAGCCGCTTGTATTTGCTCGACGGTCATACCTAGTCTTCATCTTTTCACTCGACTCCAATCCGTTTTCCCGTACTATGGCATGAATCTCTCGCATTTTCTCACGTAACTCGGAAATGTAGTCGTGTAGAGAACGTGAGTCGTCAGGAGGGCCTCCAGTCAGCAGATCTACTGGTATTCTCAGTTCTCGGCCAAAATTTACACGCGCCGGGGTTACCTTCGTGCTTTCATGTTCTGCCGTTCTGTAGGCCAGAAGAAATGGCGGTATGTATTTGTCCCAGTCTCTCTGGTGCCTGTCAACGACTTTTGCTAAATGTCTCTCAAGTGTTTGGTTAAATATTTCTACCATGCCGTCAGATTGAGGATGATATGGGGTGGTCCTAGTCTTATGCATTCCCAATATTTTGCAGAGTTCTTGAAATACTTGAGACTCAAAGTTCCTGCCTTGGTCGGAGTGTATTTCCAAGGGCACACCAAACCGGCAAATTACTTCCTCAAACAACTTGGAGGCAACAGTCGTGGCTTCTTGATTGGGTATGGCGAATACCTCTGGCCATTTAGTGAAGTAATCCATAACTACCATGAAATACTTATTTCCTGATTCCGTTACTGGGAACGGTCCAGCCACATCAACTACAATGCGTTCCCATGGCGCACCAACGTTATAAAGTTGCAGATTTCCTCGGCTTCTAGTTGGTGGGCCTTTCACCGCGGCGCAAGTAGCACACTTGCGGCACCAATCTTGCACATCTTCTCGACAATGGAGCCAGTAAAACCTTTCTCGAATCTTTGTTAAAGTCCTTTTTACGCCCAAATGTCCACCTGACACGCCGTCATGTACTTCACGAAGGACATCTTGTACCTTATCTCTTGGGACAACTATCTGAAGATGGAACTCTCTGCCGTTAGGTTTCTCCCATTTTCGGTAAAGTATTCCGTTCCGAAGAATAAAACTGTCCCATTGAGCCCAGTATGCCTTGGTGACAGCACTAGTAGGAGCCACTTCGCACCATCTTGGCTTGTCCTCGCCTCGTTTCTTCCATGCGACAATGAGCCGTACATCTTCGTCATCTTCCTGTGCTTCTTTCATCGCTTCATCTTCCCAAGATCTCGATGGACTCATTCTTGTCAATCTCAATGGCAGTTCCTTTGTCTCTTGTTTGGCGCAGTGCTTGCAGTCTTCCGGACACGGCCTTCTTGACAGTGCGTCAGCATTTCCATGCGCCTTTCCGCTGCGGTGTTCAATAATAAAGTCGTACTCCTGCAGTTGTTCGATCCATCGAGCAACTTGCCCCTCTGGATTTTTAAATTGTAACAGCCACTTCAGGGCGGCGTGGTCAGTGCGAAGCGTAAACCGCACGCCAAGGAGATATTTGCTGAAGTGCTGTACTGTCTTTACCACAGCCAAGAGCTCCCTTCTTGTCACACAATAGTTCCTTTCAGGTTTTGATAGCGATTTACTGAAATATGCCATCACAACCTCTCTGTCGCCCTGTTTCTGCGATAACACTCCTCCGATCGCTGTGTTACTGGCGTCAGTGTCAACAATGAATTGGCCGTTAGGCTGTGGGAATCCCAAGATTGGGGTCTCGCAAAGACATTTTCTTAATTTTTGAAATGAACTCTCACATGTGTCATCCCAATGAAATGACTGCTTGTCTTCAGTCAGTCTGTGTAAAGGCTTGGCAATTTCAGAGAATCCCTTAACAAACCGTCTATAATATGAGCATAGCCCTAAAAATGCTCGCACTTCAGTCTTGTCTTTGGGAGTAGGCCATTTTTGCACTGCTTCGATTTTGGCTGGATCGGTCTGTATGCCTTCGCTGGTTATCACATGGCCGAGATAACTAACCTTGTTCTTAAATAAACTGCATTTCTTCGGATTTAACTTTAAGTTTGCTCCCATTATCTTCTTAAAAACTTGCTCTAGATTTTGTAAGTGGTCCTCAAAATCTTTACCCATGATTATGACGTCATCCAAGTAGACAAGGCAGGCTTCCCCAACTAATCCGGCCAGTACGCACTCCATAAGTCGTTCGAATGTAGCTGGCGCGTTGCACAATCCAAAAGGCATCACGTTAAATTGCCATAAACCTTTGCCAGTTGAAAAGGCTGTCTTCTCTTTATCTTTCGGATCAATTTCCACTTGCCAATAGCCCGATTTCAGATCTAATGTCGAGAACCATTTCATACCACTCAATGTGTCCAGGGTATCGTCTATTCGTGGCAGTGGATAACTATCCTTCTTGGTCACATCATTAAGCCGTCGATAGTCTACACAGAACCTTGTGCTACTATCTTTCTTCTTTACCAACACTACGGGAGAACACCATGGGCTAGCAGAAGGTTCTATAATCTTGTTTCTCTTCATGTCTTCCAACATGTCTTGTACTTCCTTTTCTTTAGCAATCGGTATGCGCCTTGCTCGCTGACGAATAGGTCGCTCCTGTCCGGTGTCGATTTTGTGCTGAACTAACGATGTTCTTCCAGGATTTCCTTCGTCAGAGAAGATATACCTAAAGCGCAGTAGCAACCTCTTAGCTTTCATGCTTTGCGAATAGCTCAGATTACTCTTAGAATCCTCAAGGAGCTTAGTGACTATAATTTCACTCCTGGTATTCGATGTTTTTGAGCTTGGAGATGATTGGCAGCTTCTCATCCAAACGGCTTCCTCGCACCTTCCAATAACGTCACCTTTGCTAAGGGTAATCTCACGATCGCCTATATTCACAACCCTCACTACAGCGGTCTTGCCTCCGTAGACGAGAGTTCTTGCTGTCAGCAATTTCTGACTGGCTGCACTGTCTCGTGTATCTTCAATCAGCACACACCTATTCCGCTGATTCTTCTGACTCGGAGGCAGCTTCACCTTTACTTCAGTTTGTGCTCGTCCAGGTATTACGATTTTCCTCAGGCACGTGACATTTCCATCGGGACCGCCAAGTATGAAGTTCTCCTCATCACCACATTTAAAGACACCGTTAGTGACATCGATGTGACAGTTGTGTTTCTTCATAAAGTCTAGGCCCAGAATGCAATCATCCATAATTTCGGCTACGATCACGTCGTGAATATATGACGCCTCCCCAACCCATATCGTAACCGATCTTTCACCCAGGACGGGTATCTGCTGACCAGAAGCGGAGAGAAGTCTGCATAAACTGGTGCCTTTGCGTCTCCCTACAGCTTTCACCAGGTCTGGTCTCACTATTGTTCTAGAGGCTCCTGTATCTAGGGTAATTTTGCACTCTACTTTGTTCACTGCACCGCGTATTAGTAGACTGTTCCCATTCCATGCTTGTGAGATCTTGGTTACTGGGGCTACCTCCACTCCAGCCAGTACCCGCCCCGCAGTCCTGGCTTTTACTCGTTTCCCTGATTCACGGTGAAGGGCGCAGCGTCATGCTTCTTTACGAATTCTTCAAGACGCTGCTCCATATTGTTGAGACGCGCATCCAGTCTGTCATCTGTTTTGGTTGCTTGCCTCTCCTTCTTAGGACACGTGAACTGCAGATGCCCTCTTTCCCCACACTTGTAACACATGGGCCCGGAGTTCTTCTTGGGCGGTGTCTTGATCTCTTTAACCTCCTCCGTAACTTCTCGAAGTTTATAACCTTGCCGGATATCTTGACGCACAGCTTCTACTTCCAGGGCATGTGCCAGAGCTTCTTTTAATGAAGAATGGTGGCGAAGCTTTACTGCAGCCCTAATTTCAAGATCCTTGATCCCGTCGACGAAAGCTTGCAAAATATTCGTGTCCACCATCTTACTATCAGCAGAAGGGTACGCCTTTCGAACCAGCTTCTCAATTTCCAACGCCCATTGTTGAAGTCCTTCACCCAGGCGCTGAGTCCGGTCGCGTAGCTGAGCACGAAAAACGTGTTCCAGGTGTCGTTCCCCATATCTAGCCTCAAGTGCCTCCAGCAAGTCTTTGAACTCGCTGCCTGAGGTGGGCAGTGCCTCCAGGACAGATAAAGCCGAACCTCTGAGCGCGACGGTGAGGGCTGTCAGGCTCTGTTCGTCCGTCCACCCATTTGAAGCAGCGACAGTCTGGAACTGCTGGCGGTAGGCGACCCAAGATGTAGTACCATCGTACGGAGGCACCTTCACTTTAGGCCCGTGGTTTGTGCTGACAACTCCGCTCGATGTAACTCCAGCAGTTTTAATACGCCGAACTTCCTGCTCTAGTCCAGTGAGGCCGGTTTTCACATTTTTTAGGTCATCCTCTAATTCGGAAACCCGTTCGTTCACTACCTCTACATCTTCATGTAACTTAGCGACCGTATCACTGAACTTTCTAACGGCAGAAAGGATCACCTGTTGATCTGCCTTCTGTTCTTCTCGCAGGCCTCTCTGTTCTTCTTGCAGGCACTGCATCTGCTTGCTCTGTTGTTCTTGCTGGCACTGCATCTGCTTGCTCTGTTCTTCTCGCAGGCCTCTCTGTTCTTCTTGCAGGCACTGCATCTGCTTGCTCTGTTGTTCTTGCAGGCACTGCATCTGCTTGCTCTGTTCTTCTCGCATGCCCTTCAACATTGCCATCAGGCAAGACATATCCAAAACCTCCATTGTACGTGACTGAGGTTTAATGTCTTCGGTGGGCGTGGCCAGTTGGGCGTGGCTACGAGGCGGAGCCTGTTGGTCGGTTGGTGAAACCTGGTGGTCAAGGCCGGTGGGCGGAGCCTGGTGCACGGGGGCGGTGGGCGTGGCCTGGTGGGCGTGGCCAGTAGGCGGAGCCGCTGGGCAGGTATGCTGTGTCTCCACTACGCGCGTGGCCTGGTGGGCGGGGCCAGGGGGCGTGGCTTGGTCGGTGGGCGTGGCCTGGTGGGCGGGGCCAGTGGGCGTGTCCCTATGGCCAGTGGGCGTGGCCTGAGGGGCAGTGGGCGTGACCTCCGCAGCACTTCTGGACCTGGTCCTCACTCCAGAAGTATCCTCTCTCGGAGTCAGTGGCATATCCAAATCCCCAATTCTGACACCAAATGTTACGGGCTAGGGTTCTGGATTTGGATGTAAAACACCAATGACAACTTCTTAGGATTTATTCACGCAGGGTCTGGTCTGCAGGTCTTCACGACACGAAGTCCACACGTAGATTCCAATCGCAGGTTCAATCGTAGTCCAATAGTATCGCTGAGGTCGTAGGTTATCGCTCGTATCGCAGGTATGTTCGCTCGAAGTTCACTCTTCGCTATTCCAAACGGAACTGACAGCGCGCCGCGGCGGCCGCTATTTATATCCGCCGGCCAGGGTTCTAGAACATTCCCGTAACTACGTACCTACACTCGGTACACGCGGCAAGGTCGCTCGAACAGTTACTCATTTAAAGAGTTTTGCACCTTACGCTAGTGGACATACGAGTCATTATTGCTTGCAGCGTTTATTGTTTACTAAAACGCAGCATGCGGCGACTATTCTAGATGGTTCGGGATAGGACCGCGACAATATTATTATCTTAAATAATTTGTACTGAGGCAAGGATAGTCCTGGAGTACGAGAACACAATAATACATGTCATCAAAAGGGAAATGTAAAAAATTAAATAGAATTACAATATTAAATTAAATAATTGTTAATAAAATAATAAAGGTCAAAAACAGTAAATTGTTATTAAAAATTATATTATATGCTTGAATGTCCGGAGGAAAATACTAGACAGATAAAATATATGCACCAATAACTCAATTATTCCTGTAAACTTACATTTCTTCTGATCCCACACTCGGATACCATGTGTCGTGGGAACCAGAAACAACGACATCACAAACATGTAAACATCCAAGACCTGGAGTTTTTTTGTCTCCAACCGGAATTCGAACCCGAGACCTTTTGCATGGTAGGCAGTTGCGCTACCGCTACGCCACAGAGGTCGTCAAGATGTTTTCGGGGGTCAAATAGTAAGTTCTATTTATATAGTTTCATATTTAAAGAGACGTTTTTAAAATAGTTTATTTCGTTATACTAAAACTAGTTCTTTTGCTAGAATCTAACTTTTGATGCTTGATAGTGTTATCGACCTTAGCTTACAATTCAATCTAGTAGCAAGTAAAGAGGAATTGGCACTTAATAGTTTAAATATTTCTATGCATTAGCATAATAAAATAATGGTAATGATTTTAAATGTTGTTTTGTAGATGTCACTTATCACAAACTACTTTGACCAAATAAATAACAAAAATGTATCATGTTGGTGGTGGTCCTAAAATACAGGGCTGTGCCCTCAGATCATAGAGGTTTTGCCCAAATTTGAATTTTCTCATTGGCATATAATAGTGTAACCATATAGGTACTACCTACGAGTATTTTCGATTTGTACCCAACTGTACAGAATGATACGTGTAAAGGTCGACATGCAGTCTGGATTTAATGACTATAATGTGCTGTGGATTATACCTACCCGTACCTGGCTTGTTGCAGGTAATTAATGAGTATAATGTTGGTGAATTAAAACAATAATTTGAATAATCAATTCGTTTTATTTAATAAATGTACAGACTACATTTTTTATTGTTTATTTTTATTAAAAAATATTTATTTCAAATTTAAATCAACCAATTTAAATAAATGTTCCAGAAATTTCGTGTAAAAATATGTGGCATTTCTAAAGTAACAGTAACTGAATAATTATTTTTAAAATTTACCGTCTAGATTCATGGAGTATGGTCTAAAACACCATTTTGCTAAAACAGGTTAAAAACAATGCTACGTTATTTTTATTATTCCACCTTAATCTCGAGATGATGCACAATCTGCATTTCTTTTTGTAATTCTCGATTATTGACATCTAGGGAATGGTGGGGACCATTCCTTGGGGGTCATCAAGAACTGTTACAAGCTATGCATTGCTTTTTAGTTTAATTCTTCTACCGAGGGCTGGAGTATCTTCAACCAGAGTTGTCATTATCTATGCTCTCTCGGAGTATAGCGTGAGTCACCTAGAAAATACAGATTTAATTCAGAAGTAGTACAATAAAAGTATAGGCTGTTAAAATATATAAATTGCAATAGATTTAGCTAATTGTTTACCCACTGAAGCCTCGCTTTTTACAGAGCTCAGCACATTAATGAGATGGTGCCTTATAGGGTTTTTGTTAAACACATGGCTGTCATGTGAGACATCTCTCAGTGAAGTAGCAATCCTTGAAATATTTCAGTCGGCATCAGAAGTCTGGAAAAGATTTATGGATGATAAAATAACTACCAATTATTTATTGCGCAAAATGTGTTTACCAATACAACATCAAGAACTCATCATTAAAATAAAAACATTTGTAGAACAATCTAAGAATGTTATTATATTACTTTAATATCAATAGGAAACTAGTATTTCTCCTAGTTTCATCTTGATTGCAAGATGTCATTTTGATGGCAGGGCCAAGAATTAATGTACCAAATCACGTTTGCTGAGGCAAGGTTCTTTGTTACTACGAGTACTAACCTTATGTTTTTTTTTTAAATATCCCTTCTGTTTCTTTCATAAAAGGTTTCAAATTCTTGGCCAAGGTTTTTGATTTCGTCTTTAGGTAGACGAATATTGGTCTGGGATTCGTGATCCCATCTCCAGAGAGGTGTCCAAATAAAGAAACAACCGTTGCAGATTTTGTGGTTTTCTCAGATCCCCTTTATGTACATCGTGCAAAATCAATGTACAGCTAACCGTGCCATATTGTCCCAATCACATTTCCGCACATATCTCAATAGCGATCATTACCTCTGATGGAGCACCTGAGTATGTTGGTGTCAGGAGCCTTCAAATAGCTGATTGAGCTTCAAACTGGAATAAAATTTCGTGATTTTTTTAAGCAGGGAAGGTTATATGATACACAATGTGAAATTTGTTACAACGTATTTCAAGCATTTTGTACTGCCTATACAATTGATTAATCATATATAATTGTGATAAATTTAAGCCAATGTCTCGGTTAGAAATATTTAAAATACATTTTTGCGGTTACCTTTGTTTATCTGTAGAAGAAGAAAGCTTCGCCGGTGGGTACTCTTAGGTCAACAATATAACATATTTTTTCCACAAGACGTAGACTCGAAAACTAGAAAAGGCCTAGACTTTAAAAAAATGAAGCAGAACGATTTATTTGTAAGAAATATTTGGCAGCGTTTAGCTAATTAAGCTGAACAAAATAATAATGTGACTTTTCGACTGACAAACATTGGTGTTCCATCCATAATAGGTAACCCATGGCAACATCACTTGTGACTTGTGTGTATTTTGCTTCTGAATACGAATTAAACGTCACGCTCAAGTGAGTGTGATGTGAATGGTGATGTGAGCTCACGATCGAATTAACCCTTTCATGGGTACACGAACTTCTTGCCAATGCCAATATGGTTAATTAGCTGGTGCCCGCGACTTCGTCTGCGCAGTATTAGTTCAGACTGCGTTGGCGGGATATCAAGTAGCCTTTGTCTCAATTCAGAGCTTCGTCTATCTGCACAAGATTCATGTAATTCCAATCAGCCATTATTGTCTAATTGAGTACTAACAATCATCTAAACTACTTGAAAAACATTGCCATATGCAATATTATATAGAAATAGACAGAATATTCTTTATCCCATGTTCACCAAGAATTACATAAGAGACTTAAATAATAACATAGTACACTACAATTGGCGGCCTTATTTTAGAAGGATTATCAATGGTTAATATTCATAATATTTTCGCCTTTACCCTGGGGTCTTTGGGTTAATATCCCCAAATAATAACTTGCATAAGCTGAAAATGCAAAATTAGATAAATCGACTTCAAAAAAAGACTAACGAAGAAGGAGGAATAGTGGAAGTCAGTAAAATTTTTCGATTGATTTTGGATAAATCCTAGAGTTTGCGAGCGGTGCTGAGAGTGAAAATTAAAGCACTCTAACTACCTGTAAATTGACCAATATTTTTGAAAAAAGATCATATTTTAATCAAAACTGTTGTTATACGGATTTTACTCGTTTATTACATTTTCCGACGTTTTGGCACTTTTCCAGGTGCCGTGATCTCGGATGACTGAGGTGACAGGCTCTTTTTGAAAGCATTAACTGTCAGTTTACTACCCTCGGAAAAAAATATTTTAGGAATTATTTTGCCGTTGTCCGCAAAAGGGTTATTTGACAGATGTAATAGAGTCGAGATTCGAACTCCCTTTGTTTTAAACGTAACTTCATAGAAATAAGGGTCAATCCCACCTGCACAACTAGTTCACTTCACCGCCGTAGCGCTGGGGTAGCTTAAATTACTGAATACGAATTCGATCGAACTCACTAGCGAACGGGGCTAGTGAATAGCACGGCAGTTATTATACATTTTTTCCAATTTTTGTAACAAAAATTTAAATTACTCTTTCACTTACAAAACCATTGGCCAAATAAATCTTGTTGTTTTCAAAATTGATGTAAGATTAAACCACTTTATATTGATCTGGTCTATTGTCTTGTAAATATATTAATCCAACATTACTCTGATATTTCACTAAACCATTGCTGTTAATCTTATTTTAGCATTAAATAGGATCAGAAACGACATAATTACTTATGCTATGCTGATATTAGACGAACATGTTTACAATAGCATTTAATAAGTCTATTGTAAAATCAAATAACCTTAGAGAATGGGGCAATAAGAACAGAGTTTCTCAAGCGCAATGAGTCTTCGTGAATGTTATTTTAGGGGCAGTGGGCTTAAAATAGTGTTATAAAATATTCTTATATACATATATGAGACTAAACAATAAGACTGAGGGTTCTTGAGTCCGTACTTGTTTAAGACTAATATAAAAACCATGACATGTTACAAAACAATTACAAGAGCCCTGTAAGCACACCACTCTAATAAAGTGGGCATCATGAGACTGTTTTGCTGGCTGGTTTTGATCGAGAGACAAAACAGCAATCTTCGCAATGGAAACCGGTCATCATCAGCGACCTCATAGAAGTTTCGTGCCGTGGCATCGGGTTATGGCCTCAATATTTTGAGCCTCAGAAGGGATATTGTTGATTGATTACCTACCTGGAGCGTGGAACCACTATTACAGGCCAATATTATGCAGTTTTAATTCCCAAATTGAGCAATGCCATCAAAGAGAAAAGGAGAGAACTTCGAAGGGACGGCGTGCTGTTTCATTACGACAACGCACCAGCGCACAGGTAAGCAGTTGCGGTGGCTGCCATTCAGCAAGCTGGCTTCAAATTGGTTGACCACCGCCCTTATTCACCAGATCTGGTGCTTAACGGTTTTATCTGTTCCCTAAATTGAAAGAATACTTAAGAGGAAACAGGTACGAAGACGATAACGAGGTGATGGATGCCGTAGAGAGCTTTTTGCGGGAGCAAGACAAAACTTTTTTTTTGAAAGGGATTGAAGCCTAGGAAGAGCACCGGACTGGGTGTGTAGAGAGACTCGGAGACTATGTAGAAAAATAAATTATGAAGTTATCAATAGTCTTTATATTCTATCTCATTCTTACAACTTTTTGATCCCCTCCCGTAAAAGAATGTATTGTAGCACGATTTCAGGAAATTTTACAGGGAATAGTTTAAAAAAGAAGCCCTTAAAGTGCCCAGTTCTCACACCCTGTAAGAGAAATCACGGAGAGGACCCAGTTACGTTGCTTTTACTATGAACTTTTAGTAGAAAGTTAGTATTGCGTATTTAGAAAAGAGCAGGTGGAAAAAAAAGAAAACCACATATGTTTTGTACTACTGTTCAACTGTACTCTCCCTCATTCCAATCAAGAGTTTTGGTAATAACTTGGTTAATATACGATTAACAATGTCTATTGCGTTAGACCACTGACTCCCCGTTGTTGCGATTCAACTCGAATTTTAACAAAAACGCGTACCTAGTCGCCGTACTGATCCATTAGTTATACTTACAGCGGTTCCAGTTTATTAGGCGAAATTAATTTACCAATTTCCTAATGAATATTTATGACTAAATCCGTTAAGTGTATTTTTTAAAAAATAAATATCTATAATTAATTTTAATAGCTTTTTTATCGTATTAATTACAAACGTTAACCCTTTATAGGGCAAAAGCGAAATTAGTATGGTGGCTGTATCAATTCTAACTTAAAAACCGGTTTCTACTACCTGTTCAGTTCAAACCATTATTGTACTTCATAAATACAGATTTAGATTATGATTTATACTTATACCAAATTCAAGGAAAATAAATAAATAATCTATTAACTATAACCTTGAAACACGTAAATATCACATTTTACCACTAAATTGTTTAATTATATAGCAAACATAATCACTTCTCCTGGTCGTAAACACTCATTGAGACGGAAGACACAAACGTAACCACCACTTTGTCACACCCTACCAAGATCATGTGACTAACTTCACTTTGGTGGTTTCACTTGTTGCTTGCGTCCGTTCATGGAAGACTCATTTAAACAATAAAGTCGACTACCAATGCAAGCTCACATGAATTATGACCCTTATAATCAACCTTGACAGGTGGTTACAGCCGCCATACTAATTTCGCTTTTGCCCTATAAAGGGTTAAAAGGGGCAATGCAAGAAGCTATATACTAATGATTGAAAAGTAATGGTCTAACATATTTATTTTTCTTCATTATATTTGGGGCAATAAATAATTATATTTATATGGTTCCATATGTGCCATATAAATACCATATAAAAGAAGAAGCAGATTCAGTTTTGAGATCTTATGTCAGTCGTACAATAGATCAGTCAGTAATTAGGTGCATCGCATTGGCCTTTACTTACCCAATATCAGTCTAATTAACTAATACGAATGACTAAAATAATAGTCATATTACCAGTATATTCCCATTCTGATACAACCGCAATATAATTGTTTTCGAAAGTAGTATGTGAACTGCGAACTACATTTAGCATTTCGAAACCAATTTTGCAGTTTTGTAGACGTCGAAAACAATCTCGTAGTACGTTCTGTGAAACAAATATCGAAGTCCTATAAGAAGTTACGAAGTTAGGGCACACAGGTTTGTAAACGGGCGCGCGCTGTCTCCATTACGCTTGACACGTCATACTCGTAGGTTCCAATGAACCATGCGCTTGGTTGCCGAGTATATACGAGTATAGCATTTCAGTCTGTTTCAGTGAATTGATGTGTGCTAGTGTCGTTTTTACGTTATAATTATAGGTAATAAGGTCACGATAAATGGATAAAAAAATGCTAGAATAATATTGTAAATGCTCTCAAAAAGTTTTTGGGTTACAAACGCCGAAGAAAGTCGCAAAGAAATATTTTAACGTTATGTGTTCGGAGAACCGATATTTTCTTCAACTAAAATATTTGCCATTGAAATACCTAAACTAATTACTAACTAAAATATCTACTTACGTAGGTATTTTAGTTTAGTTTATCAAAAATTAACCGATTTTAAATACTCATCACCCCTGACTAAATTAGTGTAGTAGGTATTTGTATTTGGCAGTCGGTTGGTCTCGTCCACTATTTGAAAAGATGGTCTGCAATCGATTTATGCAATAACAATGGGCGCCTACGAAAATCGGGTACTAGAAAACACTGTAGCGCTCTCGGATCCTATGACGTTACCCATCTATGGTCACAACTACTCGAACTTTGTCATTTCTTGAAGGATTTCCGACATTCAAGAAGAAATATGCTTAAATTTGTGCTCCATCCGCCCTAGTACTTGAAACCCCAATATTCTGGTGTTTGAATGATGGTTATTTATATTTGAGGATATAGGCCCTGCCATGTTTTCGCTGATATCACGCGTGCGGCGATATTGATGCTCTACGCGTCCATTCCTAACATTAGAATGGCGAAAATAAGTGATAGATTCAAATCTATATCGTTGGATAAATCCTAACAGTTGCCAGTCCGTATATCTATGAAAACATTCCTTTGTTCCCGATGTCCCCCACTATTTGTCCACCACTGGCAGTCATCGAGAAAAAGAGTTGTGATGTCCACCAGTGGGGGCCAACCCAACCAAAATCCTCCCGTTGACCACCACTGGTGGACATTGGGAACAACTTTAGTTGCTTTGTCCTCCGGTGGTGGATATCGAAACTAAACATGTCTCATTGTCCCTCACTGCCTAATTAATTATACATGTTTGTATAACTTAAGTATTTCTTTATATAATGTGTGTAAATATTGACTATTTTCTAAAATACAAAAAAAAAATCTATTCAAATCATTTCTTAGATTTCATTATGTTAGTTTTCTTTCTTAGTTATCTTAGTTTTCACAAAGGAAGACATTATGTACGTCAGTAAAAATATTAGTAATTTTAAAACTTTAGGTTGCCAACACCGTGTCAATACTAGAAATAAACATAAACTTTTGTTCCTACTATTTAGGCTGGCAAAGGTTAATACATCCTTCATGGGGCATTGTATAGGTACGCTTCTATAAGAAAATCCCTTGAAACGCGGTTCAAAAAATGTGTTAAGCACACTTTAAGCCACAAGAGCTACTATAACATAAAGGGTTATTTAGATGACAATGATGTCTAGAATTAAAGCCAGTACAATGCATGACTTCTATGTTTTATGATAATTATGAAACTCTCTTAATTGAGGACTTTGAAAAGACTAAGTTTGGATTTTTTTGTCCATTTTTCCTCCAAAATTACCTAGATTTTGAAATGGACACCTAGTTTGAATTATAATTATAACCTTTATTAAGCCGCAGTTTCTGCTCTACTTTGAATAAAACCATTTCATTTACAATTACTCGTAGATGTAAACGCACATTGTTTGGAAAATCTTTTGAGTAAGTGTGCAGCGCGGGCAGGGCCTCGCAGCATATTCGCAACATAATATATAACCGTGCAGCGGGGCGTGCATGCACACTCCAACACAAGACGCGATATCGGACACGTTTTGAAATTGCCAAAAAATATTTTCGTTTCAACCGTGAACTCGTTCAGGATGAGGCGAAGCCTTCTGGTATTGATGGTGATGGCAGCATTGGCTACTGCTGCTGTGATGCCAATCCAAAGAGAGCGGGTGAGTGGAACCTGATTTTTCGCCATCAATTTGCCTACCAATTTGTTGATTTAATTTAATACTTTTTAGTTCGTTTTATATAAAGTTTTATGCATAGTTATAACTATTTACTAAAATGTACGTATTCAAAAGTTTCAACGATATTATGTAATATGCTGACACTTTTGACATGACACTTTAAATATGATATTAATTAACTTAATTTCATATACCTTTTAACTTTTAGCAATCGTGCCGCCAAATTATCTTCGAAAAACTCCACACTAATCAGCACAAGTTCACAAAGCAATTCATAGATTAATTATAATTCATAGACAGCTTACAGGGGTGGCATTGAAGAACCGGAATAAAGCTGTGAAAATTAATCTCTGCTAAGCAAAATTTGGAGTAAACGTGTTCTTGAGTGGAGACCGCGACTCGGCGAACGTAGTGTAGGACGCCCTCCGACCAGGTGGGATGACGATCTGCGAAAAACTGCCGGCAGATTCTGGATGCTGAAGGGAGCTATGGCGCTCATTAGGGGTGGGCTATGTCTAGCAGTAGACTACATAATATAGCCTGAAGAAGAAGAAGAAAAAGCAAAATTTGACAGACGAGTCCCTGTTCTTGTATGTGCACGTCTATAAGCGCCATCTTTAAAGTGCTTTGTGAATGTGTGCTTAAAAAGGCTCATTGGTATAAAAATGCCGTGTGGGAGAGCAATTAAGACTTTAAAATAAATTAAATTGTTTCCAAATACTTTTTGCAAATACGATGTCTAAAAAAAGATATGATTTACATAACTGGCACTTGTTAGCCCAGTGGTTCACAGATAATGAAAAACCATATAATAAACTATGATTTAAAATTTTCAATCACGTGTGAAACGAAGGCCGAATTAGTCGCATATCTACTTATTCACAAAACACACGAAATCAGTGCACTCCTTGTGTACATTTTTGTTAATTTTCAGATCTTAACTAAATTAAAACTAAACCAAAACGTCTTCAAAGAAGAGAAGAATATTAGTCAAAATCGGTTCGGATTTGACAAAGTTATGAGAGATCACATCCAAAAAGAAACACACGTTGAAGTCGTATTCGATTCATAATCTAATATTCCTCTTTACATGTCAAAACAATAATTCATAATTTTGACGTTTTCCTTCACAGCGAGACTCACCGGATATTCATCATAAGAAGGTGACCACTACTAGAAAAAATGTATGTTCCGCAACAACCGCCTGCTTTTGGATACTTCACAACAATGTTTACTTTACGCATTGGGAGGCCAGCGTGACAAACAATTAGTAAGTGTTCTATCAAACTTTTTTAAGGAACACGATGAAATCAGGAATTTTCAGAGATAGGCTATTTGACAGATTGGCGAAAACAAACTAAGATTTTTTTGTTGGTGTTGCTCTGCTCAGAAAGTAATAATCTTACATGTATTTTTTCTAAAAAAAAAACAAACAAAATTAATTTTTAAAATAAGCCACCAAATCGCTCCTGAGCGATATGGTAGGAATTTGTGACTTCACTGGTCAGTAAAGAAACAAATGTCAAGTCGTATTTGACAGGTTTCCGAAAACCTACTAAGATTTTTTCTCGATTTTTTTTGTTGGTGTTTCTCCGCTCCGAATATTTCATGTATTTTTTCTAAAAAAAAAGACAAATAAAAATTCATTTTCACCAAGTCGCTCCTGAGCAATGTGGCGCGTGACATAGGAATTATAATCTGTAAAATATATCTTGAGCTCCGCGACAGTTGTCATCGAAATTGAGTCCATGAAATTTTGAATTTTTGCACATGTTTGTTTAAAGAATTTATTGATAGCACACAGTTATATTTACATTTCAAAAGGCTTCACTTAAACCTTATTAGGTTTTTGCGTGAAGCCTGAGCCGCTTTTATAAATATTTTATGGTCACTTTTTTACACACACACAATACTAATTACTTAAACATGATACAATATGATACAATAATATTACTATTAATGACAAAAATTTTTGTTATCAATATTAATACTATTCAAAAAAATATTTTTTTACCAGGACTTTAATTTGATTTGGTTTTAGAAAAGCAAGATTACCTACTAAAGTTTTTGGTAGTTAGTTGAGTATATTCGGTAGCATAAAGTCTACTGTTCTTTTTCCGTAGGTATTGTTAAATTTAGGTACATTAAAAGTAGGTAGGTAATCAAGCCCTCTAAGTGAACATGATCTTTTTTTCTTTGACAAAGCTTCTATTTTATTTGTGTTTTCTAGTATAATTGAAAGTTTAATTTTATCATAAATACTTAATGTTTTAGTGTAACAGAACAATTTCGAGTAATCATCTTTAAATTTTAATTTTATGTTATTAGGTACGACAATTTTCAACAGTCTAATTTGCAGTTTATAAATTTTATCTAGATAAACATTATGAGCAGACCCGTAACTACTTATGCTGTAACCTATTATTGAGTCCGCAAGTGCAATGTACAATAATCTTAGAACACTGTACGGGACTTTATATTTTAGTGTATACAGTTGTGACATAACTGATCTTAGCTTATCGCAGACGTAGTCAATGTGAGGGGCCCAGCTAAACCGGTTATCTATTATGAGGCCTAAGTAGGTGTGACTGTTTACCAGCTCGAGCGACTCACACCGACACACCACGCGCCCGTGCATACATTCGTGTTCATGTGCTAAAACGGCAGGTGTAAATTGATTAATTATGTGGGAAGAATGAATATGGACCATTTTTGTTTTTGATGCATTTATAACCAGGCCAGCGTCGTGAGACCATCTACATAAAGTGTCAAAATACCTCTGCATATTGTCCTGGGCCTTTTTAACATTAGTATCCGCAGATATCAAACATGTATCGTCGGCAAATTGATACACGACGCCTTCAGGAAACAAATTTCCCATTTCATTAACAAATATCAAGTACTCCAAGGGACCGGCTATAGAGCCTTGTGCAGTGCCTTGTTTTGTTGTTATGTAATTACTGAAGGTGTCAAGGATTTTAACGGTTGTTTTTCGATTGCTATGATAGTTTTTAAACCACTCTAATGTCGGTCCCTGGATCCCACAGTTACTGAGTCTATTATAAAGTCTACCATATTCTAGCGTGTCAAAGGCTTTGCTAAAATCGACCAGCACTACGATTACATGGTTTTTGGTATCCAAATAACTATTTACTGTATTACTAAATTTAGAAAGTAATTGAGAAGTACTTTTCTTTTTCTGAAATCCGAATTGGTGACTGGCTACTACATTATGTTTATAAAAAAAGTTCCAAATTTCATTACTAAAATACCTCTCAACTATTTTATCTATGCATGATAGGATCGTTATAGGTCTGTAATTGTTATAATCAGTATAAGAGCCTTTTTTATGGATTGGCCTTATTATACCTATCTTAAGGCTCTCTGGGTAGGTAGATGTTTCAATGCATCGATTTATAAGATGTACTATAACTGGAGTTAAGTATTCATGTAAGTTTTTTATGTCAGATGCTCTAATGCCGTCGATACCCGGACTTTTGTTGGGATTTATGTGTCTAATTATCGTATTAATAACATCGTTAGTGGCCTTATTTATTCTGAATGATTTATCTAGACATTTAGTATAGGAATTTGGTTCTAACAGGGGCGTAGGGCAGTACGAGCAAATGCTTTTTACACTTTCATCAAATGTATGAGCAAAATTATTTGTTAAATCACACTTATTTAGTTTAAAAGACTTTGTTATAATTTCATCCACAGACTTAGAAATTCGCCCACATAAGCGGTTAACAATAGACCATACTTTTTGCGGTTTCCCATATGTTTCGTTATTTCATCCCTATAATGCTTATTTCTGGTATTATTTATATATTTATTTGTTTTATTACGAAACCTGTTATAAAGTAATTTGTTTTTTACATCACTAACATCTGTTTTCCACAAATTAAATAGTTCTCGCCTTTTTTCACACATCAAAATATTTTTTTTATTTATCCATTTATTATTATCACAATTTTTACTTCTCTTTCTGTAGCGTACTGTACATTTATCGTAGATTCCCTGAAAGGCTGTATTTATGAAGTTAACAATGTCAGAGGGCTTCTCATACCTTTGTGCAATGGACCAATCAACTCTACCCAATTCAAATTGCACTCGCTTATTATCTAGTCTAGTGACGAATTTGCTTTGCCCATCATTCGCCAAGCGATGATCAGAACTGTAGGTAATAATAAGACCTGTTATGAAGTGGTCAGCTGGCGCGATATTTATCACCGCCGTGACCGCCTCACATCTATGTCTACGCAAGTAAATATGGTCTATACACGAGTGTGTTAAGCAATCTTTTTTAACTTCTATCCTGGTAAACTGAGATATTCCGCTCTCAAAGCCGATCGCACTTAACATACTCTTGTACTCCATTACACTAGATTTGCTCTGTTTAGTATCGATGTTAATATCGCCAAGAAAAACACAGTCATGTTTAGGTGGTAACATACCCAGTGTCCTCTTAAGCTCTGCAGTAAATAAATCCTTATTTAAATCAGGAGGCCTATAGACTAGACACACACCAAGGTTGCAATCACGTGATATTTTAATTATTCCACTAATGCACTCAAAGTTAACCGCTTTCACACTGAGTCCGTTGACCGAAAATGACAAGGAGTTGTGTATATAAAGCATCACACCGCCTCCTCTGCGATTGCTACGTAGGTTGCTATACTATTCATAATTTTGTAATTCAAATAGTTTTACATTTCTTGGCGTTAAGTTAACCTCTGTCAGTGCAATAATGTGTATCGTTTGGGGGGACGTAGCAATAATTTGTTCTAGTTCCGCAAAGTTCTTCAGCATAGAACGTATGTTTACGTGAAGAAAGGAAATACTATTTTTTTCTGCTTTGTCTATAAACTCATTCCATGTATCACAGTTATATTCAGTTATTTCGGACTCCATTTTTATATTTGTGAAGATTGACAAAAGGCTTATTGTAGGGAGGTAATTATCAGTCCGTAAACTCCGTTATTAGACGGTCGATATCATTAATTGAGCGGATGTATTTTGGTTTGTCGTTATCTCGTCGGCGAACTAATATCACTCCATTCTTATACCAAACATATTTGCACAGGTTACTTTCTTTTAGTTCCTGCTTTGCTTTCCACAGTAGAAATGCCGTCATTGACGTAAGGGATTCTCGGATAAAGATGGTATTTGTTATCCTCAAGACCTAGGTCACGAGCAGTGAGTCTTATCGTCTTGGCTTGTTCTATCCACCTGTTCCTGCAACCCTCTTTAAATGACACAATGATTGGTGGGATGGATTTGTTGCCGCCGTTTCCCAATCGAATAGTTGGTTTTCTATATACCTTAACGATATCATCTGAGTTTACCTCCAGCTTGAGGCCAACATTTTTTATAATTTGTTCTACGTTTTCATTTTCTGATTCTTTTATGTTAGCAACTTCTAGTTGGTTTTCAAGGGCACGTAGTTCAACGCTATTAATTTTTTGCTCCAAAGCATCAAATTTCAGTGACAGATGTTTGAACTTATTAAACAAATCAGTGTTTTGATTTTCTAATTTTTTCATGTTATTCTCGTAGGTATTTATCTTAGATTCGTATTCATCTATCTTATCTGAATAAAACTGCAGGGTTCTTTGTAGTTCATCGCGAATAATCTCATGCACATCGTGTTTTATTTCGCATAACATTTTGTGGGTAGGATTCGTAACGGAAAAATTCGGAATTGAGATTTCATTGTCCGTATCTGCATCTGTATCTGGTAGAATACACGAAATACGTTTATTTTTCGATCCACTAGTACATACTTTACATTTCCAGTCAATTGAATCCATGGCAAAAAGCGCATTCAGTTGTTCCGTTGAGATTTCGGCGCACACGCCATGTATCCACTTAGAACATTTGCTGCACTGCAGGCCGGGACTTTTTTTGCTGACAATTTTGTTGCATTTATAACACTTTGCCATAGTTATCACGTTTCACTAGTCAAATAAAGAAAACTGTACGAAAAGATCTTTGTAAGTAGGTACTTTGTAAGTTCACTTAGCGATCACCGTGATGCGTGCGCAAGCGCGTCAACCGAGCGACTGTTGACGCGCTTGAACGGAGTACGGAGTTTTTGCAGTACATAATATTTGTACTGCAAAACTCCGTACTTACTGCACAAATAGCTATATCTAACCAGTATATTAACTGCAAAATTCATACTTTCGATGATTTGGTGATGGATGATCTAAACTGCAGGTTTACTATTGGAATTGAAGTTTATCACTTTGAAAAGCATTATCGAATTTCATTAGAATTAAAATAATCATAATGAAGAATGTTAACTAATTTTGATTATAAGCACTCCATATCCTCTGTCAAAAATAAAATATTTAGTTAATTAGTTTTAAATTAATTAGTTTCCGATTTAGAAGTATAACAAATTGTAACCGTACGACGGGGGCTTCCGGTTACGCTGTGACGTCATCGTACAACACGCTCAGTCTGGCTTTAACCGACCGGATTATTTTAAACCGTCCTCCTAAAATTTTAAACATCCAAGTAGACAAGGCAGGCTTACCCAACTAATCCTGCCAGTACGCACTCCATAAGTCGATCTAATGTAGCTGGCGCGTTGCACAATCCAAATGGCATTACGCTAAATTGCCATAGACCTTTACCAGTTAAAAATGCCGTCTTCTCTTTATCCCTCGGATCAATTTCCACTTACCTGTATCCGGATTTCAGATCTAACGTCGAGAACCATTTCATGCCACTCAAAGTGTCTAGGGTATCGTCTATTCGTGGCAGTGGATAACAATCCTTTTTCGTCACATCATTAAGACGTTGATAGTCTACACAGAACCTTGTGTTACCATCTTTCTTCTTTACCAACACAACGGGGGAACACCATGGGCTAGCAGAAGGTTCTATAATCTTGTTTCTCTTCATGTCTTCCAACATGTCTTGTACTTTCTTTTCTTTGGCAATCTTTCATGCTTTGCGAATAGCTCAAATTACTTTTAGAATCCTCAAGGAGCTTAGTGACTATAATTTTACTCCTGGTATTCGATGTGTTTGAACTTGGAGATGATTGGCAGTTTCTCATCCAAACGGCTTCTTCATACTGTTACGGGCTAGGGTTCTGGATTTGAATGTAAATCGCCAATGACAACTTCTTAGGATTTATTCACGCAGGGTCTGGTCTGCAGGTCTTCACGACACGAAGTCCACACGTAGATTCCAATCGCAGGTCTAATCGAAGTCCAATAGTATCGCTGAGGTCGTAGGTTATCGCTCGTATCGCAGGTATGTTCACTTGAAGTTCACTCTTCGCTATTCCAAATGGAACTGACAGCGCGCCGCGGCGGCCGCTATTTATATCCGCCAGCCAGGGTTCTAGAACATTCCCGTAACTACGTACCTACACTCGGTACACGCGGCAAGGTCGCTCGAACAGTTACTCATTTAAAGAGTTTTGCACCTTACGCTAGTGGACATACGAGTCATTATTGCTTGCAGCGTTTATTCTTTACTAAAACGCAGCATGCGGCGACTATTCTAGATGGTTCGGGATAGGACCGCGACACTGCTCCCCTCTTAGAGATGCTCGTCCCGAGCATCTTCATTACTGCCGTGATAAGAAGCTAAGCGGTCGATGTGAACCACTTTTTGTGCACCTCTTGGCTGTCGTTGAATTCGGTATGTCACGTCATTTAACCGAGTTACCACTTTGTACGGTCCCTCCCATCTTGTCTTCAATTTCGGAGATTTTCCTTTTCGTCGAGTTACATTGTGAAGCCAGACTAGTGCTCCTTCTTCGAAGCCGCTTGTATTTGCTCGGCGGTCATACCTAGTCTTCATCTTTTTACTCGACTCCAATCCGTTTTCCCGTACTATGGCATGAATCTCTCGCATTTTCTCACATAACTCGGAAATGTAGTCATGTAGAGAACGTGAGTCGTCAGGAGGGCCTCCAGTCAGAAGATCTACTGGTATTCTCAGTTCTCGGCCAAAATTTACACGCGCCGGGGTTACCTTCGTGCTTTCATGTTCTGCCGTTCTGTAGGCCAGAAGAAATGGCGGTATGTATTTGTCCCAGTCTCTCTGGTGCCTGTCAACGACTTTTGCTAAATGTCTCTCAAGTGTTTGGTTAAATCTTTCTACCATGCCGTCAGATTGAGGATGATATGGGGTGGTCCTAGTCTTATGCATTCCCAATATTTTGCAGAGTTCTTGAAATACTTGAGACTCAAAGTTCCTGCCTTGGTCGGAGTGTATTTCCAAGGGCACACCAAACCGGCAAACTACTTCCTCAAACAACTTGGAGGCAACAGTCGTGGCTTCTTGATTGGGTATGGCGAATACCTCTGGCCATTTAGTGAAGTAATCCATAACTACCATGAAATACTTATTTCCTGATTCCGTTACTGGGAACGGTCCAGCCACATCAACTGCAATGCGTTCCCATGGCGCACCAACGTTATAAAGTTGCAGATTTCCTCGGCTTCTAGTTGGTGGGCCTTTCACCGCGGCGCAAGTAGCACACTTGCGGCACCAATCTTGCACATCTTCTCGACAATGGAGCCAGTAAAACCTTTCTCGAATCTTTGTTAAAGTCCTCTTTACGCCCAAATGTCCACCTGATACACCGTCATGTACTTCACGAAGGACATCTTGTACCTTATCTCTTGGGACAACTATCTGAAGATGGAACTCTCTGCCGTTAGGTTTCTCCCATTTGCGGTAAAGTATTCCGTTTTGAAGAATAAAACTGTCCCATTTAGCCCAGTATGCCTTGGTGACAGCACTAGTAGGAGCGACTTCGCACCATCTTGGCTTGTCCTCGCCTCGTTTCTTCCATGCGACAATGAGCCGTACATCTTCATCATCTTCCTGTGCTTCTTTCATCGCCTCATCTTCCCAAGATCTCGATGGACTCATTCTTGTCAACCTCAATGGCAGTTCCTTTGTGTCTTGATTGGCACGGTGCTTGCTATCTTCAGTACTCGGCCTTCTTGACAATTTGTTCCCATTGCATACTTGTGAGGTTCTGGTTACCTGGGCTTCCTCCGCCCCAGCCAGTACTCGCCTCGGAATCCTAGTTTCGTTTCCCTGATTCACAGTGGAGGCCGGAGCGTCATGCTTCTTTACGAACTCTTCAAAACGCTGCTCCATTTTGTTGAGGCGCGCACCCAGTCTGTCATCTGTTTTGGCCTTTCCTTCTTAGGACACGTGAACTGCAGATGCCCTCTTTCTCCACACTTGTAACACATGGGCCCGGAGTTCCTCTTGGGCGGAGTCTTGATCTCTTTGACCTCCTCCTTAACTTCTCGAAGTTTATACCCTTGCCGGATATCATGACGCACAGCTTCAACTACCAGGGCGTGTGCCAGAGCTTCTTTTAATGAAGAATGGTGGCGAAGCTTTACTGCAGCCCTAATTTCAAGATCCCTGATCCCGTCGACGAAGGCTTGTAAAATGTTCGTGTCCACCATCTTACTATCAGCAGAAGGGTACGCCTTTCGAACCAGCTTCTCAATTTCCAACGCCCATTGTTGAAGTCCTTCACCTAGGCGCTGAGTCCGGTCGCGAAGCTGGGCACGAAAAACGTGTTTCAGGTGTCGTTCCCCGTATCTAGCCTCAAGTGCCTCTAGCAGATCTTTGAACTCGCTGCCTGAGGTGGGCAGTGCCTCCAGGACAGATAAAGCCGAACCTCTGAGCGCGACGGTGAGGGCTGTCAGGCTCTGTTCGTCCGTCCACCCGTTTGAAGCAGCGACAGTCTGGAACTGCTGTCGGTAGGCGACCCAAGATGTAGTACAATCGTACGGAGGCACCTTCACTTTAGGCCCCTGGCTGACAACTCCGCTGGACGTAACTCCAGCAGCTTTTATACGCCGAACTTCCTGCTCTAGACCAGTGAGACCGTTTTTCAGACTTTGTAGGTCCTCCTCTAATTTGGTAACCCGTTCGGTCACTACCTCTACATGTTCATGTAGCTTAGCGACCGTATCACTGAACTTTGTAACGGCAGAAAGGATCACCTGTTGATCTGCCTTCTGTTCTTCTCGCAGGCCTCTTTGTTCTTCTCGCAGGCCTCTCTGTTCTTCTTGCAGGCACTGCATCTGCTTGCTCTGTTGTTCTTGCAGGCACTGCATCTGCTTGCTCTGTTCTTCTCGCAGGCCTCTCTGTTCTTCTCGCATGCCCTTCAACATTGCCATCAGGCACGACATATCCAAAACCTCCATTGTACGTGACTGAGGTTTAATGTCTTCGGTGGGCGTGGCCAGGTGGGCGTGGCTACGAGGCGGAGCCTGTTTGTCGGTTGGTGAAACCTGGTGGTCAAGGCCGGTGGGCGGAGCCTGGTGCACGGGGCGGTGGGCGTGGCCTGGTGGGCGTGGCCGGTAGGCGGAGCCGCTGGGCACGTATTCTGTGTCTCCACTACGCGCGTGGCCTGGTGGGCGGGGCCAGGGGGCGTGACTTGGTCGGTGGGCGTGGCCTGGTGGGCGGGGCCAGTGGGCGTGTCCCTATGGCCAGTGGGCGTGGCCTGAGGGGCAGTGGGCGTGGCCTCCGCAGCACTTCTGGACCTGGTCCTCGCTCCAGAAGTATCCTCTCTCGGAGTCAGTGGCATCTCCAAATCCCCAATTCTGACACCAAATGTTACGGGCTATGGTTCTGGATTTGAATGTAAAACGCCAATGACAACTTCTTAGGATTTATTCACGCAGGGTCTGGTCTGCAGGTCTTCACGACACGAAGTCCACACGTAGATTCCAATCGCAGGTCTAATCGAAGTCCAATAGTATCGCTGAGGTCGTAGGTTATCGCTCGTATCGCAGGTATGTTCACTTGAAGTTCACTCTTCGCTATTCCAAATGGAACTGACAGCGCGCCGCGGCGGCCGCTATTTATATCCGCCAGCCAGGGTTCTAGAACATTCCCGTAACTACGTACCTACACTCGGTACACGCGGCAAGGTTGCTCAAACAGTTACTCATTTAAAGAGTTTTGCACCTAACGCTAGTGGACATACGAGTCATTATTGCTTGCAGCGTTTATTCTTTACTAAAACGCAGCATGCGGCGACTATTCTAGATGGTTCGGGATAGGACCGCGACAATACCTTCCAAAAAGTCACTTTTGCTAAGGGTAATCGCACGATCGCCTATATTCACAACCCTTACTACAGCGGTCTTGCCTCCATAGACGAGAGTTCTTGCTGTCAGCAATTTTTGACTGGCTGCATTGTCTTGTGTATCTTCAATCAGCACACATCTATTCCGCTGATTCTTCTGACTCAAAGGCAGCTTCACCTTTACTTTGTGCTCGTCTAGGTACTACGATTTTCTTCAGGCACGTGACATTTCCATCGGGACCACCAAGTATGAAGTTCTCCTCATCACCACATTTAAAGACACCGTTAGGGACATCGATGTGACAGTTGTGTTTCTTCATAAAGTCTAGGCCCAGAATGCAATCATCCATAATTTCGGCTACAATTACGTCGTGAATATATGACGCCTCTCCAACACATATCGTAACCGACCTTTTACCCAGGACGGGTATCTGCTGGCCAAAAGCGGAGAGAAGTCTGCATATACTGGTGCTTTTGCGTCTCCCTACAGCTTTTACTAGGTCTGGTCTGGTCTCACTATTGTTCTAGAGGCTCCTGTATCTAGGGTGATTTTGCACTCTATTTTATTCACTGCACCGCGTATTAGTAGACTGTTCCCATTTCATGCTTGTGAGATTCTGGTTACTGGGGCTTTCCAGCCAGTACCCGCCCCGCAGTCCTGGCTTCTACTCGTTTCCCTGGTTCACGGTGGAGGGCGCAGCGTCATGCTTCTTTACGAACTCTTCAAAACGCTGCACCATATTGTTGAGACGCGCATCCAGTCTGTCATCTGTTTTGGTTGGTTGCCTTTCCTTCTTAGGACACGTGAACTGCAGATGCCCTCTCTCCCCACACTTGTAACACATGGGCCCGGAGTTCCTCTTGGGCGGTGTCTTGATCTCTTTAACCATGATATCCAGATTGTCGGATATCATGACGCACAGATTCTACTTCCAGGGCGTGTGCCAGAGCTTCTTTTAATGAGGAATGGTGGCGAAGCTTTACTGCAGCCCTAATTTCAAGATCCTTGATTCCGTCGACGAAGGCTTACAAAATATTCGTATCCACCATCTTACTATCAGCAGAAGGGTACGCCTTTCGAACCAGCTTCTCAATTTCCAACGCTCATTGTTGGAGTCCTTCACCTAGGCGCTGAGTCCGGTCGCGTAGCTGGGCACGAAAAACATGTTCCAGCTGTCGTTCCCCGTATCTGGCCTCAAGTGCCTCCAGCAGATCTTTGAACTCGCTGCCTGAGGTGGGCAGTGCCTCTAGGACAGATAAAGCCGAACCTCTGAGCGCAACGGTGAGGGCTGTCAGGCTCTGTTCGTCCGTCCACCCATTTGAAGCAGCGACAGTCTGGAACTGCTGTCGGTAGGCCACCCAAGACGTAGTGCCATCGTACGGAGGCACCTTCACTTTAGGCCCCTGGCTTATGCTGACAACTCCGTTCGACGTAGCTCCAGCAGCTTTAATACGCCGAACTTCCTGCTCTAGTCCAGTGAGGCCAGTTTTCACACTTATTAGGTCCTCCTCTAATTCGAAAACCCGTTCGTTTACTACCTCTACATCTTCATGTAGCTTAGCGACCGTATCGCTGAACTTTGTAACGGCAGAAAGGATCACCTGTTCGTCTGCCTTCTGTTTTTCTCGCAGGCCTCTCTGTTCTTCTTGCACGCACCGCATCTGCTTGCTCTGTTATTTTTGCAGGCCTCTCTGTTCTTCTTACAGGCAACGCATCTGCTTGCTTTGCTCTTCTCGCAGGCCTCTCTGTTCTTCTTGCAGGCACCGCATCTGCTTGCTCTGCTCTTCTCACAGGCCTCTCTGTTCTTCTCGCATGCCCTTCAACATTGCCATCAGGCACGTCATATCCATAACCTCCATTGGACGTGACGGAGGTTTAATGTCTTCGGTGGGCGTCGCTACGAGGCGGAGCCTCTTGGTCGATTGGTGGAACGTGGTCAAGGACGGTGGGCGGAGCCTGGTGCACGAGGGCGGTGGGCGTGGCCTGGTGGGCGTGGCCAGTGGGTGGAGCCGCTGGGCAGGTACGCTGTGTCTCCTCGATGGGCGTGGCCTGGTGGCTGGGGCCAGGGGGCGTGGCTTGGTCGGTGGGCGTGGCCTGGTGGGCGGGGCCAGTGGGCGTGTCACATTGGCTGGTGGGCGTGGCCTGAGGGGCAGTGGGCGTGGCCTCCGCAGCACCTCTGGACCTGGTCCTCACTCCAGAAGTATCCTCTCTCGGAGTCAGTGGCATCTCCAAATCCCACTTCTGACACCAAATTTTACAGGCTAGGGTTCTAGATCTGGAGGTAAAACGCCAATGACAACTTCTTAGGATTTATTCACGCAGGGTCTGGTCTGCAGGTCTTCACGACACGAAGTCCACACGTAGTTTCTAATCACAGGTTCAATCGAAGTCCAATAGTATCGCTGAGGTCGTAGGTTATCGCTCGTATCGCAGGTCTGGTATGTTCGCACGAAGTCAACTCTTCGCTCTTCCAAACGGAACTGACAGCGCGCCGCGGCGGCCGCTATTTATATCCGCCGGCAAAGGGTTCTCGAACATTCCCGTACCTACGTACCTACACTCGGTACACGCGGCAACGTCGCTCGAACAGTTTCATGCCAAAGAGTTTTGAACCTTATGCTAGTGGACATACGAGTCATTATTGCTTGCAGCGTTTATTGTTTACTAAAACGCAGCATGCGGCGACTATTCAATAGGCTTCCAGAAAGCTCTATTCTAGATGGTTCGGGATAGGACCATGACAATATTTATAGAGTTTTAATAAAACTATATTACATTAGGATAATGTTATTTTATTATTTTTGTCAAAAATATTTTCAAAACATATTTAGAGACTAAAACACGGCACGGGTAGCCAGAGGTCGCGGGTTTGAATTCCGGCATGGGTGAAATTTTTAGCCTCTAAATAGGTTTTATGTTGTCCTTAGCACGGGTTAGTGCATTAATAAAAAAAATATAAAAAATATTTTCTTTCCAAAACTTTACACATGTTTCAAAAAGCTGATCACAATATTCTTTATCATAAAATTTCTATAAACTTTATATAAAAACTTTATCTTAAATTTCTATAAAATTTCTTATTATAAAGACTTTGTTCCGAGGGTCTTGCTGAGGGGCCAACCCATTAAAATTGTCGAAACTTTTAAATATCTTGGCCACATCCTAGAATCGTCATTGAAGGACGACGCTGACATGGAACGTCAGCGTCGTGCCTTGTACATCATAGGAAATATGTTGGCGACGTTTTTATAAAGCGAATAATATCGTAAAGACTCTGTTATTTAAAACTTTTTGTCAGAGTTTCTACACGTGCCAACTCTGGACCAAATACACGAAGGCGACTCATGATGGCATTCGCGTTCAGTACAACAATGTATTTAGACATCTGATGGGGCTAAAGAGATACTGCAGTCCCTCAACCATGTTTGCTGACGCGCGTGTTAACACGTTTAATGCCATCGTGGGACTCCGCGTTGCTTCATTTAGGGACAGAGTTGCCACGTGTGGAAACTAAATAATAAGAGAGCTGTCCGACAGGCTCTTTTTGAAGGATACGTACAAGTGTTGGATAAAAGTGTCTTGTAATCTTAGTATTAATGCACCCTTTGACCCTACTTTGTTGTATAAGTAGTTCTAAAAACTTTTATTTTTAATTTAATTTTGTTGTACCGCCTGCCTGTATGGACGCATAGTCTGAAATAAAGTTTTATTATTATTGTTATTATTAAAATACTTAATTTACATCAACATTCCTTGAGGTTTCAAAGTCAACGTGTGCAATATCAAATAGGGATTTATTCCGGTGATTTCCATTTGTGTTTGTCTCTTATTATAGTTTGGTTATAGTTTACCTTTACTATAATCTAAAAATGAATCGCTGAATGTGTTGGTAAGCGCAAATCCCGAGAGCAGCTGAACCGATTGAAGTACGAGGATGGTTCTTACGGATGGAAAAAAAAAAATAAGAGTCAACTGTTAGTGGTTACGAAGTTCGCTGGGTCAGCTAGTACGTAATAAAAGTGTTTGCCTTGGTTGGACACTTTACTTCTACAACGCAGTCATCAGTAAGCCCGTCAGGCGAGGCACCTATCAGGCCACTCATTCTTTAAAAAAAGACCAGATTCCACTATCTTTATAAAGTGTAATCTCGCGACTTCCTTTATGACATCCTTTTCTAATATTTTTCCTCTTTTGATAGCATTCGTAGCACAACACATATTCGCATATCGAGTCGATGAATGAAAACGTTCCCCTTCATTATGTTCGTTCAACAACCTAACAAAGGTGGAATATGCAGAAATGTAGTGGCTACTTGTCAAAATTCAGGAGATTTTACTAAATTCTACAAATAAAACAGGAGATCAGGAGACAGCGGTTAAAATCAGAAAATCTCCTGATAAATTAGTAGCGGCCAGCGCGGCGCGTTGTGACATGACGTCACAAGCGGTCATGTGACTGTTAGCGGGACTCGATATTTTTCGTAAATTTGAATGCCTATTAAATCAAAACTACTAGGTATTTTTGACTACAACAAAAACTAGTGTATTTGTATACAGGCTTTACTGAGAGAGCGTTTCAAGCGATTTGGCATACCTAGTAACATTCTTCATTGTCAGCGAATAAACCTAACTAAATACTGTTGTGACTGTGATGTTACTGTGGCAATAACATACAGCGTGTGTGCACGTCTCTATAACTTTGATCCGAACCTCCATGCTTCTGGGTTCTGATCAACACGCTTTAAGTGACATTTGATGTCGACACTGTCCCATTACTAGTCCTGTCAGTGTGACGGCTGTCGTAGAGCTCAAATTATGTTTTACAGACTATTGTGATGTCACTGGTCAATGCAGAAACAAAATGTCAAGTCAACCTTCGGGTTCTCGGATCGCTCTATTTACTGACCTGTGATGTCAGTATAGATTCGACTAATCCTGGCAGTTTTCGATAAAATTGCTGCAGATATAAAATAATCAAGTTTTATCCTGTTTTTTGCACAAATTATCCTTTCTTTTTTTTTGTAAAACGCCCTAAATCGGTTTTAAACCTTTGATACTATTGTTTAATAATAAACATTTGTGATTAATAATAGTATATACTTTTTTCACACTGACAAATAGTTATTTTTCTAGTATAGAGAAGATATTTTTGTCTTTACAAATACCGTTGGATCTCGAAATTAAGGGCAAGATGTATTTTAGAGTGTGCGCATGGGCTACATGCCCTTCTATACCACCTGTCGCGACGTTATTAATGTGGGTTATCCTAGAGAATAGACATAGGATAACATCATGCGACAAAAGAGGATACATCTTAATCTAAGAATGCTGTAGGATTATTTCTTTGCCATAATCTTTAGCCTAGTTTTCGAGTCATTTTACGTCTTGTGTAAGAGCCACAGCATGTGGTACGAAGTAATCTTGTTAGCACATAATCATCATCCGTTTTATTGGGCTTAGTCCGTGAAGTCGCAGGGATACTGCGGTTTTTGTACTTTCATAGACTCTCGAGGTCACTACTTCGACTAACTTCGTTTTATTACTCTTACGGGGCCATCGTAGGGCCTTTTTTGTTTTTTTATTATTATTTTTTTCATGGGGAAATCCTCATGGATACCCTGTCGCTGGAGATGGCGACAGGGTTATGCCGGACTCTTACCGGCTAAACCCCATGGTGTTCCTTCTCACGCCGTACAACGGAGTCGCGGGAACGCCCTCGCAATCTTCCGAAACTCCGCCAGCGTCAGTCCTGGTGGACCCCTCCATTGCCCGTTATCCTCCAGGTATGAGCGGATTGCTAGGAACACGTAGCACTCCGCTCCGCTTCGTGAGGCCATATACTCGAATCCGCTATTTCCTCACGGGGCCGGAAGGAGGTGAGCATACGCTCTCCTTCTCCGTCCCGTCCTCCTGTGACGGATCGGCTGAGACGAAGGGTCATCTTCTCTCAGCCTTTCCGCCGCCTCCTTCTGCGAAATGACGTTTTCGCAGAAGGACACCACTGCCTGCCACGAGGACTGTCCCCGTAGCATTGCGCCTATTAGGGCCGGCAACGAGATGTTGCAGCCTACCGCCTGTTGCAGCGTCGCTCTCTCCTGCGCCCAAGCCGGGCAGACCTCCAGAGTGTGCTGCGACGTGTCTTCATCACTATTGCAGTAATGACACGCCGCAGTCGTCTCTTTATCCGGCTATGCGGCACAGATACCTCCCGAAACACCCGTGTCCGGTGAGGATCTGCACCAGCCGGAAGGTGAGCGAGCCATGTCGACGGTCCACCCACGTCTTTAGAAGAAGACGAACCGCCTCCACGGTCCGCAGGCCCTCCTTCGGCTCCGGGAGCCGCCTTTGCCATTGGCACAGGAGATTGCGACGTGCATCCCTCCTCCACTGCTGCTCCACCTCGGGTGGTGGGAAGACACCTCGGTGGCGTGCATCCACGCGCCGATAACCCGCCAACCAGTACACCGACGCCAGCAAGTGGGCATCGAGGTCCCATGGCACCGTGCCCGCCATAGCGCATGCCGCCTCGTGTGACACCGTCCGGTATCCGCGTATCGCTCTGATCGCTATCACTCGCTGCGGTCGGTGCAGCTGAGTGATATTACGGACGTTTAGAGCGTCCGCCGAGACAGGTGCACTGTACAGCGCCATCGACCTCACAACGCTGGTATAGAGGCGGCGGTAGCTCACGTCGGGTTCACCGGTATTCGGAAGGAGATTTCCGAGGGCTGACACTGTGCTGATAAGTTTCGGCGCCAGACGTCAGAAGTGCTCCTCGAAGTTCCACCGGCTGTCAAGGTCCAGGCCCAAGTGTTTCAACTGGGACTTGACCTCGACGTGGACATCGCCCACCCTCACCACGTAACCTGCAGGAGGCGCTCTTCGACGACCGAGGAAGCACATCGCCTCGGTTTTGCTCAAGGCCACCTTGAGGCCTAGCGCTTCAATACGCCCGACCACGTGGATGGCTCCCACCGTAGCCAGACGGTACGCCTCGTCGAAGTTGCGCCCCCGCGCCGTGACGAGGGTGTTGTCTGCATAGCAGACGAGGTGCAACCCGCGCAGCAGCGCACCACGTAGGACCGATCCAGTAGACCGATCTCTGTGGAACACCGCATCTCATGAGTCGGCGGTGCATGCCGTCGTCTCGTCCCTGGTACACAACTTGTCTGTCTGAGTCGGCGGTGCATGCCGTCGTCTCGTCCCTGGTACACAACTTCTCTGTCCTTCAGGTAGTTTCCGATCATGCGCCGCAGGTAGTCGGGCACTGGATGGAATCGGAGCGCCTCCCGTATGCACCCGAAGGGCAGAGAGTTGAAGGCGTTGGCTATGTCCAGGGACACCGCCAGCATTATCCCGCCCGCCCCGGTTGCCTCGTCCGACAGGTCCCTCACGCGTTGGATGGCGTCGATGGTCGAGCGACCCCAGCGAAAGCCATACTGGCATTCAGCTAGGTAGGGGACGCCTTCGCTCAGGTGCCGGCCGATGTGGGCAGACAAAGCTTGCCCGCCTCGTCTAGCAGCACGATCGAGCGATAGGCAGATGGAGATTCCGCCTGTCTGCCCTCCTTCTGCAGGAGAACCAATCTCCCGGTTTTCCACACCCTCGGAAAACGTCCCGATGTCAGACAGCCATCAAGGAGCCCCCCGTATTTGCTCCTCCAACTCTTGCAAACTTTTCACGTGGTTTAAAGTGTAGAGGTTTTTGTCCTGTTTCCCTCTTCCTGAATTTTCGTGTCGAAAGTATGAAGTGCTGTGGTTGTTCCTTGTTCAGTATCTAAATATTTCAGAACGTTGATTGTGTGTAGCGTTTACTTGGTAGATGATATTTTCTGGATATTTGTCCATCACTATGGCACGGAACTGGTTGTCATTTGTGTCTTCTCCGAGTTCTTTCAGAATTCTCATGTTTTTCTCCACCTCATGAAGCATTTTCCTGCACTCTTAGGCAGACGTGGAACATTTCTTTAATTTGTTTATAGTATCATAGTGAATGTCCAGTAGTTTTGCTTTACTACCATATTGTTCTTTGAGCAGGTCTACAACAATCTTGGGATTTTTAGAAGGACCTGCACAAGATAAGCTTACTGGAATCAGCACAACCAACTTGAGGAAATCTTGTGTAGGTCCTTCTAAAAATCCCATCAGGTATGCCAGTTTATCAGCTTCGGATAGGTTTGAATTGTGGATGTTCGTCTCGAAACGATGCCAGAACTGGCACCAGTGAAGAATATCTTGAATGTAAGAAGCACATTTTTTTAGAATGATACAGCGATGCTGACCATGCTGGAGACATCAGCACTGGAAGATCTACGAGTGGAGTTCTATGCTTGTATGCGAGAGGAGCCATCTCTTGGCTTAGTCAGAGACAGTCGAGTGTCGCAATCTCAACTATAAAGTGTTCAATTGTGCTGATCTGAAAAAAAAATTATCATTATACTGTCCATCCTCGATTAATACGAGCGAAAGAGACTGGAGCTCTAAATTTGACAAATTTGCAAACCAAAGCTTAGTGGTAGGTGACTTTAATGGACACCACACAAACTGGTCCTATAAAGTGGACAGTCGAGGCCAACAAATCTTTGAGGCCTCAATAGATTCAAACTTTGTTTCTCTAAACGATGGCACTCCAACCAGAACCAATTGGTAGACGATCATATACAAAATACTTCTCCAGATATCTCGTTTGCCACACAGGATATTGCATTAAAATTAAATTGGAGAATCTACAATGAATCTTTAGGCAGTGACCACCTAATGATCGTTATGAACATGGAATACGCATCTGCAGAAAAACCCATATCGAAAAGGAACTTTAAGGAAGCGAATTGGAAATCCACACAAATACTGTGCTGTTGGATAGAAACTGGACTGCTGATCCTCAGACATCTTACAATACTTTTATTGACATGATCAATGAAGCAGCTGATCCGCACATTCCTATGATCAAACTTTGTGCTAATCCAATAAGAAGAGAAAAGTTTAAACCCAAACCTTACTGGTCGACTAACCTTTCACAAGCAGTGGCCTAGAGAAGACTAGCTTTAAGCAACTTTAGAAAGAATCCTACGCCTGATAACCTGAGTATACTTTAAACAAAAACTTCTAAGGCTCAGCGATTGATAAGATCAGCTAAAAGCGATTCATGGAAGGATTTTTGTAGCAATATAGATAGCACAGTATCAGTTCGTGATATGTGGCAACTAATGAGATGGCTGAAAGGTTATAAGAGCCCTAGAAAGCATGTAGATTTGGAGAAAGCTAAAATGTTGTTGAAAAAGCTTACACCAGATTTAGTCAATCCAGATGACCCAAAATTTAAATCGATCAATGATAAGCTGTCGCCCAAAATTGAGGTAAATGAATTAGAAAACGCAATGAAGAAGGTTGACACCGCCCCCGGAGATGACGGTATTTCGTACTCCATGTTAAAAGACTTGCCGAGTAGTGGGAAACTTTTATTGACTGATATTTTAATACATTTTTACTTGTGGGGTTTGTCCCAAATCAGTGGCGTGAGGTTAAAATAGCCCCTGTGCCCAAACCTGGACGAGAGGTCGATTCAGTTTCTGGAATTAGGCCAATTTCACTTATGTCGTGCCCGTGTAAGATATTTCACTCGATTATAAATAAAAGATGAAATGGTACTTGGAGACATGGAGGGACATTTCTCCAGGGAGACTGTGAGTTTTAGGAAAGCAAATTCGTGCCTTGACAGTCTGGCTCGCCTGGTATCAAGAATTCAACTAGGTTTTAGTAAAAATCAGGTAACACTCGCTTGTTTTCTTGATACAGAGAATGCATATAATGTAGACTTTTAGTCCGGATTTACTTACGGGTGTTGTTGTTGTTGAAAGGAATTACGGATAAGGTTGGTTTGTTGTTACGCAGGCAATACAACATCAAGACGATCTATCGCCCCCCAGCAAGAATCAGACAGTTCCTGCGCTCGCCGAAGGATAGCGACCCACTGAATGTCCCCGGAGTGTATATGATACCGTGTGACTGTGGCAAATGCTACATAGGTGAGACACAACGAAATATCTCGGTCAGAATTTCGAAGCACATACGCTGTATGAAAAACCGAAAAATCGATGGCTCGGCGGTAGCAGAACACGCGTTAACCCAGGACACAAGTCACTTTATCCGCTTCGATAAGGCACAAGTATTGTCCAAAGACAAGTTTTATGTGCCACGAAAAATGCGCGAGGCTATTGAAATAAGTCGCCACCCGAATTTCAATAGAGACAGTGGATGGGCTCTTCCGCCGGCCTGGAAACCGGTTCTACGAAAGTGCAGTGATAGTGAATATCGAAATCGACACTGCAAGAACGAAGATGTCGTGAGCTGTGTCTGTGCCATCATGCCTAGTGGCATTGACGACGGGAAAGCAGTAGGCGCTGCGGCGCAAGCCAGCGGGAATCCCCCGCAGCCAGTGTTGGCACCCGCCCCACCTATCTCGGCGCGGGCGCGCCGCGCGCTTGCCCGTAGTGTGAGACAAGCAACCGACGACGCGAGCTCCGTCTCTGCTCACCATGATTAAGCTCTGCGAATCGGAGCGAAACCTGGTGTTGTGCTTACGAAAGTTTTAGTTCAAAAATGCATATAATAATGTGAATATAGAAAGCCTTCTTAATACCTTAGATCAGATCGGAGTAGGCTCAAATATATGCTCATATCTTTGGATTTTTTTAAAGGAAAGAAGGCTTAAATGTCAAGTTGACTCAAGTTCAATAAGTAGGATATTCCGCCAAGAAATCGCTCAAGGAGACCCTCTGTCACCATTACTTTTCAATGTGGCGACTATACCTACAGCTGTGCAAAAGAGTAGCCAATGTGTACCTGTCTCAATACGCTGACGATTTTGTCATGTACTTGACTTGCACTAGTCCTATTGGAGCTGAGTCAGAGATACAATGTTTTCTTAATCGATTTGCAAATCTAATTAATGAATTGGGTTTGACGATATCTGGTGATAAAACAAAACTCTGTCTGTTTAGTAGAGGTTTCAGAAGGGTTAATTTGCATATGGAAGTAGATGGTGTGCCGATACAGTTGGTTGATAGTGTAAAGTACCTTGGCTTATGGTTGGATCGATGTTTAAAAGGATGATGGGCACAAATGTATGGAACCTGGTCCTGGCACCAATCGGAATGAGTAATACGTCGTTGGAAAGGTATTTTTTTATAGAATAAGAATAATCGAAGCGCTAGTCCCGATTTTCTGTCCAATTTGAGTAATCATACGTTAAAAGTTTTTTTTTATTTAATTTTTTTTCTGTTGTTTTAATTCTTTTTGATATTTTTTCGACATTGTATATCGATTTTAATTACAAATGATCAGCATTGATTATTATATTATCATTGTTTGTTTATTATCGAAGTAAATAAAACAAGTTCAGAGTAAGTTTTATCGTTTAATGTGTTTCATCCATGATAATGTTATTTAAAAATAGTGCTGGTTCAGTAAAGCCTTCATGTCTAGCATATCCTAAATACCACACAATAGATATAATATGCGCACAGGAACCTATCGTGCGGCGTCCTGTCAAACATGTGCAATAATGTTGTAATATGTTTCTACTATTTCTGTCTAATAATATATAGCAAAAATATTGTTTTGATCGTACATGTCGGGACTGTATGCGTGCACGCAACAGCCACGCATCTTCGTGGATCCCATATTCATGGATATCCTCCAAAGCAGCTTCTCTATAAGTTTCTATAAGATATAAGCCGTTGTTGAGGTGCTCGCTGCAATATGATTTTGCCAGTTTTAACTGATATGTCCCCAATGACAGCAAAATCACGTCCTGTTCCCTCAATCGTGGAAAGTCTTGAATGTCATTTGCTTCCAATCTCTGGAAATTGGCTCTTCTGTTGTTTAATCTTTTTGCTTCTACATAATCATATAACAGGTTTGGGGTTTGCCTTCTTTCAACAATTTTTTGTAAAAAAGCTTCTGCGTGTTGGCTATCGACAATAGGCCTGTGGAAGTGATTTGTAATTGCTGCTGCAATCATAAAATCCCCGAACATATTAGGCATTGTGTTATTAAAATATTTTTGGCGCAACAGCTTGAAATCTCTTTTGAAACGCCCGTTAACCACTTCCACTACCCATCGGCACATTGTCACCAGCCGGGAATCATTTGCTTGAGAAGTCGTGAGCTGCGACTCTTCCCGGTTCTTCGTCGGGGGGACGTGAAATTCGTAGCCACATGCTTCTATATGCTGCAGACTATCCCTGAACCCGCGGTCCAAAATAAATACGTCATTCGGCTGAAGCAATATATGAAGGGGATTTTCCTCGTCAGTCATTAAGTCACTCATTATCTGCGCATCAGTTTTTGTTGCAGCGTATGGTCCTTTAACATCTATATTGTATCCGTCAGTGGTTACGATTAAAAATGGTTTCAACAAGTTTTGGAACTTGTGTAAACTGTAGGATTGCCTCTGAAACAAAAAGTTTGAACTCTTGTATATATAAATATACGTACCATCGCAAATAATAATGGCTTTATTGTTGTCTTCATTTCCATACAGTGCTTTTGGAATCCTCAAGTTTCTCTCCAATATATCTTCTCTATTCATGTGATCCACTCCCAAGTGTCGCACATCGTAGTCAGTGCTAAGACACTTTCGTGCGATGGCCAACTGGCGTTCGAGTTTTCTCCGAGACATGTTAAACAACGTCGCAAGTCTCGCGTTGGGTTCTCCTGTGCGTAGTTTCGTTAGTAAAATGCCCAAAGTGGTTCTGGGATCTGCACTTCTATTTCTTAATAATGGATTTTGCTCTAAGATGGCATTAAATTCATCATTAGTACGTCCAGTCCAAAAGTGCATTTCTTCTTCATTCATGCCTCGGTCGCTAAAACGTAATCTGGGTGAGTTTAAGGCATTTCGCATTAGGTCACAAACATCCCTGAAGTGGGCAGCCGTAAAGTCATGGGAAATGTTGCAATGTTGGGGCAAATCATCCCAATCATTCCCATTAAGGTGATCGTGACATACTCTGGCACTGTCGGGGATATACAATTTATGTTGAGAAAATACGTGGATTTTAACAACATTTGAAATTCGATGGCGGGTTTCATTAGCGCAGCCATGAAAGATACAATGCGTCGCGGTATTAGGTGCTCTCATATATTCAGGAATATGAAGCATTTCTTCTAATTGCGGTTGTAGTTGTTCTTGCGGTTGTAGTTGTTCTTGCGGTTCTGCTTGTTCTTGCGGCTCCGGCTCGGGTTGAGGGTTTGCATGACCTCTAGTCGCATTTTCGGCTCTTTGCCAGCATCGGTAACATACTCTTCGGGTGTTGTCAAACACGACCTGAAAATGATATATGAAAATGTAAGGAAAAGAAAAACAACTTTGGTTTCCGAAAAATACCTAACAAAATAACGCATTGGGGGTCATTTGTGGGAGGGATTTGTTTTTCTGTCAGAAGGTGTGCGAATCGTCAAATATATGCCACAGATTCACAGATTTCTCAGAGATCTGGTTGCGGTTTTCTGTAGTTGTGTGTACGAAAACAAGGCATACACACAACCACACAAAACCGCAACCACAGTAATTGGTTGTGGTTTTGTGTAGGCCTTGTTTTGGTGGTAAATACATCGTGGAAGACGTAAAAGTGAAAAAGGAATCACTTGAATGTTCTTTAAGCGACCAGAATCACTTATCAATCGGTTTTCACTTTTACGTCTTCGTTACCTCATTTACTACTAGAATAGATCTGGGATGCAGTTGCACATGATTTCAATTGGTTTCCTTTTATATCGAAGGTTCAGTGAGGATCGAGTGGAAAAAAAAGTGCAATAGGTACAAACCTCCAGAGCAGCGTTTTCTCGTATAAATGTTACTAGCTCCACGTGTTCTTGTCAAGGCTTCCGACAGAACGCGTACTTGATATCTGCCTCGGTATAGCCCTCTTCGGCACATTACACAGTTACGGTAACGTTCCATTGCAACGAAACAATCCAATCGTTAAGCACCCAAGTCCAATATAAAGCCACGGTCAACAAATAAAACGGGTAACAGAGTCCAAAATGATGCCAAGGTCAAAGTCGATGTGAACAATGAGGAGCGTAATAACGTAGCAAATATCAGCAAACGACTGACTACCTGCGCAAGCGGCCAAGCGTTCCTCACCCTAACATACCTACCCCCGCGCCGTGTCCCGGAGCGCGAGAGGGGTCAAAACCGAATTCCAGCGTTACCCGTGACCGTGAGTGGGAGAGAGAGCGCAATGTCGCTGTCTCGCTCTAATGATTTATGACAGAGTATGCATAGATGTGATTTTCGTAAAAATCATGAGCATCGGTTGAGTTAAACCAGAGATATGAATTTTTCTCATTTCTATTTAGTGCAAAAAATGGTACTTTCCGACGAGCATATTTCAAAATGGACAATTCATACGGATTCGTCGTCATAGAATTTATTTTTTCACTTGAAAAGAGCTATCCAACGACATATGACTCATCTTGATTGGACATAAGGACCAAAACGCCCATCATCCTTTGGAAAACATATTAACGAAATTTGTAGTAAAATTGCAAAATTTATAAATATTTTTAAAGTTTTAGCTGGTTCTAGTTGGGACATACACCCAAAGCACTTGAGAAAATTATATATTGCTAGCATTCGAAGTAGATTCGACTACGGGAGCTACTTATATGATATCAGTACGTTGAGTCACTTACAAAAACTAGATAAATTGCAAAATCAAGCTAAGAGAGTCATCGGGGGTTTTATAAAATCTACGCCTATCCATGTCATGGAGAGTGAGCTAAGCCTCCAGCCATTACATATCCGTAGACGATTCTTGGCAGGAAAGTTTTGGCTGAGATCAAGAGCAGTGAAGGATAACCCTTCTATAACGGCTTTGGAGGAATTGTCTACCCTCTGCAACAATACATTACTGGAGCGGAAATAAAAAACCATTATTGGTTGATGTAAATAATTACCTTAAAGAGATTAATATTTATTCAAGCAACATTATAGAGATGTTTACACTTGATTGTTGGGTTAGTTATATAAATTTAACGGATGTTATTTTTCTAAAGTTGAGGGTATAAGTAGAGCAAAAAAATTATAGAGCCGCGAAAGTCTAAAAGAAGTTTCTGTGTCAGTTCTAAGAGAGAAATATAGTCAATCTTATAAAATATTTACAGATGCATCTTTAGATAAAAGTAGGGGATCAGGTGTAGCTTTTTATGATGCTGATCTCAAATTAGCCAAGAGATTTAAGACTGATTATTGTATGAATATTATGTATTTAGAATTAATGGCAATAGAAAAAGCTCTAGATTATGCAGAAGGTTTAAATTCAGCTCAAATATTGATTGTCAGCGATTCCAAAAGCGCACTACAACACATAACTCGGTGTATCTCGACTTTCCGAGGAATACCGATAGCTTACCGAATTCTGGGCTTGATCCTACGCGCCCAAAAAAATAGTAAAAAGATTGTGCTGCAGTGGGTCCCATCGCACGTAGGGATTGAAGGTAATGAGGAAGCGGACATGAGCGCGGGGCGGGCTGTAGTGGATGGGGAGGCTACGCATATTCAACCCATCTTCAGTGATTTCCTTCCGAAAATTATGAAACAATGTATGGATATATGGAAGGAACATTTTGATGAGAGATCACTGGAGAAAGGAATCTGGTACAAAACGATTCAATGCAGCCCGTCCCCCGTTCCATGGTTTGACGGAAGCTCAATATCGAGGTCCAATGTTGTGATGGCTCTGAGACTCCGTTCTGGAGATGTGCCGCTAAACCAGTTCGCATTCTTGATGCGCAAAGTGGAGTCTCCAAATTGTGAAGAATGTGGCATAGTAGAAGATGTTTATCACCTGCTTCATGAGTGCTCCAGAACGGAAGCTCTGAGGCAAAATAGCTTGAACAATAATATATTTTTTGTAATTGGGGGATGCAATGCAGTACTATCCTATCTACTGTCTGAAGAGGCAAGAGGATTATATAAGTTGGCGTTTTTTGGGATTAAGGCTAGAAATTCTATGTACATAATGTCTTGTGATTATTATGACAGTTGTTTTTCTTTTTGTGTAGTTTTAGTATGTTGTAAGCACGGATTTTGTAAGGTTTGCTGGAAGAAATCTCTTTCAGAGGTAAGCTCGCCTTTGTACATGTTATTTCTTATGTAATGTCCTGTTAAATGTTTCGTGTGCAATAAAGTATAATATAATATATAATGTGTTGGAAATTACGAGGGTGACATGGTCACCAAGTGTACCGAACCCTCCATAAATAAAAAAGATTAAAAAAAACTACGGAGGCTGAATTAATGGCCGCAAGTGAGGCAGCAAGAGAATCGATTTGGCTCTATCGTCTCATGAAAGACCTCACCACACTAAATAACATTCCATCCTTAATAATAGTGGACAATGAGGCAGCTATAAGGCTACCTGAGAATCCATAGTTCCACGGCCGGACTAAACACATTCGACGAAAAAGACGGAAAAAAATAGGGCGTTTGTCTTTTTGATGGACAGTTCGGTTTTAGGCCAGGACTGTCCACCGGATCAGCATTATTGTGTCTGAAGCACACTGTTCAGTACTATGTGGATAGGAAAACGATTGTACATGCGTGCTTCCTGGACCTATCGAAGGCCTTCAACCTGGTGTCTTACGACATATTGTGGAATAAGCTACAGAACGAAACAGATCTTCTCGCGGAACTGGTAAGTGTGTTTGGCTTCTGGTATAGAAACCAAACAAATCAAGTGCGATGGGGCGGTTCGTTGTCTAACGGGTATCGTATGGAGTGTGGGGTTAAGCAAGGGGGAATATCATCACCCAAGCTATTTAATCTTTATATTAATAGACTGATCGGCGGGCTCAGCAGCGCAGGTGTCGGCTGCTCAGTAGACGGTGAATTTGTAAATAATATAAGTTACGCATACCATATGGTTCTGCTGAGCCCGTCAGTCAGTGGCTTGAAAAAGCTTATTGCTATTTGTGAGTCCTACGCCGTGGCCCATGGGCTCAGATATTACGTCAAAAAAAGTGAGCTGATGGTATTCAAAGCTAAGGGAAGGCCAAGTCCTAAATCACCACCAGTTCTGCTTTGTGGTACACCGCTAAGGAGAGTTACGGAGTTTAAATATCTGGGCCACTGGGTCACGGAGGACCTGTCTGATGATTTAGACTTAGAGAGGGGACGCAGGGCGCTGGCGGTTCGTTGTAATATGCTGGCCCGCAGGTTTGCTCGATGCTCCCGAGAAGCAAAAATTACATTATTTAAGGCATATTGCCAATCTTTTTACACCAGCAGCCTGTGGGTGAATTATACGCAGAGGGCCTACAGCGCCCTGCGCGTCCAATATAACAATGGCTTTAGGGTGCTGCTGGGGCTGCCACGTTTTTGTAGTGCGTCGGGAATGTTCGCAGAAGCTCGAACGGATGGCTTCTACGCCATAATGCGCAATAGAGTGGCATCCCTAATGCGTAGAGTGCGGGCAGCACCAGTGTCCCCCTGAAGATTATTGCCGGTCGTGTAGACGGTCCTAAACTGAAGCACTGGGTGGGGTTGCACATTGTGGCCCCCAGCCCCGCCATAAGATAGGTAGGTAACCGTTGCTGTCTCTCGCACCCCTCATATTAATTTTAAGTGCTGTTGGTTACGTTTTAGTTAAGTTTTATATAGGTCCCTAATACTAACTTGTGATAAATGTAAATGTACTTACTTTTATATGGGCAAGGCCTGAAATAAACGATTTATTATTATTATTATTTTATCGTATACAAATACCGCGAAACGGCAACTTCAGAACAATTGTTCTGAGACGTGTTCACTGAAAGCGAAGTTGTGACGTCATTAACGTATTTTTTTATATTTGCAATTTGCTCGGAAATGCAACCACAGAGAATACTGAAAGTAATTCTGTGCTTTACAAATCCAAATCTCGAAATGATTGTCGAATTAGAGCTAAATACAATTTTGAAAAGATGTCCATTCTTTTATAATCATCAACGCATTATGTTCCCACTGAGAGGCACGGTTTTCTGCCCTAAGGAAGGTATATACAACACCACGGGGGCTACGTGCGGATTGGTGGAAGCTTGTAAGACTAGTGACTGGTCTTACTGTAAGAAGTTTTCAAGCCGCACTAAGGCCTCTGACTTGGTATCTATCGACGGCGGCCGGCACTAACTGCTTAGCGTGCGTTGCGAAGCACGGAACCGCTCCAAAATGTCATTAGCGTTAGTCATAGACGGTCACCCATCCATGCACTGAACGCACCCTATGTTGCTTAACCTTCGTAGTCGTTAATAAATAAATTAATAAGATCACTCGGGCAGTTGGGGTTACGTGCGATTCGGTTTTTTAATAAGAACGGCAAAGTTGCGGAAAGACGCGTCGTCTGTCTTTCCGGAGACATTTCACCTGGATGTGTTTAAAAATAAAGTCAAACGGCATTTAACGCATAAGCAGGTAAATTCTTAGACCCCGTCTTTGCTTATCATCAGGAGTGACTGGGGTCAAGTCATCAAGTGTCTACCTGGCTATTTAAAAAATCGTAGTTAAGTAGATAGATAGAGAATACTTTATTGTACATAAAAATGGAAAATACACATATTGTGCACAGACGGCGGCTTCATCACTAAAAGTGATCTCTTCCAGATAACCTTATCGTATTTTTTTTGTATTGCTAAAATCGGATATCAGAACACGAAATGTTAAACCAATTCTTTGCACATTTTTTCGTTGTATGGAACCGGAACAAAGTTTCAGGTGTCTGAAACCTGAAACTTTGTTCCGGTTCCATACAACTTTAAATTCAGACCTACACGACTTAAAAACGACACGTGCACACATCCATCTACTGAGCTAAGGCCTGATATTAGCCGAGTTTTCACGGTCTTAGTACACTCGGACCGGAGTGCGCCATCCGAGTAAACTAATGCATCTGATTGGACGGTTTCTCGTGACTACACCAAAATAGCCAATCAAAAGCATTAGTTTACTCGGATGGCGCACTCGGACCGATTGCACTAAGACCGTGAAAACCTGGCTTTACATTGGCTTTATTTCTATGCTTTTTAAGCATGCTTTACATAGATCTAGAATGGAATAGAGGCGCCAAAAGCGTACACTCGTAAGTCTCCTATAAGTTTAGGCATTCCTAGTCTTTTTCAAAAACCTATTTAGAGGTTAAAACTTCCACCCACGCCGGGATTCGAACCCGCGACCTCTGGCTATCCGTGCCAGCGTTCTTCCAACTGAGCTAATGGGCGACTACATGGCTTCCGTGAAATTTGGAACTCTTTACAATTGTCCTTAGCCCGGGTCAGTGCATTAAAAAGAATCGGGGCGCACGGCAGCGACCCCGCCAAGTCGAGCGCGAAGCAAACACTGCCGTATATTTCGCCGCATTTTCAGGCCCATGGGCGACTCACCGGCATCAGTGAAACGAACCTCTTTACAATATTCTCTTTATTACGTACAGATACATATAGATAGATACGTATTCCTAGTCTGGCCTATGCGCTAGGCCGATTAAGTTGTCCGGATGGTATAAGTGCTAGGCAAGCTTACACCATCTAAAACCATGTCCCAGGCACTGCAGCGTCCGAGTGCTCCCTTCACCCATCTAGTGTAAGTGAAGATTCCACTGGACGCTGTATAAATCATCTCATTACGTAGATGCAGAGGCTAATGTTTAGGCTTTTCCTAGTTCAACAACACCAAGGTTAACTGGAAGATAATGTTATTAGCATTAAGCCCGCCTTTGTACTATTTAATCAGTTTCAATAAAATTAATAATATGCTTCATAAGTTCTTTTAAAAACCTATTTAGAGGCTAAAAATTTCACCCATGCCGGGATTCGAACCCGCAACCTCTGGCTATCCGTACCAGCGCTCTACCAATTGAGCCAATGGGCGACTCACGACATCAGTGAAATTTCGGACCTCTTTACAATATTCTCTGTATTACGTACAGGCAGCGACATCTGACTTAAGCAAATTGCATTACTTACAGCCCCGACTACCTACTTTGCAGTTAGGTTTAACATCGGAACGATATCACTGTACCCACATGATTACACCATTTTAATTTTTAATGCACTAACCCGTGCTAAGGAACAAATTTAAAAACCTATTTAGAGGCTAAAAATTTCACCCATGCCGGGATTCGAACCCGCAACCTCTGGCTATCCGTACCAGCGCTCTACCAATTGAGCCAATGGGCGACTCACGACATCAGTGAAATTTCGAACATCTTTACAATATTCTCTGTATTCATAAGTTCTGTAGAACAACATTGTACCGTAAAAGTTCCAGATTTAATTTAGTTTTTATTATAAGGGCTTTAATGCTTTTTTTTTCAGCTGTGTATGCGCACCGGGTACTTCATGCGTCTTCTACGCTGATCACTTCCAATTGCTTTATAAAGAATTCAGGTGCAAAAAATTGGACTAGTGACTTCAAACGACTCAAATTCAACTTGTTTGTTTGTTCCCATGAATTAAAATATTTAAGGACCAAATTTATTCTGTCTATGATATTACCTTCCTTTGTATAAGTAGTGATTAATGTGATCCTGCCTACGTCTGCCTGCATGACATGATTGATGATCGAAGTTAAAAGTGTAGAAATAGAGGGCGCAGCGCGGACAGGACGTGACGAGTTGTATAGAGTTCGCACCCTGCCTTACACCATCTCGTCAGTGTGGCCTGAACCTGACATACACACAAAGGAAGCGAGGAAGGGCGCGGAAAAGACGTGTATCTTTTTTTTAAATCTTATTTATTTTGGAAGACGTGTATCTTGCTTTTTCATGTAGGTAATCAATTAGCTCTTCCAGGGGCATTATTACGTAAGTATCCACTGAGTTGGGTGACGTTGATTTTACTTTTTTAAGCTATCTGCTCCAACTGTCAAAAATGTATATCTTCTGACACTTTCGAGTTGTCAATGCGTAACTCGATAGAATGGAATGTTACGTAATAGTAGGGCTGAAGGGCAATGATTGTGTCCTGGCTTGCAGTCGTATTGTCGTATTCGGGTAAAGGACCGTATCACCGTATCAAAGGCAGAAAAATTAAACTAGTGCTTTATTCCTCGTTTTCCTTAACTTACTCATGTGGAATTCCGAAAACGCGGAAAACTTTCTATGTAAGTTTGTAAGCGGAAAATGTAAACACGTCAATCTATCGCCTCTGCCGCAATTTCACAGCTACGTACGCCTCTCAGCTTAAAGCTCCTGAGGCTACTCGATTCTAAAAAGCTTTATTAGGCTTAAAGCTATAACTTATTTAAAAAAGGATTTATTAAGAACGACCTAAAAGACTCCAAGGCTCCCTTCCCGGATCTCCGGTCTTGGGGGGCCCCCAAATGCCTCCGCGTTCCTCTGATCAATTCCTAAACAATACTTTAAAAATGTGCTTAGTACCTTCAGACCCGGCCTCACCAGTAGCAGACTGCCAGTCACAACTGCCAACTCCTGTCAGTCACTGGTATAAACCCCAATAGTATGAAAATAATAAAACTAGATATTAGTATACACAACGTGGACCTTTATTATATTTTAGGTTATGAAAGCTTTTTAATCTAGTTATTTGATTTTTAAACTATTGTAGTTGGTATCAGTGACTGGCAAGAGTTGGCAGCTGTGACTGGCGCTGTGAACCCGGGCCTCATAATATATTTTTTTTATCAAAGAAAGAAAGGCTTGGACTTCGTCCACTCTGCCCTCTGAGGTACAAAAATGTACCTACTTATGAAAGTACAATTACAAAATTTTATTACACTGTATATACCTAATAAATCTAATAATATACCTACACTCTTAAAACTACTGAACTCTGAGATCATATCTTACTATCTTTACAAACAAATTCGCCGCCGCCGCCGTCAGGCTATCTATAGGCCCCGGCCCGCCACCTGCTGCGGCGCGCCGGGGCTGAACAGCAGCGTGCCGGTGTGCGCTGACACCACCACCATGTCGCCCTGCGGGGACCGTGGACGATCAGTCGAATCGAATCGAACGAATAAACAAATTCATAAACTATAATTCACGGCCTCATAAAATTTAAAGCTGGGAGGCCTCATTTAGCTTTACCACCCCGGGCCTCTAACGGGCTTAGTCCGCCACTGTCGGCAGTTGGTTTTTTATTTTTTAACCGACTTCAAAAAAGGAGGAGGTTATCAATTCGACGCGTATATTACTTTTTTTTTGACTATGTTTTCGCATAACTTCGTCAAATCTTAACCGATTTCGTTGATTTTTTTTGGTAGATTAGGTATAGCGTCCTATTGGTCCCATTTTAATTTGGTGAAGATCTGATGAAGACTTTCAAAGCTGGAAAACGGAACTCTTCAATGGACAGCAGCAAATAATGCCTAATGAGACCTATCCAAGGGCGTACCTGGGTACGCCCTTGGATAGGTCTCCTAAAAATTTACATGAATTAAATGTAAATTTTTTTGGCTAATAGAAATTAAAAACGTGTTACCTACTCTGCGCAAAATGAAGTGTTGGAAACAAAATATCTTTTCAGCCAGATTATTTTTTTTCTATAGTTAAATATTCTACAACATTCGAATTCATTCGATATAGAGTCTGTATAGTGAGTCGTGTCGGTCGTGTCACAAAGTATATATAAGAATATTTTTCAACACACTTGCTCATAATGTGGCTCTTATTGATTTGATTTTTTAAAATTCTTTATTTAACATAAACATAATAAATGGTATAAAAAACCAAAACACGGTCATGGTTTATACATTGTCATAAACTGATACATGTTATCAGGCTAAAACACCTCTTTAAACTTCTTGCATAGAATAGGAAACTTGTAACAACAATATTTACTTAGGAAATACTTACAGCGGTGATTTTCTATGCTAACTTTGTATAATTCACATTTCTTGGCATAATGGATAATATACACACAAGTATACTTGCTACAGATGTTAAAGGTGTGGTGGCCATTCGCCGTATTAACGCGAACAAAATTGCGGTTGTTTTTAAACAACACAACACCGCAAACAACTTCCTGAACAATAACTGCTTCCTGGACAAATACAAGCTCAAAGCTTACATCCCGGCAGCACAGATAGAGCGCGTTGGCGTCATCCGTTTTGTTCCAACCAACATTTCGACCAAAGAATTATATACGAAACTTACTTCTATATACGACATTGTTGCCATTCGTCGCTTCACAAGGAAAAACGGTCAAGAACGTGTCCCCATACAAACTGTCAGTATCACTTTCTTGTCAAACTCCCTCCCGGATAGTGTCCAGTACGATTTATTCTCGTACCGTGTATTTGATTACGTCCCACCTCTGCAGCAGTACTTTCGCTGCTTTAAATTTAATCACTCTGCAAAAGTTTGCAATAGGAAACAGATGTGCAGTTGCTGCGGTGGCAAGCACAATTATAAAGATTGTGACAGGCCCAATGAGCTCCGTTGCGTTAATTGTCACGGACCTCATTTGGCTGTTTCAAGGGCTTGTCCAGTTAAAATGAGGAAAATATTGGAAAAAAATAAATCAATTAACTATGCAAGTGTTGTGAGCGGCACAAATCTTGAAACAGATTTCCCTCCCTTACCAGACAGGTCGCAATTTGTAAATAAACAATTTGTAAATAATAATGCAGTAAAGTCAGCAAATACTGTAAATAAATTGAAGCCTGCCAAAACCGCAGACAATGTAAATAATACCAAGTCTCTGCCTGAGGATGTGGCTATGGCCCCCTCCACTCCCTCAAGCATTAGACAAATTGTAGAAAATGAAGAGGTAATAAAAGCTCTCGTAGCTACATTAGTTCAGCTAGGAAACAAAACTGATGACGAACCTATTACTAGGACGTCAATAAAAGACCTTTTATTTAAAAATCTGACAATATATTGGATTGTAACACATCGCATTCATTCATTTCATTTCATTTTCATTTCATCGCAACCACAATTACGTATTGAACACTATAATATTCAGAGTGTCAATAATAAAAAAGAACTACTCATGAACTTTTTACAAAATGAAGCTATTGATATATGCTTATTAAATGAGACTTGGTTAAAAGACCATCATACTTTTCGAATTTCAGGCTATAATATTTATAACAAAAATTCAACTAACAGTCATAATGGTGTAGCAATACTAATAAAACCCTATTTGAAATGTAATATTTTAGACACTAACTTTTATGAGGCCATCCAAACAATCGCCGTGTCAGTTTCCTCAGTTATAGGTAACTTAACTATTCTCTGTGTATACTGTCCACCTACAAGTGGTCATATAAGAATTAATAGACTTAGTAAAATAATACAAGATCTCCCTAAGCCGATTTTTGTTAGCGGTAATTTTAACGCACATCATATTTCTTTTGGATGTTTATCCACGAAAGGTCGAGGTCAAGACTTGTATAATGTTATAGATGATTGCAATTTATGTATTTTAAATGACGGAAACTTCACCACCGTCATCTATCCTACGCGTAATCCATCAGCAATTGATGTTACATTTGTTAGTGCTAATCTCGCGCCACTTTGCAACTGGTCGGTGCATGATGATGCTATGGGGAGTTACCATCACCCAACTATTACCAACATTATCCTTAGTATAGATAGATACCAAGTCAATCCACCTGTTGATAAATTCTTATATCGACGCCTTACTGCTAAAACCGACTATCTGCATGAAATGTTGTTATGCACACAATAACAAGTTTTAGTATAGTTAACGACATCCGAACCTTAAACTCGAGTTTTCTCGAAACAACATTTCATGCAGATAGTCGGTTTTAGCAGTAAGGCAACAAGTTTTAGTATAGTTAACGACATCCGAACCTTAAACTCGAGTTTTCTCGAAACAACATTTCATGCAGATAGTCGGTTTTAGCAGTAAGGCGTCGATATAATAAAGCGGATTGGAATAAGTTTCATGAACTTTGGAAATCTATTTTCTCCAACATGTCACTTGAAGATGACGATCCAATGGTTTCTTATAATGACTTTTGCTCTCGACTTGATAACCTCAAACAGATGGTAGTACCACGATTTGTCAGACCAAATAGCTTCCGCAGTAAAAGCCCCGCGCCCTGGTGGAACAGTACCTACATGTCAAAAAAGTGTTGTAGAATCATATAATGCTTTGAAATTGTACAAGCAAGACCCTACTATAGAGAATTATATCAATTATAAACGGTTAGATGCACTTAAAAAACGAACAATTAAAGATCAAAAAAAGAATAGCTGGGGTGAACTATCTGAAACTTTTAATAGAACTACTCCAATTAGCAAAATATGGAATCTTATTAAAATGTTTAAGGGTGTCAGGTCTAGCGTTTGTTCAAGCTTTTCTGTTCAAACTTTCAGACCGCAATAACTTGGTAGAATCTAATACATTCCATAATTATTTAGACCTTAATAATGAGAATCCTAAATCAAAGTTTTTATTAGAACCCTTTTCATGGACTGAATTCACATTGAGTCTACAGTCTAGACGAAATACAACTCCAGGTCTTGATGATTTCCCATATCTTGTTATTCAAAATTTAGATGAATCAATACAAGCCTTATTTCTCGATATTCTTAATAATCTTTGGCAACGAAAAATTATTCCAGACTCATGGAAAATCCAATGTGTGATTCCATTACTAAAACCCGATCTTGCAAGCTCATACCGCCCAATTTCACTTTCGTCTTGTCTTGGTAAGATTTTTGAAAATATGTTGAAAAATCGTCTCGATTGGTATGCTGAGTCAAATCTTGTAATTCCAAATTTTCAATTTGGATTCCGTAGAGGACGTAGTTGTGCAGACAGCTTCATTTCACTTATTTCTGATCTGAAAAAAGCAAAAAATGCTCAGTTACATACAGTGTGTGTGTTTTTAGATATACAAAGTGCTTTTGATAGTATTGACCCAGGCATACTAGTTAAGGTCTTGACTGGTAGTCTGGATATTCCTGGACAAGTATCAAAATGGATATATAAATTCTTAACTGATAGGACAATCTATGTAAAATATAATAATATGTTTCATGGACCCGAGTTAGCATCTAAAGGCACAATGCAGGGTGCTACACTCTCGCCTTTAATATATAACTTATACACTTGTGAAATATGTAAATATGTTGATACCACAAATGTAAATATCTTACAATTTGCTGACGATTGCAATATACAGCTCTCATTCTAATTTATCAATAGCAATAGATAATATTAATATAGCTTTAGAACAATTAAACAATTATTATAATGATACGTTGCATCTCAAAATGATATTTAGTAAGGAAAATCCTACTAATAATGTTACATATAGTAATGAAGTTATACAGAGAGTATCGCAACACAAATTTTGGGTGTAATTATCCATGAAAAATTAAATTTTGAAGAACACATAAAATACATTTGTAAAAACGCTTTAAAAGGCTTGAACATTTTAAGATGCCTAGCAGGTGTATCTTGTGGGGCAGACCCCAACATTTTGTCTATATTATATAAAGCGATTGTTAGAAGTCATTTTGATTATACTTAGTAGTTTAGCTTATTTGAATAGCCCTTATGTACATAGGTTAGATATAGTTCAGAACAAGGCTTTGCGCATAATTTCAGGAGCAATGTGCTCAACACCCATAAGGGCCATGCAGGTTGAGACTAACATTATGCCCCTTGTTTTGAGAAGAATTATATTGGCAGAAAGATATTGTATTAAGTTGCTCTCATCAAATAAGAGTCATGTTATTGAAAGGATAGATCCTAACCTGGTAAAAGATTCGGGACCATTGGCTAATGCAGTCGACATTTTGAAAAACTTACATCTCCTGAGCTTTTCCGCATTTATCTGGAAGTTAAAGGAAAATGCACAAATATTAAAATAAATAATAAATGGCCATGTTATTTCCATTCTTTTAATAGCATAACTCATCCCATCACAGTAATTGAAAATAACACAATTAATTCAAATGCTGATATGTTATTGTTTTTAGATGAGAATTCACAATTTTACACTTTGTACACTGATGGCTCCAAAAGTGATGACCATGTAAGATCAGCTGTTTAAGATCCTCAGACAAAATTAGCTCAAAGTTTTGGTTGGTTCTACCACGCACTTTTCACCTCATTGTGCATTTATCGTACAATATCCCAGGGTAAGTTGTTTGCACCAAAATGTTTTAGTTATTTCAATTTTCTAAATTAGTCCGACGACGTCTTCACAGATTTTACACTTGCGATAACCCGACTAAATTTGAAAACATTCAGAGTGTTGCCACTATTGTAAGTTACAATACCATCTTAATTTGGACTCTTACTTTGGGCATCAGGGTATCGTTTTGACAATTAGGCGTGTACGCTGTCACGTGACCATCGTTTCTTCTATTGATTTAATTGTTCTGTGTGCGGGACGATCTAAAAAAATAAAAAAAAATATCTCTGTTAATCAGTGTTGCCAAATACACCGCATTTTCGCTTTTTTTCCGCTTTTCTGATCCACTTTCCACTTTTCACTAACGGAACCTCGTTTTTCGAAATTGGTTCAATGTCATGTTCATTCAACTTTCAACAAGTCGGTTTCCGTTTGGTGCAATAATCTGTGATGCATATAGACAGGGCACTGTGCGTTCATACGGGCTTGCGTGTAGTCTATGCAGCAGGCCACATATTATTATGGTACTCGAGTCCATTCACAACAGCAAAGCAAGAGGCGCGCGCAAAATTTTGACTTGGTTATCTGTGCATATCCAGTTTTATTTATAAATTATCATATCCTTGTATGAATAAACATATAAAACCTATAAACGGACAAAGAACAATCGGTATTGTATAATATCCTATAATGATTAAAAAATCCGCTTTTTTGCTGAAAATCCGCTTTTTTAAATTACAGGTACCGCATTTTCAGGTTTCGTATCTGGCAACACTGCTGTCTATGACTTTCTTTTGTGGTTGGTTGGTTTGCTCACAGAGCATAATAAACACTACGTTTATTATGCTCTGTGAGCAAACTTTAAAATGCTCTGTGAGACGGGACTTCCCTGCTTTTGTAATGAGTTTAGCCCCGTTAGCAATACCAACCAATAGAGCAAAAATGCAATGTCAAAAGTGCTACCAACATAACAACTTGTCTGTGCATTAGGGACGTCCACTTACACTACTACATTTATCGATATCGATAAATTTTCATCCAGGGGCTACGCAGTTAGCCTAATAAAATTAATAAAAATCAATGTTTTCAAAAAAACGACAAATGAAATTAGTATTTTATTATTTATTATCAAATCACAATAATTGTGGTCAAAGTCTATTGAATTTATTTCAGCAGTTATTCGGTTTTTCCTTAGAGGTGTCCAATCTGAGCGAACTTCATCAATCGGTGGTTTGGATTCAGGTGCTGAAATCGTCAAAAAAAGTTAAGTTGAGTCGTTATTGATTATTAATTTGTTGGTAAACTATGCTACTTACCGGGATAGTTCTGATAAATATGCTGAGATTCCAGGCCACAATAATTGACAACATTTCATTTTTTTAGCATACGGATTTTATTGTCCTAAAGGAAACTAGATACAAAATAAAACGAACCATATTTTTTTATTTTATGAAACACGCACGTTTTCATATGTTTTTAACATTTTAAAGTTTAAAATATTTTTACCGGAAGTGACGAAACAACGAGGCTCACAATATGTTTTCTTTTGCCTAATATCCTAAAAAAAAAATATAGTTACAAATGTCATTTTAGTATTGCCAGGGCCATGTTAAAAAACAGTTTCTGATTTTTTTTAACATATGCAAATATTACACTATTTTTATTTTTAATGCACTAACCCGTGCTAAGGAACAAATTTAAAAACCTATTAAGAGGCTAAAAATTTCACCCATGCCGGGATTCGAACCCGCGATCTCTGGCTATCCGTACCAGCGCTCTACCAATTGAGCCAATGGGCGACTCACGGCATCAGTGAAATTTCGAACCTCTTTACAATATTCTCTGTATTACGTACAGGCAGCGACATCTGACTTAAGCAAATTGCATTACTTACAGCCCCGACTGCCTACTTTGCAGTTAGGTTTAACATCGGAACGATATCACTGTACCCACATGATTACACTATTAGTGCATTAAAAATAAAAATAGTGTAATCATGTGGGTACAGTGATATCGTTCCGATGTTAAACCAAAAAAGGTGTCAGGAGATAATTATGCTTATCAAAATGAAAAGCAAAGAAAAATATTCATTGCACAAGCAGTGTATTTATTATAAACGAGGATGAAGAAATGATAGAAAGTTGAAAATATACTTATTATTTTTGTGTTTCAATCACTAATTATTCAATTAAAAGATAATACGGCAGATCAGCGATTTTTTTTTATAATTACGGCAATTCGAAGGTTTAGATACGGCAACCCAGATTTTGACGATAATAACACTGGTCGTCAGCTAAGTCGCTAAATTATTTTTGTCCTCAAAACTTTTTTCTTCTCGCTCTCGCAAAAGTCGTCATTTCTAGCGACTAAGTCGCTAAAAATTGGCAACACTGATTTTTTAGGTTAGATCTTGAAATTGACTTTTTTTTTATCGTGGCACAGGCATGTTTACTGGGAGCCATGGTGTGACGTCATCAGCGTATTTTTGTGTTTTTACCATTTTCTCGGAAATGAAACCACAGAAAAAACTGAAATAAATTTTTACGTGCTTTACAAAGCCAAATCTCGAAATGGTTTTCGAATTAGAGCTCCATACAATTTTGAAATGTTGTCAATTGTGGTCAAACCCTACTGGACCAATAGCAACAGCTGATATTTTGGCTGCTGTACAAGGTGCTGAAAATGATAACACTTTGTAATTTATCAAAGTAAACAAACACTAGTTACAAAAAACTTCAGCGAAACATGAAAAGTCTACGTACCAGAGTTGTTTTGTGAAGCTCGACAACTAATAGGTTTTTGTATAGCTGAATCTGAAAATAAACAACTGCAAGAATAGTCCGAAAAAAAAATAGTTTGTTCCTGTTAACCACATAACTGCATAATTGACTATGTTACTATCAAATACATTTTTATAAAAAAATATTTTAAGTTAAAATTAGTAAAAAAAATATTTTAGTAATTCCAATCACTTACCAGTTTCAAGTGATGCGACGTGGCTACGTGGTAAGGAAACTCAGCTAGTAAGTAATCAGGAAGAGGAGGCGCATTTATAAGTAAAGAAGGTGCAGCCCTGTAAAAAAATGTTTATCTAAGTAATGTCATTTATGTATTAAGACGTAATAATAATATTGCGTTCTAAATGACGGAGCAAAATACATTCAAATGTTCGACGTAAAGCAAGGCGTATTTTGTGTTTTATTACATAATTATTCATGAAATGTAGTGAGTGTTACATTATAAATTATAATAACACAACTCACCATTTCTTTAGTCGGCTTCCTTTTAATTAAAATCGTTGTTAAAATCTTTCGGCCGGAAATGATCTCTACAAACATATTTACGTTGGTGGAGTGTTTCGATGGGGATATACGATATAAGATCTTCCACAATTTTCACCCATTGTCTGCATCTAAAAAAAAACCACATTCAATGCAGCCACTAATAGTGCATCGTTGAAACATTGTTATGGCTTACAGCAATTCACCCGTCGTACACTGAGTAGTAATTCTGACCAAGGTACTTATCAGATATTTTTTTATCGATATTGAATATGTGTATGTCACATCAATATGACATTGAAACATCTTAATATTTTTCTCATAGTATATTAATTACGTTATTTAACATAATTTATGATCTTGCTCTTGTGCAAGATGACAAAAACTGTAGCCAGAAATACTTACCGGTCTTCATCCCTAGGAAATTTATGTACTCATAAACTTTCTTTTGGTAGGTACCCTTTGACCGGCTGCATCTCATTTTACAAATGGCACAAGTTCGACACCATCCGATCAATGCCATTATTAAAAGAAAATCACTAAACACTGTACAACAAGATACACACAGCTAGATATTGAAAAAACTTAAAACACAAAAAAATTTAACTAGAAAACTTCAATTCAATTCAATTTTTTTGGCGAAATGGCAACCAGCCGTTGTCGACTATTTCTGCCAGAGTCACGTCTTGATACGACATGAACTAAAAGATATACACAGATTTATGGCGCATCGAGACAAAATTTTATGGTAAGAGCTCCTTTTTACGGGCTTATCGTGCAGAGTCGTGCAACAAAAATCATGCAGGCAAATCTGTAAAGATAAAAATATATGACAATAAGTTGCTTTTTTTTTTCCTGGCAACTATTTACATATTTACAAAACATGTAACGAGTAACATTTATTGACAGACAAAAGACATCACAATTTAATTTCGTTTTCCCCAATAAAAACGAAATTAAATTGTGATGTTTTTTTTTGTTCCCCAATAAATTTTATAAGTATAATAAATAGATCAATAGAAGACGATAGATATGTTAATAAACAACCAAAGTTTATAGGAAGAGGGATATTAATTGAAGGAAGATACATATAAATATTTAAAGAGCGATTATTTCTGTGACAGTTGAAGAATATGTGGTCAAGATCGCCGTCCTCAAGCCCGCAATCGCATAACGACGAATCTCGTACTCTGATTTTATTTAAAAAAACGGGTGTGCAGCAGTGACCAATACGCAGCCGACAGATTATGGAAACTACTCTCTTACCTACCTTCCTGAATCTAAAAAACCACGGTTTGGTCTGGATAGACGGTTGGACTGTGTAAAACTTGGAGCCCTTAGTGCGACTACTCTCCTGCCACAAGTTCAGCCAGGATTCAGCAAGTTGTTTTTTTGGTAAGCAGAGTAAATCATAAGCGTGGTGCGTGTCGTGTTTTAAATCCACCTTATGTCTGCTTGCATGTTTGGCTATAGAGTCGGCATTTTCATTCCCCACTATACCCGAGTGTCCAGGGATCCACACCAGAGTCACCCCAAGGTTCCTACTATTGCAGTTAAGCAAGGTCTTTTTAATGTCTAAGATGATTCTGCTATTGAGTTTGCTCTTGAGTTGACTCTGGTCCAGAGCCTGTAGACAGCTAAGTGAGTCCGTGAAAATTACTGCGTTTTTAATATTGTGCGATTCCACGAATTGACAGGCCTCAAGGACTCCTATACACTCACCCGTGAAAACGGACGATTCCGATGGGCATTTAAATTGTAAAGCAAGTTTTGAGTTTTCTAAATAAACGGCAACTCCTACCGAGGAAGACGGAGATAGTTTAGATGCATCTGTGAAGAACCTTTGGTATTCACTCCAACGGTCCTCTACTATTGAATTAAAAATGGTGTTAGCCGCTGGGTTGTCCTTAAAAATACCTATGTTCATAATTATGTCAGGTTTAAAATGTAGGATGTTGAATTTGTATTCAAACTGGGGTATTGTTGTTGGGGTTTATTTTACGTGGAAAGACATGGCGAACATAAAATACACATTTTATTGCTAATCTTTTAACAAACCGAATTGCATTGACAATATGAAAATACATGAAGTATCATGTCATATCAAATTTAAACGGAGAACCGTCGACAGTGCTGTGGCCAGTACTCACACTCCTCTTCACGGCACTATCGTGGTAATCAGGACAGTCCAAGGCTGTTCCGCAACTTCACCAAACGCGGACCTGCTAAAGCTTTGGTTAGCAGATCTGCCTCCATGTCTTCGGTTCGAAGATACTTGACGTCTATTGCTCCTTCTTGGATACAGTTCCTAATGAAGTGCATTTTTAAATCAATGTGTTTTGACTTCGACGTCACCATTGAATTTTGGCTTAATTTTAGGGCTGCTTGATTATCGGTTAAAACAATAACTCGTTCGTAGTCAGCTCCCAAGTCTTTAAACAGACTCTTTAAGTGTATCGCTTCCTTTGCAGCTTCCGTTAAAGCGACGTATTCCGCTTCTGCCGTCGAAAGGGCGACGCTCTTTTGTTTTTTCGACATCCAGCTTATAGCCGTACCAGCGTATTTGAAACACTAGCCTGAAAATGATTTTCGGTCGAGCTTACAGGAGCCCCAATCTGCATCAGCCATACCGTACATGTCTTGGCCGGTCTTCGTGAATGTCAAGCCGACGTTATTTGTCGCTTTGAGGTATCGAAGTACTCTTTTGGCGCACTTAAAGTGCTCTTCCTTATAACAGTCATTAAACTGTGATAGGTAGCTTATAGAAAACATTATGTCAGGGCGAGTCGCCACTGCCAGATACATCAGCGTACCTATTAAACTTTTGTAAGGAAGATTACTATTTTGACTTTCATTAGTTCCACTTCTTTCAAGTTTGAGGCCTGGCTCCATTGGCGTTGATGTAGTTTTACAATCTTCCATGTTGAATTTCTTTAAAGTGTCTTCTATAAATTTCTGTTGGCAGATTTTAATTTCATTTTTGTTATATATCATATCTATACCAATGAGCCGTTTCGGTCTTCCCAAATCTTTAAGTTCGAATTTTGAATTAAGCAGGTCTTTGACTTCTTTAAGTTTTCTAGGACACGAGTAGGCAATTAATAAGTCATCGACATAGATTGCTATAATAATTTTAACTCCTCTTTTCTCTAGTAGGTATACACATGGGTCAGCTTCTGATGCTCTAAAACCAATGTGTTTTAGTTCTGTGTCGAGCTTCTTGTACCATTGCCTCCCTGCCTGCTTGAGTCCGTAAAGTGCTTTAATGAGACAACATACCTTCTCTTTTGGGTTGTTTTTTATGTCTCTTAGCATTTCAACTGTTTTGTTGTAAATAGTTAAATCTTCTTTCTTGCTTTCTTCGACCATAATTTCTGTCAGGTATTCTTCTAGATAGTCCGGGTATTTCATTACGATCTTTTCTTCCAGCTCACCATTTAGGTACGCGGTTGTGACGTCCATTTGGTTCAGATTTAACCCTTCTTCAACAGCTACTCCGATGACAGATCTGATCGAGCTTTCGCGACAGGTGCGTAAGTGTCGTTGTAGTCGATACCTGATCGCTGTGTGAAGCCCCGTGCTACAAGTCTGGCTTTTCTTGTGACGCTGTCATCTGGTCCTACTTTGTTTCTCAGAACCATCTTGTAGTCTACAACTTTCACATTCTTGTCTTTCTTTTCGACTTTCCAGGTTCCGTTCTTGACATGCGCTCTTATTTCTGCTTTTATGGCATCATGCCAGTACTCGTCGTTCTCATTATCATTTTCGTCGGACAGGTAAGATATTTCGTTGAGTAAATGACTTTCTTGATATTGTTCAGTCTCATCCAGTACATAATCTCTCGTCCATGTAGGTGGGCGCCTTTCTCTTTGCGGCCTCCCATTCTCAGGAATCTCTACTATCTCCGATGCGTCGTCGAAGGATTCGATTTCGTCCAAGTCATCAGGTTCGAGATGTAAGTTTTCTGGACTTTGAATTTCATTGTTTATTGTGTAATTTTTCTTCTCTCCAATTTCGATTTCTATTTCCTGTCTAGTTTTGTTCTTTTTCTTTTATTTTTATTTCCTTTTCATTTAATAGATAGTTGTATAACCACGCTCTGCTACCATTTGTTGGGGTTTATTTTACGTGGAAAGACATGGCGAACATAAAATACACATTTTATTGCTAATCTTTTAACAAACCGAATTGCATTGACAATATGAAAATACATGAAGTATCATGTCATATCAAATTTAAACGGAGAACCGTCGACAGTGCTGTGGCCAGTACTCACAATTGTCACCGCCGTTATCAACAACTTCTCAAATAGCTTTAGGCGTCGGAAACTGTGGAGGGTAATTGGGACTTCTTTGTTTTTCCAGAAGGAGCTTGTACGGGTCAAAAGATCAAGTTCCTGTAATTTCTGAGGGAGAATATGTTAAGATCTGGAGAAGGCCCTGACCATGAAGCGGTCCGCTAGGTACTGACGGCGCAGATGGAGGGGGGGATCAACAGCTTCGACTTGGAGGGCATTAGTAGGAGTTGACCGCATACATCCCAAAATTAGTCGTAGGCACTTATACTGTATCCGATCCAGTTTGACCAAGGAAGTCTTGTTAATCGGTTCCAAGGCAAAATAACCGTAGTCCATAACGCTTCGAATTAGGGCGTTGTACACAAGTTTCATACAGTATGGATGAGCTCCCCACCAGACACCAGCAAGAACTCTCAGGATAGAATAAACTCGCTCACATTTTTTTGTCAGATGTTCTATGTGGTGGACACCTGATAGTTTAGGATCTGAGTAAACGCCCAAAAATTTTACTTTGTCTTTTCTGGGAATTGTATTATTGTCAATTTTGACTTCAATATGAGGATAATTGTTGGGCCTTTTCCTAGTGAATATCATCAGGGAACTTTTTTGAGCCGAGAGATAGAGACCATGGCGACTAAGCCATTGGTCAAGTGAGCTGAGAGATAGATTTAAAGATAGTGCTGCATGTTCAATAGAGTTGTCTGAGACATATAGCGCAACATCATCAGCATATTGAAAGATCTGGCAATTATAATTGAGGCTAGAGCTGATGTCGTGAGTGAAAATGTTAAAAAGGGCAGGACTCAGTACCGATCCTTGGGGCAGGCCTTTACTCAGTATTCTGCAGTCAGCTTCATAGTCAGGGACCCGGAGAGACACGGTTCGTGACATGAGCAGTACGCATATGCATCGGACCAAGTTAGCAGGAACCCTCAGATGCAGCAATTTTTGCCTGAGGACCGAAAGTAGGACGTTGTCATAGGCAGAGGAGATATCTAAAAACACTGCTACTGTCGAATCACTTTTGCTCAACGCTACTCTGACATCTGTGACCAACACTGACACACTGTCCATCGCGCTCAGACCCTTGCGAAAACCAAATTGCGTTTTTGGTAACAGATTTCTACTCTCCATGAGCCATTCGAGCCGATTTTTTCAAAAGATGTTCCAATACTTTAGAAAGAGCTGATGAGAGAGCAATGGGTCTGAAACCGTTAGGGTCGCTAGAGCTTTTACCGGGCTTCAATATAGGCATGATTAAATGCTTCTTCCATGAATCCGGAACTAAGCCAGCATCGAAGCATTTATTTGCGAAGTTTAAGAAGTAGTTTAGTGTATGGGGACCTGATTTTACTAAAAATGAGTATGGTAGCCCATCTTCCCCGGGAGCTGTATCCTTTACCTGAGAAATTACTGTACTCAGTTCCTCTAGAGTGAAAGGACCGTCAAATGGATCCTGGGGCCTAGATATTGCGAGGTCTGGAAACCGCAGTTCATCTTCAGCAGGTACATAAGGGGGTGCTAATTTAGTAATAAAGGCTTCTGCGACTTCTTCGGCAATTGCATTCGTTGACTTAGGTGTAAAGCTATTTCTAAATCTATTTATCTGTTTCTAAACTACTGTGGGAGGCGTGGCCGGAGACAGGGAGGTACAGAAGGAAACCCAGCCTGCTCTCTTTTTCCTACGTAGCGCTCGTTTTGATTTGGCCAGAAGTCTGCGGTACTCGATTAGATTACTAAAAGTGAGCGATTCATTGCATTTTTTTTCGGCCTCTATGCGCTCCTTTATTAATTGGGTGCATTCTTCATCCCACCAGGGAGGGGACGGGATCTTACCAGAGCGGGGTTTTTTGGTCGGGAAAGCCTTTTCTGCAGACCTATTAATAGCGTCTGTAAGAGCATTGTAGGAGCAAGCCAGATTATCTTGGCTGGTAACAGCTATATCTTGGACTTCTCTTTCCACAACTTCAGAATAAGTTTCCCAACCTTTCTTGGTCAGACGATATTTAAGCAAGGGTTTAGCTATGGTCTCTGGGAGGGATTTGTGAGGTAAATTAACCACGATTGGGAAATGATCACTTGCATGAGTAGAATTTAATCGGTCCCAGTTACAGCATGACCCTAGATCTAATGAGCAGATGGTCAGGTCCACACAGCTCTTTCAATCTCCAACTTGGCCTCTGCGTGTAGGTCTTCCGTCATTCAAAACACATAGACCAGCATTGTCAATGACCTCGACCAGTTCCTCCCCGAAAGAGTCACAGTGATCCGAACCCCAACGGTAATGGTGGCCATTGAAATCACCCATAATGATAGATGGGCCTTGTAACTGAGAGAATAGAGAACTGAGCAAAGGAATTAAAGCAATTTCGGGGTCGGAAATATAAATAGAAATAATAGTAATGCCTAAGGCTTTGATAGCAATTATGTTAATGTTATCCTCATGCATATCATTTATAAAGGGAAAATTTACAAGGGAAAAGGGAATTCTGTTATTGACAAGAATGGCGCAACCGCCATAATTGTCATATCTATCACTACGAACACAACTGAAATTATTTACACTAAAATTGAATCCTGGCCTAAGCCAGGTCTCACTGAGGCAGCAAACAGCTGCATTGTAATTGTTCAGGAGGTAAACTAGCTCATGTTTTTTGTTATTTATGCTCCGCGCGTTCCACTGAAGCAGTGAAAGGGGAGTATCCATCTTGAAGGATGTTGAAAATCAAATTGAGTTTATTGGCAACGTGGTCCGGTAGAGAATTTGAACAAATAAGAGAAGAGAGAAGGGAAATCAATTGTTCCATTGGGTCATTATTGACCGGTGTCGGATGTTGGGCCTGGCTGAGAGCACACCCATTCTGGGATGGGGAGAAGGAATAATCCTGAATTAGGGCTTGGTGGGCATGTCTGTCATAGCCAGGGGAAGGAGGGGAGTGGGTCCTAGGCTTTAGGAGGACAGTTTTTCTGTAAGAATGCTGGGGTGAGTGTTGAGATGTTCTTTGGGAGGGGCCAGGCTGAGACTGAGGGCTGTTGTAATGGCGCGGAGGAGTTGATTTTACTGCCTTGGCATATTTACGGGAGATAGGAGGAATCTTTTTGTTGGCCTCAAAATAAGACATACTGTATTCAGCCATCATACTTTTGATGGCAGTTTGTCTTCCATACTCTGGGCAGTCCCTACTGGCAGCTGAATGGTTGCCATCACAGTTGGTGCAAGTGAAGTCACTGTTATTAATTGAACATCCGTCACCAGGGTGGTCAAGACTGCATTTGTAGCATCGAGGTTTGGACCGGCATGCAACCCTAGTATGTCCAAATCGGCAGCAGTTAAAGCATTGTATTGTAGGGTATGTGTACAACTCAACCTCTAGCGCTGAGTAACAGCAGTATACTCTCTTTGGTAGTACTTGCCCATCAAAAGTTAGGACTACTGTCTGACTTGGCTTCCAAACTATTTGCCCCTCCTCGCTAGTTGTTTTCCGATTCATACGTCTTACTTTTAAAATATTGCCACATCCAGATGGTACCTTGACCAGTTCCATCACCTCCTCGTCAGTGAAGTCTGTGGGTACACCCCTTACCAAGCCCATGCGTGTTATATTAAATTGAGGAATGACTGCTTGATATTTATTATTGCTCAATATAGGGTTTGATAAGAAGGCATTTGCATCTTCTGGCGACTTGAACTCAACAGATACTCTGTTGCGTCCAATTCGATTGATGCCATCAGTGAGAACATTAGAGATGTTGTGTTTGATCAAGAATAAGCCGAACTTGACATGGTGTAGAGTGGTTCCTGATTTTTCATCGGTCTCTGGGCGGGAAACGTGGACAATAAAGGGCGCTTTGTCCAAAACAGAGTACTTCTTTCTAACGTCTAGAGGTCTTGTGGTTTTAGAGACTTTGACTGGCATTTGAGTGGGCGAGTCGGTCACTGCTGAGCGTTTCCTATTTGAGATGTCTGCGGTATCCATCGGCTGGGATGGAGAGGCATCTTGAGGAAGGGAAATTGTGCACACAGGGCTATAAACGAATGGTTCTATATCGGAAGGTTTAGGGGGGATCCTATTGTCATCCATATTCGATGAAATAAATGTTAATACTCACCAAATGACGGCCTTGTTTACTTATATAATAGATAGGCAAAACAACACAGGACAAGGACAAACAAGTAAAGCCAACAAAAAGAACAAAAAATAGCTAAAAACAGTAAGAATTCCGAAAGCGCATGTGCTAACCAAAGACAGCGACGACAGAATCCAACTAGAAAACTTTCTAATATGTGCCGCGTTCCGCCATGACATTTGTTGAGCTTTCACAGTTTTCAGTTTGACAGCAAAGAAAGAGTAAGTAGTATTAAAGAGTGAGACAAATATATGTCCGCCATTAAAACGGGGCTAAATGCGAACAAATAATTCAAAGTTCTTAATTCCTACTTGCGCTCACAGAGCATATAAACACTACGTTTTAAGAGACGGGACCTCCCTATATGCTTTTGTAATGAGTTTAGCCCCGTTAGCAATACCAACCAATAGAGCAAAAATGCAATGTCAAAAGTGCTACCAACATAACAACTTGTCTGTGCATTATGGACGTCCACTTACATTGGTACTACATTTATCGATATCGATAAATTTTCATCCAAGGGCTCCGCAGTTAGCCTAATAAAATTAATAAAAATCAATGTTTTCAATAAAACGACAAATGAAATTAGTATTTCATTATTTATTATCAAATCACAATAATTGTGGTCAAGGTCTACTGAATTTATTTCAGCAGCTATTTGGTTTTTCCTTAGAGGTGTCCAATCTAAGCGAACTTCATCAATCGGTGGTTTGGATTCAGGTGCTGAAATCGTCAAAAAAAGTTAAGTTGAGTCGTTATTGATTATTAATTTGTTGGTAAACTATGCTACTTACCGGGATATTTCTGATAAATATGCTGAGATTCTAGGCCACAATCATTGTGGTCAAACCCTACTGGACCAATAGCAACAGCTGATATTTTGGCTGCTGTACAAGGTGCTGAAAATGATAACACTTTGTAATTTATCAAAGTAAACAAACTCTAGTTACAAAAAACTTCAGCGATACATGAAAAGTCTACGTACCAGAGTTGTTTTGTGAAGCTCGACAACTAATAGGTTTTTGTATAGCTGAATCTGAAAATAAACAATTGCAAGAATAGTCCGAAAAAAAAAATAGTTTGTTCCTGTTTACCACATAACTGCATAATTGACTATGTAACTATAAAATACATTTTTATAAAAAAATATTTTAAGTTAAAAATTAGTAAAAAAAATATGAAATGAAATGAAATGAAAAGGTTTTATTCAAAGTAGCGCAGATACTGCGGCTTAATGAACGTTACAAGTTAAACTAGGTGTCCATTTCAAAATCTGGATCATTTTGGAGAAAAAATGGACAAAAAAACTCCAAACTTAGTCTTTTCAAATTCCTTAATTAACAGAATTTACACAGATACTACAAAACTCGTGAATTTTACATGCTTGAATTCCAGACATCATTGTCATCTAAATAATCCTTAATATTATAGTAGCTCTTTTGGCACAAAGTGTACTTTACACATTTTTTGAACCGCGCTTCAGTCAAACTTAATATATCTTCAGGGATTTTATTGTAGAAGCGTATACAATGCCCCATGAAGGATGTATTAACTTTTGCCAGCCTAAATCTTGGGATCAAAAGTTTATGTTTATTTCTAGTATTTACATTATGTTGGCTACCTGCAGTTTTAAAGTTGCTAATATTTTTCCTGACATACATAATATTTTCATAGATATACTGACTGGCAACTGTCAGGATGTTTGTTTCTTTAAAGAATTCTCTTAACGAGTCTCTACTGCCTAGCTTATAGATGAATCTGATCGCTCTTTTCTGCAAGACGAAGATGGTCTCAATGTCCGCTGCCCGTCCCCACAGTAGTATGCCGTAGGACATGATACTATGGAAGTAACTAAAATAAACGAGCCTGGCAGTTGCGACGTCAGTTAGTTCCCTAATTCTTTTAACAGCATATGCTGCAGAGCTAAGCCTATTTGCCAATTTTTCTATATGAGGACCCCATTGAAGCTTTGCATCAATTGTGATACCTAAAAATACAGTTTCTTCGACAAGGTCTAGTTTGTCCCTTCCCAATATAACTTTGCTGTCAACTACTTTGACATTTGGTAGAGTGAACTTTATACATTTTGTCTTTTTTGAATTTAACAATAAGTTATTAGACGTAAACCAGTTTAGTACCTGAGAGAGAGCAGCATTAGTATTGTCAAGGTCATCTTCTTGTCTCTTAATTTTGAAAATAAGTGACGTGTCATCTGCAAATAGTACTATCTCTGACATATTTTGAACCATGAACGGCAAATCATTTACATATACGAGGAAGAGGAACGGCCCCAAAATCGATCCCTGTGGTACTCCTATCCTGACCTCTGACCCTGAAGATTTAGTTCTATTTATATCAGCTCTTTGAATTCTTCCTTCTAAATATGATGTCATAAGTTTTAGGCTATTCCCGTTTATACCATAGTGCTTTAATTTTAAAAGAAGTGTTTTATGGTCAACGCAATCAAATGCTTTTGACAAGTCACAGAATACGCCTATAGCATCCTTGCGATCTTCCCATGCACTAAATATATGTTTAACTAACATGACGCCGGCGTCCGTTGTAGAGCGCCCTTGCGTAAAGCCGAATTGCTGACCATGGAGAAGTTGATAGTCATTGAAGTGTGTAAGCAGTTGACCTAGAACTATCTTCTCGAATATTTTACTCAAAACGGGTAGAACCGAGACTGGTCTGAAATTTGAAGGATCTTGCTTATCACCACTTTTAAATAAAGGAACGAGCCTACTATATTTCATTAGATCTGGGAATATACCCTCATCTAGACATTTGTTAAAGATTCTGGCTAAATAGGGTGCTAGGGTGTCGATTACTGAGCTAACTACTGTTACTGACATACCCCACAAATCTTCAGTTTTTTTAAGCTTTAGCTTTTTAAACGATTTAATCACGGTATGAGCTTCAATATAATCAAACGAAAAATCGTGATCGCATAGGGGGACATTGTCTTTCAAAATAGTTTCTGCAAGAGCTGGAGAAGAGTCTAAAGGAGCTGTCGTTATAATTGGAACATTTGTAAAGAACTGTTCAAAAGCCGCAGCAATGTCTTCATTTGAGGTTATTAATTTATTATTTATTTTAAGTGCAAATTCGCGATCTCCCAATTTGGATTTACCAGTTTCCTTATTTATAATAGCCCAAATTGTTTTAGATTTATTAGAAGATTGAAGGATTTTTGATTTTATATACTCGCATTTTGCTTTGTGGCAGACGGCCTTAAATAATTTTGAATATAGTTTTACATACTGTATAAAACTGGGGTTGTATGTATATGTTTTTTTCTCATACAGTGAATAAAGTGTGTCCCTACTTTTTCGGATGCCGGCAGTGGCCCATTCACTAAATTGTAATTTATTTTGTTTGCAGGATATCTGTTTTAATTTAAAAACTTTTTCAAAACTATCTGAAACAGCCTTGAAGAAATCTCGATAGAGAACATTAGCATCTTGAGTTTTATTTTTTTGAATAGGTAATCTTTTTTTTAAGTCAAGTTTAAACAATTCTAGTTTTTTATTTGTTATCACTATTTTAGTAATTCCAATCACTAACCAGTTTCAAGTGATGCGACGTGGCTACGTGGTAAGGAAACTCAGCTAGTAAGTAATCAGGAAGAGGAGGCGCATTTATAAGTAGAGAAGATACAGCCCTGTAAAAAAATGTTTATCAAAGTATGTCATTTACGTATTAAGACGTAATAATAATATTGCGTTCTAAATGACGGAGGAAAATATATTCAAATGTTCGACGTAAAGCAAGGCGTATTTTGTCTTTTATTACATAATTATTCATGAAATGTAGTAAGTGTTACATTATACTAAGTTTATAACACAACTCACCATTTCTTTGATCGGCTTCCTTTTAAAATAGTTGTAAAAATCTTTCGGCCGGAAATGATCTCTACAAACATATTTATGTTGGTGGAGTTTTTCGATGGGGATATACGATATAAGATCTTCCACAATTTTCCCCCATTGTCTGCATCTAAAAAAAAACCACATTCAATTCAGCCACTAATAGTGCATCGTTGAAACATTGTTATGGCTTACAGCAATTCACCCGTCGTACACTGAGTAGTAATTCTGACCAAGGTACTTAACAGATATTTTTTTATCGATATTGAATATGTGTATGGCACATCACTATGACATTGAAACATCTGAGTATTTTTCTCATAGTATATTAATTACGTTATTTAACATAATTTATGATCTTGCTCTTGTGCAAGATGACAAAAACTGTAGCCAGAAATACTTACCGGTCTTCATCCCTAGGAAATTTACCCATAAATTTTCTTTTGGTACCCTTTGACCGGCTGCATCTTATTTTACAAATGGCACAAGTTCGACACCATCCGATCAATGCCATTATTAAAAGAAAATCACTAAACACTGTACAACAAGATACACACAGCTAGATATTGAACAAACTTAACCTCCTGAGACCCTGAGACCTCACACGATGACATAGACTTCTAAAAAATCATAAACGAACTCATAAACACATATTTGAATTTCGCGGTGTTTGGGGCATGGACGAGATGTTGCCACACCTGAATCAATATTATTTTTTGTGGTTTCTTTATGCAATTCTGTCATGGCGACGGTAAAACTATAGATGAAGGAGCCATCATGCCGCGCGGTGTGTTTCTATATTTTTTATCCAAATATTTCGATAAAATTTTACTTTTTTTTTGTTGTTTTTTTGTACAAAACCGTTAGAGGTAATATGTAGGTATATTTGGAAACCAATATTTCATACAAATCATCAATTTTGGCTTTGTGTGGTAGCTTTTCTTTTTTATGTCCTCATATGATCACTTTCGTTCTCAACACAACTCTTGGGATGCTTATACGCGCTCACAGATGACACTCGTTCTAAAGATTGGTGTTGTTTTTAGGTTTGCAAGATGATATTTTCCATTGCCTGAATGAATCTGATGGTGAAACTTTATCAGACAGCGAAAATGAACTGGTTCTACCTACTCATTCTAATAGAAATTCCAGTTCGGATGACGAAAAAAATTAAACCGATACTGAAACAATTCAAGAAACACAGATCTTCCAGCAAAAAAGGCAGGGCAAGAGTTTTTTAGAACCAATTAGGTACTAGAATGTAGAATTGCTTAGATAATTTGTTGATCTCAATGTGATTTTCTATTAGAAGTAAGTAATCATACTAAAAAAATCTGATTTTTATGATTATAGCTGTAAGGAAATAAAAGACTTGAAAACTAAAGTTTTGGATGTTGATTTCAATAATTATATAAAGTGTTTTATTCTACTCGCACCCTAATTTCGAATAACTTTGTATGAACTCTTTACTTCCTCATACGAGAACTGACGCCTAGCGTACTCATATGAGGACATTAGATAAATAGAGAGGGGGAGAGGGGGGAATTTTAAAATTATTTTTCCGGGCATCACACTTTTATAACCTTTCAGAAAATAGTAGTATGTTTTGACATTTTTGAAATTAATTGGTCTAGGACTCAGGAGGTTAAAACACAAAAATTTTAACGTTCTAATATGTGCCGCGTTCCGCCATATTTGTTATGTTTTCAGTTTGACATTGACAGCAAAGAAAGAGTAAGTAGTATTAAAGAGTGAGACAAAAATATGTCCGCCATTGAAACGGGGCTAAATGCGAACAAAAATTTCAAAGTTCCTACTTGCGCTAGGCTGCTTGCGCTAGGCTGGGTTTGCTTTGAGGCAGAGCAGCCTAGCGCAAGTAGGAACTTTGAATTATTTGTTCGCATTTAGCCCCGTTTTAATGGCGGGCATATATTTGTCTCACTCTATAATACTACTTACTCTTTCTTTGCTGTCAATGTCAAACTGAAAACACAACAAATATGGCGAAACGCGGCACATATTAGAACGTTTTCTAGTTAAAATTTTTGTGTTTTATGTTTTTTCAATATCTAACTGTGTGTATCTTGTTGTACAGTGTTTAGTGATTTTCTTTTAATAATGGCACTGATCGGATGGTGTCGAACTTGTGCCATTTGTAAAATAAGATGCAGCCGGTCAAAGGGTACCTACCAAAAGAAAGTTTATGAGTACATAAATTTCCTAGGGATAAAGACCGGTAAGTATTTCTGGCTACAGTTTTTGTCATCTTGCACAAGAGCAAGATCATAAATTATGTTAAAATAACGTAACTAATATAGGTAATAAGAGAAAAATATTATGAGGATTCAATGTCATAGTGATGTGCCATACACATATTCAATATCGATAAAAAAATATCTGATCAGTACCTTGGTCAGAATTACTACTCAGTATACGACGGGTGAATTGCTGTAAGCCATAACAATATTTCAACGATGCACTTTTAGCATTAGCTGCATTGAATGTGGTTTTTTTTTTAGATGCAGACAATGGGTGAAAATTGTGGAAGATCTTGCGTATATCCCCATCGAAAAACTCCACCAACATAAATATGTTTGTAGAGATCATTTCCGGCCGAAAGATTTTAACAACGATTTTAAAAGGAAGCCGATTAAAGAAATGGTGAGTTATGTTATAATGTAACACTCACTACATTTCATGAATAATTATGTAATAAAACACAAAATACGCCTTGCTTTACGTCGAACATTTGAATGTATTTTGCTCCGTCATTTAGAACGCAATATTATTATCACGTCTTAATACATGACATTACTTAGATAAACATTTTTTTACAGGGCTGTACCTTCTTTACTTATAAATGCGCGTCCTGTTCCTGATTATTTACTAGCTGAGTTTCCTTACCACGTAGCTACGTCGCATCACTTGAAACTGGTTAGTGATTGGAATTACTAAAATATTGTTTTACTAATTTTAACTTAAAATATTTTTTTATAAAAATGTATTTGATAGTTCCTAGTCAATTATGCAGTTATGTGGTAAACAGGAACAAACTATTTTTTTTTTCGGACTATTCTTGCAATTGTTTATTTTCAGATTCAGCTATACAAAAACCTATTAGTTGTCGAGCTTCACAAAACAATTCTGGCACGTAGACTTTTCATGTATCGCTAAAGTTTTTTGTAACTAGTGTTTGTTTACTTTGATAAATTACAAAGTGTTATCATTTTCAGCACCTTGTACAGCAGCCAAAATATCAGCTGTTGCTATTGGTCCAGTTGGGTTTGACCACAATTATTGTGGCCTGGAATCTCAGCATAATTATCATAACTATCCCGGTAAGTAGCATAGTTTACCAACAAATTAATAATCAATAACGACTCAACTAAACTTTTTTGGACGATTTCAGCACCTGAATCCAAACCACCGATTGATGAAGTTCGCTCAGATTGGACACCTCTAAAGAAAAACCAAATAGCTGCTGAAATAAATTCAATAGGCCTTGACCACAATTATTGTGATTTGATAATAAATAATAAAATACTAATTTCATTTGTCGTTTTATTGAAAACATTGATTTTTATTAATTTTATTTGGGTAACTGCGGAGCCCCTGGATGATAATTTATCGATATCGATAAATGTAGTAATGTAAGTGGACGTCCCTAATGCACAGACAAGTCGTTATGTTGGTAGCACTTACTTTTGTCATTGCATTTTTGCTCTATTGGTTGGTATTGCTAACGGGGCTAAACTCAATACAAAAGCATATAGGGAGGTCCCGTCTCATAAAACGTAGTGTATAAACACTACGTTTTATGAGACGGGACCGCTCATAAAACCGCTTGCGCTCTGCCTCACAGAGTATATAAATACTCTGTGAGGCAGAGCGCAAGCCACAGAGTACATTACCTAAATAGAGACCAAACTCCGACTATAAAATCGGTAATGCGTAACTAGCGCCATCTGATACCATGTTTCATTACTACATTACCATATAAACATAGCTATACGCAAATACGCTATATAGGTACCCGTATAGGTTCAAAAATTTATTATTTGTAGATTTATTTTCTAGTTTTTAAATAAAGAAAACTCCAAGTTAAATCAATTTTTTATTTCTTTCTTTTAAAACATTTTTGATTGTATTTTTTGGCTTTTATTTGATATTTATAATTTTCATTTTCATCGACGTCCCTCCTCCCAGTTAAAATCTTATTTATATTTTTACAATAGTGGAAGATAAAACACCTGCTCACCGTATTGATTAAATAATCGGTTACTTTTTCGGTTGGTGGGTAAAGTTGGGTTTTCTTTATGTTCCACACACTGAATAAAATTAAAATCTACAAGTGTAATCAAGGCAGTTCTAATGATAATGACTTCTTTTAAATTTGGTTTATTTAAATTCTCTTTTTCAAAATGTGGTCAATGATGTCTTGCATCTGAGATATTAAATTTATTAATTCTGTGCTGGGAGTGCACAGCCACCGTCGACTTTCAAATTCCTTGTATCTGTAACAACACAGAGTCCTTTTTCTTAACGCAATTTCTGGATGTAATAGCCGGAGGAACAATAGCTCAACTCAACGGAAAACAGCAATCCAAAAACTAAATAAAACAGGAGCCAAATGTATACAGCGCAGACGCAAAGAAAAGATTTATTTACTTTTACGAGCGCAGACGCCACGGCTACTATTGTTTTGCTAGGCAGTGTTGCCAACCTGTATTGCCAGAATTACGTATTATTTACCCTAAAATTACCGTATAAATACCGTACGCATTTTATTAACTAAAAAAAAAAACTAACACCACTACAGTTTTTAGATAATGCGCTTTCATTTTAGAGATTAAAGATCTGCAGGTGCTTAGTGGTTTCTACCAACTAAACTATGTCAAAGTTTTTGTAGTTTTGCGTGACCTTATAAGCTGACAGTCACTACACGACAACCACACCCTACCTACACTACACAGCACAGCCTACACAGGTCACAGATCCATAACAATCAAGATAAGAAAGTGTCGAAACACGCAGAATGATTCTGACCGAGCCATTGACAGCTTGAGCCTTGATGAACAGAATAGAAAAAAGTTGCCGCGATCAAACTGACCGTACCGTCGAACGGAACGGAACGGACCATCAGCATAGCATTGAGTATTGGTCCTTCTCGCACTGACTCATTTGCTAGTAAGGGGCGAATGCTATTGAATTACCGTACATTTGTCATAACTTCATAAGGTAGGGTGATTGCTATTGAATTACCGTATTTTTATCGTAAGGTAATTGATTACCGTACAAGGCGTTAAATTTGTTGAAATTACCGTATGAATACGGTAATTACCGTACGGTTGGCAACACTGTTGCTAGGTTAGGTTCAGTGTTGCCAACTCAGAAACTACAAAATATGCGAGATCGATGTCGAAAATATGCCAACTTTTTACGAAATATGCAAAATTAAAATGTTAACGTATGAATCAAAATGTTTATTCACTTAAATGTTTCATAATCTATCACCCACCTGATCTTGTGCGGAATAATAAGATATCAGTGAAACAAAATATCAATGTCCTCGTCATCATCAGTAGGTATCAACAGTTGCAATTGCAACTGATGTTGAAAATTGAGATCTCTCGCAAGTGTCTTTGCTACCAATACAGCGCAGAACACCGGCACTTCGCAGGAATAATAGAACTTCCCTAATCTCTTGAGTCCAAATCATAAATTGTATCTTCCAAATAATCATTAATGTTATAATATGCTTTTTTGCACAAAGTATGCTTAACACGGGCATCGGCTGTAAATCGAATAGAACTTATTATGGAACTGTATACAGTGCCCCATAAAGGATGTAATTATTAACTTTTGCAAATCGTGTAATTAACTTTTGCAAACCGTGGAAAGGACAATTTATGTTTATTTAAATTTATTTTTTTATTATGATTGCTATAAATATTTCCGTAATGGGTATTTTTCCTTATGTCAAATATAGTTGGAACCACTGTCAAACTCCGTGCACTGCTCTATGGTTTGTAAGGAAACCACAGATAATAGACCGAATTTGACAGTTATTGCCACAGAATTTATCTGTGAGGAAAAACGCCCATTGCTGAGATTTTTTCTAACATACATAATGTTTTCATAAATGTATTGATTTGCAACTGTTAAGATGTTAGTTTCTTTAAAGAAATCCCTTGGCGAACTAAAAGAAATTAATAAAATAAAATACCTATTTAATTTTTGTAAGATAATTATTGTTTTAAAAAACAGTTTTAAAAAATATTTAACTGTATAAAAGTAGTTTTAAAAGCCCCGTTCATGGACGAACCTAAATATGATTTATTTCAGGCAAAGGACTTAGGTGTGGCATCCTTATTATCTGAAATCACTTTATCTTTAGTGACATCTATTTCCAGGATATGAACTAAATTTATAACGCCATCTCTCCTGAAACTACAAAACTACTTGAACCAAAATTGTCGTGGGGCGCCATCTCCATCTACGTTTCAGAAATAGCTGATTGTTATGCTACTTGATTAAAAATACACGTCTTACGACAACACAAAATGAAATGGCAGTGATTCGCGATTTTATAGCGTAATAATATTATCTATTACTCATTTTTTTGTTTGAAGCTTGAACACTCAGGCGCAAGCAGACCTCGGTTGGCTTGGCTGTACCATTTAATTTACCGTTCTAATTTGTGGGCTTTAACTGTTGAACAGATCTATTCTAAGCTCAACTTTACCAAACGGGATGGAATAAACTAAAATACTATTGCATCAAAATGTCTTTAGACACTGTGCCAAAAGATTTACGAGGCCTTCGAGCTTGTTTGGTGTGCTCCTTGATCAAGGTGAGAACCACTAGTTGTGTTACTTCATTTTGACATTTTTTTCAATTCATTAGGTACTGTTTCATTAGGGCTATGTCCAGCAGTGGACTAATATAGTCTGAAGAAGAAGAGGTACTGTTTATTTCAACATAAAATTCAATCTTCCAGACTTTCGACCAGTTCGAGTATGATGGCTGTGACAACTGTGACGAATTTCTGCGCATGAAAAACAACAAAGATAATGTTTATGACTGCACCAGCAATAATTTTGATGGGTAATGGGTTCTTTTTTAGAGTTTCTTTCTTGAAGAGTGCCAATAGGCGGCACTCATAATATGCCTACATAATTTTTCTCGCCCCGACACTCTTGAACTATATTAAGTTGCCAGTTGAAATTTCGGTAAGATATCTTCAAAATCATACTGGTGACATGACTGCTTAATGAGTGGTGTAGTAAAGCCGTCGAACGATGGCTTCTCAATCAGGAAGTTGCAAGTTTGAGTTCTGGCTTGTAACAATGACTGTGTTTTGTAAGTTATGTACATTTGTAAACTTGTAGTAGGTTTAACACTGTAGTGTTAACACACCTCAGCGCCCAACTAAGGGGCTTAGTGTGGAAAACTCAGTTCTAACTATTAAATGCCTCATTGGTCTAGCACTTGACATGCTACTAAAACAGAAGTCATAGGTTCAATTCCCACTGGAGGCCGCTGTACTTGATTTGTGCAAATGGCCTTAATCTTGTTTAAATATCATTCTTCCACATATCATGTGTAACCTATAATTTTCAGAATGATTGCTGTGATGAGTCCAGAAGACAGCTGGGTGTGCAAATGGCAGCGTATAAGTAAGTTGCTTGTTTGTTTCAGGGTCTGTAATGTGCAATTATAAATACTAACTTATTGCCAAATTACCATAAACTGCTGTATGAATAATAAACTGCAACTGTCTGTATGAACAGTGTAAAATATTGCAAAATCAATCTATACTCCTGCACCACACGGGGGTCTAAAATTGAGAAAAAATCAACATATACATACCAGTCTGTATAAGAAAAACATTGATTTTGGCATTTCATGACTGGTATTGGTATCTGTGGCAACAAGTTTCCATGTATCACTATTTCGTCACTGCTATCCATTTGCACCCATTTCTGGGAACCACTCGGCTACCTTAGTTCATCTTCCTGCCTAACAAAGGCCCTGCCCATCTTCATTTTAGCCACTGAGAGGTGGCAAAGAAAGGGCCAACAGTCGGGCAGACCACCAGCCCAGTGGGCGGATGGTGACTTAATGAGAGTAAATTTTACTATATAAATTTTACAGGCTGTTTCATGTGTAAATGGATATTACAATACCTAGAAATAATTTTAGAACAAGTTTTTAATTAACAGGATTTTATCTTATTTTAGTAAAAAGAGTAAAAAGTTATGAAAATGCACCTTGCTCTTGTTATTGGGATCAAATAATAGGGAGAGGAGTCTATCTGCTTTACCTTTTCGATTTTGAGAAGCATGTTAACAGATAAGGCAATATTTTAGCTTTTATTCTTTTATTTTATAATTTCCAACAGTGGTCAAAAATGGATTTTGAACATGAAGAACATATGTGTAGCTTATAAACAAACTAAAATATTATGTATCAACCTCATTGAGGTACATATCAAAATCCCGATTCAACTCAACTCTAGATCACTGCGCTATTAATTATTTATAAGTTCTTAAAAGCTTACTGTTATAAATTAATTTCTTTAGACACAAATTATATGCATACCTCTATACTAATTTTATTCTAGCAGGACTGCCTACCCCAATTGCCTTTATACATTAGAATTTGAAATCTTGTTTTCAGGTAGATTCTGCAAAGGTGTATATGCTATATCAGTGTCCGGAAGACTCCCTGCAGGTGTGATCAGAGAAATGAAGAGCCGTGGCATTGCATACAGACCAAGAGACACCAGTCAAAGATAATATCCACAAATTCATTTTTAAAGATTAATTGTATTTTTACTTAAAAATAAATTTAAATAAGTAAGCCAGTGTTGTTACTTTATTGGCCCACATAACTCTAGTCATTATTGAATTTTAATTAGTTTTTTATCTAAAACTCATTGAGAGGAAGAAATTATGAAAAATCATGAAAACAATTATTACTTTATTATTTTGCTTAACATAACAAAATCATACGATGTAATTAACATAGGTAAGTCAGCAATTAATTTCATTTTTAAACAACACTACATACTTCAGCTAAATAATTATACTGTTACTTTTGATTTACAAATATATACTAAATGAAAATATTTGTTATATAATACTTCTGAACTTAATCATCATAGCACTCAAAAAAAACATTTTACTGCAGTGCAAATTGTTGCTTCTTCTTAATATTCCAACTAAATAGTTTCAAACATGATGTTGGTTACAATACAACACAAGCCAGGTTGTTGTCAACTACCACTGCCCGAAGGTGGTGCTTTAAATTCCTTATTTGTGCCCAAAATGTCTTTATCAATTTCCTTAAAATCAATGTTTTGCTGCTTCATTGCGTTCTGCAATAAATTACACAATTAGTAAGCTAAAAGTTCTTTAAGTCTCTTTAAGGTAGGTAGGCAAAGATAACAATTGACAAGATTTTGACATATTCCTTTATTAGACAAGTTTACATCGGCTTGCCATGTTACCAAAAATGGAATGTTCAGTCAATGACCTTGATCAAGTTCAGATTGATGCCAGACTGATCCAGCATCGAAATATTCGTATATCCATCAGTCGGGTCCAGTAGTCCACTGAATAGACCGTCTGCCGTCAGTATAACCAGACTGAATATATAAACTCAGTCTTACATTCTCCATCACCAGTAAAGTACCTAAACAGGGTGTCTCATTCAAATCGGTAAGTATGGGAAAGTCTGATACTATACGATATACAAAGATCTGTTCTGAGGAACCATGTCACCGATTTTCATAACAAGAAAAACTGCATTCATACATTTTAAAAAACATCTGTACTCCGTTCAGGAATCGAACCCAGTTGTTTTGAAAAAAACCTACACTATTTCTATTTAAATATCGATTGTGTAGGTTGTGTCTGTATGAAACATGGTGTCTAAAATGAATAAAATGCATTGTTTTCGTTATTATGTTATCAACCCTTGTCCCCACTGCTGGGGCACGGGTCTCTTCCTGCATCAGAGGAAGGTTAGGCCATACTCCACCACGGGGGCCAAGTCCGGCTTGGTGGAGGATTGTAAGACAGTGGCGGGCCTTACTGTCAGAAGTTATCAAGCCGCCCATAAGGCCTCTGACATGGCTAAACGACTGCCATTATATTACAGCCGGCACCAACGGCTTAACGTGCCATGCGAAGCACGGAAGCGCTCGGAAAAATGCCACTAGCGGTAGTCACGGGACGCTCACCCATCCCGTACCTGACCGCACCTGTTGTTGCTTAACCAAGTGATTGATTCCAATCACTTCTCACGAAGGCATCTGAGGAAAAAAGCCTACACCTATTGCTGAACTAATAATGATGATGAATATATATCCAACACGCTGATACCTTCATCCTTGTTGGGGGTGTTAGAGACCAAAGGGTGGTTGGTAGCTCACCTTCACACATTCCTGGTAAACCTTGAAAATGCCCGCGCATATGGTATCATCATGATCACCTTTCAAGAACCGCTCTGAAAACCAACTATTGAAACAATCGTCGTATTTTTTCTTTAGCTCCGTACACTCTTCTCCGATGCTATTCATAGTTGGAATAACTTAAATTTAAAGAAATTAATTTCGGCTTATGTAGTTACTGGGACAAAACCCTCAAATATATTTTTTATAATTTGTGAATTTTTGTTTTAGATTTATTAGTACCCAAAATAACCTCAAAATAATATTTTTTTTTTTTTTTTTAATAAAGGGTTTTACGGCCCTGGATCCGTGTCCTTTTGAGCCTTGAGTATTGTATTAGTTTTTTATAGTATTAGTTTTCAGATAAGAGCACTTATCACTTCCGTATCACTTCACTATAATGTTCAGTTTTTCCAGTCACTTTAAATTTTTATTCCACTGTTCATAATGAATTTATATAAGGGGGCGAAAAAGGTAGGATTGCTAAGTAGATTTTGAAGAAGAGTTGGTGTAGGGACACCCGTTTCGCAGCTGATTGTGTCAAGTTCCGTGATAAGTATTAATCTGTGCAATTTAAATTCTTGACAGTTGAGCACGAGATGGTTTAGGTCGGCGTTTTCAGTTCCACAGTAAATGCAGTTCGAATCTTGGGCTAGGCTGAGTCTATAAAGGTGAGCTTGGGTTTGGCAGTGGCCGAATCTCATTCTGTTTAGGGTGGTTATGTATTTCCGGCAGTTTATGTCTTTTTTCCGATGGTACCAAGGTTGGGCGGGCGGGCTTCCTTGGATGTCTCTATACCAGCTTCCTTTCTCTTTACTGATCTCATTCCAGTAGTTGCACCATATAGCTTTCAGATTCTCATTCAGATGAACATGGAGATCAGTAAATGGCAATTTGAGGTCTGTAGAGTGATCCTCGTCAGGGTCCAGATTTGCAGCTCGATCGACGACTTCATTTCCAGTGATACCCCGGTGAGCAGGTACCCACATTAACTTAACTACCTTACCACTAACTAACAAACTATTTAACAAATTCTTTATATTATAGATGAGATAATTTACATTATAACGAAGGCAGTTACCTTCTAAAGCTAATAATACACTGAGTGAGTCAGTAAATATAATTATATTACAAGTATCAATATTTTGAACGTAAATTAAAGCTTGATGGATAGCATAAGCTTCGGCGGTAAAAATGCTACATCTAGTGTCAATTTTAAAACATTTAGTTTTCTTTAACTGAGGGTCAAAAAATGCTGAGTTTACCCTATCAACTGTTTTAGAGCCATCAGTATAGATGGAATACAGATGATTATTTTCCAGGAAAGCAAGTAAATCTTGTTGGTTCGTAATGCATGGTTTATGTACAAAATTATTTTTCAATAGAATATCGAGATCCATCCTATAGAGGGGCCACAAATTATCCTGATGCAAATTTTTTGTTAAATCATTCAAATGTAAAACTATTCTTAATAAGGTTGGTATGTTACCATTTAATATCTGATTAAAATTTGCATAAGGAGCCACTGAATTGCCCAATTCAGTGGCATGCATTGGTAAAATGTGATCTAAGACAACTCTATTATTTTTAGTTAACATTTTCAAACAGAACCTTTCAGCTAGCTGTAGACGTCTAAGATGTAAAGGGGGAATGCAAGCCTCACATTGCATTGCATTAATTGGAGTAGAGCACATAGCCCCTGTAATAATTCTCAAAGCTTTATTCTGAATAACTTCTAATTTCTTCAGCAAAGCAAGGCTTGCCCCCATATAAGCAATTGAGCTATAATCGAAATGGCTGCGCATAATGCTCTTATATAACATAGATAATATTTTTGGGTCAGACCCCCAATGTACTCCTGCCAGAGACCGAAGTATATTAAGGGCTTTGGAGGCGTTTTTGATGATATAATTTATGTGAGATTCAAATGTTAGCCTATGATCCAGCAATATACCAAGAAACTTCTTTTCTTTCAACCAAGGTATAGGGAGATTATTGTATTCTACCAAACTATTACAAGGAGAAAGCCTTTTGGAGAAAAGCATAGCTCCACTCTTTAATGGATTTATAACCAATTTGAGCTTATTAAAATAATAATTATGCACTTGAGAGAGGGCTAAATTTAAATTATTTACAGCTATATTTACATCCTTATGTACAGAGTATATTAACAAATCATCTGCATACTGCAGGAATTGAACTCCAGTCTGGGTCAGATATTTATTTATCTGAGATGTATAAATATTGTACAATAAAGGGGATATGGTTGCTCCTTGCATAGTACCTTTAAAAACTTGTCCTGGTCCGTGTAGTATGTTGTTAAATTTAACATACATAGTCCTATCATAAAGAAAATGAAATATCCATTTACAGACATGTCCTGGCATACCAATCTCTGATAAAATTCCTGCCAATACAGATGGATCAACATTATCAAAAGCTCCCTGTACATCAAGAAATGCACATACGGTGGCTGATTGGCTGTGAAAGGAATTCCTGATGTCAGAGATGAGTGAAGTAAAGCTCTCTGTAGCACTACGACCCTTCCTGAAGCCGAATTGCTGCTCTGGTAAGATTTTATTCTGCTCTACGTAATGGTCTAATCTGGTTTTAAGCATAAACTCAAACAATTTACCTACACATGAGGATAAAGAAATTGGTCTATATGAATTAAAGTCATCACTAGACTTGTCTGGTTTCAATATAGGAATAACGCATTGTGTTTTCCAAGCTTCAGGAATGGACTGAGTCATCCACAATACATTGTACATTTCCAATAACGATTTTTGGGCATCAACATGCATGTTCCTAATAAGCTTGTAAGGAATGTCATCTAATCCTGGGGTTGTATCTTTTCTATATTTGATAGCAAATGTGAATTCTGCAAAGGAAAATGGTTCTGAAAGATGAGCACAATTACTATTCCCTGTGTTATTAAAGATTTCATTTAATGAGTTTATGTCTATGTTTTTTTCAGGAGGAGACGGTGGAGCATATTTATCAATGAAGGCTGGAATCCATTCGTCGTTTTTGGGCATTTTGGGTAATGTTACACGTTTGAATCTTTTGATGTAATTCCAAATAGTGCTTATAGGTGTATACCTGTTAAAAGATTCAACTAATTTAGTCCATCCGTATTTCTTCTTTTCTTTTAATAATCTTTTTTTAAAAGCATTTAATTTTTTATATTCAATGTAACTCGACATATTACCATTACTTCTATACATATTTAGAGCTTCTTTACTTTTATTAACAGCATCTGAGCATTCATTGTCCCACCAAGGAACAGGCTTTTTAATGACAATGCTATTAGTTTTCCTTAGCTTTGGAATAGTGACATCTTTAATCTGATTAAGTTCTTCGCAAAAATCATTGTAAGTTTTGACTGGGTTACTACTGTCTATATTAAATTGCCCTAATATTCTCTCTGTTTCAGATGCATAAGCCTGCCAATCTGCTTTATTATAAAGATATCGATCAGCGGAATTACCAATATCGTATTTATGAATTGTGGTGTGAATTGTTATAACTGTTGGAAAATGATAGCTGCCCATCGCATCATCATGAACTGTCCACTCGCAAAGAGGAGCAACAGAAGGACTGACAGAAGAAATATCAATTGCAGAAGGCATTTTAGAAGGACTACCTACAGTGGTAGGAAAACCAGTGTTTAATATACATAGATCATACTCATCGAGTGTGTTATAGATCTCATTACCGCGAGAGTTAGACCTCAAACACCCAAAAGCGACGTGATGGGCGTTGAGATCGCCCGAAAAAAGCATTGGTTTCGGTAACATATTCAAAATCTGTTTGAGTCTTCTGCACTGAAATCTACGGTTATCATTAGGAGGCGGTATATAACTACAGAGAATTGATAAATTACCAGCATTGGTTTGTAAGATTATTGCAGCAGAATGCATAAAATTGTAAAAAGGAACAGAGACAGTAGAGAATTTCAAATTGGATTTAACTAAAATTGCTACACCTCCTCGTCCATCTTTCCCGTCTTGTCGAATTATATTGTAATTAGGAATATTAAAAGTGCTATTGTTCCTAAGCCAAGTCTCATTTAAAAGACAAACGTCTACATCATTATTTAATAAAAATGAAATTAATAATGGCTTCTTGTTAATAACTCCTTCTACATTAAACTGTACTATTGTAATAAATGATTTATCCATTATTCTGTAGTGATTTAATCAACACTTCCTGCACAATGGAAGCATTGATTTTGGGCAAATTACCATTCGCCAATGTTACCAAAGCTCCTACCAAACCATTTAAGATGAAGTCGCTCTTGACTATTTCTTTGACTAAATTTGAATTTGAGATCACAAGTTGTGGAGGTTCTGTTACTATGGGTTTTGTGGGAGCCTTAGCAATCATTGGCGAAGGCTTGGCTTTCAGTGGAGGGAAGTTCGAGTTGTAGTTTTTGACAATATTGTCTTGTTTTTTGGCTGAAGCAGCAATTTTTGCATAGTTAGTCCTATTAACATGTTCTTCTAACTTGTTTTTTTTAACTGGACAGTCTCTGGAAATTGCCAAGTGAGGCCCTTGGCAGTTGATACATTTCAATTCATCCTCTTTGTCGCATTTTGTGAAGTGGTGCTCACCAGAGCAGATAGAGCACTTCTGCAGTCCTTTACAGAACTTCGCTCCATGGTTAAATCTGAAGCACTTAAAGCACTGCAGAAGTGGTGCTCTGTACTCATTGACCTTAAATCTATACAGATCTAGGTATACATACTCCGGTAGTGTCTGTGACAAGAAAGTCACAGACACTGAACTGTACGGAACAATTTCTCCGTTGACCTTGCGGGTAAAGCGCCTTACGCCTACAATTTCAAATTCTGCTGCAAGTTTCTTAAACAGTTCTTCATTCGTGATACTTGTTGGAACGAAGCGAAGGACCCCAATAGTCTCTACAGACCTCGCGGGAATATAGGCTCTAAAGCCCTGTTTCTTCAGCAGTTCGTCATTCGTCAGGAAGTTGTTCGCATTGGAAGCTTGTCCAAAGCACACACCAATTTTATTAGCATTGATGCGCTTGATGCCCACCACGCCCTTGACGTCATTTTTGAAGATCGTGTTTAGCTGGTCAGGGTTTTTATTACCAATTCTGCCATTTTCGGATTCAACAAAGACAATGAATTCATCGCTCACCAAATTTTCCGCGTACAGCCGCCTGTAACCTGGTTTCAGATATGGCTTGAATCCATCATCCTGCTGCTGCTCGCCGTGATGTTCGCGTCCATGGTCCTCAGTTCGCCCCCTCTTTAATTTGGGAGGAGGTTCATCCTCGGAAAGCCCAGGGGGCTTTGCCCCCGGGCGATCTTTCATCTCGCCGAACCTAACGACGATGTTTTAAATACTTTTAGCGTAAGTTTATCGAGTTTTAACAATTTTCAGAAATATTATTGAAAAATTTTCAAAAAACGCGCCTATCCTCTTCAAAAGCCCGCCAAAAAAAAAAACCTCAAAATAATACAGAATACATGACAGATTAAAAAGACACACAGCACCACAGAATAATTAAACCTACACAGCACGGTACGGAGTGGTTTAATTGTTCTGTGGTACGGAGGTACGAAAGAAATCGACGATTAGAATGTTAGGTAGTGGATTGTACTCTTTGGGTATGCCAAATCGCTTGAAATGCTTGTCTCAGTAAAGCCTGTATGTATACAAATACACTAGTTTTTGTTATAGACAAAAATACCTTGTAGTTTTGATTTTATAGGCATTCAAAGTTACGAAAAATATCGAGTCCCGCTAACAGTCACGTGACCGCTTGTGACGTCATGTCACAACGCGCCGCGCGGGCTCGGGCCGCGGCCCGCTTAGCAGTGCTGCAAACTCTACTTTATTTATCAGGAGATTATCTGATTTTAAGCACTGTCTCCTGATCTATTGTTTTCTTTGTAAAATTGTGTTAAGTTTATGAATCTTAATGGAAATAAACTTCAGAAAGACGCGTAATGGAAAATATATTATTTTGTAGATTGTACAAACGAAGATAGTTAGTAGAATTCTATTATTTCATAAAGTCAATGTGACAGTCATAAAGACTAAACTGTAGAAGAAGGCTGAGGTCAAGGCCGCATACCTTCACATCCTCCCAAGTTTAAAGAATTTAACATTTTGTTTAAATTCTTCAGATCCTAGAGCTCAAATCTAGTCTAGGACCGAACAGAGGTTATGTTATAAATCTGCTAACTGTGACTCCTAGGGAACTTCTTCAACCGTGAAGTCCCTGATTCTTTTGGCTTATACAGGTTTTCACTTTGCTGCTGCTGCCAAGACGAAATCATCGTAGCGATTCGGTGCCTTGATGTTTGACCTATTTCTCAGAGACCTTGTTTGTGTGTCTTGGGTCAAATTCATTTCAGTATCGTCAATGTGTCCAGGGGAACCGGAAAGAGATTCGTATTTACTTTCGTTTGTGTCTTGTAGTTCCTCTTGTTGGACGTCGCCAGGACTGTCGATGTATGTATGTGCACAGAACAATTAAATCAATGTATGTGCCTGTATGTAAATATTATGTTTATGTGATTTTCTTGCAACTCGTTAGGATTGATTGTCTCGCAATCAAGTGTAATGGTCACTTGTGATGGTGCTTTGATAATTTTGTTTTAGGACTGCTCTAGTCCGTTGGAAGCTTTTGTGCGTTCTGTCTTTTTCGCCTCATCTTCATAGAACATCGTTTTCGTTACTCTTAAGTCTTTCGTTATGATAACCTTGTCTTTAGAGGGTATGAGTATCCGAAAAGCTTTTGAAGTTTCACTGTACCTAACCCACAAATATTCCAGGAATTGCCTTTGGTGCGAATTTGTGGCCTTTAATGGCTTTCTTGAGCACGTAGGTCTTGCTCCCAAATATATAGAGGTGGTTGATGATTGGTTTTCTCCCTACCCATTTTTCAAACGGTGTAAGGTTAATGGCGCTGTTTATACTTCTATTCGAGAGATAGTTTGCAGTCACCAGTGCTTCGCCCCACAGTTTTAGCGGTGCTTTAGCATCAATCATCATTGCTCTCGCTTTTTCTACGAGGGTTCGGTTCTTGCGTTCAGCGAGTCCGTTTTGGTTCGGGGTATAGGGTGCGGTAAGTCTACGCTGTATCCCATAACGTTTTAAGTAGTCGTCAAACTCTCTATTGACGTATTCTGTGCCATTATCTGATTGTAAGAACTTGATCTTATTCCCAGTGTAAGTTTCCGCTAACTTCTTGAACTCCTTAAACTTTTGAAATACTTCGCTCTTGTTTTTGATCACGTAGACATGACTGTATCGACTGTAGTCATCGATAAAAGTGACGAAGTATTTGTTTCCGCGAATTGTGGGCGTTTTTATGGGTCCACATACATCGCTATGAACGACTTCTAAGCGTTCCGTTGTTCGTTGGGTCGTTTTCTCACATGGGGCAGGTACTTGATGCAGTTTTGCTTGTATGCATACTTCACACTCTGATAGTGATTCAGTGACATCGAAGTTTAAGCCAATCAAGTTCTCGTTTCTCAGAGCAAGTTTCATGTCTCTGACGTTCATGTGTCCGAGTTTCCGGTGCCAATCGTTGATGTTTGATGACTTCTTAGTTGCAGTTGGAACCTTGTCACCGTTATCACTGGCCAGATTGTTGCGTTCATGCTGAGAGGGTTTGATATGTTAGAGACCGTCTGCGTATTTGGATGCAGTGAGTGTTATTCCAGATTTTGGATTCTTGACCGTCGCCTTTTTCTTGGTGAAGAGGACAGAGCACCCGGCATCTGTCGCCTTGCCGACGGACATCAAGTTAGTACTGAGACTAGGTACGTACAGCGCTTCTTGCAGGCTTGTGCGTGCAATGCCATCTCCATTTTTGTTAAGAATGAGATGGTGCCTTTGCCCTTAATCTCTGCACTGTGTTCCTCAGTTGCAAACTTGAGTTTTCGTGATGTCGCTTCGATGGTCTTAAACAGGTCTCTTTGGTATGTCATGTGGGACGTGCAGCCACTATCCAGGACCCAAATGTCATTTTCAGGTTTCTCGTTCTGTGAGAGCAGACACTGATTGGCATAGTTGGTCTTGTGGTTGTGAGGCTGATTTTCGTTCTTTTCCTGTTTCTCACTGTTATCCTTCCAGCATTTTGAACATATTTTGTGATTTCTCCGTTTAAATATGTTGCCTTTTCGTTTGCATATTTTGCACGCGGCGTATAATGCTTCTTCTTGTAAGGCTAACTCAGGTTCGTCGCTGTTCGTCATGTTTTGGCTATGACGTGCTTCACATTCTTCAATTATTTTATTTTTAAGCTCCTCAGGCTTTGGATGAGTATCTCGCGTTTCGATAGCGACTCTGAAGTTGTCATATTCTGGAGAGAGGCTGTATAGCATCATTATCGTTAATAGTTCTTTGTTGATATTTACGTCCATATCTGCTAGCTTGTCTACTACGTCCATGAACTCGTTTAGGTGTCGGCGCACATCGTGGCCTTGCAGTTTGGTCAGGACAAGCTGTTTCAGCAGGGAGGCTTTTCGCGCAGGTCCCTTGCTAGCGTATGTGTCTTTCAATTTGTCCCATAGTGCCTTTGCAGTCGAGCAGCTTTTTATTTGTTTTAGTTCAGAAGGGGCAATAATAAGGATCAGTTCAGACCTTGCTAATCTGTCGCCTTCTTTCTCTGCGGCTGCAGCATCGGTGCTTGGGGAAGTCTCGATATATTTCCACAGTTTGCTTTTAACCAGTACGGCTTCCGCCTGGATCACCCAGGTGTCGTAATTTTCTTGAGAGAGAGGGTCGATTTTTGTCGACATTTTTTTTGGTATTACTTACGCCCGGACTATTTTCGCTCTGCTACCATTGATACATAATAAGCTAAATACCAATGGGAAAACTTGGCTTTATTCAGATTTCAATTAGACATACAGAACTGAAAATGTTGACAAGAGAAACAATAAATCAGATGAGTAATATCTTGACGCAAGCGTCAAGGAGGTCTACATCATTCACCCCCCTCCAGGACGAAGTCCTGCAGATAGGACGGCGGCCTACGCTCTCGGTTAGAGCGACGGGGTAGTGAGGAATCTTCCGTCGTCGGTGGGCTTGAAGACGGTTCCGAAGGCTGTACATCGGAATCCGGCGTGATGTACTCTTCTTCCGATGACACATCTTCAGTCTCAGGCAAAGGCGCCAATGATCTGTTAGAGACGCTTGTTTCCCGCCCGTCAGTAAGCCTTACATAGGAATAATCTGGGTTGCTTTGCAGAAGTTGAACTTCTTCAACGGCAGGGTCATATTTTGAGGTTCTTAAATTCTTTTTCATAAATACTGGTCCAGGGGAAAGTAACCAACTAGGCATAGACTGCCCGTTCAATGAGCGGCGTGGGTGGCTAAACATTCGTTCGTGAGGAGTAGCGTTCGTACCTGTTGATAACAGAGACCTAATGGAATGGAGCGCTACGTCCATAGATTTCTCCCAGTCAGCGATCTCCAAATTATTCGAGCGTAGGTGCAACTGGATTGTTCTCCACAGCGTTCCATTGAGACGCTCTACCAAACCATTGCCTCGTGGATTATAAGGAGTAGTTCGGCTACAGGCTATTCCATGAGTCGTAAGGAACGTTCTTAGTTCCTCTGATAAAAACGACGCCCCTCTATCTGAGTGAATGTAGGCAGGGCTCCCAAATAAGAAAATCAATTCTTTTAGACATCTTATCACTGTTCCTGAACTAACATCACTGCAAGGAAACGCGAAGGGAAATCGGCTGTATTCATCGATGACTGTTAATATATATCGGTTCTTTGAGTTAGATGGTAGCGGACCTTTAAAATCCAAATTAAGTCTTTCAAAAGGCGCAGTAGCCTTTATTAGTTGCCCTTCATTTTTTATGTACCTAGGTTTAATCTCAGCACATATAGGACACGCTGCAGTCATTCGTTTGACTTCTTCAACAGAGTGTGGAAGGTTCTTAGTTCTTATCCAATGTATCATTCTCGTGACACCTGAGTGCTTAGTGCGAGTTTTTTAACTACTCGATCGCGTTAACGTAAACTCATATTTCTATGGCATCGAGGAAGCGCCACCTAGCGACAAGTATGGAAATTAAAATTGTTGAGTGCGAGTTGTAATGGTTTACGTTGAGAAGTGAACACGTTTACCAGCCAAAACACGAATAAACGCGAGTGCGAGTTGTACTGTGACAGCGTTTTGCAAGTTCGAACGGATAACTTACTCATACTCACTACTCAATGCTCGATTAACGCGGTAGTAAAGTTATTCGATTGGATCTGTCAAACTCGCACTAAGCACTCTGGATGACATAAAGAATTATGTAGCTCTGATAACTTGATAGTGGTGCCATTGATTTGGGCACACACACGAGATAAAGCATCAGCGGCTAGATTTTGACTTCCCGGTCGATAAACAATGTCGTATTTGAAGCATGAGAGTTCCAAGCGCCATCTTTCAATTTTCTCGTTTTTTATCGTGCTAGAATGGGTTTGATCGAACATGAAAGAGACTGATTGTTGGTCTGTAACCAGGACAAAATGCCTTCCAATTAAGTGGTGGCGCCACTTGCGTAAGGCTTCTACTATGGCACATGCTTCTTTTTCTATGGACGGTTGGCGACGCTCTGAATCATTCAGTGAGCGTGAAAAGAATGCTACAGGGCGCCCTTTTTGAGACAGTGTCGCTGCAATGGCAAAATCTGATGCATCAGTTTCAACAGTGAGTACTTGTTTTTCATCGATAGCGGCAAGTGACGATTTTGCGACGTCGAGTTTGAGAGTTTTGAAGCAATTGATTGCCGCTTCCGTTAGTCTGGTTAGTCTGATCTGATTTCCGTTAGCGGTCTGATTTTAGCAGAAAAATTGTTAATCCACTTTGAATAGTGGGCAAATAAGCCAAGGGCTCTTTTTAAAGTTGCTGCATCAGTTGGAACTGGAAGATTAATTAGTAGTTCTAGTCTAGATTTGTCTGGTTTTATAACATTATTGTGAATCGTATATCCCAAAAGGTTTATAGAATCTTTGCCAAAATTACATTTATCTTTGTTTAAAGTAAGTTTATATTTATGAGCAGCTTCCATAAATTTAAGTAGGTTTATGTCGTGGTCTTCCTTGTCCTTTCCGCAAACAGTGACATCGTCCAAATAAGCGTAAGTGCCTTTTAGCTTTTCAGAATTTATAATAAAATTGAGTGTCCTCTGGAATGCAGCGACTCCATTGGTAACGCCGAATGGAATCCGGGTGAACTGGTAAAGATTTCCACAAGCTTCGAAAGCGGTGAATGGTTTTTCTTTAGGAAGGATCGGAACTTGATGGTATGCGCTTTTGAGATCAATTTGACTGAAATAGTTGTACTTCGCGACTTAAGTGACTATAGAGTCGATGCTGGGTAATGGATATGAATCTAATTCGGTGAATCGGTTAATAGTTTGCGAATAGTCTATTACCAGACGTTTTCTATGAGTTCCTCCTCCAGCTATTAGAACTTGTGCTCTCCAGGGTGAGACACTCGGTTCAATGACGTTATCCCTAAGTAAATTAGAAATCTCGTTGGAAATGAAAGTTTCATTGTCTTCGGATTGCCGTCTGGAACGGATCGCAATCGGTTTGATATCCGGTGACAAGTTCGTAAATACTGATGCTGGTGGGACTGAAGCTTCGAGAACACTACAAATCTCCAATGGTTCTTTGTCACCACCAAACTGGAGTACTAGAGATGAGTGGTTTTTCAATACGTCGTGCCCGATAATTAGGTCTGCACAAAGGTCGTTAACGATAAGTAAAGATTGGTTTTTGTAGACGTGGCGATCGATTTGTATAGTGGCGTAGCATATACTGTTGACATAAGAGACGTGATTCCGAGAAGCGAGAGTAATTGTTTGTTTATATGGTCTTATTTCAAGCTTCATTGATTGAGCAAGCTTATTGTCAATAAAGCTAATAGAGCTACCAGTATCAACCAAGGCGTCGGCTCGATAATTGTTGATAGTAACAGGAATTGTCGCTTTGCGTATAGACTTGAAGGAGATGCAGCTGATATTTCGGCTGTCTGTACCTTAGGTTCCAGGGAATAGTCTTCGATAGCTGCGTTTATGCTCCGTGGAGTTTTAGTATTAGTTGCGCTACGGCAAACATTAGCAAAATGACCTTTTTTGAACACAACTGGCAATCTACATTATATGCAGGACAATTCACTCTCCTGTGAACATTGCCGCCACAAAAGAAGCATTTTCGTCTATAATTCAAGTTGTTTGCAGTAGCTAAGTTTTCATCTTGCGATGTTCCGTCTTGATTGATCGCATTAAAAAAAGCGGGACTGGTATTAGGTTCTAACTGCATTGATGTGATTTCAGCAGTTTCTAGGGAAATGGCCAAATTTAAGGTTTCATCAAGGGACATAGTTGATTTTTCTAGCAGTCGTTCCCTTATCTTTTTGGAAATTAGACCCGCAATAAATGCTCCCTGTATAGATTCATTTTTGTGTTCTATGGCAGTTACCGTTTTGAAATGGCAGTCGTAAGCGAGCGTTGAAAGAGCTCTAGAGTAGTCAGCGATCGACTCTCCAACTTGCTGCTGCCTAGAAGCGAGATGGTGACGAGCCAGTGTTATGTTTTGCGGTTTCTTGTAAGCACTGCCCAAGATTTCAATAACATCTTCATACTTCGTGCAGTCTCTTATAATATTATAGATATTCGGTGATATATGGTTCACGAGAAGTTTGTACTTCGCTGCTTCGGTAGCGGCTGTAGCTTCTTCGGATAAAAAGTTTTCAAAAGTGTACCGCCAGTGGGTCCATTTAAGGTCAGCAGTTGCAGTAGAAGGCTCGACCTCGAACCGTTCAGGGCGAAGATATCTAGAAGCACCGGAGGTGGTCGGCACCGAAGATTCTTTTTGCATGGTGTCAAATATATATTTTTTAACATAAAATCTGAATAAATTGATACATAATAAGCTAAATACCAATGGGAAAACTTGGCTTTATTCAGATTTCAATTAGACATACTTACAGAACTGAAAATGTTGACAAGAGAAACAATAAATCAGATGAGTAATATCTTGACGCAAGCGTCAAGGAGGTCTACATCAGTTAAGTTTATGAATCTTAGTGGAAATAAACTTCAGAAAGACGCGTAATGGAAAATATATTATTTTGTAGATTGTACAAAGAAAGACAGTTAACTTATGACAGTTTTGACAGTCACAAAGACTAAACTGTAGAAGAAGGCTGAGGTCAAGGCCGTATACCTTCACAAATTGAGTAAAATCTCCTGAATTCTGACAAGTAGCCACTACCTTTCTGCATATTCCACCTTTGTTATGCGGCCAGTACACAATGGCCCATCCTGGCCCACTGCTCGCCATTGCCAATGTGTTGTGTAAACTTGTGTACACGGGAGACGACGCACTCCAACATCTGTTGTCTAACACACTGCCAAATTGAAGGTACTTGGCAGCCTACTACAAACTGTGATTTTATAAACATCTTTAATTCGGTAGCATAATGGTAACCAAAGGTAACCAACTGACTGTCTCTGTCTAACACGTGGTTGGCTACGTTTCAAACTAACGAGACAGACATGTGTCTGTGTTCATTTTATAACGCTCCTTCTATGCTTTAGTTCTTATTCTGAGGCTTTAGTCCTTGTTCTGAGGCAGTGGCGGACAATTACCTATCGTGGCGCGCAATCGGACAGTAGTCGGTTTTTTGAGCACACTTCAAAGGAATCGTGGCGTAGCGTGGCCCATCCCTGTGTACACAGTGGCCCACCGTTTAGTCAATTGCCTTCAAGTTTATTGATTTATATCAATCTGAGCCGGTAATTTTGCGCCATATTTTTATAACTTTGTTGTTGTACATACTTCTGTAATACTTGTAAATAAATAAATAAAAAAATAAAAAAAAAAAATAAATAAATAGCTGCGGCCGCAATGAACAATGTTAACTAATTTTGATTATTAGCCCTCCATATTCTCTGTCAAAAATAAAAAATACTAGTGAAGGAATTTCTATACGATACGTTAAATAGTTTCCGATTTAGAAGTAAAACAAGTTGTAACCGTACGACGCGGGCCGCCGGTTAAGCTGTGACGTCATCGCACAACACGCTCAGTCTGGCTCACTAGTCCGCTCGTAGTCGTGCGCTAGTGCCGTCGAAATTGTACCTAAATACTTTTAAAAATGTCCAATCCATAAACTAGGAAATAATGTGTTGTGCAGGAAATCATGTAAAAATATAACTACCAATTCGCCGGAAAAGTTATTTTTTATAGTTCCAAAAGACTTTAAAATGCGAAACAAATGGATATTTATAGAGTTTTAATAAAACTATATTACATTAGGATAATTATATTTTATTATTTTTGTCAAAAATATTTTCCTTTCAAAACTTTACACAATTTTCAAAAAGATCACCACAATATTTTTTATTATAAACTACTACAAGCACATCAACATTCCTTGAGGTTTCAAAGTCAACGTGTGCAATAAAGAATAGGGCTTTACTTTATCCGGTGATTTCCATTTGTGTTTGTATCTGAGCATAAAATTTTTTGCCTAGTTTACCTTTACCATAATACGTAATAAAAGTGTTTGCCTTGGTTGGACACTTTACTTCTATAACGCAGTCCTCAGTAAGCCCGTCAGGCGAGGCACCTATCAGGCCACTCATTCTTTAAAAAGAGACCAGATTCCACTATCTTTATGAAGTGTATCTGCGCGACTTCCTTTATGACATCGTTTTGTAATATTTTTCCTCTTTTGATAGCATTTGTAGCACAACACAGATAAAAAATATTTGCATATCGAGTCGATAAATGAAAAGGGTCCCTTTCATTATGTTCGTTCAATAACCTAACAAAGGTAGAATATGCAGAAATGTAGTGGCTACTTGTCAAAATTCAGGAGATTTAAATTAGTCAATTCTACAAATAAAACATAAGATCAGAGGACAGCGCTTAAAATCAGGAAATCTCCTGATAAATTAGTAGCGGCCCGCACGGCGCGTTGTTATATGACGTCACAAACGGTCATGCGACTGTTAGCAGGAGTCCATATTTTTCGTAACTTTGAATGCCTATAAAATCTAAACTACTGGGTATTTTTGACTACAACAAAAACTAGTGTAATTGATTACATACAGGCTTTACTGAGACAATTTCAAGCAATTTGGCATACCTAGTAACATTTAACTTCATTGTAGGCCACGATCACTTGCTGTTTACACAATGGCGCGTGGCTCATTTCTGTCTGGCAAACCACTTGCGATGGACATGGAAGTAGTTGCGGCCGCAGCTATTTATTTATCTACTATTTATTTATTATATTTACAATTATTACAGAAGTATGTACAACAACAAAGTTATTAAAAAAAATGACACAAAAGGCGCAAAATTACGGGCTCAGATTGATATAAATCAAAAAACTTGAAGGTCAATTGACTAAACGATGGGCCACTGTGTAATCAGGGTTGGGCCAAGCTACGCCACGATCCTTTGAAGTGTGCCCAAAAAACCGACAACTGTCCGATTGCGCACCACGGCAATTCGGGATGCAAAAAAAAGTGAACTGCCTGAATCAAAAACCATTTCGAGCTTAGCATTCAAACTACAGTATTTTTAATGTAAGAGATTTTATCATAAAAGATGAACCTTATTTTGAGTAAATAATAATATTTAAATGCCCTTCATATGACCTCTATGATGACGTCACATGTTAAATCGTCTGTGGTAGTAGTTTTTTTTTAATATGGTTTAATGGCAACCACTAAATGTGTTTCTGCCAATGTCCGAGTTATATAAAGTAACAGCTAAGGGAATGGTCGGTAATTTTAAAAATCCAATTAAATCGGTTGCACTATTGACCTGTGGACAAATACAAACACAGACATAAAAATAGCATTCGGTTAGTAAAAACATCACAGTTTTATATTGTTAGTCTTTAAGAAATTAATACATAGATAAATGGGGACCGCACTAGCCCCAAGAGACACTTAAAGTTGATGGGCTTTGGGATATCAGGAGGGAGGAGATCGTACAAAGAAATTGATATCTTAGGGCAGTTAAAAAATAAATGATCGACGGTACCCTCATCGAGTCCACACTCACAGAGGGAATGATCCCGTACCCTTATTTTGGCCAGATGAACTGGCGTGCTCGCGTGACCAAGTCTTAGTCTACAAATCGTTGAGGTAATGCGTTTACTAGCAGTTCTGAAATCAAAGAACCATGGTTTTCTCGCGATCATAGGTTGAATATCACCGTAATATCGTCCCGTAATTTTACGAGTACGGTCCCAAACTTCACTCCAAGAACTCATGAGATTACTAGTTGCCTGGGAACATAGGTCGTGAGAATACAAGATTTTTTTCTCAACACCAGTTCTAGTAGCGATTCTGGCAGCACAATCCGCAGTTTCATTGCCCGCAATGCCGCTGTGACCCGGAATCCATACCAACACAATATCAAAACCTTTTTGGTGACACCTAAACAGGACTTCTCTAATTTTATAAATACAGGGGAATTTGACTCTGGCACGAAAAGGATTTGACAACAGCGACTGAAGGCAGCTTTTAGAGTCCGTTAAAATAATAGATTTGGCAAGATTATGGGATTCAGCAAAAACTATTGCCTCCAGAATAGCCAGTGCTTCTCCTGTAAAAACCGAAGTAAATGGATGCATTTTAAAACTTAAAACAATAGTGCTGCTCGGGAACCATACCGCTGAGCCCACCGAGCCCTCTTCTGATATTTTGGAGTCGTCCGTGAAGAAGACGGTATGGTTACTCCAGTTATTATCTAACTCCCTCCTAAGGTCCAGATTCGCGGACGGAGAGTTCTTTTCTATGCCTAGGTCAAGAATCACATAAGGTTTATATAATAAAGCATCATAATTTAATGAAAACAGAAAATTCATGCGAGACTGGTAAACAGGACAAGTTAAAGAGGTGAATCGTCTGAAACTATCAATAAAGCAAGGAGGGTCTTTGTGTGCCCAATACCTGGATGTTGAAACGTTATGTGAGAGAGCACGGAGTTTATTTAATAGTGTGCGGTTAGAGGACTGCAACGCTTTAGCTATAAATCTATCCGATAGCATATGTCTACGTAATCGTAATGGGGGGTCAAACAAGTTGTAGGGCGCTAATGGGCGACGATTTAATTGCACCCATAATGATTCTCATGCATTTCGCTTGTATTTTATCCAATGTTTGGAGAGCCATTTTACTGCATGGTTCCAGCAAGAATGAGCCATAGTCCAGATGGCTTCGAATTATTGCGTTATACAAAAGTTTCTGCGAGTATGGATGAGAACCCCACCACACTCCTGACAGAGCGCGGAGTATATTTAAATTTTTCTCGCACTTTTTGACAACTCTGATAAAATGGGGGACACCTGTCATTCTTGAGTCCAACGTAAGACCTAAAAACTTAACTTCCTCGTGGACAGGGATGCACTCACCATTGCAAGAAACTGTGACGTTAGGAATGCAGCGCTTGCGTGTAAATACTACCACACTGCTCTTGGGGACCGACAGGGCCAGTCCATGTGTAGAGAGCCATAACAGGTAGTAAAGCGCAGAGTTTAGCCTAGTGCTAGTAACTGATATGTCGGGCACTGAAATGTATAAGGCCAAGTCGTCAGCATATTGGAGGACGGAACAAAGCGAGTTAACAGAGAGCTCAAGGTCATACGTATAAATACTATATAATAGGGGGCTCAGAACCGATTCTGAGGGAGACCTTTCCAAAGGTGTCTGGGTTGAAGATAATCTTCCGACGTACGAACTACTACGGACCTACACATTAATAGATTCGTTATTACATGAACTAACCTCGGGGGAATACTCAGATGGTGCATTTTCTGCCTAAGTAGAGGTAGTAAGACGTTGTGATACGCCGCGGAGACGTCCAGAAAAACACCAACAAGGGAATTGTTGTCCGAGAAAGACAGGCGGATATCTGAAACTAGGACGCTTGGACTGTCCATTGTGCTTGAGCCTTTCCTAAACCCATATTGGCTTTCCGCTAGAATGTTGTTATTTTCGACGAACCATTCCAGGCGATTTTTAATGAGATGTTCCATGATCTTGGCCAAGCATGATGACAGCGCGATGGGTCTGTAATTGCTTGGGTCACCACTCTGTTTTCCTGGTTTTAAAATGGGAATGATTATTTGGGTACGCCAATCTTCCGGAGGGAGACTTGAAATTAAAATAGCGTTGGCGATTTTTAAAAACAGCTTTCTGACCTGAGCGCCACCATTGACAACGAAAGAATAAGGAATACCGTCAGCACCAGGCGAAGTATCATCTAATCCCAATAAGACTAATTCCAATTCTTCTGGGGAGAAGGGGGCGTCGAGCGGATGGGAGGAATTTGGAATAGAAATAATTGGCAGACTTTCCTTTAGAGAAGGCACTGAGTCTGGAGCTAGTCTCTGAGCAAATTCCATGTACCAGCCAGAGACCACGTTAGATGATAGGTTATTATCAACGCAAGCACCGCGAAACCGCTTTATATTTCTCCAGACAAGAGTCGGGTGAGTCTCAGGTGAAACGCTATCGCAAAATTTACTCCAAGATTCAAACTTTTTCCGGGCTAACAGTCTTTTTGTTTCCGCGCTGCACCGCTGGTAAATTATAAAATTATCCGGGGTCATTTGACACGCAAATTTCGATCCGCCTGTTTTCTTGCTTTAATAGCTTTGGTACAATCAGAGTCCCACCAGGGAGGAGCCCGAAGTTTCTTACCCCTAGGCTTTTTTTTTTAAACACGACTCTGCAGCTGAACCAATGGTGTCTCTTAAGATGGTTTACATATCTAGCTGATTTTCCTGAATATTAGATAGAACAATAGCAGCATCTAGCTTTTTGGAGAAATTCGCCCAGTCTGCTTTTGCTAAATTGTACTTTAGCAAAGGAGGGGGAGCTTTCCCAGATGGCACTTCTTTTCCTATAAACTCCAGGAGAATGGGGAAGTGATCACTACCTCGCGAGTCTGGCAGAACCTGCCAATTCAAGCTGGAGGCAATAGAACCTGATACCAACGACAAATCAACAACGGATTTAGGATTTTGCGTGGGATAAACTCTTCGGGTCGGAGATCCGTCATTTAATATGCAGAGATTAAGGTCATCACAGAGGTCCAGAAGGAGGAAACTGAACCCATCGCTCTTATGAGAACCCCAAATAGTGTTGTGGCTATTAAAATCTCCCATTAAAACTAGAGGGCCAGGGACAGCAGAAAGAAGTGATTTGAGCTCTGAGTAAGCAGCTGGTGAAGGGTGGGGGACATAAATGGACACGAAAGAAACATTAAATGCTCTCACTGCAATAATATTTAGCAGATCTGAGTGGGGGGGAGAGGGATTAAAGTGTATCCAATTCGACGATTACACAGAATGACAGAACCGGCATACCCGTCAACTCTGTCATCCCGGAGGCATGAGTAACCCGCAACTCTAAACAGAGATCCGGGCCTCAACCACATCTCCTGGACGGCGAGAATAGACGGGCAATGTTGGTTTATTAGATCAATTAGCTCGTTTTTCTTAAATCTAATACTTCTACAGTTCCATTGGACAATTTTGAGAAGGGGGTCCATTATTGGGAACTAACTGTGCCAGTATTTGTCTCACGTTGTACGGTAACTCTATATTTTCAAAGCGGGAACATATGTTCACCAAGCAGGAGGCTAGCAGTTCCAGGAGGTTGTCGTTGGGAGTGATGGGGGACTCTCGAGGGGCCTTTTCATAAGAGGGTTGTGAACAAGCACAACCGTTTTTCTGTTCGGACATGGGGACACTGATGATATTAGAGTGGGCTACTTTATCATATCCGTGGGATGATGCAGGTGACTTTGCCTTGACTGGGGTAAAAACCGTCTTTCTGTAGGAGTAGGACTCATTATAATTTGATGGCCCTTGAGGTCTAGCTTGATGGGGACTAGCTATTGAAGTACGAGCTATATCGGCATATGGTCTACGTACGGATGAAAAGCGAGAGGAAGCCTCATGATACGAGACATTTTCTTGAGACATTGTTATTTTTATTGTCTTTTGTCTTGAAAATTCCGGGCACGACTTATCGGTGGCCATGTGATGACCAGAGCAGTGTAGGCATGTAGCCTCCGTAGTTGTACAGGTATCTCCTGGGTGTGGCTGACCGCATTTAAAACATCTGGGCTTTGAGCGACACTGGGCTTTTATATGCCCAAAGTGGCAACAGTTATTGCACTGAATAGTGGGCAGAACATATGAATCCACAGGTAGTGAAGTGTAGAAGCACCTGATATGCGAAGGGAGGATTTGTCCTGAAAAGGTAAGTACAACTGTTTGAGTGGGGACCCAAAGAGGAGCCTCACCGGTGCGAAAAACTTTGCGGTTAAATCTTCTAGCCTTGATAACAGTGGCCTGGACTCCGGGCACAGAGATTGCTTCAACTAATTCCTCCATTGAATACTCTACCGAAACATTGCGAACAATACCCATGCGAGTCACTGCGTGAGTGGGAATGGTGGCAGCATAGTTATTGGAACTCAATAGAGAGTTTCCCACAAAATCATTGGCAGCAGAGCCAGTCTTGAATTCCACAGCAATACGATTCCTACCCATGCTTTTTACTTATACAACTCCAGCGAAATGGTTCTTTGTCAGAAACTGACCAAATTTAACTGCTCTGATAGAGGTGCCAGATGCAGGATCAGCCTCCTGTCTGTGAATATGGACCACGAAAGGGGGGGCGGGGCGTCTTGATCATTATATTTCTTTTTGTCAAAATCCGGGCTTACGAAAACGGACTGCACCGACGGCGCGGCGGACTCCGGATCCGAGATATGTTTTTTGGGAGCATTAGAAGCATGGTTCGGCCCAGAGGACGAACCAGCACGCTTTCTTCCAAGGGAATGTTCTTGAGAGAACAAGGGTGGAGATAACTCGCCTTCCCCGGTCGGAATATCCGGAGGGATGTCCGGCGGATCAGGCAGTTCTTTCCCCATACCCTCCCCTAACCTATAACTTTAGGTAAACAACACAACTTACGTAGTAAACACTTAACAGAACATGCAATCCACAGTAAATAGGACAACAGAGAAGAAATACACAAAAATCTATCAGCGAATCACTGAAAAAACCAAATTCCACTTAAAAGCGTGTTACAATTTTCACTCTTAGATAAGATAGATAGATAAAAGATTTATTCCCATAAGACACACACATGTAGGTATAAATATATCATCACATATTACATCACAAATTAACAGTACAGAGTTGACATTGACAAAACGTAAACATACAGAATAGTGATACAAACATAACTCAGTTGTGCGGTACAGTAAGTACCTATTGGTGAGATAGGGACGAATGCTGAAAATGTTTCAACGTGTGTGTGGCAAATGCAAACGGGTTCCGACTCAGCATGTGCTGAGAGTTTAAGAGGAAAACTCTAGCGCTGGTATTCTGCCGGTACCCAGTGTGAGCGGCGTGCAGAGCTCAAAGAGGTGAGTAAATGATATGTTTCTTATATATACATGTACACACATACACACATATATACACACATATATACATATACATACAAAATAAGATATACGTATGTGAAAATATTATATGTATCATATCCAAACAGATTTAGTAAAGCGAGAAATTAATCGAGCCTGTGCAAACTTTGCTTACCTACTCAAAGCCACAGTTGATAATAAGAATAAGATAATTATTAATTAAATTTGGTGATTAATTAAGAATAAGATAAAAGATGTCATCACAATTTATTATTACTATACTAAGTCGTGCTGAGTCTTCGAGGCCTATGGGCCAAAATAAAAATAATAAGTACAAAATAAAAATAATAAATGTCCAACTAGAATAGATTATTGAATTGTATTGTAAATTGAATTGTATTATAAAATTTAAGATCGATATAAACATTAAAGATGTCATCATAGAATAAAATTGTATAAGTGTAAATAATTATAAATCGAATTATAAGCAACAAGTAAACATTGTGTACGTAGGAAACAAAGGATCAGATATTTATGTCTCGTAATCTCTAGTCTGATAACTTTTTAGGGCTGCAATTTCTGCTGGTCCAGCAGAAACTTTTTAAAATGCACCCTAAACGTGGCCCTTGACTGAAGTTGGCGGAGAGGTGGAGGTATATCATTCCAACACTTTGTGGCCTGAAACCGGAAACTGCCACGAAAAGCGGCAGTTCGGTGATGCGGCACACAAAGTGGATTTGAACATATCCTAACGCTACCCCCCATTGCTCTCCTCCATATTAGCTTTTCAAATAAGTAAGCTGGCTTTTTCGTCTTTATTACACCAAACAATAGAACTGCCATGAATAATTTCAGATTACTATCCATTTTTAAAAGATTTGCGTTGTCTATGTATGGTGTGACGTGAGCCCGAGAAGGAATGAAGAAACAAAAACGAGCGATTCTTCCAAACAGAATCGTGGTAGTAGTTATTATTATTATTTCTTATTGATATGGCAACCAGCCGATGTCGACAAATTCTGCCACAGTCAAGTCTTGACACGAAATGAGCAATTTTTTTTTTTATGTTTACCTACTAATTTTGATTTCTTTGTGAAGACTTTGAACTAAGTGTGAACTAAATGAATGTTCTATCTACAGCAACTCTGAAACAATATAAAATTAACAATGAGTACATTAAACTGAAATAATACATATTTTTAAAACTAAATACACGCTTAATAATACAACAACTAAAATAAAACTCTAATTATAACTTAATATCATTTTCTCCAATGAATTTTATAAGTAATATATACAGGCCCATGGACGACGATAAATGCGTTAATAAACACATGAAATTAATTGGTAGTGGAATATCTACAGATGGAATGCAACTATACAAATTAACTGATCTATTATTATTTGAGCAGTTAAAGAAAATGTGGTCGAGATCACCCTCCTCCAGATCACACTCACAAATCGAGTTATCACGCACTCTGATTTTATTTAAAAAGACAGGCGTACAACAGTGACCGATCCGAAGCCTTGATATCACCGACACTACCCTCTTACCAACCTTTTTAAATTTGAAAAACCAAGGTTTGGGTGTTATAGTTGGTTGAATAGAGAAAAATCGAGAACCCTTGAAGCGACTACTCTCTTCCCACAGGGTCGACCAGTGGACGTAAAGACGTGGCTTTGACAACGCTAGCAAGTCATAGGGATAGTGAGAGGAGTGCTTCAAGTCCACTTCGTGAGTACAGGCGTGTTTAGCAATAGCATCTGCATTCTCATTGCCCAAAATACATGAGTGGCCAGGTATCCAGACCAGGTTGACTTCAAGGTTATTCTTATAACAATTTAGCAAAGATTTTTTAATATCCATAATGAGTTTACTATTTAATTTTGACTTGAACTGATTCTGGTCCAGAGCTTGGAGGCAACTTAGAGAGTCAGTAAAGATAACTGCATTATTAATATTGTGCGATTCAACGAAAAGACAGGCCTCCAATATTCCAATACACTCGCCAGTAAATACAGTGGACTCCGGAGGGCATTTAAATTGAATAGCCAATTTAGAGTTTTCTAAAAACACCGAAACACCTAGTGAGGAAGATGATGATAACTTCGACGAATCAGTGAAAAATCTTTTCCACCCATTCCATCGCTCACTTATAGCAGCATTAAATTTGGAGTTGGCTGAAGGATCATCTTTACCTATACCGATGCTCAGAATTGTTTTAGGCTTATACTGAATTACATCAAAGCTGTAATCAAAAATAGGCACTTTACTGGTTGTTACCATAGAGCCCTTGAAATTCTCTAACCATCTGAAACTCTTGACAATTTGAGGAACTTCTTTGTTATTCCAGTAGGAACTTGTAGAAGTGAGGGAATCAAGCTCTTGTAATTTTCGAGGGAGGATGTGAGACGTACGGGAACAAACTTTGGTTATAAAGCGGTCCGAAAGTAACTGGCGTCGAAGATGAAGAGGTGGATCAACAGCCTCAACTTGAAGGGCATTAGTCGGTGTCGATTTCATACAGCCTAAAACAAGTCGCAAACATTTATATTGAATGCGATCTAACTTAACTAGCGAGGTTTTATTCATTGGCTCCAGGGCGAAACAACCGTAATCAATAACGCTTCTAATCAGAGCATTATATACTAATTTAAGGCTAAAGGGGTGTGCACCCCACCAAACCCCAGCAAAAACGCGCAGGATGGTATAAACGCGTTCGCATTTTTTAACCAAGTGTTCAATGTGATAGACGCCAGTTAACCTAGGATCCAGATGGACACCAAGAAATTTTACCTTCGATTTCAGAGGGATAGGGATATTTTCAATGCTTACCTCTATGTCGGGTATACGCCGTTTTCTAGTAAATACCAATAGGGAACTCTTTTGAGCTGACACAGAAAGGCCATGGGAGAAGAGCCAGTGACTAAGGGATTCAAGAGATAAGCTCAAAGAATTCGCTGCGTCCTCAATGGAATTGTCAGAGACATACAAAGCCACATCATCAGCATACTGAAGGATTTCACAGTTATAATTAAGGCTAGAATTCATGTCGTGGGTATAGAAACAAAAAGTATTGGGCTTAACACCGAACGTTAACCATAACATTCTGGTACCAGAATGTTATGGGAGGCCTTTCCATAACATTCTGGTACCAGAGTTAAACTCTGGCAGTCGGAGAGTTACAGACCGAGCCATTAACAAAAGGTGAATGCAGCGAACAATCTTTGGGGGGATCTTTAGCTGAAGCAATTTATTTCTAAGAATTGAAAGGATAACACTATCATAAGCTGAGGAAATATCCAAGAAAGCTGCCACCGTCAACTTATTTTTACTAAAAGCTATCCTAATGTCGGTCACAAGTACTGCGATACTATCTACAGTTCCCACCCCCTTTCTGAAACCGAACTGCGTTCTAGGTAAAATGTCTCTATTTTCTACAAGCCACTCAAGACGATTTTTAATAAGATGTTCTAGAATCTTTGAAATATGAAAGAGCTATAGGACGGAAACCATTCGGATCATCAGAGCTTTTCTGAGGCTTAAGGATGGGCATGACCAATTGTTTTTTCCAAGATTCTGGAACAAAACCTGTTTCGAAACACATGTTTGCAAATTTTAAAAAATAATCGATTGTCTTAGGTCCTGATTTTGATAGGAACGAATATGGGAAGCCATCCTCTCCTGGAGCAGAGTTCTTTACGTGGCATAAAACAGATGCCAATTCGTCTGCAGAAAAAGGTTTGTCTAAAGGGTCCTGAGAGCTATTGGCAGAGACATCAGGAACCCATAATTCTTCTTCATTAGGGACATAGGGAGGAGCTAGTTTAATAAAGTATGCTTCGGCAACTTCATCCGAGATATAAGAGGATTGTTTAGGAGAAAAACTATTTCTAAAACGATTGATTTGTCTCCACACTAGAGAAGGTGGAGTTGATGGAGATAAAGCAGAACAAAACGCTACCCAACCTGCTCTTTTCTTCCTTCGTAGAAATCTTCTAGATTTGGCCAGAAGCCTACGGTACTTAATTAAGTTATCGATAGAGCAGAATTCATTACAGATTTTTTCTGCGTCAATACGTTCTTTAATGATACGTGTACACTCCTCGTCCCACCAAGGAGGAGAAGGGATTTTTCCAGTGCGCAGTTTTTTAGCTGGGAAAGAATTCCCGGCAGAAAAATTTATGGCATCGGCGAAAGCATTATAGGTAGAAGCTAAATCAGAATTTTCAACGTTAGGTAGGGATGGAATCTCTCCCTCTAAAGTGTCTGAGTAAGTGACCCAACCATTTTTAAAGTAGAGCCAATTTAATAGGCCACATTTGCCATGTGTCAGTTTTAGCTTCATAGTGAGGTGAACTGCTAAAAATCATCGATTAAATCGAATGATTCGATACGGACTTCAAACATTTATGAATCGAATGCAGTTATTGTGAAAGAGTACGTATAGGTAATGTAATTTTAATTGAGTTCCATCGAAAATCAAATCAAATAAACAATTATTAATCAAATCCCTGTCCCATCATTGTCTAAGCAAAATTTATAAAACAAAATAAGACACGTATATAGTTTAACCAAGAAAAACTGCATTTATTCACTAGAACTAATAGAACTATAACGAGTGTTGTCATCGTTATCACTGCTGTCCGCTCCCAAAAATATAATAAATTCTTCTTCGATAATGTTGTCTATTCTCACATCTCGTTCAAAATCATCGAAAATTATTTTCTTTGTTTTCTCGACGACTTTTCTCCAGTCTTCTGAAGTGACTTCTGCACATGCAGTTTGTAGCTGAACCATCATTTTTGCAGTACTGAAGGGTGGCTCAGTATTGTTACGCGCTGCATGACCCTTTTGTTTGTGCCCAAATAAGCTCGATAGCGTTATACTGGCAGTGGTAAGGTGGCAATCGAATAACTTCGTGTCCATGCTCTAGTGCTATTTCATCAATTACATAGCAAGGCTTGGATGGCTTGTTTGCTTTTACCAAATTCAACAACTCAGCTTTCAATAAAGATGGACTTGCTTCCACATTTTTTTTTCCAGCCACGAGACAATTTCTTGCTTTTTATTTGCTTTAGTTGGTGGTTTATCAACTTGTACAAAGTTTGGACCTGGAACGAACATTATGGACAAGCTCTAGTGTTGCCAAGAACATCCTACGAGTTTTTTTTTGCCTAAAAGTGTAATAATATTATAATGAAACGAGAAACAAGACAATATTTACAAGATAAATCGTCTAAAAATTAACACTCAAACGAAAAAGATATTTATAAAACACAACAAATATTTGACTTTGACCTTATACAAAGGATTACCTGCGTTAACAAGTAGTCTTCGGATACATAAAATGAAAAAACGTTAGACCTGGCTGAACGGACGAAAGTCCTTTGCCTATTCTGCTATCAGCAGAAAAACAAGATAAAAAAAATGAAACTGATTTTGTCTTTATTCAATTATTTTTGTATTTTTTATATTATTGAAAGAATAATATAATAATGAAAACAAAACTCTTGACAAACATTACGCATAGGCCAAAAACAAAAAACTAAAGTTTTATTACGATACAGGTCTTGTATGGACACCTGTATAATAATATAACTTTTTAATCATAACGATACACCTATACAACCTCCAGCTGGACCAAGAAGGTTGAACCTCTACTTAAAAAAAAAGGTTTCAATGAACGAGTCCGCGCCGACGCAACACGCATGCGCAATCGATGTTTGCGCCTTGGCGCCAATATTTAACATTTAAAAAAACTTTTCAATATAAACAAAATTTGGTTCTGTTTTTATGTAAGTATTATAGTATGAGAATAGATAAAGTAGTGTATGACACTGTACAATACATAACTTGGTCTTATAACAATCGTGTGATACTATAAAAAAACTCGCCTACAGTTCATTTCTTTAAAATACACTAGTGTTATAAGAACCCTTATTATGCAACGGTATCTTAAACTACTATTTTCCCTTCTCATGCTATAAAAGTTCGTCTTTATGTGATGCATACTAGTTCTACAATCTACTAATAAAATAATCACAATATGGAATTATGTATGGCGATACATTCCTTTACTTAGGTAATCATTGCATTAAATACAACTTTTTCACTTATGATTCCTTTGATTTTTACGGTAACATCCCTAGTTTTTAAAAACAAAAAGGGTTGACCGACATAACCTTGTGATGAAGTTCAGTTTTTTAGGACAAACATTGTTTATTAAGTTTAGAATGGTTTATTAGTCAAAGTAAATCGTAATAATGCTTTCTTTTGACATTATTACAATAAATTTGTATTATTAACTGAAGAAAGTGAAGCAATTGTGCAGTTCTAATTTTGAAAAACTAAATAATATTGTGTGCCCTGCGTTACAAGGTTACGTTGACGAATTTTGATGGAGTGTCAAATGTGACCTATTAAATTGGCTTTACTGTAGTAAGTCGATATTTCAGTAAAGGACTAACTGACTTTTCTGGGACAGATTTATTAGGTAAACAAACAAGGATTGGAAAATGATCACTTTCATAAGTGTAATTTAAGCGATCCCAAATACAACGAGAACTTAAATCCAGTGAACAGATAGTTAAGTCAACACAACTTTTCCTCCCTCCTATGTAACCCCTACGCGTAGGTCTACCATCATTTAAGACACATAGACCTGCATCATCAATGGCCTCAATGAGTTCCTCCCCAAAGGTGTCACAATGGTCTGAACCCCATCTATAGTGATGCCCATTAAAATCGCCCATAATAATAACTGGAGCTTGTAACTGTGACATAAGTAAATTAATTGATGGAATTAGTGTGACGGAAGGGTTTGAAATGTAAATAGAGACAATAGTAATGACTAAAGATTTTACACCGACCAAATTAACATCACTGCCCAGATGGGGAAGAGAAACTACTGAAAAAGGAATTTTGTTACTGACAAGAATGGCACAACCACCATAGTTGTCAGCCCTATCATTGCGAACACAATTATAGCTATTTACATTAAAATTGGAACTTGGCTTTAGCCAAGTTTCACTCAGGCAGCAAATTGCTGGTTTGTATTTGTTTAAGATATGAATTAGTTCATGTTTTTTATTGTTTATGCTTCTCACATTCCACTGAAGAAGATGAAGGGTCATTATGAAAATAAAATAAAATATTACTAAGTTTTTGGGCAACGTGGTCAGGTAGGGACTTGGCAGTAATAAGTTTAGTGAGAAGGGAAACAAGCTGCTCAATGGGATCCTCAGTAGCTATATTTGCTGAAAGTTGATTTTGGCCTAGAGCACAACCATTACAGGATGGTGAAAAGGAATAGTCCCTAGTCAGTTCTTGATGTGCAAGCCTATCATACCCTGGAGTAAGGGGAGAATGAGTCTTTGGTTTTGAAAAGACAGTTTTTTTATATGCTCTACTAGATTGCTGCCTTTGAGTGGGGCTAGACAGTGACTGTGAAAACAAGGGAGGGGATGATTTCACTGCGTTTGCATAAGTTCTGGAAATAGCAGGTATCCTTTTATTTGCCTCAAAATATGAAATAGCTTGCTCCGCCATTAGAATTTTAATAGCACGCTGTCTGCTGTATTCTGGGCAATCCTTGCTAGTAGCAGGATGTTCACCATCACACAGCAAACATGTAGCCTCACATTCATTAATCTCGCAACCATCACCAGGATGGTCTTTTCCACACTTATAGCATCTAGGTTTTGACCGACACTGATTTCGTGTATGTCCAAACCGGCAGCAATTATAACATTGCACTGTTGGATAAGTATATTGCTCAACCTCTAGAGCAGAGTAGCAACAGAATACTATTTTAGGGAGGACCTGCCCATCAAATGTAAGGACCACTGTCTGCCTTGGGACCCATACTGAGTGACCTTCATTATCAATAGTTTTCCTATTCATTCTGCGAACTTTAATAACATTTCCACAGCCTGTTGGAACTTTTAACAAATTTTTTACTTCGTCCTCTGACCATTCAGTTGGAACCCCTCTTACGAGGCCCATTCGAGTCACATTATATTGGGGGACTACTGCCTTGAATTGATTCTGCTCTAGAACCGGATTAACAATGAAGGCATTTGCATCTTCCGGAGATTTAAACTCGACAGAAACTCTGTTGCGCCCTAATCGTTTTATGCCATCGTTCAAGACATTACCAATGTTGTGCTTCAATAGGAATAAGCCAAACTTAACATGGTGCAAGCTTGAACCAGAATTCTCCTCTGCCTGGACTTTTGAGACATGCACAATAAATGGGCCTTTGTCGAATGCAGAGTACTTTTGCCTAAGATCAAGAGTAGCTCGGGGAAGTTTAGATGGTAACTCAGGTGGCGGTCCGGAGACTGCAGCACGCTTTCTACAGGTACTATCAGAAGTATCCATCTGCTGGCACATCGGCGATTCTTGAGGTAAGGTGATCGTACAAACCGGCTCATATTCAAAAGGGACTGGGTCCGGGGGCTTAGGCGGGTTCTTTTTGTCACCCATATTGAAGAAAGGTAATGATAATACTCACCGAAAACTGCTGAATCTAACTAATGGAAGTAATTAACTACACAATGATGATGAATAATAAGAAAAAGCCAACAAAAAGAATAAAATGGAAAATTCCGGAAAAAAAAAACAAATGAAGCGCATGTACCAGCCAAGAGCCCGACACAGACGTGGTAGTAGTCAGCCTAGCGCAAGTAGGAACTTTGAATTATTTGTTCGCATTTAGCCCCGTTTTAATGGCGGACATATATTTGTCTCACTCTTTAATACTACTTACTCTTTCTTTGTTTTCAATGTCAAACTGAAAACATAACAAATATGGCGGAACGCGGCACATATTAGAACGTTTTCTAGTTAAATTTTTTGTGTTTTAAGTTTGTTCAATATCTAGCTGTGTGTATCTTGTTGTACAGTGTTTAGTGATTTTCTTTTAATAGTGGCATTGATCGGATGGTGTCGAACTTGTGCCATTTGTAAAATAAGATGCAGCCGGTCAAAGGGTACCAAAAGAAAGTTTATGGGTAAATTTCTTAGGGATGAAGACCGGTAAGTATTTCTGGCTACAGTTTTTGTCATCTTGCACAAGAGCAAGATCATAAATATGTTAAATAACGTAATTAATATACTATGAGAAAAATACTGTTTCAATGTCATAGTGATGAGCCATACACATATTCAATATCGATAAAAAAATATCTGATAAGCACCTTGGTCAGAATTACTACTCAGTGTACGACGGGTGAATTGCTGTAAGCCATAACAATGTTTCAACGATGCACTATTAGTGGCTGCATTGAATGTTGTTTTTTTTTTTTTAGATGCAGACAATGGGTGAAAATTGTGGAAGATCTTATATCGTATATCCCCATCGAAAAACTCCACCAACATAAATATGTTTGTAGAGATCATTTCCGGCCGAAAGATTTTAAAAGGAAGCCGATTAAAGAAATGATTAGTTGTGTTATAAACTTATAATGTAACACTTACTACATTTCATGAATAATTATGTTATAAAACACAAAATACACCTTGCTTTACAGCGAACATTTGAATGTATTTTGCTCCGTCATTTAGAACGCAATATTATTATTACGTCTTAATACATAAATGACATACTTTGATGAACATTTTTTTACAGGGCTGTATCTTCTCTACTTATAAATGCGCCTCCTCTTCCTGATTACTTACTAGCTGAGTTTCCTTACCACGTAGCCACGTCGCATCACTTGAAACTGGTTAGTGATTGGAATTACTAAAATATTTTTTTTACTAATTTTTAACTTAAAATATTTTTTTATAAAAATGTATTTGATAGTTACATAGTCAATTATGCAGTTATGTGGTAAACAGGAACCAACTATTTTTTTTTCGGACTATTCTTGCAATTGTTTATTTTCAGATTCAGCTATACAAAAACCTATTAGTTGTCGAGCTTCACAAAACAACTCTGGTACGTAGACTTTTCATGTATCGCTGAAGTTTTTTGTAACTAGAGTTTGTTTACTTTGATAAATTACAAAGTGTTATCATTTTCAGCACCTTGTACAGCAGCCAAAATATCAGCTGTTGCTATTGGTCTAGTAAGGTTTGACCACAATTATTGTGGCCTGGAATCTCAGCATATTTATTAGAACTATCCCGGTAAGTAGCATAGTTTACCAACAAATTAATAATCAATAACGACTCAACTTAACTTTTTTTGACGATTTCAGCACCTGAATCCAAACCACCGATTGATGAAGTTCGCTCAGATTGGACACCTCTAAGGAAAAACCAAATAGCTGCTGAAATAAATTCAATAGACCTTGACTACAATTATTGTGATTTGATAATCAATAATAAAATACTAATTTCATTTGTCGTTTTATTGAAAACATTGATTTTTATTAATTTCATTTTGCTAACTGCGGAGCCCCTGGATGAAAATTTATCGATATCGATAAATGTAGTACCAATGTAAGTGGACGTCCCTAATGCACAGACAAGTTGTTATGTTGGTAGCACTTTTGACATTGCATTTTTGCTCTATTGGTTGGTATTGCTAACGGGGCTAAACTCATTACAAAAGCTTATAGGGAGGTCCCGTCTCTTAAAAGGTAGTGTTTGTATGCTCTGTGGTAGTAGTTATTCCGTGGAAAAACTACCAATAGCCTGTCAACTTCATCTCATCTATCAAACACATCGATGTCATTCACATGTCACACTAAACCACAGACAAATCGAATCGCGAGCTTTTTTTTTTTTTAATAAAGGGTTTTACGGCCCTGGATCCGTGTCCTTTTGAGCCTTGAGTATTGTATTAGTTTTTTATAGTATTAGTTTTCAGATAAGAGCACTTATCACTTCCGCGAATCGCGAGCTCTACCTACACACAGAGTATGTAACATATGACGTCACGCCGAATAATATTCATTTTAATTCGTAACTCCCTCTACGTTTTAATTAAATAACAAAGATAACTGACATGGTCCCACCAGGACAAAAGTCCCGAAATAAATAAAGATAAAAAAAAAAAAGATAAACTCGATTAATCATGAAAAAAATTAAATTAGTTTTTTAAAATACGTCTACTATCAGAATATAAAATAAAATCCGATCATAAAAAAAAAAAAACTTTGCATCCCTAAATAAACTCGATCAATCACGAAAAATGAAATTAGTTTCTTAAAATTACGTCTACTAGGTATTCTATTATAAAATAAAATCCGATCATAAAAAAAACTTTGCATCCCTAATAGTCCGCCACTGCACACCATTACCCCGAGTACACTTTGGCAATGGCGAGCAGTGGGCCATTTTGGACCATTGCACAGTGGCTCCACCTCAATACAAGGGTATGACAAAAATCGAAAGTAGCAGTTTTCACATTACTTTCTAGCTTTTTAGCATATATTAATATTTAAAAGTGGAATTCAGTGAATAAAAAACATGTATAGGTATCAAAAAAGGTATATTTGTATATATGTATTGAAAATTTTCAAACAAAATATATCTAACACAACAAAAAACAAAATGTATTTACGTACATGCGTAAATAAAAACGTACTAAAACTAAGTAAATAATATATTATAAATTTTCTAAGACATAAATACTGATGTTTTGTTAATTTGCGTCCAACTATTAACGCTAACAACTCACTAGGTGTGGCTTCAATTTCTTCGGTTGAATGAAGTGACGTATCACTCACACTCAAAGAAGATGCCATTGAAGAATCCAGCTGAGAAATTTCAGCTTTTCTTCTCAATTTCGTTCGTTTTGAACAAAATAAGAATGGTTTTTGTGGTCGCTTTTTTGTTGAACTTTCCTGTGCTTTCTGATCCGTTGAAGAAGTCGCATTGCTCGCACTGCCCGTCAAAGATATACTTTCGACAACAGAAAACCATTCATGTGTTGATTTTATGCGACGCTTCTTTGTAGAAATGGCCAATTTTTTTAATTATGTATTTAGTCTTTTCTCTCAAAAGTTGGAAGTCTACATTTTCTTTGTCTTCAATTTCCAACTCTTGGATTATGTCAGTGACAACATTCGAAGCGATTTGAGTGTAACCGAGCCGATCTCCACGGTATTTAGACCATAAGTTTAATATTTGATGCCTTGTTATTTTTATTGAGATTTCAATACCTAAAACCATAACAAAATACACTTAAAAAGTTGAAATTCCTCAAGTCTACGTTTTTGTAGTAGTTGCTACGAAGCTGCTACGCTTCGATGCGTAGCACTTAAATATTAAATAACTTGAGCAGCCGGACGCTGCCGGAAAAGATTTTAGTATCCAGTTAAAGTACACAAAAATACCTTCAATATGATGGTAAAATGATAAGGGACTTCGATGGACTTCATTTCGAAAAGTCTAAATTAAAAATGAGATTGTCAAAAAAAGTTCGTAATAAATGCCTTTACTTTGCCAGCTACTTCCTAGGTAACAGAATGATATTTTGAAATTATTTTTACACATAAACATTATACATACCATTGCGTTGAAGCTCCATCGTTGACACACTTCACAGAAACTCCAAATTCCAGGTAGTCTCTTAACAAAAGAAGTGATGCACGCTAATGACTCACTGTTAACAATTTATTGATAACGATGTGTCTACTTCAGAGGTCGAAAAGATACTGATTGTGTCACTAATTTAATGCAATATTTATAGTTTTAAAAGGTTTGGTATGTGTATACGGCCATGCAATTGGAAATTAACACGAAATACATTTTTGTTTTTTTCATTTTTGTCATACCCTGGCGCCACAGTGCATTGTGGACTGGCCGCATTAGATAGCGTCTCTCTCACAGAACAAACTGCCTCTATCTGTATGTAGTCTGTGAATCTAGCAAAATAAGGTTATGTCATATGGTCAATATGTCTGTCTATTTTGTGGGTTATGTTTCCACCATTATACTTATTACTACCTAATGTGATCTGATCATTATGAGTGAAATATTGAAAGATAGCCGTTTTACCAAATATCTGAATGATCCAAGGTACAGACAAATCCCTAAACATGAGCGAAAAGTTAAAATTGACAAACGTTTTGAGTCCATGTTCAAGGACGAGAAGTTCAAAGTGAAATATACAATCGATAAGCGGGGTCGGCCGATAAATGAGACCTCTACGGAAAATTTAAGGAAGTACTATGACTTAGAAGAGTCAGACGCGTCCAGTTCCGAAGAAGATGAAGGTGTCAGTGTGGAGAAACAAAGACCTGTCGAGAAATCGGAGATTTACTTGGAGCCACAAAATGCTGACACGTCTGGGCGCTTCGTGCGACGCCCGCCCAGCGAAGAAGAGCAGGTACATGACAACGAAGGTCTGAAGAACGACAAACTGGTGCGAGGGCAGCTGGATCGGAAAACAAAAACGAAGTTACTGGACTTAGATGTAGACTATGCGCGAGGCGAAGGTTTGTTTTATTCTAGGCGCAATTTCATATTATAACACTTTATACTAGAGCTATTGGTAACCTTTGGGTTGGTTGGTAAAGTTGGGGGTCTTTACCTGTCTATGACTGTGCCAAAACCAAGAAAGAGTTATGATTTTTGCAGTCTATGTATGTTTGTATCCACAGTTGTTCCACCATAGGTCATTAACGGGAGGTGTCAATAATTTCATTATTATATTCTAGGTGACATAGGCTACATTTTAAATTGACTAGATCAATGAAGGATGTCACATCCAGAAAACTGAGGGTCTCTATAGTTTTTGGCTATATTTTTGATTATATGTTTTTTTTACTAAAAGGATAAAGATAGTAAAATATTGTAAATATTAGATATTAAAATCTCCCCAAGTAGCAGAAAATTATAATACTACTTCCTTACAACGCAATCAATTGTCCTGGACCCAAACTAGCATACCCTGTACTATGGTAACCAGGCAAGGATATCAAAAACATGGAAATATACCCAAACTGAAGACATCTGTCAAATGTATGGTAGCCTCAATTGGTAGTCGAAATATTGACAATAGCAACAAATTTAATTACCCATAATTTTAAAGGTCGGTCAAGTGTAAATATAATCATAATAATACTCACTGATTTCAAGTATTTTTGTGAATAAGTATGTGACTAAATCAAGCTTTGTTTCATATGTTAGTTTTGTTTATAGAGGTAGGTTTTTCAAAGAGTTTTTCTATCAAATCCTGCCCTCCTATTACCTAGCAGATCACTCTATCGAGTAAAGCATTTAAACAACTCCAGAGTGTCAAAAAATGCACAGCCGGAGTAGCTTAAAAAAAGTAAAAATCTGCGTCACTCAACTCAGTAGTGGTTATATACTCTTTGGATACTTAAATAGTAATGCCCCTGGTATCTCAGTTTAAGATGTACTTTCCATTTAGTTTTTTTTTCTTTAAAGTTAATTGGATCAGCCCTTATCGAACTATTTTCCCTGAGAGATCAAATGCGAAATGAGAACATCAGGAGACAAATCCAAGTCATAGACATGGCAAAATTTATTAAGACAGTGAAATCGAAATGGCTAGATATTGAAGCTGAAAGATGACAGATGGCCATTGAATGTGTAAATGTGGACCACCTAAAAAGTGAACCTCCATACATGTGTCACATTGTAGAAGTCGGTGCCCAAAATGTATACGATGCTCATGTAACTTTTCACCGGCTCCAAATTATACTTCTACAATGCCTTTAAGTATGCACTTACATTGAATTTAATTACACATTTTGTTAAATTAATTCTGTTGTGTGTTGTCAAGTTGGTTTCTATTTTTAAAAATAACTTAATTTCTACTGTGTTCTGAGTTAAGTCATTAATGCTACCCCAAATTTAACCTCAGTATGGGCAGGCCTTCCACCAGATGGTCTGACGACCTGGTTACAGTGGTGGGGAATCACAAGGCGGCACAAGACCAGGAAGTTTGGAAAGCCCTGAAGCAGGCTTATCGCATGCAGTGGCCGTCAAATGGCTGACGATGATGATGAAATATAATATCATTTGATTCAAGAGATTCCAATACTTTAAATTAACAATCAGGATGGATAGAAATGAAAATAAAAACTTAAGGGTTTATACTTTACTGTCACCTAAAAAGCCTCTGTGTATAGTAGTGACCTCTTTATGATTTTAGGGCTCCTGCAGACCGACAGCTCATCTGATGAAGAAAGCAGTGAAGAGGAAGAAGACAGTGAGTTGGAACATGAGTGGGGAGAGCTGGATGCAGATGCTGGTACCATTGATGAGGCCACTAAGCGGTAAAATTATGACCATTATATATTGTTCATGATTTTTACGAGTGCTCGTACTATCTTGTGTGTACTGGTGACCTACCAGTAGCTTTTTTTTTGACGAAATTGAGCCTTGGCAAGTATTCCTGGCCAGGCTATGCATTTATCCTTCCAAATTGATTGACGACCTCCATGGCGCATCCGTTGCGCATCTGCCTACTACCCGTCAGAGGTTCGAACCCTGGCTGGGAACAAAAAAAAACCAGGCCTTGGATGTTCACATGTTTGTGATGTCGCTGTTTCTGGTTCCTACGAAACAGGGTATCCTAGTGTGGGCCCAGAAGCAATGCATGTGCCTATATGTAAATTGGAAAAAATATATTTACATTCCTTCTATATTTATTTATTTTCATCATGGTTACAGTAAATCTGTTAGTAAAAAGTAATTGCTGCACATTGTTGTATAGCCATTTACACTTACATAATTGCACAAAAAAACATTAACATAAATAAAAACTTAAATGAAATGTATTGTGACGAGAGTGTTGTATGAGTTGGTCGGGGCATCACTTAACACTTCACCAATTTGTGTTCATAATTGTCAGGACAAGTTTTGTACGAAAGAATACATTTTAATACTGATAACATAATTTTTCACACATTTTTTTGGTGGATGGGGAGCCAGATATCATCATAAACCTCGGCATGTTGCAATCACAGTAGGTATTAAGGTGTGGAATGGGAGCTGTAATAGATAAAATGTACAATGTGGTAATATTGTCGGTTTCAGGATAGCTATCTGCAATATGGACTGGGACAACATAAAGGCTGATGATGTGATGGTGCTGCTCAGTTCCTTTCTCCCTGCCGGAGGTGTTATCCATAAAGTCACGGTATTATAGCTCTTATACTCATACATTATGTAAAAAAAATACCTTGTATTCGAAAATGTGGTGTTGGTGAAAATATTTATTTTTTTGTAAGACAGATCGGGGCCTCCGATGTTACGTGCTTACTCGTACTTGTTGAATGCCGGTTGGCTCTACTTTTAAAGACCCCCAGGTTATGTCTCTGGAAAGACTTCTTATTATAAAAGAATTCGCGAATCGCTTGGTTCTTTATATGAACATCTTTTACGAAAATCGTTTAAATCGCCTAATAAATAAAAAAATTATCAGCTATTCCAGACATATTAATACCAAAAAATTTTAGTGCTATTTTGTAACAAATACCTTGTTTATCTAACATAGATTTATACTATTTAACATTTTGTTTTCACACTTAATTCACAGTTTTATTGTCAACATGATCAATGTTACTGAACTATGTTTGTATAATCTCAGATCTACCCTTCAGAGTATGGTTTGAACCGCATGCAGGAGGAAGAGGTACGGGGCCCCATAGAGTTGACAGAGAACAAGCTTAATGGCAGTGATGCGTCAGACCACGATGAGAATGAGGAAGGTTTGTACCTTTTCATTAGATATTATATTATTAGTTTCTTCTTCATGGGACAGAGAGGTTAACTTGTTTAGTTTTATTTTAATTTTATTACTAAAATGAGACGAAATTCTGTTTATTAAGAACTGCAAATGTAGTTGTTGTTATAATGGTATAATTACATGTATGGTAATAAACTAATAACCCTTTCCTACGAAGGAAACGGTCTGTAAAATGAAAGTAAACTTTCTTTCAGAAAAGCTACCATAAGATTCTGTGCTGGTCTATCTTCTGGCGTCAGTTCATTCCTTGACTTTGATTAAGCTCTGATTGATGCCAGACTGAAGAAGCTGACGCAAAATATTACACGGTCACTCAAGACTGATGGATTTTGCATCAGTCCGACCGAAAACACCATCACGACAGCACCATAGATCGTTATCTGCGATTATGGATGTAAAAAAAACACTTGCGTTACAATAATAAAAGCTAAAGCAATGAAAAAGCGCTAAAAGTGTAAAATTCTCTTTCTAACAACTATAATTTAGGTACATCCTCTTGTAACGGTGCAAACCTCTTCACACCATTTTTACTACTTTTTCTGTAATCTATCATTTTCAAATATTTAAATTATGTACGTCACACATTCTTCGATTTCCCTCATTTTTCATCCACTACTATACTCTTTGACCAGATCTGACTTTTTACCTGCTTCTCCGTTTATCCGTTTTTATCCAATATTACTACAATATTATAACAAATAAAACCACACCTAAAGTCGTTCCAGAGTTTATTTATTATTATAAATATATACAACGTTCCACTCTAAATTATAGTTGTTAAAAAGAGAATTTTACACACATTTGGGCCTATTAAAACTGCTCCATAATTGACATAAACATCTACCTTTAAATACTCAGTCATTTCGTCGCCATGCTGTTTCAACATTATAGCATGCTGTGCTGCCTGAGTGTTGACCTAGCGATAGTTGACGTAGACTGATAATATATTCAGACGACCAGTTTGTAGTCATTCTAACCACGATTAACGAAAATAATCGAAATATTCGAATATCCATCAGTCCACTGAATAGACAATCAGTCTGCAGTTGGTCTAACCAGACAGATGGAATGAATGAGGTGTAAAACTAGAAGCTTGAAGCAGATGTCGCTGTGATCGACTGTACCTTGTTGACATTTGGTGTTATGTGTGTGATTGCGATTTTTATTATTTTCTGCGTTCCAAAGACCCGAAAATGTATTCGTTTTTAACTGTTCGGGAGCTGCAAACAGAGCTTCGAAGGAGAAACGCATCAGTAGCTGGGAAAAAAGCCACTTTGATCGAAAGGTATGCATTTGAAATGTTGTAGGTTATGTTTGGTATTTTTTTATTTTTACAAAGTTTAGTATGGTGAAGTGTCCTTTTTATTTACAGATTAGAGGCTTATGATAGAAACCAAAACTTTGGTGCCGATGTAGAAGTTCAGGAAGACAATATTCTGGTATGCCCACCCTCGGATACATACCGAGATATTAACGCTGAATCGCCGGTTCCAGGAATAAGCAGACATGAAATACAAGAATACTTCCAAAGGTATCGCTGTTATCTTATAATATTGTCTAAACATCATTTATTACCTATGCATTCAGCAGCTAATTTCACTTTTTATTGCTTTCAGATTTAACACCCATCCAAAAGGAAAACCATTATATGAATCTCGACATCTTGTCACCGCCCGTTTCTCGCGTGATGGCAGTTTCACTTACTTGCGAGGACAATGCAAGGCTAGTATGAAGAAAGTGGCTTATATGGTTGATGTAAAAGTGAGCAAAGAAGGTACAGTTGAAGAGTGCCACTGTGAATGTGCAGCAGGTAGCGGTACCTCAGCAAGTTGCAAACATGTAGCTGTGCTTTTGTTGGCTGTTCATGATGTGGTGTACAACAAAACAATAAAGCTGCATCAAGTTTGCACTCAGAAACTAATGACATTTAAAAAACCTAACAAAATCTTCTACAACTCGCCAATAGCAGCCCGAGACTTGCCAAACAAGCGAAGCAAAAGTTGTAACTACGATCCACTAAAAAAAGAGGATATAATGGATAATTACCAAGATTATGTACGTAATTTGGCAATAGGCTATGGAGAGTCGTCAATGCCTTTATTGCAGACATACGAACCAGCCAATCCACATGGCATTGAATGTGATCATTCATACAATAGTGATGATCCACATAAGAAATTGCTTCAAGCATTATTTTTACAAAATGTAGATGCGGAGCAAATAAAAATTATAGAGCAAACTACTCGGGAACAGGGTATGAGTCCAAAATGGCATGAAATACGATCCTGTAGAATAACTGCCAGCATGTTTTATGTGGTAAGTCATAGTAGTACTACGTCAGGTAAAAAATCATTGGTACAAAACATTTTGTATCCTAAAACTATGAAAACACGGGCACTAACTCATGGCAAAGTCAATGAGTACATAGCCATAAATAAATATGAAATTGAATATGGACTGGATGTGAAACGGTGTGGCCTGTTCATTTCCAAAGAATGCCCATTCCTTGCAGCATCTCCTGATGGATTATTAGGTGAGGAAACTGTGGTGGAAGTGAAGTGCCCATACTCCTCAAGATACAGTGAAATTAATGAGATTACAGTGCCTTACTTGGAGATAGTAGATGGGAAGTTATGTCTCAAGAAAACACACCCCTACTATGCTCAAATACAGGGACAACTCTACTGCACAGAACGAAAATTTTGCAATTTTATTGTATATACCTTTAAGGACATCAAAGTGTTATTCATTGACCGAAATGATGCTTACATAAATGAAATGATTTCAAGGTTAACCAATTTCTTTGTTCATAACCTTGAACCAGCCATTATTAATAAATATGTGTATAGGAATTATTCAAATTTAATAAAAAAAACATTAAATTACAATGGTCTTTTATTATTTTTCATAATACACTCTCTAAAGTTGCAGCACATAAAACATACAAAAAATATCTTACTCGCTATTGGTATAAAATTATGGTCTAAATCAGATTTTAATATTTTGTAGGTTTTTGTAAGCCCTATTACTCTCTCTATATGGACACGTTTACTAGCTAGTTCCCTGTCTTTAATTAATGTAAGACCAGGTAATTGTGATTTCCCTTTTAGGAAAGTTGGTATCTTCACAGTGATATTTCTGTCTGCAAACATATCTTGTATTGTAAATCCTCTATCGGCTAGTATAGTGTCACCACTAGTGCACTTAGTTATAAGATCACTCCGTTCGACTGTTTGGCGATCACTTATGGATCCTGCATATGCTTGTGAACAAAAAGATAACAATCCACCAGGAGTAGCTCCTACAAGTACTTTTAGTGTATTGCAGTGTTTGTAACTACTCCAAGAAGCTTGTTGGGAAGTAGGATTCTTAGGTTTTTGTACAGTTATTTCTGTCCCATCCAAAATTACTCTAACACTTTCATCATACTTCTTAAAATTTTCTGGTAGATAGTACTGAATTAATTCTGATCTAGGCCATATATTTATTAGGCTCCACAATTGATAAATAAAATTTATCCATGTTATAAAAATGTTAGATACTGTCGTCTGGCTGATATTGAAGAAATTACCAAGTTCGAAATTGCATTTGTTCTGCCTAAGCTTCATAATTGTCAAGAAGAATTGATCTTCAGTAGATAAATTTTGCACACTGCTGCCATAGTATCTAATTTTGTGGGCCATCGGGCTAAGTGTAGAGTAGACAAAATAAAATTTTTTATAAGACTCAAACCCTGTGTAAAATTGTAGGGACTTTTCATCATCTTTGTATCTGTTTATTGACCCATACATATGTTCGTGATTAACTTGTGTAGCCTTAGATGAATATTCAGACTCATTTGTAACCTGAGCTCGAGTTGGCATTACAGTTTCTGTCACTAAACTTATTTCTTCCTCTCGGCCAATAGCTATATTATTATCTACATAATTCTTGCTAGTTGTAGCAGTATCTGATGATGCCAATTCTGTGTTCTGAAACAGTTTTCTTTGGCTTCTTTTCTCAAGACGACTTTGACGTTCTAGGGCCTCTGGAGTTTCTGATTTGGTTTTTGTGAAGCAGAATATGGATGGAACTGCAGTTTTTTTTAGAAACTTTGCAACTGGTTCAAGATCTGAAAATTAAAACCAGGAATAAGTACCTAGTTAACAACACATTATACTAGACTAAGATAAGTATACTAATATGCCATAGTTTTTAATAAAACAATTTGCTGACTTAAGATAAGAGACCGTCAACTCAGCCGTTGTTCTCCAAGTAATAACTTTAGTGTAACCTCAACTTTTGCGGATTACTTACTCAATAAGTTGCAATTTGGCTAGCATAATAAGTGTACATTATAGGTTAAACGCTAAGGTTCTATGGCCATTGTCTCACCCAAATACTTATTGCAACGATCAGCGGAGGAAGTAGTTGGTTTATTTACTGACCTGTGTATTTACTTTTCCCAAAATAATCATTTTCTGTAAAATGCATTGCACACAATCGGGCCGTATCACTCGGCTTGAACTTTTTTATCTTCAGAGCACTTTCCCATTGTTTCCTACGCTTGACGTCCTTTGGGAACAGATGAACTCCCCGATTATTGCAGTTCAGTGCACTGCATTGAGGCATGTTTGCTAAAAAAGGCCAAAAAATACGAACAAAACCAGAATTCCATACGTTTTGACAGGTTGTCTGACTAAATACGGTACAGTCGATCGTGCGCCACCTGGTGTGAAAAAAAAGCAGTTAGACTGAACGTGTAAACTCCGTCTGAAACACCCGTCCTACCTACCCAGGCTCGAGCTATCATATGGAGAAACTGCGCCGCTACCAGCTGAACCGACTGAAGTATTACTACGCTGTGGCGGAATGCGACTCGGCGTCGACGGCGGACAAGCTGTATGCGGAGTGCGACGGCTTGGAGTACGAGAGCAGTGCCACGCGACTCGACATGCGGTTCATTCCCGATGACGTCACATTCGATCAGGTGAGCGCCGTCGGTCTACACAGATTAAGGACCGGTTTCTGAATTGAGAATTTCACTACGAGAAGTAAATACTCTAGTTTGTTAGTTACGCCGTAGTGTTTATATGCTCTGTGGTTACGCCTGAAATTTTCACGTGGGCCATTGTACGTAGCAAGCGCTGAGCTATGTTAACACTTCAGACACTAGGCTTTATGGCACATCGTGAGGAAACCGTGAGGATAACTTTTTATCTAGTGGTATTTCTACTGTAAGTTCACAAATGTACTTAAGTTACAAAACAAAGTCATTGGAACATTCACAGAGGCAGCACCACTGTTAACTATTTACTTAGTGGAATTCTCAATTCAGACACCGGCTTTAAGTAATCAGGCCTTAAAGTCTCATACTCACATAGTTTTTTACTATAACTGATGTCGCAACTGCTCCTTATCTTATTTACTTCGATAGTGTTGTGTCCAATGGCGTACTACTGTGGGGTCACTGACAGTTGCTAGTCGTAGTTAGAATATTTTCGGGGCTTATAACTATGTGTACAAGTCGCAAAAGTTTAGAAAGTAGTCAGTATAGGTAGACTGGAGGAAGAGATCACTTTTAGTGATAATGCCGCCGACTGTACGCTCAATATTGTGCGCTTAAATAAACGAATCTTCTATCTACGCTACGTTAAGAAATATCTTCTAATTTCCATTTTTATGTACAATAAAGTGTTCCCTATCTCTATGACAAAAAATATGATGTACAGTCAGTCTGATGACATCTGAGTGAGTCAAGCCAGGATGTTTCCCTATACAATTAGTGGTACTGCTGCTACAAATTCCCCAAATCGGCCCAGAAATTCATCACGCCACCGAGCCCGCTACAAACTAGGGAAAGACACTTTTTAAAACTAAACTTTCTTTTACAGACGCCACGCGAGACCTGCACCAAGCTGCCAGACCTTTCCAAGTATAAACCTAGATTGTTCACCACAACAGCTTTGCAACAAGCTAAGGTATTACTTGTATTACATTCTGTATGAAAGAGGATTTCTATTGATAGCTCTGTTATTTAAATAACTTGCCAAATCGGCGACCGCCGTGCCTTGCGAAGCACGTAAGCGCTCGGAAAAATGCCGCTAGCGGTCATGGAACGGTCACCCATCCTGCACCAGACCGCGCCTGTTGCTTAACTCAAGTGATTGATACCAATCACTCTCGGTTCGTCTAGGCCACGAACGCTAGGCCTGTAGGCACTCAATTTGTGGTAAATATTTTTTATTTTTGCGTTATTTTACTCCAATGAGTTCAGTAAGAACGATATTGTGCTTTTTAATTATAACGATTTCCAGGCAGAGCACGCAGATTGAAATGCGGATAGGTAGATTCCACTTCTAAAATGCAGTTTGTGTGGCAGGTGGAGCTAACATGGGATGCCACAAATCCCAATCGGACGGACGCGATAAAAAGCGCGATGACCGGCAAGATAGATGACCTTGACCTCAATGAATATCTCGCCTCTAGCACGGATGAGTCAGGTGAGAAGAAAACACCAGTTAGCGAAATCGGTTCAGCTGCTCTCAAGATTTGCGCTTACCAACACATTCAGCGATTAATTTTTAATCCAGGGGTATAACCCGCGCAAATTAAATAGGCATCTCATGCGGAGAACATAGAATCGCGCAAGGCGCAGAGTTTAGTAGCACGGGTTATATCATTGCAATGCGATTGTTTATCAGATTACTGATAGTGTGAATGAAACGACCATTACCGGAACAACATGCATATATTGAACTATGCATTTTAGTGACTCACCCCCCTCCATTAAAATAGAATATAGGTAGAGTTTGGTAGAGCAAAGCAAAGCCTTGAGATTTGCTATACACGATTAAAATGTAATGAACCAGAGAGAGAAGATATGATGTGTGATTAATACGTTCAAAGACATACTGCGCGACTTTACCCGTAACTGGAGCTCCAGCCACAAGCCGAGTATGAGTGTCCTATGTCTCAAACAAGTTTGACAAGCGATAGCGTAACTGATCTCAGTATACCCTACCACGGCGGGCTGGACGCAAAGCGTATAAAAAATCTTGGTGTCTGCTTTGAGACACTTACCTTTAGGTAACTGTCTCAAAGCAGACACCAAGATTTTTTCCCAAAAATTTACTACGACTTGTATACGGCCAATCTGTACGTATAGTCGACAGCATGTCAACATTTATATTTTTTGCTAAATAGTCCTTAAAGTAACTGATTAGAGTGTACATATAATTATAAAGGTTAATGTGATATCGACTGTACGACCAGCGTATACACACCCTTACACACACATACACACACACACACACCGTATCACTCAAACAATGTAATTTGTTTTAAGCGTGTAACTAGCATCTATAAGTAAATACTCAAACAGCAATGTAATAAAATAAGTTAAATTTTCCAGAAAGAAGGCGTTGTTGTCTGTCATACAGTTTTTTAACTAGTACAGACAACATCGTTATAATCTTATCATCAGTTAAATATAATTACATTTACATCAAGAATGCTAAAATAGGATAAGAGAATTGTTATACTTCTTTTGAAATAAATAAATTTCAAAAAAAAAAATTATTTAGTTAAACATAAAAATTGTAAACTGTACAAATGATTATTTATTAATATTACAGATGCTGAAGACGTAGGTCCCAAAGCCCCCTACTCGGAGGACGAAAATGAAGACCCGATCCAGAAGTACAAGAGTCTGCTGCAGGAAATAGAAGACAAAGAAGAGAAAAAGAAAAACAAGGACATGGAAATGGAGATCACGTGGGGACTCGGCGTTAAAGACAAGGCTGAGAAGCTCATCAAGAAGAAGAAGATGGAAGCAGGTAAATTAAAAACTGGTGCGGGAAATGAACTCAGATAAACCAAGAATTTTATATCAAATATCCCTTATTTCGTTTTTATGTTGGTTCATTACTTTTTTTTCGTACAGATTTTAGTATTGGGACGATTTTTTGCTGTTTTCTTTCTCTGCCTTTTTTCGTACTATAGTATGGACCATTAGTTAAAGATGTGTAACATCTCTTTTCGGATTGAAGGGGATTGTTTTTGCCGATTTGACATTAGGTATAATACTATGTCACTGCACATTATATAATGTAAAATAAGCTACGTAAAACAGTCTCTATAGTCAACAATGGTCAGCAATTTTAACGTTAATTTGTGATTTCCAGAAACTAAAAACCTGACGCCGTTCGAGCAACTAATGGAGAAAAAGAAGGAGAAACAAAGACAGAAGAAGTTAGAGCGAAAACAGAAACAGAAACCGAGCGACGAGGCCACGGCGAGCGAGGGCGAAGCCTCCAGCGACGATGTCCCGTCTGACGTAGACCTTAACGATCCATACTTTGCCGAAGAACTTAACAAGCCTGAGTTCAAGAAGCCCAAAGGAAAGAGCAAATACAAAGAGGCGAAAGAGGACACAGAAGACGAGGAAGAGCTGAAACGAAGAGCCGAGTTGGAACTCCTGTTAGACGATGAAGACCACGGCAAAGCGCACTTCAGCCTCAAGAAGATACAAGAAGTCGAGAGCGGCACTAAGAAGTCGAAAAGAAAACGGAAACTCAAGGAGAAGATGATGGAGCAAAAGCAGTCCGTGCCGGACTTTGAGATGAATTTGAATGACGAACGCTTTTCCGCTGTTTTCAACTCCCACCTTTACAACATAGACCCTTCGGACCCTAACTTCAAGAAGACAAAGAATATGGACAGGCTAATCAACGAGAAGTTGAAGCGTAGGCCTGTGGACATGCCGGCTGAAGAAGACCTCCCCAAAAAATCGAAGGCCGACGCCGAAATGAGCATGTTAGTTAAAAATATTAAAAGGAAAATTAAGAAATAAACTTTTTGAAATAAACGACCGCAGGATTGACCTTATTCTTTCATCGTGCCATCTCCTATCCAAATTTGGGAACCAATTAGGCTCTTGCTTTTCAAGGCTGCTAATACAAAGAAACTGAACAGTTAAAGGAGAACAAAGTGAAGATAAACATTTTATCAGGTAGCGGCATGGCGCTAGCCGATAAAGAAACTGAACAGCTAAAGGAGAACAAAGTGAAGATAAACATTTTATCCCATTATCGGGTAGCGGCATGGCGCTAGCTGTAATGAATAAACGATAACTTATCGACAAAAAAAAACCCAGGTGTTGGATGTTTACATGTTTGTGATGTCGCTGTTTCTGGTACCCACAACATCCTAGTGTGGAGCCGAAAGCAATGTAGGTATGACGATATCAACCCTTGTGTGTCCCCACTGCTGGGGCACGGGTCTCTTCCTGCATCGCAGTAAGGTTAGGCCATACTCCACCACGGGGTCCAAGTCCGGGTTGGTGGAGGATTGTAAGATGATGGCGAGCCTTACTGTCAGAAGTTATCAAGCCGCCCATAAGGCCTCTGACATGGCTTAACGACTGCCATTACATGACAGCCGGCCCCAACGGCTTAACGTGCCTTGCGAGGCACGGAAGCGTTGGGAAAAATGCCACTAGCGGTAGTCACGGGACGGTGACCCATCCTGCACCTGTTGTTGCTTAACTCAAGTGATGGATTCCAATTCCAAAATAAAATAAAAAAATCACTCGGTTCGATCAGGCTACGACCACTTTTTAATGTAGGCATGTGCCAGTATATAAATGTTATCGTTACGTGCTCCCCTAGCTGATACTCTGTTCAAGCTATCTTAAGTGTAATCAAGATCCACAAAATTAAATAAAAAAATTACCAACAACCAGACTGCTAACCATTAACTACCAATTAATTTCCTGTGCTACTATGTAGGCGGGATCACCTTAGATACCTCGTAGAGTTACATTGTTGAATTTGGGTCCCGCCTGCAGCGGTCGGGTTGTTGGTAATTTTTTGTTCAATTTGGGTCCAGCCTGTTTAGTACTCGTAGTTAAGCTCGGCAATCGGGTTTTTGGTAGGTAGGTATAATTATCTTTATTATATTTTTTTGTCTTCTTAGTTATTTTGTTATTATTTGTTGGATTTATAAAAGCGCAAACACGACGAATTGACTGAGTTTTTGTTTGACATAATCTCACCATTGGTTATGAGCACAGAACATAAAAAAGAGGTTATGAGGGAACATGGAAATGGACATACACAAGCCAAACACACCCTCCTGTGGGTCTCGGCCGCAGTCGGGTAAAAAATAAGAGTCCCTTTAAGTCGTAAATACAGGTTATATACTCTATACAGGGTGTAACGAAACCCTCATATACCTACATACGAAAACAGGAGATTCTAATGGTCAATACATAGGAACAACTTATTATGACAATAACCAAAATCGCGAATAAAATATAAGCCGTGAACATCAAATTGAGGATTTTCTAAGGTTAACACGAGCAGTAGACATAATTAAAACTGTTTTTATACGGATTTATGCTCGTTTATTACATTTTTTTTACAATTTTCCAACGTTTCGGCACTTTTTCAGGTGCCGTGGTCCCGGATGACTGAGGTGACGAAACGTTGGAAAATTGTAAAAAAATGTAATAAACGAGCATAAATCCGTATAAAAACAGTTTTAATTATCAAATTGAGGCACTAAAATACATTTCAACGTAAAATTTGTATTGACGAATAGACCATTGTGGCATTATGGAGAAGTACCTACTGGGTTACATCCTCTATATTAGAGTAGGGAAAACTATTACTACAACAAAAAGTCTGCTATACAAAAAACCATTTACTTTCCTTAAACTAATCAAGTGTTTTATTCTAAGTAAATCTTTAGTAAAAATGTAATTTCAAAGTCAGTGTTTTGGTAAAAGTCTTATCACATGATTCGAATGTTCTAGTGTACAAGGCACATGATACCTATGCTAAAGTGCGAGTTCTCTTAACATCAAAGTACAGTACTTTTGATCAGAGCTTTTTTTATTTCTCTTCCTAACGCAGCTCCTAGGGGTGGTGGAACCGCGTTGCCGACCTGAAAAGATGACAAGATTTTTTTACAAACTGTGAAGACTCCGTAAATTCTATAAGGAGCAACCTATTCGGTCAATCTGGGTCTTAAAATTTTATGTACAGACATAGGCGTAGTGAAAGGGGTCGGCAAACTTCTCTTGTTAGCAAGGGCACATACACGAACTCTTAATACCTTTTAATAACGAATACATCGTTCCTTAATCATCATCATCAGGCTATATTAGTCCACTGCTGAACATAGCCCTCCCCTAATGAGCGGCATAGCGCCCTGTCTTCAGTTCCTTAGTAATATGGATCATATAAATATTTTTTGTGTTAGAGTTGAGTTCAATAATTTTTTTTAACAAAGCGCTTCATACGACTGCATGCAAGCGCCATTTTTATGGCAAATTTTTTAATTTGCCGGTCCGTGTCGGCCGGTTCAGCCAGCCGGTATGCGTGCAAGCGCATTCGTGTATCTTTTGCTATTTCTAGCAATCACTACATTGCCAATTCAACATCTATGCTCTCCTGCCGATGCTTGTCCTGCACGGAGCCGGCGAAAGCATTTAGAACGCGCGCATTCGGGCATCTACTCTGTCTCAAACTGAAAAGGCAGTCTCATCGCTTACACGCTGAAGACTCGTGAGCGACGGTCCCATATTATACACGAAGACGCGATTGGAGTCTCGGGAGCCACCTTTACCAGCCACCACCCTATTGTCAAAGCAGCGTCCGCTCACCTACCGATGCTTGTCCTGCACGGACTCAGACAGTCAATAGGCGTAGCGGAAACCCTCCGATCGTGCAAGAGTGCACTTTTTCCAGCCACCACCCTATTGTCAAAGCAGCGTCCGCTCACCTACCGATGCTTGTCCTGCACGGAGTCAGACAGTCTATAGGCGTAGCGGAAACCCTCCGATCGTGCAAAAGTGCACTTTTTCCAGTCACCTCCCTACTGTCAAAGCAGCGTCCACTCACCTGCCGATGCTTATCCTGCACGGAGCCGGCCAGGCGGTAGGCGTCGCGGAAGCCCTGCGAGCGGGCGCACTCCCTCACGGAGACCACGCGGTGCTGCGCGGGATGCAGCACGCGGCCTTGCTTGCCCATCGGCTCGGGGTCTGTCACCGTAGTACTGAAGTAGCCGCACCACGAGACGCGCCCTGTTTATAAAGACAAAAGGGGGTCAAATAAACAAACGAAGTGAATCATGCTACTGCCGTGATGTTAATATTCCTGATGTAAACAAATCCAAGCTATGTAAGTGTCATGTTATATGGTTTGGTTTAAATGGTCATGGACAATGGACGTTTGCCGCGGTGATTGTCTCAAGGGTTTCATCACTGGGCCACTTAAATAAGCCGCCGCTTATGGGCTTATCCACGCAGTGACTGTAGTGGTAACCACAGCCTCTGTGCCAACCGGCGCTTATGCAAATTTCACTTCCATTCTGCGAGCACATAGCTCTAACGGGCCACTTTAAGCGGCCGGTTAAGGCAAGCCAGATGTGAGAGTCCTGCGGCACTTGCAAGAATCTACTAATGCCAAGCCTAGTCGAAAACGCGGGGCTGGTCGAGTCTCTGAGTTTCTCGGGTGGATGCGTGGTGTCGCTACACACCAACAGCTCGCAACTAGCTGCCCTGCGATTATTATATTATGTATTTAGAAACAAAAATTTCATAAACAGTACCAGAAAGCAGCGTGCGTGCATGCAACGACTAACGAACTGACGAACGTTGATGAAGCTAAGAATATGTAAAAACATATTTAGAGGCTAAAAATTCCACCAATGCCGGTCGAACCCGCGACCTCTGGCTATCCGTGCCAGCGCTCTAATCAACTGAGCTAATGGGCGACTCACCGGCATCAGTGAAATTTCGAACCTCTTTACACTATTCTCTGTATTACGTACAGGCAGCGACATCTGGCTGAAGTACCTAGATTGCATCACTTACATTGATTGAGTAGCCCATTAGCTCAGTCATTGAATTCAAATTCAATGGCTCAGTTGTTTAGAGCGCTGGCACGGTTAGCCAGAAGTCGCGGGTTCGAATCCCGGCATGGGTGGAATTTTTAGCCTCTAAATAGGTTTTTAAATTGTCCTTAGCACGGGTTAGTGCATTAAAAATAAAAATAGTATAATCTAAGAATATCAGTTAGGATCGTGGCAAGTGGCAGTCCCTAGTCTCTGCCTATCCCTCTGGGACACCGGCGTGGGGTTATATTTTATGTTAAAAGTTCACAAAACTTTACAGCTACTAATACATGCGTATAAAACTTTACACACACTAATAATGTATTATAAATATGAAAGTTTGTATTCTTAGATATTTCTTGTTCAATGATGCAAAACTGAAGCGGTGGTAGAACCATGGACTGGCAAGCTAGAGCCCCAGGTTCGATCCCGAGTGCGGGCATGTACCAATGACTTTGTTTAATTTCAAAGTTACGTACATTTGCGAATTTGTAGTCGCAATACCACACGCTAACTGTGAAGGAAAACATCGTGAGGAAACCCGCGGCTTGGTTGGCTCCGCACGTATTGACTAGTCTTTCCTGTGGGCTAGGCCGACTAAGCTGTCAGGGTGGTATAGGTGCTGGGCAAGCCTACACCATCTATAAAACCATGTCCCAGGCACTACAGCGTCGGAGTGATCCCTTCACCCATCTAGTGTGAGTGAAGATACCACTGGACGCTGTATAAATCATCTCATTGAGTAGATGCAAAAAAAAGGGCCAATTATGTTATGATGCAAAACTGTTTTGAAAGTGGAATAGGGAAAATTCCATCTTACCACCTTGAAAATGCAACGTGTCTCACCGTACAGCCCCGCCCAGTTGTTATGCCGGTTGGCGGTGTGCGGCAGGCACCAGGGTATGAGCGTGTTCTCCTGCTTGTCGTGAGGGTCGCAGGCGCGGCCGGCGGCGCACGCGCACACTCCGCGCAGCGCGCCAGTCGGCGAGCGGCCGCTCTTCTTATCGTGGTGCCGGTATTGCAAAACCTGCGATGGGGAAACCCGTTACCATTAAGTCCTTTCGCGACATGCGGTCGCCGGGATTGGATCATTTCCCCGACACTGTAGGACAGATGACCGATGTCAGGTTAACGAAATGGGCTAGCTAGGTTAAATTCTGATTAAAAATTTAATGATAGTGGGGGTGGAAATGTAACGATACTCTTCTATAATGGCTGGCCTGCGCAACCGGCGTCAGAGTAGAGCCGGCGTATAGTCAGTATTTGAGGGATGTCGTTATGTTATGTTCAGGGGTCAGTCGATCCCGAAATAGGCTAGGAGGTCGATAAAAAGAAAATTAAATAATAATAAAGAGTGCTACAGAACACACGTTACTTTGTGCAATAATGGGCTTTCCAGACGATCGGATAAACTCTCCGATCGGGGTGACCTTGGTCGGATTGGTGTATTAATAGAACGTGTGGAACCCGGTTGACCGACCAAATATTTGGTGGGATTCCAGCGGCCTTGGAAGGAAGCGCATCCATCACGATAGGCTATGTCGGCGGTCGGATGGATCGTGTGGAACGCTGTCGTCCGACGCGAGCGCATCAGTGTGTCGTTGTCCGCCGCTGCGAGCGGTTGCATGTCTATGAACGATTGGATTCGAATTTTGAAAGCCGTGAACGTGAGCGCGAATAGGTGGTGTTGACGGAATATCAATATACACAGATTTAACATGTCTCTGGGACAGTGGGTGCGATGGGTATAAAGATGGAATGGATGTTGTAGACTTTTAGTCCGGATCTTCTTACGGGTGTTGTTATATCGGAAAAGTCCGACCAGGTTTCGCTCCGATTCGCAGAGCTTAATCATGGTGAGCAGAGACGGAGCTCGCGTCGTCTGCGAATCGGAGCGAAACCTGGTCGGACTTTTCCGATATAACAAAACCCGTAAGTAGATCCGGACTAAAAGTCTGCAATGTGTTGTGCTTACGAAAGTTTTAGTTCAAAAAAATGGAATGGATGGATGAATGGAGATTTCACTCAGGCATAATAAGGTGCTAGACCAACCTTTTGATGCTTAGAAGCCATCGTAGGTAACGTGTTTACCCCTCGAGAGCGGGAGAGAACTGACAAGTCGTCCGACCGTGTGGAACGAATATCAATCCGACCAATGTGACCTTGGTCTTTAAAAGAACATAAAAAGAGAAAAAATATTAAAACCGTCACTCACCTTGCACTTGGTCCCATCAGACAACGTCACAGAGATATTGGGCAGGTCCCGCCAGTCCGAGCCTGGCGTGGTGGGTATCCGCGCCATCCGCGCCTGGATCAGCGGCGCCATATTTTTGCATATGTGATCGCGCAACTTCGTCGTTTCGTCTTTGTCCCGTACGAGACGCTGGAAGTGGCTTTCCGGTAGCGAACCGTAGTCCATCTCGATCTTATTCGCCCCGTTCGGTATTTGTGGCAGGTCGCTCATGGCATCGTGGATCGTGCACGTCCGCCGAGGCGCCGACTCGTCCCATTGTATGTTAGTCACGAACCGCTTCCCATCTATCGTGACAGTCAGCGAGCAAGCGCGCCGACTGAACACGTTAGTGGGCTCAGGGTACAGAGGCAGCTTATACCCGGGAGCCGCGGCCAGGATGATCAGTCGCCGCCGCGTCTGAGGCACACCGTAGTTGCCAGCTTGCAGAATACCGAAAGTACACTGGTACCCCATGTCCAGCAGCGTCCGGAGCGTCAGCTTCAAAACCATGCCCTTCTTGAACGCGACGAAATTCCTGACGTTTTCCAGAATGAAGTATTTTGGCCGGTAGTAGTCGCAGTAGGACAAATAGGAGGCGACCAACGAGTTTTTGAAGTTGGAGTACTCTCTGGAGTTGAATCTGTTCATACCGGAGAAGCCTTGGCAGGGCGGACCGCCGCAGAGGAGCTCCACCTCGCCTTGCATCGGCAAACGTAGGCCGCCCTTGCTGTGAGTGGCGCCGGCCATGGCGTCTTTCAGTAACGCGTTGCAGTCCTCGTTGAAAACAGTGCAGCCCCGGTTGTTGAGAGAGTACGCGTGGGCAGCCGCCTCCACGTTCTCGATCGCCCAACGGCACTCGGCCGCGCCGGCCTGGTGAAGGCCATCAGAGAGCCCTCCGCACCCCGCAAACACGTCCAGAGTCCGCAGTGGCCGAACCTTCACTTCCTCCACTTTAGGAGCCACTTGCGCTGCACCCTTGCTCGACTTCCCTTTCCCTTTTCCCTTGTCCTTCCCTTTATCCGTACGCCCGATAGCCTCAGCAAGCTCGGGCACTTCGGCGAATTTGCTAGTCGTTTTGTCGAAAGCCTCCTTGAAGTAAACCCTGTTCGGGTCTCGCTCGAGCCACTCGTAGCGCGAGCCTCGGTCGGGTATGTTCTTGTCATATATGAGGTGGCAGGGGCCCACGACGGCGGAGAAAGGCACTTCGCGGATCTCGTCGCTCCAGTAGACGAGATTGAGGTCCTCGTGCTGCGGGAAGCGGCTGGCGGTGTTCTCAGGCCGGTACAGCACGTGCACTTTGAGGTATATGTCCTGTGGAACCACGAGTGGCCCGTCGCCTCGCGCCGTCACCGCCACGATATAGCCCACACAGAAAGGCTCACCAGTATCCACGTTCGATCCTCGCATGTTTGAGTCACTCTTTCTGTAATACTCCGGGTACACATCTTCATCCACATTATCCAATTTCGGTTTGGAGATATTCGTGTTCGAGTTCGTTCGGAAGTTAAAGGTGCCAGGCTTGAGAAATACTCCCGTTTCATTCTTGTAATCGTGGTCTCGCCAGCGGACTAGCGACCACTCGGTTCTATTGGATTCTGTTACCACGTCGGATTTAACTGCCAATTTACCAATGACTTTTGGAATGTTTCTTGCGTCTTTCCTAGTTTTGCGTTCACAAGAAGGGCAGAAGCGATGTTTCCTCAGTGGATTGGGACATTCAGGGTTTTCCGGAAGATCCTCGAAGCGAGCCGTAAATCTTTCGTAATACTTGGAGAAGAAGTAAGTTTTACCATCGTCCTCCAACGTATCGTCTTCCATGTCCTTCCCGCCGAGCCTGAACCAGTCTACCGGTGTAACCTTCTTTTCAATGTGAGCTTTGCGCAATATGGACGACAAAGGGGCGCCATGACAACACCTGTCTCCTAAAAACACCTCCCTAGGATCGCCGACCTCGCCGAGAACTGTGTCTGAGGATCGTATAAAGACCTCGCCGTGAAAGTATCCGGATTTAGGATTGAGAGTCTCCTTCCACATGTAGACAACGCGTACGACGAGGGCGGGTATGTTGGGCTGGGATGTCTCGACCATGACGTAGTCGCCGTTGGTGAGTTCCGCGCCATCGATCTCGACGGTTTCGTAGTAGACTTTGGCGGCGTCGGCTTTGACGGGCTCGCCGATCCAGGTGATGCGGCGGGTTCCCGCGCCCGTGAGTTTGACGGGCACGGCGTCGTCGATCTTGTCGTGTTGCTTGCGCTCGGCGAGCTGGCGGAAGTCGTCATCGTCTTCTGGCTCTGAGTCCTCAGCCTGTTCGACGGCCATGTTGGGGCAGAGGCGACGCGCACACGCCTTCTTAGTGCGGCCGTGGCCGCCGAACTTGGCCATGGCGCGGCAGGCCGTGCACTCGCCGCAGTCCGGCAGTTGGCAAGGTTCGCATACGCCGCAGCGCTTGCGTCGCAGCACCAGGTCCTGGGAAAGTCGATGCTCTAGATAGATCGAAACTATGGATTCCATTAAACTACGAGAAAAAATATATGGTTTTGGGTAGGTTTCGGTCCGCAATATTTGATTTCAAAATTAGATCAGCCACTTTTGCTGATCAGCGAATAAGGCAAAATATGAAACAACGTTTAAATTGCTATATGACCTAAACCCAGCACTGGGCAGAGATGGGCTGAAGATTTAATCCAACAACAATGAAGATGTTGATAAAAGTAATTGAATTTGCTGACCATGTATGATTTATTTGCTGACCACGGGTTATAGCACATTTATTTATTCTGCCAAAATAATTTAAATACTAATACGTGAGATATAGGTTTAAGAGGGGTAATCGCGACAAATGACGCGGCAAAGTGGGTCGATGGAGATCTCGTTCCAACGAACCTCGTCGTTTTTGTCGTTGTTTTACCGTAAAAAAAACAACAATTATAGGGGAAATATAACCGAGGAGAAGGGTCCCTATCAGGTCTCACCGTGTTTCGCCACATCTTGCCTAGGGGAAATTCGGTCAACATTTCTGAATAACCTCGCGTATTGCACCTAGGCTTAATCTATAACACTATGTTTAATTTGTAATATTCTTTACGTCACAATTAAACAGTTTTTTTTAATGTGCAAGCCCTTTCTGACCTTGTTCGTTTTGTCCAGCTGGTTGCTGAAGAAACTCTCAAAAGTCTTCCTTATCAAGGGCGTCGTGGTGGCTTTGGTCCACGCTTGCTTGTCAACCTTCTTGTACTCGATTCTCGTGCGCGTCCGACGCTTGCCGAATTTTATACCCATTAACTTGATTAATTCCCGCATACACGGTAGCGTTATAAGCGGTTCGTCGTCCTCGTCTTGAGCCTCCAAGCTCACAACTTGTTCACAAACGAACTGGGCGTGCTTGTGAAGCATCTCTTCAGTCATTCTCGTGTCATCTAACTCAGGGATGGTTGCCTCCCTAATGATTTCAAGGAGATCCTCGTATGTCGGCTGGAGATAATGGTACTCTTCTAGATACTCTACAATAACTTTACTTAACCATATTTTCTCGTATAAGTTGTTCATTAGACGCGTGTACTGAGCGCTAGGTTTCATCAAGTTGTACTCTCCGAATTCCGTGGACAGGGTGATACAGTTTTTCATGCCTCCATCGAAGCCATGAATAAACCTGAAATTTTTGTCATTTGAAAATATAAATTAATAAATTATTGACCAAAAATAGGCCAAGAGTTCAGTTAATGATTTAAATAAACAATAAAAACTATGGTTTTATGGTTTTGATCAGCAACCATATCTGTAAAATTCCAAATTGAGTAAGTTTACGCTTTGTAGTAAATAAATCTATTTTATTAGTTTCGTTTACTTGTTTCTGTTAATTTATTTATCTGCTAACAAAAAACAATTGCTGGATAACGCATTTGTTGATTAAATATTTATTTTACTGATCGTTTAATCACAGTTCCTGAAATTAATCTTTGGTATTAGTTAAAATGTCAGATACCAAATAGAGTTTATTTTCTTACCATTCAATAATAGGCCCAACATCCTTCACAGGAATGGAATCCTCATCAATGTCAGGTGATTCACAGCATATGGACTTCAGATAGCCTGACATGTAGATTCTAAAATCACTCTCAATCAGGCCTCCATCTATCGGCACCAGGTGCCCTTCTTGGTCAAAAATTGAGAAGCCTGTTATGTTTGATTGCGGCCTTTCGGTTATATCGCCTTCATCACCTTAAAGTCACCAATAAATAAGTATTGCTTTTGAGCTTTAAAACTTATTGTGTTGTCATTGGAAAAGAGTGTGGCTTTGGTGTGCAACGCACTACTAAACACTTCATCAAACAATACATAGCAGCAGTATACATATTATGGCAACAGATGATCTTTGATCTGCCCAACTAAGACAACAATAACTAAAATTTTAATACAAAAATTGCTGACTTGGAATCAAGTGATTCCAAAGCTATTGGAGCTTTTGGAGCATGTTTTATAGTAACTGTTGTCTTAGTTGGGTCCTCGTAATCCTTCCTCCAGATACCACTGATGATCTGAACCTCTACTTGTAACTTTCCACTAGGTGGATTTTCACTCATAGGTTTAAGAGAAATTAAAAGAACCATGAAGAAGTTACAGGACAGACTTTCTGTTATCACATAAAATCTTTTTCACATGCAATCAACAAAGGTCTTAGTCAGATACCTGAAGCTAAAACTAGCTTTTCATTAGTAAGAGCAACAAATTCTTCAACAGAATCTTGTGGATGACCCTGGTAGTAAATGATATCTGAATTATTCAGAAACTGTCCACATATATTGCATTGTTCATTTTGTTGTACAATCTGCGTTTTGTCAGTTTGGTCAGTATTTATGGTTAACTTTTCTTCATCATCTACAACTGTATCCTCTATAAGTCCATTATTGTTATTTTTAACAATCTGTGTTACTTCAACCTCACTATCAGCTTTTTCTAGCGAATCCTCAGATTTTACAGATAAATCTTCCATAGTATTATGATGGTTAACTTGTGTTGTTTGAAGTGCGTCAATATCGGAGGTTTTACTATTTATTTCATGTGCCAGGTTTAGTTCATCATAGTTTGAGGTGTTATTTGACTCTTCCACTGCTTCATTTTTGACTTTATTTAAAGATTCTGTAGATCCCAATTTTTGTTTTTTCTGTAAATGAAATATTCTTATCATTCATATGTATGTAATAAACTTAAGAACAGATGGGAAAGAGGTTTTATTAAGCAGAGGCTTTTAAGAGGAACTGCTTGTACTTTTGTAATTATGCTAAATTGTGGAATATTCCAATCAAAGGGTCTGAATAAACAGTTTTTCTTCCCTAAGTCCACAAGCAAATAGACGTAGTTATTATGATACATGCTATGTTACTATTATTAAGTACTAGCTGACCCAGCGAACTTCGTACCACCTAACAGTCGAATCTTTAATTTTTTTTTTATTTTTATCTCCGTAAGAACCATCCTCGTACTTTAAGGAATATTCTAAAAAAAGAATCAGCGAAATCGGTTTAGCTGCTCTTGAGATTTGCGCTTACCAACACATTCAGCGATTCATTTTTATATTATAGATTTATTTTATTAAACAAAATGTAAAAATCGTTTAGGATGTCATTATCTACTCGTATATACCAACCCACAGGAGGTATTATTATTATCATTAAATTCTTTATTGTACCTGTAAAGATTGTACAATTGGCGGGCTTAATACGAAATAGTATTTTATTCTAGCCAACCAACAGGTACATGAGTAGTACTGTGTTATGAGCTCACCTCAATGGTATCTTCGGAGCCCTCAGGACTTCTGCTTCTCTTCTTAGGGAACATGTCGGTTATGGAAAGTTGTTTGGCATTAAGCTTCTGGTTTAATTTTCTGAAATGAAATATATTTATTTAAAGGAATGGTTGCAAAGACTAACATTCTTGTGTTTATATTTCTAGTATCCTGTATTTATGGTTAGTAGGCCCGTGCCTCTTGCAAAAGGCGGAAGACAGTGGGTGGTGATGTCATGTTTATCAAATAATATTTAATCTAGTAGTAGATACCTACATGTGAGGCAAAATATACGAATATCTAAAATGCGGCATGCAATTTATGTATGTCTGTGTATGTGTGTGAAATACCAAGCCAAATGGTTTATCACAAAATTTTAACAACATTCACATGGAGAGAAAAACTATATGACAAACCAAGATGAAACTCAGGTTAAAGCCTCCAGCTCACCAGAGGCAAAGGCTGATATTGTTTTATTCCTTGTGCAAACGGTATACTACTGTTAAGGGCTAGGGTTCTGGATTTGGATGTAAAACGCCAATGACAACTTCTTAGGATTTATTCACGCAGAGTCTGGTCTGCAGGTCTTCACGACACGAAGTCCACACGTAGATTCCAATCGCAGGTCCACTCGAAGTCCAATAGTATCGCTGAGGTCGTAGGTTATCGCTCGTATCGCAGGTATGTTCGCTAGAAGTTTACTCTTCGCTATTCCAAACGGAACTGACAGCGCGCCGCGGCGGCCGCTATTTATATCCGCTGGCAAGGGTTTTAGAACATCCGTACCTACACTCGGTACACGCATAGACAAAGAAGGTATAAGACTATCATAGCCCATACAAGAGATCGTAGCATCAAAAAACCGTCTTAAATCCAGATGGCGCTGTACTTTGAGCTAATTATAGGTTTCCAAAAAATTCCACGACGAAAAGCGCCACTTTGAGGAAAGAAAATTACCAAATAATACTTGAAACGATAATAGATGGCAGCAGACAAATAACTCTTCAAAAAGATAACAGATGGCAGCAGACAAAAATGATTCAATATCAAAATGGTTTGTCAATTGTTTTTCTCGCAGGAGAAGCTATAAAACACAATGTAACGTACGTAGGTACCTACATGGGAGAGACCGTCTGATTCGCAAAAACTTGAAAACGGGGGTCAAATCCCGCCGCATTTACCGATGATTTTCTATGTTAGTTACCTATCTTTTATTATTTTAATATCACTATCGGAAAGAAAACATTGTGAGGAAACCTAAGGTGAGGTTAAAAATAAAGTTATTGTAGGTAAAATTATGGTAGGTACTTATTGGTATTAAGAATGATAATAATATGTTTCTATTATTTATTTGAAGCGAAGGTGATCTGTCAGGATCGTGGCAAGTGGCAGTCCCTGCTGTCTGCCTACCCCACTGGGATACAGGCGTGAGGTTATGTATGTATGTATTTATTTATTTTCCTACTGCCTATTATATTAAAATTCTGTTTCGAGTATATACCATACGAAACAAATCACGCAATTACTTTGGAGTAGGTACCTAATACAAAACAAGATTATGTACTCGCTATACTATAGATACGCATGAACACGCAGCGCGAGCACAGTACCTACAGTCAAGAAACAAATCAGGAAAATACTTCGGTGTAGGTACAGTACTACACGTCATAAAAGTCCCTTCGGGAATCTACGTTTGCGCAGACTAGGAAGAAGTGTAACGAAAGTACCCGAAGCTATAAGTACATTCAACATGATCTTTAACTGATACGGTTAAGGTGCAGAATTGATTGCCGCAGTAGCGCTACCTATTTCGCTCACGCTAATATGGCCAAACTAATAGTCACCTGCATCATAGACAAAGAAGGTATAAGACTATCATACTCTTGTATGGGCTATGATTCATAGCCCATACAAGAGAGCGTAGCATCAAAAAACCGTCTTAAATCCAGATGGCGCTGTACTTTGAGCTAATTATAGGTTTCCAAAAAATTCCACGACGAAAAGCGCCACTTTGAGGAAAGAAAATTACCAAATAATACTTGAAACGATAATAGATGGCAGCAGACAAATAACTCTTCAAAAAGATAACAGATGGCAGCAGACAAAAATGATTCAATATCAAAATGGTTTGTCAATTTCTTTTCTCGCAGGAGAAGCTATAAAACACAAAGTAACGTACGTAGGTACCTACATGGGAGAGACCGTCTGATTCGCAAAAACTTGAAAACGGGGGTCAAATCCCGCCGCATTTACCGATGATTTTCTATGTTAGTTACCTATCTTTTATTATTTGTAATATCACTATCTGAAAGAAAACATTGTGAGGAAACCTAAGGTGAGGTTAAAAATTAAGTTAATAGGTAGGTACTTATTGGTATTAAGAATGATAATATGTTTCTATTATTTATTTGAAGCGAAGGTGATCTGTCAGGATCGTGGCAAGTGGCAGTCCCTGGTCTCTGCCTACCCCACTGGGATACAGGCGTGAGGTTATGTACTTATATGTATGTATTTATTTATTTTCCTACTGCCTATTATATTAAAATTCTGTTTCGAGTATATACCATACGAAACAAATCACGCAATTACTTTGGAGTAGGTACCTAATACAAAACAAGATTATGTACTCGCTATACTATAGATACGCATGAACACGCAGCGCGAGCACAGTACCTACAGTCAAGAAACAAATCAGGAAAATACTTCGGTGTACGTACAGTACTACACGTCATAAAAGTCCCTTCGGGAATCTACGTTCGCGCAGACTAGCCAAATGCGATAACGAATAGCGATAAACAAACCGTTGCTAGGCAACGACTTGTTTACACCTAAAAGGCAGATGTTAACAACCTTTTCTAGAAATCATTTTCATACAAATAATAATCGTTCCTCCTACTAATGTAAAATGCTTATTTATGTTTATGTGTTTATGATTTTATAGTGAAAGGCTTAACCGATTTGATTATGACATAATATGACAACACTGAAATATGACACACAGATGTAACAAACATCCACGCGAGCCATGCTGCATGATTTTCCAAATAGAATTAAGCGCGTTTAAGCAAAAAACATACAAACACTTAAACTTTATAATATTGTTACGGGCTAGGGTTCTGGATTTGGATGTTAAACACCAATGACGCAGGGTCTGGTCTGCAGGTCTTCATGACACGAAGTCCACACGTAGATTCCAATCGCAGGTTCAATCGAAGTCCAATAGTATCGCTGAGGTCGTAGGTTATCGCTCGTATCGCAGGTATGTTCACTTGAAGTTCACTCTTCGCTATTCCAAATGGAACTGACAGCGCGCCGCGGCGGCCGCTATTTATATCCGCCGGCCAGGGTTCTAGAACATTCCCGTAACTATGTACCTACACTCGGTACACGCGGCAAGGTCGCTCGAACAGTTACTTATTAAAGAGTTTTGAACCTTACTCTAGTGGACATACGAGTCATTATTGCTTGCAGCGTTTATTGTTTACTAAAACGCAGCATGCGGCGACTATTCGATAGGCTTCCAGAAGGCTCTATTCTATATGGTTCGGGATAGGACCGCGACACTGCTCCCCTCTCAGAGATGCTCGTCCCGAGCATCTTCATTACTGCCGTGATAAGGAGCTAAGCGGTCGATGTGAACCACTTTTTGTGCACCTCTTGGCTGCCGTTGAATTCGGTACGTCACGTCATTTAACCGAGTTACCACTTTGTACGGTCCCTCCCATCTTGTCTGCAATTTCGGAGATTTTCCTTTTCGTCGAGTTACATTGTGAAGCCAGACTAGTGCTCCTTCTTCGAAGCCGCTTGTATTTGCTCGGCGGTCATACCTAGTCTTCATCTTTTCACTCGACTCCAATCCGTTTTCCCGTACTATGGCATGAATCTCTCGCATTTTCTCACGTAACTCGGAAATGTAGTGGTGTAGAGAATGTGGGTTATCAGGAGGCCCTCCAGTTAGCAGATCTACTGGTATTCTCAGTTCTCGGCCAAAATTTACACGCGCCGGGGTTACCTTCGTGCTTTCATGTTCTGCCGTTCGGTAGGCCAGAAGAAATGGCGGTATGTATTTTTGTCCCAGTCTCTCTGGTGCCTGTCAACGACTTTTGCTAAATGTCTCTCAAGTGTTTGGTTAAATCTTTCTACCATGCCGTCAGATTGAGGATGATATGGGGTGGTCCTAGTCTTATGCATTCCCAATATTTTACAGAGTTCTTGAAATACTTGAGACTCAAAGTTCCTGCCTTGGTCAGAGTGTATTTCCAAGGGCACACCAAACCGGCAAACTACTTCCTCAAACAACTTGGAGGCAACAGTCGTGGCTTCTTGATTGGGTATGGCGAATACCTCTGGCCATTTAGTGAAGTAATCCATAACTACCATGAAATACTTATTTCCTAATTCCGTTACTGGGAACGGTCCAGCCACATCAACTGCAATGCGTTCCCATGGCGCACCAACGTTATAAAGTTGCAGATTTCCTCGGCTTCTAGTTGGTGGGCCTTTCACCGCGGCGCAAGTAGCACACTTGCGGCACCAATCTTGCACATCTTCTCGACAATGGAGCCAGTAAAGTCTTTCTCGAATCTTTGTTAAAGTCCTTTTTACGCCCAAATGTCCACCTGACACGCCGTCATGTACTTCACGAAGGACATCTTGTACCTTATCTCTTGGGACAACTATCTGAAGATGGAACTCTCTGCCGTTAGGTTTCTCCCATTTGCGGTAAAGTATTCCGTTCCGGAGAATAAAACTGTCCCATTGAGCCCAGTATGCCTTGGTGATAGCACTAGTAGGAGCGACTTCGCACCATCTTGGCTTGTCCTCGCCTCGTTTCTTCCACGCGACAATGAGCCGTACATCTTCGTCATCTTCCTGTGCTTCTTTCATCGCCTCGTCTTCCCAAGATCTCGATGGACTCATTCTTGTCAACCTCAATGGCAGTTACTTTGTCTCTTGTTTGCAGTCTTCCGTACATGGCCTTCTTGACAGATTGTTCCTATTGCATACTTGTGAGATTCTGGTTACTTGGGCTTTCCCCGCTCCAGCCAGTACTCGCCTCGGAATCCTAGCTTCGTTTCCGTGATTCACAGTGAAGGCCGGAGCGTCATGCTTGTTTACGAACTCTTCAAAACGCTGCTCCATTTTGTTGAGACGCGCACCCAGTCTGTCATCTGTTTTGGTCGATTGCCTCTCCTTTTTAGGACACGTGAACTGCAGATGCCCTCTTTCTCCACACTTGTAACACATGGGCCCGGAGTTCCTCTTGGGCGGTGTCTTGATCTCTTTGACCTCCTCCGTAACTTCTCGAAGTTTATACCCTTGCCGGATATCATGACGCACAGCTTCTACTTCCAGGGCGTGTGCCAGAGCTTCTTTTAATGAAGAATGGTGGCGAAGCTTTACTGCAGCCCTAATTTCAAGATCCTTGATCCCGTCGACGAAGGCTTGTAAAATATTCGTGTCCACTATCTTACTATCAGCAGAAGGGTACGCCTTTCGAACCAGCTTCTCAATTTCCAACGCCCATTGTTGAAGTCCTTCACCCAGGCGCTGGGTCCGGTCGCGTAGCTGGGCACGAAAAACATGTTCCAGGTGCCGTTCCCCATATCTAGCCTCAAGTGCCTCCAGCAGATCCTTGAACTTGCTGCCTGAGGTGGGCAGTGCCTCCAGGACAGATAAAGCCGAACCTCTGAGCGCGACGGTGAGGGCTGTCAGGCTCTGTTCGTCCGTCCAACCGTTTAAAGCAGCGACAGTCGCCTGCTGGCGGTAGGCGACCCAAGACGTAGTACCATCGTACGGAGGCACCTTCACTTTAGGCCCGTGGTTTATGCTGACAACTTTGCTCGACGTAACTCCTGCAGCTTTTATACGCCGAAGTTCCTGCTCTAGTCCAGTGAGGCCGTTTTTCAGACTTTGTAGGTTCTCCTCTAATTTGGTAACCCGTTCGGTCACTACTTCTACATCTTTATGTAGTTTAGCGACCGTATCGCTGAACTTTGTAACGGCAGATAGGATCGTCTGTTGGTCTGCCTTCTGTTCTTCTCGCAGGCCTCTTTGTTCTTCTCGCAGGCCTCTTTGTTCTTCTCGCAGGCCTCTCTGTTCTTCTTGCAGGCACTGCATCTGCTTGCTCTGTTCTTCTCGCAGGCCTCTCTGTTCTTCTTGCAGGCACTGCATCTGCTTGCTCTGTTCTTCTCGCATGCCCTTCAACATTGCCATCAGGCACGACATATCCAAAACCTCCATTGTACGTGACTGAGGTTTAATGTCTTCGGTGGGCGTGGCCAGGTGGGCGTGGCTACGAGGCGGAGCCTGTTGGTCGGTTGGTGAAACCTGGTGGTCAAGGCCGGTGGGCGGAGCCTGGTGCACGGGGGCGGTGGGCGTGGCCTGGTGGGCGTGGCCAGTAGGCAGAGCCGCTGGGCAGGTATGCTGTGTCTCCACTACGCGCGTGGCCTGGTGGGCGGGGCCAGGGGGCGTGGCTTGGTCGGTGGGCGTGGCTTGGTGGGCGGGGCCAGTGGGCGTGTCCCTATGGCCAGTGGGCGTGGCCTGAGGGGCAGTGGGCGTGGCCTCCGCAGCACTTCTGGACCTGGTCCTCACTCCAGAAGTATCCTCTCTCGGAGTCAGTGGCATCTCCAAATCCCCAATTCTGACACCAAATGTTACGGGCTAGGGTTCTGGATTTGGATGTTAAACACCAATGACGCAGGGTCTGGTCTGCAGGTCTTCACGACACGAAGTCCACACGTAGATTCCAATCGCAGGTTCAATCGAAGTCCAATAGTATCGCTGAGGTCGTAGGTTATCGCTCGTATCGCAGGTATGTTCACTTGAAGTTCACTCTTCGCTATTCCAAATGGAACTGACAGCGCGCCGCGGCGGCCGCTATTTATATCCGCCGGCCAGGGTTCTAGAACATTCCCGTAACTATGTACCTACACTCGGTACACGCGGCAAGGTCGCTCGAACAGTTACCCATTTAAAGAGTTTTGAACCTTACTCTAGTGGACATACGAGTCATTATTGCTTGCAGCGTTTATTGTTTACTAAAACGCAGCATGCGGCGACTATTCGATAGGCTTCCAGAAGGCTCTATTCTAGATGGTTCGGGATAGGACCGCGACAATATTAATAAGTACCTATAGATGCTACTATGAAAATGAGGAGATTAGGACCTAGGTCCTGCGAATATTGCAATAAAAGAAAGTTCTTTGTATATATTTTTATTCATATGTTCACACTAATCATCACTGTCACTGGCCAAAGAGGAGGATGAATTTAAGTCTCTGGAGACTTGAATTATAAATTCATCAATGACATTATCCATTACACCATCAAATTCGGCGTTTAATTCTATCTTTAATTACGTGTTTAACACAACGTTGCCATGCTGCTGGAGTAATTTTACTTCTTGCCTCATTTAACAGGACCTTTATTTAGTTCGGCCATTTAAAAAGTTTTATTTTTTGGCAGCAACATGGCCTTTTACTTGCCCTCATATGATTTCTATCGGATTTAATTCGCAATGATATGAGGGCAATCTAAGCACTTCTATATTTTTGTCTTGTGCCATTTTTTCACACATATATGCTATATACTTATGCCATATAAAATTATACACGTATTGACAAACGACTCTAAACTTCACTCGTTGGCATAAACTAAATTTCCCAAAATGTTTTTCACACCTGAATTTCGTCCATGTTTCTTTTTCTGTAGGGCTGTCGCGTAAAATTAATGTCGAATTTTTTAGTTTTTCGAAATAAAAAGGTAATATGCATGTTATTTGAGTGATTATAGTGAAATATGCTGCAATATGAATTGTTGATAAATAATTAGCATGTAAAAGGCTATAATCATGTAAACAATAGACAATTTGTAAAACGTGAGTTGTGATGACCCTAAATTGGTTTGTTTACCTCTATTCTTTATCGAATTTGGCTTAAGTGTAGGAAGAAGTGTAACGAAAGTACCCGAAGCTATAAGTACATTCAACATGATCTTTAACCGATACGGTTAAGGTGCAGAATTGATTGCCGCAGTAGCGCTACCTATTTCGCTCACGCTAATATTGCCAAACTAATAGTCACCTGCATCGATGACGTTGAATCAACCAATAGCAACAAAGGCGCGCGGCCTGTCATAAAATGAAACTATCTGATTGGTCGATCAACTTGCCGCACATCCAAAATTTGGTCATCTGCGCAGGTACATCCGCGAGACTTATTTCTTGTGTAGCACTGTAATACATCAGTAACTAAAGAATGTTACTAGGTATGCCAAATCGCTTGAAATGCTTGTCTCAGTAAAGCCTGTATGTATACAAATACACTAGTTTTTGTTTTAGTCAAAAATACCTTGTAGTTTTGATTTTATAGGCATTCAAAGTTACGAAAAATATCGAGCCCCGCTAACAGTCGCGCGGCGCGTTGTGAGGTCATGTCACAATGCGCCGCGCGAGCTCGGGCCCGCGCGGCGCGGGCCCGAAACTTTACTAATTTATTAGGAGATTTTCATATTCCACCTTTGTTAGATTATTGAACGAATATAATGAAACGGAACGTTTTCATTCATCGACTCGATATGGGAATATTTCTTATCTGTGTTGTGCTACGAATGCTATCAAAAGAGGAAAAATATTAGAAAAGGATGTCTTAAAGGAAGTCGCGAAGATACATTTTATAAAGATAGTGGAATATGGTCTTTTTAAAGAATGAGTGGCCTATGATCGGTGCCTCGCCTGACGGGAGTACTGATGACTGCGTTATAGAAGTAAAGTGTCCAACCAAGGCAAACACTTTTATTACGTACTAGCTGACCCGGCAAACTTCGTACCGCCTAACAGTCGATTCTTTAATTTTTTTTTATCTTCTCTTCGTAAGAACCATCCCCGTACTTCAAGGAATATTCTAAAAAAATAATTAGCGAAATCGGTTCAGCTGCTCTCGAGATTTGCGCTTACCAACATTCACTGATTAATTTTCATGTTATAGATTGGTAAAGGTAAACTAGGTAAAAAATATTAGGCTCAGATACAAACACAAATGACCGGAAAGAGAAAAGCCCTATTTTGTATTGCTCACGTTGACTTTGAAACCTCAAGGAATGTTGATGTGCATGAAGTAGTTTATAAGAAAAAATATTGTGATGATCTTTTTGAAAAATGTGTAAAGTTTTGGAAAAAACGCGTAAAATTTCCGTTTGGGGAACGAAATACCTATTTCGGAGATGTGGTAGCGCCATCTTGCGCTACTAATGTGAACTTTTACAAGAGCTTGCATGTTAAGCTTACGAGCAGTTTCTATGATTATCGTTAAAATGGTCAATAAAGGCTTCAAGAATACCTCTAGCGTCATCTAGTAGACTTACTCATACCTAAATTCCGACCTACGCTTTTTGTATAGGCTATGATAGTCTTATACCTTCTTTGTCTATGGTACACGCGGCAACGTCGCTCGAACAGTAACCCATTCAAAGAGTTTTGAACCTTAAGCTAGTGGACATACGAGTCATTATTGCTTGCAGCGTTTATTGTTTACTAAAACGCAGCATGCGGCGACTATTCGATAGGCTTCTAGAAGGCTCTATTGTAGATGGTTCGGGATAGGACCGCGACACTATTAACCGATTCATTGCGATGTCCAATTTAGCAAACTTCTAACAGTGGCGTCGAACAAAAATATCGTGACACGGCTGCCGTGCCCAGCGCCATACTATTAGATGACACGCCTCCGTCCGTCGTGTGTCTTCAGCCATGCAGAAAAAAAAACAGTATTTTGGCCATGTTTTAATGTTCTGAGCTTAAATACTTCAAGTTTACATTTCAAATCTAACGTGAATGGCCAGGAACGTTGTTTCACGCGATTAGAAGATGCAATATAAGTATATTTCTAGAAATGGAGGGTGAGTGACTTTTTTAATACAGATGTACTAAACCTTTTCAACTTATTTTCTATTTACTAATTGTTTGATTGATATCATAATTAGGTAAGACTATTTCTGTTGATTTAAGGCATTTTACTTCAGAACTTTAATTTGTATATGAAATAGTTCATTGTTATTTTTTTATTCTAGATAATAATGTCTTGAACCATCTATAATGGATCCTTCTGGAAGACTACCGAATAGTCGCCGCATGTTTGGCTGCATGTGATAATGACTCTTATGTCTATAAGCATAAGGCTCACAACTCTATGACATTAAACTGTTCTAGAGTCGCTTCCACGTGCACCGAAGGAAAGTACATAGGTACAAGAATATTTGGGAACCCTTGCCGGCGGGTATAAATAGCGACCGCCGAGGCGCGCAGTTCAGTTTGGTCTTCTGAAGAGTAAACTTCGAGCGAACCTACCTGCGAAACAGTGATACTTATAATACCCTACGACCTCAGACATACTATTGGACTACGATTTGACCTCTGATTTGGAATCTTCGTGTGGACTTCTTGTTGTGAAGACCTGCAGACCAGACTCTGCGTGAATAAATTAAATCCTAACAAGTTGTCATTGGCGTTTTACCTCTAAATCAAGAACCCCAAATCAAACCCGTAAAAATAATTTATATCTAAATATAACTTATTTAAAATTGTTTTTCTTACTTAACTATTTAAAGCTGTAGAAAGAAAACAATTTTTTTGGCCGCGTAATTTGATGAAATCTAGGAGCGACAGCGCTTTCAAAGCTCGACAGCAAATGCAACTCTTTGTCGTAGCAACAACTCATATTAGCAATATTTACCTGCGCAGGTTGAAGAATTGTGTTCTTTTTCCATAACTTATGATTTCAAAGAAGCTTTCTATGAACGCGTCTTTATTTTCTAAGCAAAAAATGCATGTGTACTTAGACCCTGGCTAAAGTATGAGGACTGTATTATATGTATGTACGACAGTGACATCTTTCGAAATACCATTTCCGAGCCATAATATTTATTATCAAATAATGCAACTTAAAAGTTTGGTTACCCCAAGTTGTTTCAAAGTTTATAATATCTAGAAATTCGTTTCTGGATATAAATTTTGCTACTTACGCTAGTTACGGTTAGCGGGCTTATGTGCACAATGAAGAGTTTTGTTCAGGGTATATCTCCCTAAATCTTCATTTGAAGGAGTTACCATCGATTTTAACATGACACATCTCCCGCGCCTAACGTTACAGGCAAAAAAAAATTATGGCGCGGCAGATGTGCCACCCGCAATGAATCGGTTAATTTCATTACTTAGCCCCAAAACTTTCCTTCCATGTCAAGTTTATTCTTCAAATCTGACATAGGACACATATTGTAATTTATCTTTTAATTGAATAATTCAGTGCTATTTAAAGTCACAATAATAATTCTAAATCACTAGATCGAAAAATCTTAACCTTGTGTTAAGATTATTTGTGTGTTGTACTCAATATAAATAGTAATTGCGATGTAATTGTTATTTTAATTCTAATTTTATTGTACTTATTTCACAGTTGGAGACTGTACCTACATAAAATATGCACCATTTCATATTATATAATTATATTCGTCTTGTGGTCTCCATGTTACAGGCTATGTGTAGTGTGGAGATCTCAAGCTATCTCACAAATTGTTTAAAAGTGTTTTTGTATTATTCTATTACTTGTAATTGGCAAATAAAATATATTTTATATATTTATTTACTCATAAAATGCAGTCTTGGGTAAATGAAATAACTGCATTTTGGGAGTGTTATAGAAGAATCGTCACACTATAACAGTAATATTATAAAGGCGAAAGTTTGTGAGTGTGTGAGTGTGTATGTTTGTTATTTCTACACATCTAAACAGCTCGAGTAATTTTAATAAAAATTGGTATGTAGTAAGCTATTCCCATGGGAACATCGATAAGCTGATGGGGTAATACCGCGGGGCAAAGCTTGTAAAAAATATTTACAAAAAAAAAAATATATATATATTTTGTTTATGCTGACATGCAATCGGCCGTCAGACCATAAGCAGTCCATATGAGTGAGGGTCTTTGGTGTGATAGGCTTGCCCTTCCAGAGTTGGGTTTTATTTATTATACTTCACAGGTTGTCCCACATGTGTCGTCGTTTCAGACGTCTTGTTTGGAGTTGTTCATTAAGGGGGATTGCAAGCTTATTTTGGTGATTCATTATAATAACTTCTTTGTATTTTTTGGTTATGTTTTTTACCTCCTCATGCACAGTGGGAATTTTAAGGTAATTGTGGACTTCTTCCATTCTTGTGAACCATGGCGCATTTGCTATGGATTTTAGGACACCATTTTGTAATCGCTGGAGAATTTCGATGTTGGATATTGCAGCTGATCCCCACAACTGTATTCCGTAGGTCCAAACTGGTTTTAATATTACCTTGTAGATGAGGGTTTTGTTATTTACAGACAGTCTGGAATGCCTACCCAGTAACCATTGTAGGGATCTGAATCTGAGATTCAGTTCATCGCGCTTTTTCTGTATGTGGGTCTTCCATGTCTGTTTGCGGTCTAAGTGGAACCCCAGGTACTTGACCTCTGTGTTGAGGGGCAGTGTGTCTTCCCCGAGTTTTACTGGGGGGCAGTTTCCTTTTCTTAGCGCGAATGTAACATGGCTGGATTTAGCGGCGCTAGATTTGATTCTTTTTCATCCATGCGTATATTTTGTCCAGGTGTTTCTGCGTAGTTTTAGAAGCTGTGTTAGGGCATTTACTATTTGTCACTATTGCCGTGTCGTCTGCGAATGTAGCTGTCATCACGCTGTTTGAGACAGGGACATCAGCTGTGTATATGAGGTAGACTCTACCTCATATACACAGCTGATGTCCCTGTCGATTCTCTAGGGCCAACCCTCTACCTGGTAGAGGGTTGGCCCTAGTACTGAATCCTGCGGGACTCCGGCACGTATTTCATAAAAGTTTGAAGTGGCGTCGTTGATCTTAACATAGTAAATCCGATTTTCAAGATAGGATCTGAGCAACAAAACATGTTGTGTGGTAGCCACTTTTTCAATTTGTAGAGTAATCCATTGTGCCATACTTTATCAAAAGCTTGTTGCACGTCGAGAAATACTCCAGAGCAGTATTCTCTTGATTCAAGGGCCTTTCTCACCTCATCACACACTCTATGTACCTGTTCTATAGTTGAATGCTTGCTTCTGAATCCTAACTGGTCTTTAGAGACTCGTTAAGTCGTCTGGATAGGATTTTTTCGAACACTTTCGACAATACCGGAAGGAGGATAATGGGTCTATAGGATGATGTCAGGTGTTGCGGTTTTCCGGGTTTGGGAACCATTGTGATTTGGGAAACCTTCCAGGAGCTGGGGTACCATAATGTTCTCAGGATGCCATTAAACAATGCCGTAATGAACATGATTGATTTTCTCGGTAGCTGTTGTAGCACTTCTGCAGTTATCAGGTCGAAGCCAGGTGCTTTTATACTTTCTAGCTCTCGAATATGTCGTCGTACTTCAGCTGGAGTGCAGCACTGTATTGGCGGGCTAAGCTGCAGGTCACAATTCAAAAAGAATTTACTTCTTGGTCTATTTTATCACTTCCAAGGTTATCATTGGAAGTAAACACATTATTCAAAAATTTGGCGTAAGCCTCAGCTCTTTCTTCGTCGCTTTTAGCCCAAGAACCATTTTTAGTTTTCAGGGGATACTGTGCCAGCCAGAAGCGCTCGTGGCCTAGGCTAACCGAGTGATTGGAATCAATCACTTGGTTAAGCAACAACAGGCGCGGTCAGGTACGGGATGGGTGAGCGTCCCGTGTCTACCGCTAGTGGCATTTTTCCGAGCGCTTCCGTGCTTCGCAAGGCACGTTAAGCCGTTGGTGCCGGCTGTCATATAATGGCAGTCGTTAAGCCATGTCAGAGGCCTTATGGGCGGCTTGATAACTTCTGACAGTAAGGCCTGCCACTGTCTTACAATCCTCCACCAACCCGGACTTGGCCCCCGTGGTGGAGTATGGCCTAACCTTCCTGCGAGGCAGGAAGAGACCCGTGCCCCAGCAGTGGGGACATACAAGGGTTGATAACTGTGCCAGTTGCGGTTTCTGTGCAGTCTTAACAGTTTTCCACAGCGAGTATTCGTTATTTCCTGATGGCCGGAGCGTCTCTGGGTGATTTTGCAGAGTATCATTTTCTATGTCGCTTAGGTGCTGCTTCAGTTCAGACGCGGCATTGTTAAAGGCCTTTTTGTCTAACGGGTGTCGGCTACTATGCCATACTCGTCTGAGACGTCGTTTCTCCAGAACTTTTCTTTTTACTTCCAGCGGTAGGTTCAGGTGAGTCTTACTTCCACGGGGTTGCGGCTGGTTCGGCGTACTTAGCCAAGCTGCTACTTGTATTTCCTTAGCAATATTTTCAGCTGCGTCGTCTACATCTGCCTCAGACTTCAATGGTATTTTCAGATTGATGTTATCTTCCAGGTGCTTTCGAAAAGTATCCCAGTTTGTATTTTTATTGTAGAGATAATGGGGCGGGGCCCTTTCGATCAAAGTTGTGCTCATGTTGACAATCACTGGTGTATGGTCTGAGGAAGAGTCATTACAGCTTTCGACTTTTAGGAAATAGGATTTAGCGCCTTTATATACAAAGAAATCCAATAGGTCTGGCAACTTGTTTGGGTCCGTAAGCCAATGAGTCGGTTTGCAGGTTGTGAGGACATTAAGGTTATTTCTGTCAATACTCTTCTTAAGGTTTCGGCCTCTGGTATGGGTTAATCGAGATCCCCAATGAATATTTTTGGCATTCCAATCACCTCCCACCAGGAATCTGCTACCTAGGGTTGCAAAGAATTTATTGAAGTCAAAATCACTAGTTTCAGAGTGACTTCTCTTTTTGGGTGGGCAGTATATTGACGATAATGTCATCGAGCCTTGCTTGTCGTGCACCATTATTGATGTGGCCTGTATTTTTTCGGTTGGATATTCAGGCAAGAGTTGGTGCTTGATTTGTTTTCTTACTATTATTGCTGTACCTGCATGCGCTGTATTATCTGGATGGTGGGTGGCATATGTATTGTATCCGCTGAGGTTAAACAGCATGTGTTCTGTAAGGTGCGATTCGCAAACGAGCAGAACATCGAGGTTCTGCATTTTTAGTAGTGTTTCCACGTCGTGTTTTCTGGCAGACAAGCAGTTTACGTTCCAAGTTGCTACACGTAATGACGCCATCAAATCATTTTTTGGATGACGGTGGTCAATAGGCCTATTAAGATGCCCACCTGATCCATCAAGCGGTCCATCTTTTCAGATTGTTTTGATATGATATCTTCCAGTCGTGACGATGAGACGACTTGTGAGTAAGTTAAAGGCTGCGCAGTGGTTTCTGCTGTGTTAGTGTTGTATGCCGGGTTCGTATACTCTTGTGTTTTATTTTTAGTTAGGTTTGGCAATTCTTGAGGTTTTTTTGTGAGTTTCTTTATGAATTTCCGATTTTGTATTTCTAAGAACACTTTGCATCCTTTGTAGTTGGCAGGATGATCTTCAAGGCAAAGGGCACATTTTGCTGGGGTGGTCTTGTCCTTTTGGCAATCCATAGTGTTATGGTTTTCATCGCATTTAACGCATCGGTAAGGTCTGAGGCAGTTATTCCTTGTGTGTCCATACTGCTGGCATCTTTTGCACTGTGGTATTTGCCTCTTTGTGATAGCATCTTCAATTTTTATTGATGTGTGGTAAATGTATTTGAGTTGTTTAGTTTGCGCATTGTTAGGACTAGTGTCTTAGAAAAGTGGGGTCTTCTTTGGCCCATGGCGTGCGTTGATTATTTCGCCTTTCACTTTATTGCCAGTAGACTCGACGGCTTCTATTATGGCTTCAATTGGTGTTGACGGATAGAGATTCTTAAACGATACGATAAGGTCTCTCGTCTTTTTGTGTGAATGTGTGCCCAATCAGGTTTTTCTCTCTGACTACTTGAATGAGTTTCTTATAGGCTGCGATTGTGGTATGTTGACCTTAAGTTGGCTCTTTGTGACATTTCTATACGTACTTATATTTAGAGTTTGTCAGGACTCCGCCTATAAGTTCACTGAGTTTACTTATGTTTTGAATGCCATACAGTACGATTGGAGAAGGCTTCTTGACTTTCTCGACATTATTATCATTGTCATCAGCATCGACCGGCAGATCTGCATATTGGTTTTTCAGCGGTATGTCCTCTGCTTCAGTTGATGGTGTCCGATTCAATCTTTTCCGCTTATTTTGACGAAGTATTGGTACACTTTGCCATTCGTATGGTGATATTGGTCGTTGGGTGTCCCTAATGGGAGACCTTTGTGTTGTTAGAGGTATATCTGGTAGTGTATCATTTTGTTTACTCTTTGAGTTATTGAAGAGGCCCGGATGAAACACTTGTTGTACGAGTTTCTTGGGTGAACCCTTGTTTTTGGGTGTATCGCCAGTGGAACTGCCAGCGGCAGTGGTTGGGTCTGGCACTCCGAGGGTGGTCATTTTGGTAGAAAATTATTTTCTTTGTATGGCAAAATTTTTCGTAACATCAAACTTCATTGTTCGTTGACATTGACGGTTCGTCGGCGAATTATGAAAAAAAAAGTGCCATCTCCACAAACTTGACATTGGCAGAATCCTAGAGGGTGCCATACAAGAATTGAATTGAAAAATGCGGGTAGGGGATTATTTGAATTCCTTTGAGTTGTCAGTTATGTATTTTGTTTCACTGTTTTTGTGGTTTAACTTGTGAATTTCACCGAGATAACACTTTCACACGGCACTTGTATGTTGGGATTCACTTTAGTACACAGCTATCAGCGAAGCAAAAGGTTTGGACAAAGAATCAAATATTTCTTCAAGAGCGCTCTTGCACGTTATTGACAGATGACAGCAGAAAATATAGCAAAAACTATAAAGAAAACGGATTCTGTCGTCGCGGCTCTTGGTTAGCACATGCGCTCTCGGAATTCTGCATCTATTTGACACTCTTTAAGTACTTTTTGTTGGCTTCCTTATCGTGTTTTGTCCTGTGTCGTGTTGACTATCTGTGCTTATATAAACAACAACCCCGGTAAGTCCAATCATTCACTTAAATCAGAATGGACGACATAAAGATCCCCCCTAAACCTCCCGACATTGACCCTTTTGTTTATACCGGGTTTGGACAGTCACCCTTCCTAATGACCAAAATTCTTTACCTGCGGTCCAAATGGACACGTCAGACACGTCTAGAAAGCGCGCAGCTTTGCCCAGTTCTCCAACTATAATGCCGGTAAAATTGCCTAGACCCACTATCAGCCCACCTGGAAGAATGAAGTACTCTGCCCTCGACAAAGCACCATACATAGTCCATGTTTCACGGATAGAAGCCGAGCAGAACTCTGGTTCTACGCTCCATCACATCAAGTTTGGTCTATTTCTGCTTAAACACAACATCGGTAATATACTTCCTGATGGCATAAAGCGCCTTGGACGCAACAAGGTTGCGGTGGAATTTAAATCAACCGAGCATGCAAATGCATTTATTTCACATCCAATACTCGAAGCCAATAAATACCGTGCAGTGGTCCCACAATTTAATGTTACTCGTATGGGTTTGGTGAGGTCTGTCCCAGCTGAATGGTCGGATGAAGAAGTAATGATGTATGTTAAGGTACCAACAGGCTGTGGCAAAATTCTGAAAGTCCGGAGGATGAACCGCAAATTTGTATCCGATGAAGGGAAACCTGAATGGAAAGCAACCCAGACAGTTGTCCTCACTTTTGACGGTCAAATCTTGCCAAAGCGGGTCTTTTGCTGTTATACCTCGCTTGAGGTAGAATTATACTTGTATCCTACCATACAATGCTACAACTGTTGCCGTTTTGGCCACACAAGAAACTTATGCAGATCTAAGCCCAAATGCTACAAGTGTGGTCTTGACCACCCTGGTGATGGTTGTAGTGTGCAGATAAGTGACTCATTTTGCGTCAACTGTCATGGAGAACATCCTGCTAATAGTAGAGACTGCCCAGAGTACGGCAGCACAACGTGCAATCAAATTATTAATGGCTGAGCAGTCAATTTCGTATGTCGAAGCAGAGAAAAAAATACCTACAATTTCAAGGAGTTATGCAAATGCCACAAAAATGGCCCCACGTTGGCAAATCCCTACCAGAAATGGTAGCAAGGCCTCTACTCAAATATCGCTTGGTCAAGAGTGGCTGGGAAACTTACACAAATCTGATGGAACGAGAAATCCAGTCTCTCCCACCTCCTGAGGAAAATAATATTGTTACGGCATATAACAGCTTCACTGGTGTAATTAAGTTTTCGGCCGAATCTGCGTTCCCTCCCAAAAAACCTCACTCTGGAATGATCCCTTCGCCTCCCTGGTGGGATGAAGAGTGTTCTCAAATTATAAAGGAACGCAAAGAAGCAGAGCAAAAATGCAACGAATCTTGCTCCATTAGTAATTTGGTTGAGTATCGCCGTGTATTGGCGAAATCCAGGCGCGCCCTCCGTAGGAAGAAAAGAACATGCTGGGGGTCGTTCTGTACCTCCCTCTCTCCTTCCACTCCACTCTCTTTAGTTTGGAAGCAAATAAATAGGTTCAGGCATAGTTACGCTCCAAAACCTTCAAATGTCATCTCAGAGGAAGTGGCCGTGGCGTTCTTTGCCAACTTAGCTCCCCCCTATGTACCTACTGAAGATGAGATACGGACCCCTGAACTACCCATGGGTGGGCCTGGCAATGAGTTGGATGAGCCCTTCTCCATGGAGGAACTAACAAAGGTCGTAACACAGATAAAGGACACTGCTCCAGGGGAAGACGGCTTTCCGTACTCCTTCCTAGCAAAAGCTGGCCCTAACACTCTTAGTTACTTTCTGAAGTTCGCTAATACCTGTTTTTGAGTCTGGTTACATTCCAGAGCCTTGGAAGAAGCAATTAATCATGCCCCTTCTTAAACCAGGGAAAAGTTCCGCAGACCCTAACGGCTTTAGGCCCATTGCCCTCTCGTCCGCACTATCTAAGGTCTTAGAACATCTCTTGAAAAATCGTCTCGAGTGGCTTGTGGAGAGTAGAGGTCTTTTACCAAACACGCAATTCGGGTTCAGAAGAGGACTAAGCACAATGGACAGCGTTGCGGTACTGGTCACAGACGTAAGAGTGGCACTAAGCGGTAACAACTCCGTAGTGGCAGTATTTCTGGACATATCAGCAGCTTATGATAACGTCCTCCTTTCAGTTCTCAGGCAAAAGCTGCTACAACTGAGAATACCTGTTAAGTTGGTTCGGTGCATATGCTCACTCCTTATGTCTCGATTTGTTGCCATTCGCGTACCGGACATAGAACCATACTGCAGAACAACATGGACAGGCCTCCCGCAAGGCTCCGTGTTGAGCCCCATACTTTTTAATATATACACCCAGGACATTAATACCAGCCTCAATTATAACTGTCACATCTTACAGTATGCAGATGATGTTGCGCTCTATGTTTCTGATTACTCCATAGAAGACGCATCTGAATCTCTGAACTTGTCTCTAAGATCCCTTGGCCAATGGCTTTCCGACCATGGCCTCTTCCTTTCAGCACATAAGAGCTCGCTCTTAATTTTTACTCGGAAAAGGTCGAACAATATCCCTGATATTGAAGTAAAAATTGGTGATGATATAATTCCCAAGAAGGACAAAGTCAAATTTCTAGGTGTCTACTTGGATCCCAAGCTTTCTGGTGTCCATCACATTGAACATGTGGCGAAGAAATGTGAACGAGTATACTCAATCCTTAGGGTTCTTGCCGGAGTCTGGTGGGGAGCCCACCCCCTTTGTCTTAAATTAGTGTACAATGCTCTCATTAGAAGCGTGATGGACTACGGCTGTTTTGTTTTGGAGCCGATCAACAAGACGTCGTTGGTCAAACTTGACCGGATCCAATATAAATGTCTCCGCCTAATCTTGGGTTGTATGCGATCTACCCCTACTAATACCTTGCAAATAGAAGCCGTCGATCCCCCACTCCACCTGCATCGCAAGCTCCTTGCAGATCGCTTTATGACCAAGGTCTGTTCCAGATCTTCGCATATACTCCCTCAAAAGCTCCGGGAACTTGATGCACTGACCCGTACCAGTAATTATTGGAAATACAAGGAAATTCCTACTATTCTACTAAGCTTTAGACAGTTGCAGCGCTTCCAAGGGTCTTTGGAGACGGCAGTAACTGTACCTATATTCGAGTACAGATTCAACGTACTACAGTTCAAACCCAATACTGTATTGAATATTGGTATAAAAAAGGACAATCCAGCGGCGAACTCTATTTTTAATTCTGTCGTAAACGAACGTTGGCCTGGTTGCCAGAGACTCTTTACTGATGCTTCAAAATTGTCCCCATCCACCCCTGTTGGTGTAGCCATATTTCTGGAAAACTCCAAACTAGCCACCCAGTTTAAATGCCCACCGGAATCGTCTGTTTTTACGGGTGAGTGCATCGGAGTCTTGGAGGCTTCCCGGTTTGTGGAATCACACAACATCAAAAATGCCGTAATCTTCACTGACTCATTGAGCTGCCTACAGGCCCTAGATCAGAGCCAACTCAAGTGTAAACTTAACAGCAAAATAATTCTGGAAATAAAAAGAACTCTATTTGAGTGTTCCAATAAGGACCTTGAGGTGGCTCTGGTCTGGATTCCTGGACACGCCGGCATTGTAGGCAATGAAAACGCGGACACAATCGCTAAGCATGCTTGTGGCCATGAAGGAGACATGAAACACTATTCTCACCAAGCCTATGATCTACTTTCCTTGCCTAAACAAAGACTGAATGAAAATTGGCAACTTTTGTGACAAGAGAGTAGTCGCAACAAGGGTTCTACATTCTTCTCCGTCCAGCCTATTGTCCTGTCAAAACCATGGTTTCACGCTTTTAAAAAAGTTAGCAAGAGAGTGGTTTCGGTAATTTGCCGGTTGCGTACTGGGCACTGCTGCACACCCGTTTTCTTGAATAAGATCAGGGTACGGGACTCATCAATCTGTGAATGCGGTCTTGAGGATGGTGACCTCGACCACTTATTTTTCAATTGCCCCAGAAACAATCGGTCTCTTAATCTATATAGTATTATTCCGCAACTAAAAATCCCCCTCCCTATTAACTTTAGATGTCTGCTATCCTATCTACCATCCTCTGTGGACCTATTTATTATCCTTATTAAATTCATTGGGGAAAACGATATTAAAGTATAACCTGCAATTGTCATCCAGTGTAAAATGTTTTAAGTTGTACTTTTGCACTCGTATGTTGCTGTAAATACTTTTATGTTCTGTGGTAAATACCTAATCAATGTTTATTCTTTACAGATTCTGTGTACGTCTTGCATGCAAAGCCAACAAAAAGGAAGTTTCCTATTTTTTGTTTGTTTTTCTTTTATGTTCATGTCTTATCAAAACGTGACATTAGCAGAAATAGTCGACAGCGGCTGATTGCCATTTTACCCAAAAAATTGAATTGAATTATAAAGAAAACTAGATGAAAACCCGGCTTCGCTCGGGTGAAATGTGACTCACATAATACACATCTAGGTACATACAAAATGTAGGTAGACATTTCTGTAGTCATCGGTTCTCAAGGAATATTAAAGGTGGGGTGGAAGGCATAGATTCGTATAGCTTCGTTCATTGTGTTTAATAAATATAGTAAATAATATCATTAAAAAAATTAAAATTAAAAATAAAAACCGACTTCTGTACAGTAAAAGGCACTAAAAACGCAAAAATAATTAAAAGGAATATGACCTATAAATTAAAAATTCGTATATACCTAGTGATTGTAGAAGTATATCTTGAAATCGGTGTCAAGTTCCAAATCAAAACATACATTTTGGCCACCGACTCCAAGATATCCTTATAGTGTACAGAAGTCAGTATTATTTTTTTATTAAAATATTTTTTTTACTATTTTTAGGGAATAGACAATGTGACTTTAATAATAAGGGACTAAAAACAACAGCAGTAAAATGTATGTATTTTGACTTAAATTCTGTTTTATGTGCAACGGAACCTGTTATTGGGCTATTCTACATCTGACTCTTATTTTTCGTAGTGTAGCAAGTAATAATGAAACTACACATTTCAACTTTAATTCCGGATTTCTAGGTGCAACGGTGCCCTAAACCTGGGTGTTCTGGAACCGGTCATAATCAGACTTCCAAATCTTGGCCTGTAGAAAGTGACAAAGAAATTAGATACTTAAGTGAAAATGTCAAATTTCTATCTAGATAGAGGCTTAGAATCTCTCAAGAACGACATTCGAGCTGATAATCTTGGGTATCCCACTCTTAATATTCCTAGTGTAGCAAGTGATAATGAAACTAAACATTTCAACTTTAATTCCTGGTTTCTAGGTGCAACGGTGCCCTAGATCTGGGTGTTCTTGAGCTGGTCATCACCAGACTTCCGAATCCTCGGCTGTAGAAAGTGACAATGAACGGCATATTTCTATCTATAATAGAAGCTTAGAACCTCTCAAGAACGACATTTGAGCTGATGATCTTGGGCTGACTCTTAATATTCCTAGTGTAGCAAGTGAAAATGAAACTATACATTTTAACTTTAATCCAGGGTTTCTAGGTGCAACAGTGCCCTAGATCTGGTGGTGCTTGAGCTGGTCATCATCAGACTTCCAAATCTTCGGCTGAAGAAAGTGAGAGTGGAATTTAGTACTTAAGTGAAAACCCCATATTTCTATGTAGAATAGAAGCTTAGAACCCCTCAAGAACGACATTCGAGCTGTTGATCTTCGTAACAATGTCCACCACACACCAGAGAATGAGTTACCGAATGAAAGTGTTTGATGAACGTGTTTGTAACATCAAAACATAACTTTTTTTTGCCTTAATATTTGAAGTTCTCAATTTCCATCTCTGAAAGTCTTCATCAGAACATCACCAGATTGACCTGGGACAATTTTTACGATATATTTTCTGAAACATATGCATATTACTACTAATGGATGAGCTTCATTAGGCCTTATTTGCTGCTGTTCATTGAAGAGTTTTGTTCTCCATCTCTGAATCTTCATCAGATCTTCACCAAATTAAAATGGGACCCATTGGTCCCATTGGACGCTACACCTAGTCAAACAAAAAACAATTATCCAAATCGGTTAAGATATGCGAAAACATAGTAAGAAAAAGTAATATAGGTACGCGTCGAATTGAAAGCCTGCTCCTTTTTTGAAGTCGGTTAAAAAGTGTCAAACGTTTCGCGAAATGTCAACGACTGAAGAAAAGTATTTATTATGTTTCCACAGAGAACAATTAGATGTTTCCAGCAGGACGTTTCTTTTTACAGTCACATTTGATAATTCTTTGTGATGGATACTTTTTTGACGCGACGCACGCGATGTGTTGATTGGCGAGGCGTATCTAAGATGGCGATTGCGGTTTGTTTGTCAGTGCAATTTACAATTACAATTTAACGAAATTCTCCATAATCCGAATTTTACGGATATTATGTTGTCGACTTGAAATCAATATTTTTTTATGTTTTGTTATTCATTTAAGGTTTCGATCGAGTCTACCGTACCCCTTGACGAAATTATTAATATAGATATGTGCTGTGGCAGCACTGCGGATCGGGTTCCCTACTTGAAATCGAATGCCGTAAGCACGAAAAACACATGCTCGAAAACTATATCTCGACAGTTTACAATCTCGATGCATCAAAATCTCGAAAAGCCATAAGCGCGAAGCATCGGCTGCGCGAAGCTGTAATATATCGAAAGATGATGATCTCGACAGACTATTTGATCGAATTTATTTTATAAGTTTAAGTAGGTATATTGATTCGTTTGATACGTTATTTATTGAGGCTCTTTAGGGAAAAATAATTAATCTAGATGTAACTATTTCTTATAAGTATGTAAATATAATTATTAAGGAGGGTAGTTGTAAAAAAAAGTAGTCTGTTTATAACGCTATGCAGTAAGATATCAGTACATAGTTTCTGTTGGTGATGAACGTTTATTCAAGGTTCTAATTTTCGTAAAAATGTCTACAAATAATCTCCAAGTATCAAAATCGCAAAAAGGAAAAGACATTTTAATTCTAAATGGTTACGTAATGGCAATAAATAAACGAGTCAAGGAGAAACATTACTGGTATTGTGTGAATAAAAAACAAAATCAGTGTAATAGTACGATGATTAGTGAGTCACCCGAAGGGAACGGCATGCATTGCTTGATAAAAGAAATGAGTGCTCATTGTCACGCGCCTGGAGCTCTATTTTTGAATCACTCGTATGAAATTGTATCGTCGAATGCGACTTATGTCACACTCGTCTTCTAAGTCGCATGATCTAGTTTTTTCGTATTTTTGAATCGTTCGCCTGAAGTGTTGCCAGTACAATTTGAAGTATTGTATTTTATCCGTTCCACGCAGAAATTACAAAAACCGGAAACTACCGTAACGGAAACGGAACGTAAAATATTTCGTTTTATTGGCTGTTTAGATGAAAAATCTTTGCCTTTAGTTGCAAAACAAACAAAACACTAGTCATATATCGTAAATAATAACACTTTGGTTTGTTTTTGTTCTAAAATGTCGAAACAAAAAATCAATTCGGCACAAAAGCACAAACTCCTCGATTTGAAATTAACACAAATTTTGACAATTAATCTATCGATCGACATACGAGACGAGTGGTAAGGACCATTCGTTGCAGTCGAGTGATTCAAAAATACGGAATTTCGTATGTCGAACGAAAATCAGTAGAAATCGAGCGCTCGACGCGAGACGAGTGATTCAAAAATAGAGCTCCTGATCCTTGTGTAAAAGAAGTAGTGCAATTAAAAACAAATATAAAACAAGATGCCACATTGAGTTCTGCATCGCGCCCAGCGCAAATAATTAATAAACATTTGGTGAATGTGCCGAGCTCAAGCGCTTGTTCTCGCAAATTCGCTATCTTCACCGTACCTAGCAGCTAGACCGCATTCTTGGATTTTTCTCCATAAAGACTGACCGAAATGAAAAAAACAGCCCTTGTTAATAGTAGTCGGAAATTCAATTTTAAATGCGTTAATCGCTGCTTTTTCAATGTCAGATATGACGTGTTGTGGCTCCAGAATTATATTGCACTCTTGCAGACTATTTGATCGAATTTATTTTATAAGTTTAAGTAGGTATATTGATTCGTTTGATACGTTATTTATTGAGGCTCTTTAGGGAAAAATAATGAATCTAGATGTAACTATTTCTTATAAGTATGTAAATATAATTATTAAGAAACCCTCCTTTTTTCATTTCTTATAAGTATGTAAATATAATTATTAAGAAACCCTCCTTAATAATTATATTTACATACTTATAAGAAATAGTTACATCTAGATTAATTATTTTTCCCTAAAGAGCCTCAATAAATAACGTATCAAACGAATCAATATACCTACTTAAACTTATAAAATAAATTCGATCAAATAGTCTGTCGAGATCATCATCTTTCGATATATTACAGCTTCGCGCAGCCGATGCTTCGCGCTTATGGCTTTTCGAGATTTTGATGCATCGAGATTGTAAACTGTCGAGATATAGTTTTCGAGCATGTGTTTTTCGTGCTTACGGCATTCGATTTCAAGTAGGGAACCCCTGCGGATCTGGTCATAGATCTTGCTCAAGAAGTCCTACAATTTAAAAAAAACTACTTTAGACATTAACTGTAGTTAGTTAGACCTGAGATTTCCGCACTTAGCCTCATAGTTGGGCCATTGTACGTAGCAAGCGCTGAGTTACGCTAACACCTCAGACACTAGGGTTTCCTTACGATGTTTTCCTTCACAGTCAGCGAGTAGTATTGTCACTATAATTTCACAAATGTACATAACTTAGAAAACAAAGTCATTGGTACATGCCGGGGTTCAAACCCACAACCTCCCTATTGAGAAGCCGGCGTTCTACACCACTCCACTACCACCACTCTGACATTAACTGTATGTTCCAGATGCAATTGTCATGACATACTAATCTATATTTATCTTTCCCGACTTAGCACCCATGAAATACTCACCTATAGCAACCTATACCTTATGTAATATTTTCCAGCTTAGTAGCCACTTTATCTTGTTTTTTTAGATTAAGTGTATTATGTATTGATTGAAAATGGTTGAGGGTAGTATTGATTCTTCAAGTAAAATAAATCAGTTTGTTTCGAACCTACAATTGTGTTGTATCTTTTATTGGCGACTGCGGAAAATTATTGTTAATTGTCGGAAAATGGCGTGTAATATGACGAATATTGTGTTCCCTGGACAATTTGACCCTAAGACTGATAAGTGGAGTGAATACAAGGAACGGTTATTATGTGCGTTAGACGCGTCGGGAATTACTGAGGGTGATGTCGACAGAGCGCGTTCATTGTTCCTTTCTCAATGTGGAAAAGAGACTTATTCACTAATAGTGTCACTTTTGGTGCCGACTCGACCAACTAGTGTCGGTTTCAAGGAAATTCTAGCAGTTTTGGACAAGTTCTATGAACCTGAAGTGAACGAAATACTGCAAGCCGGGAAGTTTCACATACGCCTACAATTACAAAGTGAAAGCGTGCAAGACTTTGTAGCGGCCATAAGTCTACTGGCGGCTAAGTGTAACTTTACGGACTTAAAACGCCAGTTGCGGGATAGACTAGTGTTGGGAGTGCGTGACGACCGCCTGCGTCGTGATCTGTTGAAGACTAAGGATCTCACATATGAGTTGGCCTTACAGTTATGTCTTAATTACCAGGCGACGTTTCAGGAGATGTACCCCGATGCTAACGAGCCGAAACAAACTCCGTCCGGTGTCAACGTACCTATGGACATTGGTAGAATCAAGTCGATTGAGTGTCGACATTGTGCACGACAACACAAGGAGAATGAACGTTGTCCTTTTGTGAAGGCGAGATGCTTTTACTGCAAGAAGTTCGGGCACATCTCTTCTGCTTGTTCGAAGAAACCTGTCAAGGTGCACCAGGTGGTGAACGGCGAGGAAAGCAGTCCTGGATCCTCGGAGGCGGACAAGATGATGGGTGTTTATGTGTGCACGGAAAACTTCCGTTCGCCAATAACAGCGGACCTGACAATAGATAGCGCTATGCTATCTATGGAAGTGGACTCGGGCGCATCGCGCTCGATCATCTCTGAAGATACCTACCGACGACTATGGCTGTCTCCGCCACCTCTGCGGTCTACTGATGTAAAACTTGTGACATGGACTCGGGACCCTTTGAAGGTTATGGGTGTAACTGATGTGCTAGTGGTGCTCGGCAATAAAGAAGCACAGTGTGAACTCGTAGTGGTGTCTGGAATGGGCCCTAGTTTACTTGGAAGGAACTGGTTCCAGTCCCTAGGTTTGGAAGTCTCCGGCGTGTGCTGGACTGATGACAGAGTGAAAAATTTAGTGAGCTGTGAATTTCCAGACTTGTTTCAAGAGGAACTTGGCGAGTACAAAGGCCCGGACGTTACCTTACATGTACGAGCAGATGCAACGCCCCGTTTTCTGAAAGCGCGACCGGTGCCGTTTCCAATGAAGAAGCAGGTCGAGAAAGAGCTGACCCGAATGGTCGAGGCTGGAGTATTGACCCCTGTAAGGTATTCCAAGTGGGCCACGCCACTGAGAATCGTAAAAAGAGAAGACGGATCGCTACGTGTGTGCGGCGATTACCGATCCACGGTAAACCCAGCTATCGATGTGGATACCTATCCACTTCCTGCAGCAGTAGAAGCCTTCGTGGAGCTCAGCGGAGCAAGAGTCTTTAGCAAGCTGGATCTCAAGCTTGCGTACATGCAGCTGAAAGTCGACGAGGATACGGCAATGCTATTAACTTTAAATACGCCCCTGGGCCTGATGAGAATGAATCGTTTAGCCTTCGGTGTGAATGCGGCGCCTGGAATATTCCAGAGGGTGATGTCGTCGGCACTCGCAGGCATGGATGGCGTAGCCTGTCTATTGGATGACGTAGCTGTTTCTGGAAAAAACATGGAAGAGCACAACCAGAGACTACGTGCTGTACTACAGAAATTGAGCGATTTGGGCTTCCGGCTTAATGTCAAGAAATGCGTTTTCGCGTCGAACAGCATTAATTTCTTAGGACATATGATTGACGCTGAGGGACTTCACCCATCTCCATTGAAGGTCAAAGAGATCAAAGAGAAGCCAGCCCCGACGAACAAAGAATCTCTGCGAGCCTTTTTGGGCTTATATAACTTTTACGAGAAGTTCCTGCCGGCCAAAGCGACGCTGCTGGAACCCTTGTATCGCCTTCTAGAAGCGAAAAGACCCTGGACATGGGGCGAGCAAGAACAGAGTGCGTTTGATAAAGCGAAATCGTTGCTGTCATCTGATATGACTCTGGTCGGTTATGACTTGAATAAAGAATTAATGCTCATTTGCGATTCATCTAGTTACGGCTTGGGAGCAATAATTGCCCATGTGATGGATGACGGGTCAGAGAGACCTGTGATGATGGCATCAAGAACTTTACAGCCTCATGAGCACTGATATGGCCAAATTGACAAAGAAGCTCTCGCCATAATGTTCGGGCTTTCAAAGTTTCATCAGTTCTTGGCAGGCCGTAAATTCTGTATTATAACCGACCACAAACCACTGATTGGATTGTTTAACCCTGCGAAACCTATACCTGACCAAATTTCGCCAAGAATGCTACGTTGGTCGCTGAAGCTCGGCTGCTATAATTATGAGATAAAGCATAGATCTGGCAAACTGATAGGCAACGCCGACGCCCTGAGCAGATGGACTGCTCACGATACCTCTGTACGTGCAGTTGAAGCAGTGAGAGAGGTACTGTTGCTGGAAGAACAGCCAGATGGATGGAATCTTGATGCATCAAAAATAGCGGCAGAAACTAAAAAGGATCCATTACTGCAGAAAGTACAGTTTTATGTTCTTCACGGCTGGCCACGCTCTAACACTGACCCCTCTATGCAGCCATTTTGGACTCGCAGAGAGGCTCTTTCACACGATAAAGAATGCTTATTGTGGTGCAACAGAGTCATCATACCGAAATCCCTTCAGGAAGAGGTACTGAAGCTATTACACGCTCCTCATGCCGGCATTGTCCAAACAAAGGCTTATGCTAGAGGATATGTATGGTGGGCCGGTATGGATCAGCAGATCGAGAGGATTGTGGCTGAGTGCGAAGCATGCCAGATGGTGAGAAACAGTCCGCCGAAGGACCCACAAGCTTGGATTGTTCCTGAAAAGCCCTGGAGTCGAGTTCATATAGACTTTGCAGGGCCGTTTCAAGGAAAAACCTTTTTAGTTCCGATTGACAGCTACAGCAAATGGTTTGAAGCAGAAATTGTGCCATCCATGAGTAGTGAAACTATTATTAATATACTCAGGAGAATGTTTGCTGCGCAAGGCTTGCCAGATACATTGGTGTCTGATAGCGGTAGAGCATTCACTTCTATGGAATTCAATACATTTTTAAAGTTGAATGGAATTAAACATCTTTATTCACCACCTTACCATCCTGCGTCCAATGGACAAATTGAGCGGGCCATACAGACATTCAAGAATAAATTGAAAAAGATGTCCACCACAGAGAAGCCTTGGAATGAAAAGCTTCCTAAAGCTCTTTACGCGCTGCGCACCGTGCCCACTAGCTGTACCAACAAGGGCCCGGCTGAGATGCTAAACGGACGGCGCTATCGGACTGCCGTGTCGGCACTGCACCCGCACGCCGCGCCAAGCAGCGCCACGCAGCAACTAGAGGCGGCGGCGCAGCACCCACCCGCCCGCAGCTTTACTGTGGACCAGCTAGTGCTCGCGCGCATGTACGGGCCCGGAGAGAGGTGGCAGCGGGCCGTGGTGGAGATGGTGGAGGGACCTAGCGCGTATATGGTGAGGACGGAAGATGGCGAGTTACACCGGCGTCACGCTGACCAGTTGTTGGCACGGGCTCTGAGCGCGCCCCGTAATAACGAGCCACCACCAGACAGAACTTATGATCGTCCTCCTAGGTCTGACTCCTCCTCGCCTGAATTACCTATTGTGATACCACCCCCTGATACGTGGCCTGATATTATTGGCATCCCAAATGCTGTGTAATGATTTGTCAATACTTATTATGTTGTCTGTAATATTAGGTTGCTAGAGATATAATTTTATTTTGGTTTGTGATTTCTAATTATGATCTATTTTGTAATTATTCCTTGAGCTATGATTTAATTTGTTTGTTCCTAAAGATTGTGATAGAAAGGTATATTATGTATTGATTGAAAATGGTTGAGGGTAGTATTGATTCTTCAAGTAAAATAAATCAGTTTGTTTCGAACCTACAATTGTGTTGTATCTTTTAAAGTGTTTACCTGTATTTAATTTAGTCTCATTCCAGGTGGGCACAATTTTTAAAAATAATATATAAGTGAAGAAATCTAAAAATGGTTGATAAATTTTTGGTCAATGAGACGAATGAATGACCTAGGAGTAAATGTATTCTAACCATATCCACCCCTATCCTCAAATCTCTAACACCCCCTCAACCTCGCTAGACATTCCCTATACTTTCTATTTCTGTGTACTGGAACACTGTACTTATTAAAACGCTTAATTATCTCTTTTTATTGAAACCCTATCCTAGCTACGGGTCTCGCCACGACTGAGGCCTAATCAAAACGTAACAATTTCACTAAATAATTCAAACTTGACTACACGGCTGCGCTGGCCAGCTACTATAAAGAAGTATTGTTACAGTACAATTAAGAATATTCTATCTATCTATGAACGGTTCGTTTACATGTAGACAAAACCTGAATAATACAAAGTATAGTTAATTAATATGTTTATCGCACATAACTGAATAGATCCTACAATGGCAATGCGGCGGACTAAGGATTAGTAGGTATGACCATCGAAGCAAGGCGCTAGAGCTTCATAGTTAGGTTATGTTAGTGTTTTCTATAATTAATAATAAGAAGCATCCTGCTTACCTTTGAGGTGGCGTATTTACGTGATGAACGGGGGCTGTATTTTCATCGTCGTGAGTCTTTTCATCAGCAGAACCAGAACAGCTGCGAACCGCACGAAATGTCTTCAAAGGGACTGGCATTGTAAATAAGGTCAACTAATACATCGCCCACAAAATTCCATTTAAACTTTGTTATCATGAAATCTTATAGCAAACCCACTACGATGAGTCGTTCGTTCCTGCCCGCAATATAAAAAAATAAGTAACACACAAACCACAGTCAGAAACTACAAAGTACAAATCACAAACTCAACCCATCAATCACAACAAAATTCACAAAATTATGGTGAATTATGGCGCGAAAAGGGATAGGGTTGCCAGGGATGTTATATGCCTAATATGCCAACTCCGGAATCGTGGCACTGGATACATAAAAGTAGGTATGGTAATTTTGGCAAAAATATGGTCCGTTTACAATAAAAAAAACGACAGAATTCGGTTGACAGTTTTTTCTTGTGTTTTCCACTCAGAATAAGAATTAATAAAGCTTAAGTTCTTATTCTGAGGCTTTAGTTCTTATTCTGAGGTTTTCCAACAAAAAATAGAAACAAAACTATGCAATAAAGTTTATACTTTGTCAAAAAAGTGTAGAATCTAAAGAGTAAGGCTTCGCTCAGACTTTTTGTCTGTGTTACATTATTTCTTGCACTTAAAAGCATTATAAAAATAATAAGTAGAGTCATTCATTACATTAAAAGGATGTATTGTATTAAAAAGTTAAAATTACTTTGCTGAATTCCGCCAAAAATCCCACAAGCACCATGCGGTTAGCTAATGCACCGCCCTCCCTCCCACTTTTTCAAGCAGAAGCAAGACACGAACACACCATCACCAACACCAATACTTGTGTGAGAAAACACGCGACGCATTTCGCCTCTAACACGAGGCATCCTCAGGCTCCCAAATGCAAGTGACCGTTTCCCCTAGGCGTGATCGTTGCAAAGACGAACCGTTTTATAAGACCGTTTTGTGTTCCGGGACAATAGGACCGTTTTAAGTTTCATTCTAAAGCAGTGCCAGCGACTCTAAAGCAGTGCCAGCGTTTGTTCGTCGCGAGACCAGTCCTTAGATTGTTTGAAGCGGATATGTCCTTTAATGCTATATTAATAGATCCTAGAACGTAATGAGATCATTGCGACGTCGTCGTCAGCTCCTTGCTCGTTCCGTTCGTTTTGGTCTGTGAAAGTAATCTTTATGAGTATACAGTCGAATATCGTGTAAAACAACTTATTTTTTCCGATGTTTCGTGATTTCGTCTCGTTTTCAAAGCGGTGGTCATTGTTGTGTATCTTAATGTCGTTGGTATAGCGTCAAATGTCGTTTAGCAATAAATGGCAACGAGTCGCGAGGCTCGCTCGCTCGCTCGATCGCGCAGCTCGTGTGTGACGGTTATTGTTTACATTTTTTCAGTTTGAATTAATAATTTAATGCTACTTACCGATTGTGTAGGTATGTTAATTATGTAATTTTGTATTTATTTTTTACTCAAGTTAAAGTTTAGTTTTAATGTTTAGTCCTAAGCCTGGAAAAGTATGGAGGGAAGTTCATTAATTTAAAGAAAAAAATATTGAAATCGAGCGAAAAACGTTAACTAGTCCTCAACCTCATCCCGCAACCATTTCTTTTACTAGTCTTCGAGACGAATGTCGACGAGACGAAACGAGAGTTTTTCTCGTTTAACCGTCCTCTGCGCCTTGCTCGTTCGCATACAATGAAACCAGTTGCGAACGAGGACCGTTTCGAGGACCTGTTTTCGTTCCAGAAAAACGGTAGCGTTTCGTCCTCGAAAAATCGGACAACGACCCACTCCTAGGCTGACATTCAGAGACGAATCCCAAGTTCACGCTTAGAGCAGTCTTAGCAAAGTAAACTAAAGTCATACTTAGTAAAGCGCCGAAATCTTCGTATTCACATTCGATCGGGAGCCGGAGTTAAGCATGAGACTCATGCTATGAGCTAAGAGAAGACCTCTCTTAAGAAAGTCATCTATATTGTCTATTATTTTTTAGTGATGTAGTAAACACAATGCTAATCATAAACTCCAACCAAAACAATACGACAAAAAGGTAGGTAACCTCAAAGTGAAGAGAACCAAATGACAGATGACAATTCTATCTAAGTTTACGTAAAGTCACCAATATTGGCTACTTACACTTAGCTAAGTACCACTTCATACTCAACTTGATAAGATTCGATTCTGAATACGAAATATTTCGAAGTACGTGATTTTGACATTTCTCAGACCGGTCTTAGCTTAGTTTTCGTCTCTGAATGTCAGCCCTAGTTTCCCCAAAAACGCTCCGTATTTATAGGCTAGGCCGCCCCTCCCCCCGATGACGCAATGTAACCGTTAAACTGGTGACCGTTAAACCGTTTCAACCGCCTATGGGCTATTATTGTTTTGTGCAAATATATCGATTAATGGGGAAATAGAGGAAAATTTGAAATGAAAAGGTGGGCAGCTCCTCTAGTTCTAGGTGCTTGTGGGATTTTTGGCGGAATTCAGCAAAGTAATTTTAACTTTTTAATGCTATTATGGATTTCCGCAAAGTAACGCCTGATTCTATACAACAGGATGTATTGTGCTTAATCAAAGGTAGTAAATGGTCTTAATTTTCGATAATACCAATAATAAAGTTTCTCTTCCGGTTTCTTGAATTTTTAGACAAACTGTACATCACATCAGTGTTGCCAGATGCACCGCATTTCCGCTTTTTTGATCCGCTTTCCACGTAGACAGCTTTCCATTTTTTACTAGCGCGGTTCCGCTTTTTTCGAATGTCATTCAACTTTCAACAAGTCGGTTTCCGTTTGGTGCAATAATCTGTGTACAATAAAGAATATGTGAAGAATATTCTATCTGTGATGCAGCAGCCCATATACTCAGAGTTATTATTCTGAGGCCGTAGACAGAGAATAGAATAAACTGGGCCTGCGCGTATACGTTTGAGATGGAGATAGAAGTAGGTACTTCATAAGAGGCAACTCTTCAGCATCACCCATAATTCCCAAAAGTATGTTTTGTGTATTTACAAGTTGAATACCTCAAAAGAAGCAAAAAAAAATATTAAAATTATACGTGGGACACTCAGAAAGTTTTGAGAAACTAAAAATAAAACTTCTATGAAAAAAATATTTTTATTAAATCTTTTCAAAGAACTCTCCATCAGCCTTTATACCAAGTTACATGCGTCTGAAACAATTTTCAAAACATTTTTCCAGTCCTCCGCAGACACCTCTTCCACGGCCTTCTCAAACGCTGCTAGCGCGTCTTCCGGCGATGACAACTGTATCCCTTTGAGCTGATTTTTAATTTTAAGGAATTAAAAAGAAGTCACACGGAAGACGGACAGAAGACGCAATAAAGGGTAAGTTAAGAAGGTGCTCTAAGTTTAGGTTAGAGATACACCACGTAAGTTAGTTTAAATATAAGAGTTTACATAAATAAATGGACTTTTTTATGAAGCAAATGTGTCCAAAACTCCGAAAAGGTAATGTGGTGATTATATATATACAGAAAATTAAAACTATAAAAAGGTGGCGTTGGTAGCCGCTAAAGGTAGGTAAATAAGGGGTATATACATATTTTACAAGTATTTACAATTGACAACATTTCATTTTTTAGCATACGGATTTTATTGTCCTAAAGGAAACTAGATACAAAATAAAACGAACAATATTTTTTTATTTTCTGAAACACGCACGTTTTCTTATATTTTTTACATTTTAAAGTTTAAAATATTTTTACCGGAAGTGACGAAACAACGAGGCTCACAATATGTTTTCTTTTGCCTAATATCCTAAAAAAAAAATATAGTTACAAATGTCATTTTAATATTGCCAGGGCCATGTTAAAAAACAGTTTCTGAATTTTTTTAACATATGCAAATATGTTTTTCTTTTATACAATTAAATCAGCTTAGTTCAATTCATCATCCCTTATATGTAGTTGTTCCTTTTTTGTCAAATGTACTTTCTGTTGGCAAAGCCTTTATCTGCGTTCGGAGTGTTTTTGCTGCCAGTTTGTTACTTTTGTAGCTACTTTTTCAAGGTTATTTATAATGGTATGGTAAGTATAAAGTATGGTAACCCTGATATTATGTTGTGTGGTTTGCCTTGTGTAGGTAAGTACCTAACGTAAACAAACTTTGTGTAGTCTTAAATTTATTTCTCTTCGTCTAAATGGACACTTCAGATTTAGACGGATTCGTACGCGCTGACAGCCGAAATCTACCCAAGGTAGATCTTTCAATGCTTTTGGAGTTCATGCATCTCATGACGATGCAGTGAAAATAAGAGGTGCAACCGTGATGATGAAAACCATGATTTCAGTTTTATGAAATTGGCCCCGGAGACCATCAGCAAACAAAAATAAAGGGGGGGGGCACGTGAATAACAATGTACTACTTAAGAAATACGATAATTAATAATTAAAAATTATTCTTCGCCATCACTACATAAATTAAACACTTCTTCGTCCTCATTCTCATATGGCTCAGTTGAAGTAGACGTTTGAGTAAGTAAAAAATAATGTTAGGCATATTTCTTTATCTTGTACTTAACGAAATCTTCAGGTTAAAACGTCGTCGGCAGTGTTATTATTGATACGGCAATTGCCGTAATATACAGTAATTCATGGATGTTTTTTGTAATATACGGTATACGGCAGGATTTCGACTGCCGTATCATATAATACGGCAATTGAAGTCCAACATGCTCGTGAGTTTAAAACAAAAAATACTACAAACGAAACGTAATAGATGTGTCCGATTTTCGGGATATCCCAAAGAAAATTTTCCTGCAGACATAAATTGAACTAGATGTCTCATGCAATCTCTTTTATATGTCCTACTCTTAGCTACGAGTAAACAAGCTATTCGAAATCAAGGCGGTTGCACAAAATTTCAGGTGTCAGGAGATAATTATGCTTATCAAAATGAAAAGCAAAGAAAAATATTCATTGCACAAGCAGTGTATTAGAAACATATAGGATGAAGAAATGATAGAAAGTTGAAAATATACTTATTATTTTTGTGTTTCAATCACTAATTATTCAATGAAAAGATAATACGGCAGATCAGCGATTTTTTTTTTTATAAATACGGCAATTTGAAGGTCCAGATTTTGACGATAATAACACTGGTCGTCAGCTAAGTCGCTAAATTATTTTTGTCCTCAAAACTCTTTTCTTGTCGCTAAGGCTCTCGCAAAAGTCGTCATTTCTAGCGACTAAGTCGCTAAATTGGCAACACTGATTTTTTAGGTTAGATCTTGAAATTGACTTTTTTTTTATCGTGGCACAGGCATGTTCACTGGGAGCCATGGTGTGACGTCATCAGCGTATTTTTGTGTTTTTACCATTTTCTCGGAAATGAAACCACAGAAAAAACTGAAATTTTTTACGTGCTTTACAAAGCCAAATCTCGAAATGGTTTTCGAATTAGAGCTCCATACAATTTTGAAATGTTGTCAATTGAAGATTAATGATGAATCGTATTTAATAGAAATACATCCGGTAAAAGTTTTGTACAAGTTGGCGGGTAAATATTACGGATAATAAAAAATTAAGTAAGATTTTAGGAATGAGGTAAGGATGGGGTGAGTTTAAAGTTTTTATTTTATTGCCAAAGAGTTTCTTGTAGGTTTAGCCTGTGGAGGTTTGTTTTTGGAATTTAAAAAAAAAAAGTTTTTTTTCAAATGTATATATTTATTTAAAAAAACATTTTTTCACCGGCTGCCCCCGGGTAGTGTAACGGTGCAAACCTCTTTACACCATTTTTATTTCTTTTTCAATATATCATTTTTAGTTTAGCACCGTTAGAAAACGAAAACTCTACTCGCTTTTTTCTTTTTAATCTGTGCTATTCGCTACTTCTGACTAAGTTCAACTTTTTGAAGAAAAATTAGGTAGGTATAGTGCGTTCACATTAACTTGACGCGTGAGAGAATTGGTAGCACTGAGATGTTTACTGTTACCACGTTAAATAAGAAATCATTCCCATTACTTGGGGAAAATAAAAGGATTGAGGGCTTGTTTTACCATCTTCCGATTACGTCCAAAAGCTAATTCACATGTTATGTCCTTGTTACCAATTCTCTCACGCGTCAAGTTAATGTGAACGCACTGTACCGCTAAAGCTACAAAGTTCACCTGTGAAGTTCACTTACAATCCACAGACTACAAAATCTATAACAGATATGAACGTCTGGTTCTTATCAACTTACCTACTGAACGAAATGAATGTATGATTTTTTAGTGTTGCTAGATATCGGTATATAAAAAAAACTCGTCAACAGCAAAAGCGAAACATAAAAATATGTGATGCAAAAGAGTTTGTGATGAATAAATGGCAAAATTATGGTACCTTCGCGTACCATAATGGATGTATCATTCATGGTACATGGTACGAACAACTGAATTATGGTACAAGTACCATAATTATGACACGTATAACATCCCTGATTTCATGCTACAGTTTTTCTCATCTTGCACAAGAGCAAGATCAAAAATTATGTTAAATAACGTACCTACCACAGATATACATAGACATAGATGACCTAAACACCTCAATCTGTATGAAAACCAACCGTGTCACTTTTTTTCTGCCTACTGTGACGTCACACGAGCGAATTAGAGTTGTGAATTTCTCGTTGTCCGCGTAAATTCGATTCAAAGGCGACGCCGCCGCCGCCTCACGCGCCGTTCGACTCTATTCGATTCATTCTGGCTGCAGATGTACGGAATTCCAGTACGGTTTCAATATGACAGGCAGAGACACTTTTTGATTCGGAAACCGAATCCGTGCGTGTGCGGCCAGTGGTCAGTCAGTGATCAGTCTTCGTAGTGGATGGTCGCGCGCGAGTTGTGACTTGTGAAACCAAGCGTTCCGACTTTTTAACACCTACTATGACGCTTTTCGATACTTTTGCATAATCTAAAGTAAGTATACTCGTTGATATTTTAATTTAAACATGAGGGATTAGCATAGGCATGCATGACAAGAAACACAATTGTTAAGATAGTAACCTAAAAATCATTAATACATCAAACTGAACAGGACTTAATCGCGTACACATAGATGTTTATTTAATTACCTCGACATTTCAAACGTAAAAAACACCTGTGTGTACGCGATTAAGTCCTGTTTTGTTGTAATAACCTAAAAATCGCTAATCGATTCACATAAATGACATCGATTTTCTGACAGACTATGTAATAAAATGTAATTCAAATAGCCTCTTTTTGATCATTCCTTTTAATATTATATTAAAAGAAACTATTAAATAAAGGCTATGCAAAGAGAAAAAGAGAGAAGCGTGTCGTGTCTATAAAATATATGGGAATAGATGAACAGCAAAAACAAAGACAGAAATGGCGTGAAAATTCGAGAAACTATTCGTCTGTCCGATATCGACTAAAATCGATTATCGAAATATGTTGTAGAACGAACAACACTAGTTGCTAGATTTGACAGACGAATGATAAGTTGCTCTGTAGCACGAATTCGAAGCAATGTGCGACAGTATCGCTTGTCTTATATACAACGTCTCTTAACACACAGCGTCAGATTAAACGCTCAAAGCAAACGCAGAAATGTAATGTACACATTGTTTACTTACCGACAATCTATAGTTACTTAGGTCAGACATGGAGTCACACCTCGGAATACATAAAAAATTGATTTAAAATTAATTTACGCATAATATAATTTTAAAATAGCTTACCTGTGATAGGAAATATGTTCTTGCTTTTATATGCATACAATTTTTGAGCTATCGCAGTTAAATAAGGCGCAAAAACGCATTTTTGTAATATTTACGGACGACCGGCGACCACAACAGACGCGCGCGGAATATCAGTAGCGACGATCGAGTGGGGTGATTCTCCACAGTTCGGACACGCGAAGTAGATGCATTTGCGTGATCTATGTCTATCTATATCTGTGGTACCTACCTAATTAATATATTATGAGAAAAATATTGAGTTGTTTCAATGTCATAGTGATGAGCCATACACATATTCAATATCGATAAAAAATATCTGATAAGTACCTTGGTGAGAATTACTACTCAGTGTACGACGGGTGAATTGCTGTAAGCCATAACAATGTTACAACGATGCACTATTTATTAGTGGCTGCATTGAATGTAGTTTTTTTTTAGATGCAAACAATGGGTGAAAATTGTGGAAGATCTTGCGTATATCCCCATCGAAAAACTCCACCAACATAAATATGTTTGTGGAGATCATTTCCGGCCGAAAGATTTTAACAAAAAAAGGAAGCCGATTAAAGAAATGGTGAGTTGTGTTATAATGTAATACTCACTACATTTCATGAATAATTATGTAATAAAAAACAAAATACGCCTTGCTTTACGTCGAACATTTGAATGTATTTTGCTCCGTCATTTAGAACGCAATATTATTATTACGTCTTAATACATATGACATTACTTAGATAAACATTTTTTACAGGGCTGTACCTTCTCTACTTATAAATGCGCCTCCTCTTCCTGATTACTTACTAGCTGAGTTTCCTTACCACGTAGCCACGTCGCATCACTTGAAACTGGTTAATGATTAGAATTACTAAAATATTTTTTTTACTAATTTTAACTTAAAATATTTTTTTATAAAAATGTATTTGATAGTTACATAGTCAATTATGCAGTTATGTGGTAAACAGGAGCAAACTATTTATTTTTCTTCGGACTATTCTTGCAATTGTTTATTTTCAGATTCAGCTATACAAAAAGCTATTAGTTGTCGAGCTTCACAAAACAACTCTGGTACGTAGACTTTTCATGTATCGCTGATGTTTTTTGTAACTAGTGTTTGTTTACGTTGATAAATTACAAAGTGTTATAATTTTCAGCACCTTGTACAGCAGCCAAAATATCAGCTGTTTCTATTGGTTCAGTAGGATTCGACCACAATTATTGTGGCCTGGGATCTCAGCATATTTATCAGAACTATCCCGGTAAGTACCTAGCATAGCTTACCAACAAATTAATAATCAATAACGACTCAACTTAACTTTTTTTTTACGATTTCAGCACCTGAATCCAAACTGAATCCACCGATTGATGAAGTTCGCTCAGATTGGGCACCTCTAAAGAAAAACCAAATAGCTGCTGAAATAAATGCAATAGACCTTGACCACAATTATTGTGATTTTATAATAAATAATAAGATACTAATTTCATATGTCGTTTTATTGTAAACATTGATTTTTATTAATTTTATTAGGCTAACTGCGAAGCCCCCGGACGATAATTTATCGATATCGATAAATGTAGCAATGTAAGTGGACGTCCCTATTGCACAGACAAGTTATTATGTTGGTAGCACTTACTTTTGACATTGCATTTTTGCTCTATTGGTTGGTATTGCTAACGGGGCTATAGAAAACTCATATTTAATGAGGTCCCGTCTAGGAGTGGGTCGTTGTCCGATTTTTCGACGACGAAACGCAACCGTTTTTTCTGGAACGAAAACAGGTCCTCGAAACGGTCATCGTTCGCAACTGGTTTCATTGTATGCGAACGAGCAAGGCACAGAGGACGGTCAAACGAGTGCGAACGAGACGAAATCACGAAACATCGGAAAAAATAAGTTGTTTTACACAATATTCGACTGTATACTCATAGACATAAAGATTACTTTATTGTATCACAGACCAAAACGAACGGATCGAGCAAGGAGCTGACGACGACGTCGCAATGATCTCATTACGTTCTAGGCTCTATTAATATAGCACTAAAGGACATATCCGCGTTAAAACAATTTAAGGACTGGTCTCGCGACGAACAAAAGCTGGCACTGCTTTAGAGTCGCTGGCACTGCTTTAGAATGAAACCTTAAACGGTCCTATCGTCGCGGAACAAAAAACGGTCTTATAAAACGGTTCGTCTTTGCAACGATCACGCCTAGTCCCGTCTACGTAGTGGTTAATGGTTAAACCAGGGATGTTAGATGCCAACTCTTGAATTATGGCACCAGACGCTCAAATTTATGGTATTTTTGAAAAAAATAAGGTACGGGTAGGAAAACTCTTACGGATTTAATAAATTAGGTAGGTACTATTAATTAAAGTATTAAAATTTCTTCGAATTTTCATAAATTCTTCAAACGAATACTCTACTCGCTTTTTTCTTTTTAATCTGTGCTATTCGTACTTCTGACTAAGTTCAACTTTTTGAAGAAAAATTAGGTAAAGTGCGTTTAAAGAAATAAGTCCCTTGGATTTAGCAAATATTGTCTCTATTACATGGTGATAGGAATTTCTTGAAAGGAACTATAATGTGAAACGCACTCTAGGTACCGATAAAGCTACAAAGTTCACCTGCGAAGTTCACTTACAATTCACAGACTACAAAAACTATCACAGATATGAACGTTCTTATTATCAACTTATTGAACGAAATCAATGAATGATTTTTTAGTGTTACTAGATATCGATATATAAAAAAAACTCGTCAACAGCAAAAGCGAAAGATGAAAATATGTGATGCAAAAGTGCTTGTGATGAAAAAATTGCAAAATTATGGTACTTTCGCGTATCATAATGGATGTATCATGGTACATGGTATGAACAACTGAATTGTGGTACATGTACCATAATTATGGCACGTATAACATCCCTGGGTTAAACACTGATGGTTATATACTCTTTGGTACCTATTTACAAATTGAAAGCAAGCATTTTATTGCCACGATTATTATCCGAATTTTAAGATATAGAACTTCGTAGGTATTACTTCCTACGCAATTTTGAACGAATTACACAATGTCATTTATTTCATATTTCAGACTAAATTACGCGCAGAGGTTATCTAGGTTGTTTTCTTCGATTACTTTTCCAGGCATTGATTTGAATTATTATTGTGATTCTAATAACATTTCGGAGATCAAGAGTAATATAAAGTTGAGAAAAGGTGTTGGTGATATAGACAAAGTACTGGAAATTTATAAAACTTTTAAAGTTGCAAAGTCTTCAGACGAATGCTATCAGCATAAAAAAGAAGAATTATACCGAGAACTGGGAAAATTACCGAACAAAACACACCCGACCGTACAGCAATATTTAGAATATCCTAGCATAGTGAAGGAATTTAATGAAAAACGACATTTTGGTGACCATACACCTCTGGAATTTAGTGATATCACAAGGCGCTTGAACCTTATGCGAACTGACAAATTGGGGCATACTTGTGGCCATAAGAGCTATTACTTCTTGGGAGAACTAGCAGAGCTGGAAGAAGCATTAATCAAGTATACAGTTTCCTCGTTGCTGAATGAGAAATTTCAACTAGTTGCTGTACCAGACATTCTACCAAGCTATGTTCTTGAGAGCTGTGGGATGACAATCAACAGTGATAGAACTCAGGTGTATTTTCTATTCTGTATTACATAATAATACCATCCACACAACACAATCATTTGCCCTGGTCCCAAACTAGGACCCCTGTACTCTGGTTACCGTTAAACCAGGCAAGCATGTTATAAACATAGAAATGCTGCTAACAGCTAGACTCCAGCCATTTTTACAAATATATGGTGGCCCTCAGTGGGAATCAAACCTACAAACTCTGCTTTGGTAATCAGATGTGTTATGGCTAGACCAATGCAGTCTATATCTATAAAATATTGCTGCTATGCTAATCCTATACATGAATGCAACATTCTAACCCATCCTGATTTTTTGTCATGGAATATTGTTTGGGGTGGCAGGGAATGGCCGGTGTCCAACCTTACCCACCAACCCCAAATTGGCTAATTAAAAACCAAACATACTATAAAAAAATATTATGCAGTTTACATGGGTGCTAAAAAGTGTCTTGAATTTCAGATTTACTCTTTAGACCCAGTCCATCATGGTCCAGATCTCTACTTGTCAGGCACAGCCGAGATGTCACTGGCAGGGCTGCTCATGAACTCTGTTCACTGTGAACAAACTCTTCCTTTGAAGCTAGCTGCAGTCAGTCGATGCTTCCGCGCTGAGACTTCCAATGTGATTGAGGAAAGGGGAATTTATAGGTACTCTTTTCTCAATTATACATTAGATAAGATAAGAATATTGTTAGTAATTGTTTTATGTTTGTTTTTTTCCAAGGAAAAAGCAAACAAAATAATTACAAAGATACACTACATCATCTCAATAGAAGTGTGGGGCTCCTCACATCCTCAGGCTCCCAAATGCAAGTTGACTGTCACCATTTTTTTCCCCTCTTGAGGACACGGGGGAGGGAGGTGGTGAATGCTCATGCGTAACAGGACGGACCCGGCCGTGCTGCCTATGTGGTACTCACAAGAAGCCTACCCACTAAACTACACCTTGGGGCTGGTTTTGGTCCTAAGGACCCCTAAACCTACATAGGGAGCGACCCCTAGAAGCTTAGCTCCCTAGAAGAGCGTCCTCTTTGAAGAGTTTATATTACAAAACTGAGACCGTCACCGCAGAAACGCTCCGTATTTATAGGCTAGGCCGCCCCTCTTCCCGATGACGTAATGTTAAACCGGTGACCGTTAAACCGTCTTTATTGTTATTAATTAATTATTGATTATTGTTTTGCGCAGAGCGGTGGTAGCGGAGCGGAGTAGAACTCCGGCTTCTCAATCGGGAGGTCGTGGGTTCGAACCCCGGCATGTACCAATGACTTTGTTTTCTAAGTTATGTACATTTGTGAAATCATAGTAACAATACTACTCGCTGACGTGAAGGAAAACATCGTAAGGAAACCCTAGTGTCTGAGGTGTTAGCGTACCTCAGCGCTTGCTACGTACAACGGCCCAACTATGAGGCTAAGTGCGGAAAGCTCAGGTCTAACTAACTATTGTTTTGCGCAAAAATAGCGATTAATGGGGAAATTGACGAACAGATGGGTACCAGCCTGTTCATTCGACATTGTAAACAACCTATCCCTAGATCATTTGGAAATTTTGAGCTGTTCAAGTATAGATAATCTCAACCCCTTACTGCAGGTGTGTAAAATTTCCAAATTATGGTTATTATTAAGTGCATCATGAACTTAATAATAACCATAATTTGTACATCATGTACTAATAACCATAATTTCGAAATTTTATACACCTGCAGTAAGGGGTTGAGATTATCTATACTTAAACAGCTCCAAGTGATGACTTACGCGGCACCCGTCTCCGCTCACGCGTCTCCCTCAGCCATGTTCGGACTGCAGAGGGTCCAGAATATCTTTATCAGTAGGGCACTGGACGCTCACTGGTGCGTCAGGAATGCAGGCCTACATCGGGACATGGAAATTTCAACCATCCAAAAATTCATTAAGTCTCTCTCAGAGACGTTCTTCAGCACAGCTGAAGAACATCCCAACCCCTTGATCCGCGAAGCAGCGGCTTACTCTCCTGATCTAGACCACCTCTTAGAGGCCCGGTCCCAGTCAGACGCGCCCCCCGCCCCTGCCAGTGTCCCCCCTAGCGGGGAAACTGGCAGCTACCTCTTAACAGTTTTGTAATAATCTTGGAATGCAGTAGATCTTTGATTAATAATAAGGACTGGAACGACTTCAGGAGTTGATTTATTTGTAGATAGTATAATAAAACAGAAAAACTAGAGTCGTCTAAATGCTTCACTCGATAGAGTGAAGTGCTACGTAATAGGAGGGCTAGAAATAAAAATGGTTTAAAAAGGTTTGCACAGTTACAAACTCTTCTAAGCGGACGCTCTTCTAGGGAACTCCGCTGTGCACCCTCCTCAGCCTCGAGGGGGGTCGCTCCCGATGTGGGCTTAGGGGTCCTTGGGACCAAAACTAACCACTAAAACCAGGTAGTGTTTAGTGGGTAGGCTCACTTCTTGTGAGTCCCACATTGGCAGCACGGCCGGGTCCGTGCTCCTCCCTCCCCCGTGTCCTCCGGAGGGTGCCCTTTATACGGCTAAGAAAAAAAACTTCACTTGCATTTGGAAGCCTGAGGATGCCTCCTGTTAGAGGTGAAACGCGTCGCGTGTTTTCTCACACAAGTATTGGTGTCTGTCGGTGGTGGTGGGTTCGTGTCTTGCTTCTGCTTGAAAAAGTGGGAGAGAGGGCGGTGCATTAATTAACTAACCGCATGGTGCTTGTGACATTTTTGGCGAAAATTAGCACAGTAATCTTCACTTTTTAATGCTACTTTCAGTGAATGTTGAGAATGCATATAATAGATTAACATAAGAAATACTTAAGAATAATAGATTAAGAACAAATTTAATAATTGTAGGACCCACTGATTGTATTCCTTAATAAGTAAATAAAATAGTAATAATAAGCAAAAATGTATGTGTATATAAATGTATATAATTTTGGTAAATTCCAGGGTTCATCAATTCACTAAAGTGGAGATGTTCATTGTAGCAACTCCAGAGCAATCCAACAATATGTTGGAGTATATTAGAGAACTACAGGAGCGCCTTTTCGCACCACTGGACATTCACATGAGGGTTTTGGACATGCCACCACATGATCTTGGAGCTCCTGCTTATAGGTATTTTTTTTACCAGATTGCGACTTTTTTTTAGTTAAGGTAATAATTAAGTTAAGTATATGTATATGGTATGCATATTTCTGATTTATGCTCTGCAGTCCAAATATCATGATGGAGTTTGAGAGGTGTCATTAAATTCATGTATTAGACTTAGAGGAATTCAAAATACCTACTCCTCTCATAGATGAATCATAAAGGTATAAACAGGATCATACCGAGAGTACTTTGAACTCCTCTCATAAGAGGAGGCAAAAGATAAAATATATTGAATTTTTCTATTTATCTTATATTTTCTAGTCCTATGCAATCTCAATACCTTCTTACAACATAAAATTGCTTTTCAATGCCCTCCAAATAATGACTTTCATCCTTTTCTGAAAAATTACAGTTTACTGCTGCCCTGAGCTCTTCATCGTCGGAAATTCGCTTTCCATGAACCATTGTTTTGTAGCTTAGGGGCCGACTGTCTGTCCGCCACTTAGCACAGTGACAAGTACTAGAAACCTGTATGGCATAGATATATCGCTAAGATAATTTTTTAAGGTGATTTGGGGTGCTAACTAGTACCAGTGGAAAAAATCATAACTTGTTTTATACTAAGTTTTTATCTAAAAGTGAACATGAGAAATCTTAACAACTGTGACAACTATTTTTAGAACTTACAGTCTAGAACCTAGAGTCAACAGCCAAGGACTTGAATCACTTTCCACCATAATCGGCTGTTTTAGCTGTAAGCGATGGTATTGATTTAGAATTATATATTATGACAATTGCATTCTCATTATTCCAGAAAGTATGATATAGAAGCATGGATGCCTGGCCGTAACAGCTATGGGGAAGTATCCAGTTGTAGTAATTGCACTGATTATCAATCAAGAAGACTCCATATTTTATGTAGTGAGGATAATGGCAACAAAAGATATGCTCACACACTTAATGGCACAGCATGTGCTGTTCCGAGAATGCTTATTGCTTTAATTGAAACACACCAGGACCCAAAGGGGAAGATAAATGTCCCAGAAACATTACAATCCTTTATGAAAGGCAAACAGTTTATTAGAAAAAATATCAGTGTACCAGAATTGAAACTGCATAAAATAAAAAAGTAAAATGTGTTTCATTTTATTGAACCTCTATAATATTATTCAATTAAGATTAACCTATTTCTTTTGTCTTTTGTTCTGTTTAGAGATTTTATTAATTTTTGCCTTCAACTGGTTTATGTTTACCATAGTCGCTTTGGTAGAGGGTGCCAAGGGAGTCACAGATTTCTCATCAGGAGGAATGTAGTCCTTTTGACGCTGTTCATCACGAGCACGCTTAGCGTGAGCTTGTTTCTCTTCCTTCTCATGGCGATGTTTGCCCTTCTTCTGCTCCTCTTTAAGAAAGTACTCACCAGTTGCCAGCTCACGGTCCACCTTGCTCTCTGGCTGTGCCGGTGGGAATGGTGTGTAGGGCTTCTTTTTTGTTTTGTTCTTGGGCTGCTTTCTTGGAACATTTTTACTCTTGAAGTTTGGCAAAAATCTGTCCCAGCTTTCATTTTTTAATTTGGGATCTTTTAATAACTCTCTTTTGATCATCAATGATTTAATGTTGTACATGGGATGAATGTTCTTCATTGTGTCATCTACTATCCTTCTTACCTGAATAAGACCTTTGTATGGGCCCACTACTGACACTGTGTTTCCTTGGACAAGCACATAACACTCTGTGAGCAACTCAATTGATTTGAGTGTGACCCCATTTGGCCCAATCAAACGTTGTCTCCTTTTGAGAAAAGTTTCTTTTTTTCGAACAAAGGAATTCAACTTAATTATATCACAACCCATCTCGTCATCTAGAACTCTCACAGCTTGTTCAAATGGTACACTTCGTGACAATAGTTTCATGAGGTCTCTGGCTTTTATAATGATATAGGGATCCCATGTCTTTCTAGTGGTTTTTACTGTTAGGCTTCCTTCAATTAGATCAAGTTCTGCTTCAATGAAATGTTCTTTTAAGACTTTTTGAACTAATGACCAACATTCTTTTAGATATTGCTCACGATACTTAGGAAATAACGTGGCAAATTTACTTTCTTCGAGCAACCCATGTGGGTTATCTTCTTTCGTAAACTTCGGTATTTTCATTGCCCACGCGTTTTCGATGGGGCCAGTATCATCTCGCTTATCATCATCACTGTTAAGTTCACTCATGATTTATTACTTTACTATGTATGTTATTGTACAAATAAGTAGGATAAATCTTCTATAATATAAAAACGAATCCTTGAATGTGTTGGTAAGCGCAAATCTCGAGAGCAGCTGAACCGATTTCGCTAATTCTTTTTTTAGAATATTCCACAGAGCATGAATATTCCTTGATTGAAGTACGAGGATGGTTCCGGGTCTTGATAAAATTGTCCGGACTGAACTGACTGAACCACAGATTAGATAATAGACTGAAGTATCTCTTTATCGTCTGTGGACTGAAATTAGAATAAGGAAGTCCTTATTCTGTGAGAGACTGAACGCAGATAGACGAGACATAACCATAGAAAAAAAAGAAGAAAGAGATGACTTAATACGAGTCTTCTAAAGTGTAAGCGAGAAACAGTAATGATCTTCTGTCCCTTGCGATGCGCGTATGCGATTTTTTTGTTGATTGCCATTTGGCAACTTTGGTTGCCATTTTGGCAACATTTGACCCTTCGTGGCAACCTAATGGCAACCAAGCTCAAATGGCAACTTTTCGACTTGTCGCGCGATAATCAGTAAAAAATATCGAATATCGTTCGCAGATCAACTGAACGCATCGAATTGAACAAAATCAAAATCTTGAACGCATTTTTATTCCTTAATGAAAACAATACTTTTAGTTTGCAAAAAGAAGTTTTTTTCGTGGTTTCTAATACTTTTGGTTTAAATATATTGGTAAGTTCTCTTTTTAGAAACCTATTTAGAGGCTAAGTTCTCTTTTTATTGTTTTAATCGAAGAAGCAACCTATAGACATATTTGAAAACCCAATTTTACTGATTGTATCATTATTCATCATCTGTCCTTCCCAGCCTTTTGGGTAGCTAGGGTAGGAATAAGACGTTGCTCTGCTCATAGAGTCATAAGTAAAGTAATGAGCTCTTTTCGGACAGCTATTAAAAAGTAAAAATGGATTCTGTTTGGAAGAGTGAAAATTGTAACACGCTTTTAAGTGGAATTTGGTTTTTTCAGTGATTCACTGATAGATTTTTGTGTATTTCTTCGTTGTCCTATTTACTGTGGATTGCATGTTCTGTTAAGTGTTTACTACGTAAGTTGTGTTGTTTACCTAAAGTTATAGGTTAGGGGAGGGTATGGGGAAAGAACCACCTGATCCGCCGGACATCTCTCCGGATATTCCGACCGGGGAAGGCGAGTTATCTCCACCCTTGTTCTCTCAAGAACATTCCCTTGGAAGAAAGCGTGCTGTTTCGTCCTCTGGGCCGAACCATGCTTCTAATGCTCCCGAAAAACATATCTCGGATCCGGAGTCCGCCGCGCCGTCGGTGCAGTCCGTTTTCGTAAGCCCGGATTTTGACAAAAAGAAATATAATGATCAAGACGCCCCCCCTTTCGTGGTCCATATTCACAGACAGGAGGCTGATCCTGCATCTGGCACCTCTATCAGAGCAGTTAAATTTGGTCAGTTTCTGACAAAGAACCATTTCGCTGGAGTTATGGAAGTAAAAAGCATGGGTAGGAATCGTATTGCTGTGGAATTCAAGACTGGCTCTGCTGCCAATGATTTTGTGGGAAACTCTCTATTGAGTTTCAATAACTATGCTGCCACCATTCCCACCCACGCAGTGACTCGCATGGGTATTGTTCGCAATGTTCCGGTAGAGTATTCAATGGAGGAATTAGTTGAAGCAATCTCTGTGCCTGGAGTCCAGGCCACTGTTATCAAGGCTAGAAGATTTAACCGCAAAGTTTTTCGCACCGGTGAGGCTCCTCTTTGGGTCCCCACTCAAACAGTTGTGCTTACCTTTTCAGGACAAATCCTCCCTTCGCATATCAGGTGCTTCTACACTTCACTACCTGTGGATTCATATGTTCTGCCCACTATTCAGTGCAATAACTGTTGCCACTTTGGGCAAATAAAAGCCCAGTGTCGCTCAAAGCCCAGATGTTTTAAATGCGGTCAGCCATACCCAGGAGATACCTGTACAACTACGGAGGCTACATGCCTACACTGCTCTGGTCATCACATGGCCACCGGTAAGTCTTGCCCGGAATTTTCAAGACAAAAGACAATAAAAATAACAATGTCTCAACAAAATGTCTCGTATCATGAGGCTTCCTCTCGCTTTTCATCCGTACGTAGACCATTTGCCGATGTAGCTCGTACTTCAATAGCTAGTCCCCATCAAGCTAGACCTCAAGGGCCATCAAATTATAATGAGTCCTACTCCTACAGAAAGACGGTTTTTACCCCAGTCAAGGCAAAGTCACCTGCATCATCCCACGGATATGATAAAGTAGCCCACTCTAATATCATCAGTGTCCCCATGTCCGAACAGAAAAACGGTTGTGCTTGTTCACAACCCTCTTATGAAAAGGCCCCTCGAGAGTCCCCCATCACTCCCAATGACAACCTCCTGGAACTGCTAGCCTCCTGCTTGGTGAACATATGTTCCCGCTTTGAAAATATAGAGTTACCGTACAACGTGAGACAAATACTGGCACAGTTAGTTCCCAATAATGGACCCCCTTCTCAAAATTGTCCAATGGAACTGTAGAAGTATTAGATTTAAGAAAAACGAGCTAATTGATCTAATAAACCAACATTGCCCGTCTATTCTCGCCGTCCAGGAGATGTGGTTGAGGCCCGGATCTCTGTTTAGAGTTCCGGGTTACTCATGCCTCCGGGATGACAGAGTTGACGGGTATGCTGGTTCTGTTATTCTGTGTAACCGTCGAATTGGATACACTTTAATCCCTCTCCCCCCCCACTCAGATCTGCTAAATATTATTGCAGTGAGAGCATTTAATGTTTCTTTCGTGTCCATTTATGTCCCCTACCCTTCACCAGCTGCTTACTCAGAGCTCAAATCACTTCTTTCTGCTGTCCCTGGCCCTCTAGTTTTAATGGGAGATTTTAATAGCCATAACACTATATGGGGTTCTCATAAGAGCAATGGGTTCAGTTTCCTCCTTCTGGACCTCTGTGATGAACTTAATCTCTGCATATTAAATGACGGATCTCCGACCCGAAGAGTTTATCCCACGCAAAATCCTAAATCCGTTGTTGATTTGCCGTTGGTATCAGGTTCTATTGCGTCCAGCTTGAATTGGCAGGTTCTGCCAGACTCGCGAGGTAGTGATCACTTCCCCATTCTCCTGGAGTTTATGGGAAAATAAGTGCCATCTGGGAAAGCTCCCCCTCCTTTGCTAAAGTACAATTTAGCAAAAGCAGACTGGGCGAATTTCTCCAAAAAGCTAGATGCTGCTATTGTTCTATCTAATATTCAGGAAAATCAGCTAGATATGTACACCATCTTAAGAGACTCCATTGGTTCAGCTGCAGAGTCATGTTTAAAAAAAAAAAAGCCTAGGGGTAAGAAACTTCGGGCTCCTCCCTGGTGGGACTCTGATTGTACCAAAGCTATTAAAGCAAGAAAACAGGCGGATCGAAATTATGCGTGTCAAATGACCCCGGATAATTTTAAAATTTACCAGCGGTGCAGCGCTGAAACAAAAAGACTGTTAGCCCGGAAAAAGTTTGAATCCTGGAGTAAATTTTGCGATAGCGTTTCACCTGAGACTCACCCGACTCTTGTCTGGAGAAATATAAAGCGGTTTCGCGGTGCTTGCGTTGATAATAACCCATCGTCTAACGTGGTCTCTGGTTGGTACATAGATTTTGCTCAGAGACTAGCTCCAGACTCAGTGCCTTCTCTAAAGGAAAGTCTGCCAATTATTTCTATTCCAAATTCCTCCCATCCGCTCGACGCCCCCTTCTCCCCAGAAGAATTGGAATTGGTCTTATTGGGATTAAATGATACTTCGCCTGGTGCCGACGGTATTCCTTATTCTTTCGTGGTCAATGGTGGCGCTCAGGTCAGAAAGCTGTTTTTAAAAATCGCCAACGCTATTTTAATTTCAAGTCTCCCTCCGGAAGATTGGCGTACCCAAATAATCATTCCCATTTTAAAACCAGGAAAACAGAGTGGCGACCCAAGCAATTACAGACCCATCGCGCTGTCATCATGCTTGGCCAAGATCATGGAACACCTCATTAAAAATCGCCTGGAATGGTTCGTCGAAAATAACAACATTCTAGCGGAAAGCCAATATGGGTTTAGGAAAGGCTCAAGCACAATGGACAGTCTAAGCGTCCTAGTTTCAGATATCCGCCTGTCTTTCTCGGACAACAATTCCCTTGTTGGGGTTTTTTTGGACGTCTCCGCGGCGTATGACAACGTCTTACTACCTCTACTCAGGCAGAAAATGCACCATCTGAGTATTCCCCCGAGGTTAGTTCATGTAATAACGAATCTATTAATGTGTAGGTCCGTAGTAGTTCGTACGTCGGAAGATTATCTTCAACCCAGACACCTTTGGAAAGGTCTCCCTCAGAGATCGGTTCTGTGCCCCCTATTATATAGTATTTATACGTACGACCTTGAGCTCTGTTAACTCGTTTTGTTCCGTCCTCCAATATGCTGACGACTTAGCCTTATACATTTCAGTGCCCGACATATCAGTTGCTAGCACTAGGCTAAACTCTGCGCTTTACTACCTGTCGTTATGGCTCTCTACACATGGACTGGCCCTGTCGGTCCCCAAGAGCAGTGTGGTAGTATTTACACGCAAGCGATGCATTCCTAACGTCACAGTTTCTTGCAATGGTGAGTGCATCCCTGTCCACGAGGAAGTTAAGTTTTTGGGTCTTACGTTGGACTCAAGAATGACAGGTGTCCCCCATTTCAACAGAGTTGTCAAAAAGTGCGAGAAAAATTTAAATATACTCCGCGCTCTGTCAGGAGTGTGGTGGGGTTCTCATCCATACTCGCAGAAACTTTTGTATAACGCAATAATTCGAAGCTATCTGGACTATGGCTCATTCTTGCTGGAACCATGCAGTAAAATGGCTCTCCAAACATTGGATAAAATACAAGCGAAATGCATGAGAATCATTATGGGTGCGATGAAATCGTCGCCCATTAGCGCCCTACAAGTTGAGTGTGCTGACCCCCCGTTACGATTACGTAGATCGGATAGATTTATAGCTAAAGCGTTGCAGTCCTCTAACCACACACTATTAAATAAACTCCGTGCTCTCTCACATAACGTTTCAACATCCAGGTATTGGGCACACAAAGACCCTCCTTGCTTTGTTGATAGTTTCAGACGATTCACCTCTTTAACTTGTCCTATTTACCAGTCTCGCATGAATCCTCTGTTTTCATTAAATTATGATGCTTTATTATATAAACCCCATGTGATTCTTGACCTGGGCATAGAAAAGGACTCTCCGTCCGCGAATCTGGACCTTTGGAGGGAGTTAGATAATAACTGGAGTAACCATACCGTCTTCTTCAGGGACGCCTCCAAAATATCAGAAGAGGGCTCGGTGGGCTCATCGGTGTGGTTCCCGAGCAGCACTATTGTTTTAAGTTTTAAAATGCATCCATTTACTTCGGTTTTTACAGGAGAAGCACTGGCTATTCTGGAGGCAATAGTTTTTGCTGAATCCCACAATCTTGCCAAATCTATTATTTTAACGGACTCTAAAAGCTGCCTTCAGTCGCTGTTGTCAAATCCTTTTCGTGCCAGAGTCAAATTCCCCTGTATTTATAAAATTAGAGAAGTCCTGTTTAGGTGTCACCAAAAAGGTTTTGATATTGTGTTGGTATGGATTCCGGGTCACAGCGGCATTGCGGGCAATGAAACTGCGGATTGTGCTGCCAGAATCGCTACTAGAACTGGTGTTGAGAAAAAAATCTTGTATTCTCACGACCTATGTTCCCAGGCAACTAGTAATCTCATGAGTTCTTGGAGTGAAGTTTGGGACCGTAGTAGTAAAATTACGGGATGATATTACGGTGATATTCAACCTATGATCGCGAGAAAACCATGGTTCTTTGATTTCAGAACTGCTAGTAAACGCATTACCTCAACGATTTGTAGACTAAGACTTGGTCACGCGAGCACGCCAGTTCATCTGGCCAAAATAAGGGTACGGGATCATTCCCTCTGTGAGTGTGGACTCGATGAGGGTACCGTCGGTCATTTATTTTTTAACTGCCCTAAGATATCAATTTCTTTGTACGATCTCCTCCCTCCTGATATCCCAAAGCCCATCAACTTTAAGTGTCTCTTGGGGCTAGTGCGGTCCCCATTTATCTATGTATTAATTAATTTCTTAAAGACTAACAATATAAAACTGTGATGTTTTTACTAACCGAATGCTATTTTTATGTCTGTGTTTGTCTTTGTCCACAGGTCAATAGTGCAACCGATTAAATTGGATTTTTAAAATTACCGACCATTCCCTTAGCTGTTACTTTATATAACTCGGACATTGGCAGAAACACATTTAGTGGTTGCCATTAAACCATATTAAAAATTAAAAATAAAAGTAAAAATACTTCCTTTTTCTCTCGATGGATGGCGTTGCAATTCTTGTAGGAAACCGTAGAGGGAGTAAATCTACGATGGAAACTGAACTTTTTTTTTTTAATATCAACGACGGAGTCGTCACAGCATAGCTATGACTATAGATTACAGGAAAAATGTGTGTGTTCCACAGAACAATTAAATCAAGTGTGTTCCGTTTGACTGCTGAGTAATCTGTGCGTAGCTGAGCGTAGCGTGTTGGGAAAATTTTGGCGGGCTTTTGAAGAGGATAGGCGCGTTTTTTGAAAATTTTTCAAAAATATTTCTGAAAATTGTTAAAACTCGATAAACTTACGCTAAAAGTATTTAAAACATCGTCGTTAGGTTCGGCGAGATGAAAGATCGCCCGGGGGCAAAGCCCCCTGGGCTTTCCGAGGATGAACCTCCTCCCAAATTAAAGAGGGGGCGAACTGAGGACCATGGACGCGAACATCACGGCGAGCAGCAGCAGGATGATGGATTCAAGCCATATCTGAAACCAGGTTACAGGCGGCTGTACGCGGAAAATTTGGTGAGCGATGAATTCATTGTCTTTGTTGAATCCGAAAATGGCAGAATTGGTAATAAAAACCCTGACCAGCTAAACACGATCTTCAAAAATGACGTCAAGGGCGTGGTGGGCATCAAGCGCATCAATGCTAATAAAATTGGTGTGTGCTTTGGACAAGCTTCCAATGCGAACAACTTCCTGACGAATGACGAACTGCTGAAGAAACAGGGCTTTAGAGCCTATATTCCCGCGAGGTCTGTAGAGACTATTGGGGTCCTTCGCTTCGTTCCAACAAGTATCACGAATGAAGAACTGTTTAAGAAACTTGCAGCAGAATTTGAAATTGTAGGCGTAAGGCGCTTTACCCGCAAGGTCAACGGAGAAATTGTTCCGTACAGTTCAGTGTCTGTGACTTTCTTGTCACAGACACTACCGGAGTATGTATACCTAGATCTGTATAGATTTAAGGTCAATGAGTACAGAGCACCACTTCTGCAGTGCTTTAAGTGCTTCAGATTTAACCATGGAGCGAAGTTCTGTAAAGGACTGCAGAAGTGCTCTATCTGCTCTGGTGAGCACCACTTCACAAAATGCGACAAAGAGGATGAATTGAAATGTATCAACTGCCAAGGGCCTCACTTGGCAATTTCCAGAGACTGTCCAGTTAAAAAAAACAAGTTAGAAGAACATGTTAATAGGACTAACTATGCAAAAATTGCTGCTTCAGCCAAAAAACAAGACAATATTGTCAAAAACTACAACTCGAACTTCCCTCCACTGAAAGCCAAGCCTTCGCCAATGATTGCTAGGGCTCCCACAAAACCCATAGTAACAGAACCTCCACAACTTGTGATCTCAAATTCAAATTTAGTCAAAGAAATAGTCAAGAGCGACTTCATCTTAAATGGTTTGGTAGGAGCTTTGGTAACATTGGCGAATGGTAATTTGCCCAAAATCAATGCTTCCATTGTGCAGGAAGTGTTGATTAAATCACTACAGAATAATGGATAAATCATTTATTACAATAGTACAGTTTAATGTAGAAGGAGTTATTAACAAGAAGCCATTATTAATTTCATTTTTATTAAATAATGATGTAGACGTTTGTCTTTTAAATGAGACTTGGCTTAGGAACAATAGCACTTTTAATATTCCTAATTACAATATAATTCGACAAGACGGGAAAGATGGACGAGGAGGTGTAGCAATTTTAGTTAAATCCAATTTGAAATTCTCTACTGTCTCTGTTCCTTTTTACAATTTTATGCATTCTGCTGCAATAATCTTACAAACCAATGCTGGTAATTTATCAATTCTCTGTAGTTATATACCGCCTCCTAATGATAACCGTAGATTTCAGTGCAGAAGACTCAAACAGATTTTGAATATGTTACCGAAACCAATGCTTTTTTCGGGCGATCTCAACGCCCATCACGTCGCTTTTGGGTGTTTGAGGTCTAACTCTCGCGGTAATGAGATCTATAACACACTCGATGAGTATGATCTATGTATATTAAACACTGGTTTTCCTACCACTGTAGGTAGTCCTTCTAAAATGCCTTCTGCAATTGATATTTCTTCTGTCAGTCCTTCTGTTGCTCCTCTTTGCGAGTGGACAGTTCATGATGATGCGATGGGCAGCTATCATTTTCCAACAGTTATAACAATTCACACCACAATTCATAAATACGATATTGGTAATTCCGCTGATCGATATCTTTATAATAAAGCAGATTGGCAGGCTTATGCATCTGAAACAGAGAGAATATTAGGGCAATTTAATATAGACAGTAGTAACCCAGTCAAAAATTACAATGATTTTTGCGAAGAACTTAATCAGATTAAAGATGTCACTATTCCAAAGCTAAGGAAAACTAATAGCATTGTCATTAAAAAGCCTGTTCCTTGGTGGGACAATGAATGCTCAGATGCTGTTAATAAAAGTAAAGAAGCTCTAAATATGTATAGAAGTAATGGTAATATGTCGAGTTACATTGAATATAAAAAATTAAATGCTTTTAAAAAAAGATTATTAAAAGAAAAGAAGAAATACGGATGGACTAAATTAGTTGAATCTTTTAACAGGTATACACCTATAAGCACTATTTGGAATTACATCAAAAGATTCAAACGTGTAACATTACCCAAAATGCCCAAAAACGACGAATGGATTCCAGCCTTCATTGATAAATATGCTCCACCGTCTCCTCCTGAAAAAAACATAGACATAAACTCATTAAATGAAATCTTTAATAACACAGGGAATAGTAATTGTGCTCATCTTTCAGAACCATTTTCCTTTGCAGAATTCACATTTGCTATCAAATATAGAAAAGATACAACCCCAGGATTAGATGACATTCCTTACAAGCTTATCAGGAACATGCATGTTGATGCCCAAAAATCGTTATTGGAAATGTACAATGTATTGTGGATGACTCAGTCCATTCCTGAAGCTTGGAAAACACAATGCGTTATTCCTATATTGAAACCAGACAAGTCTAGTGATGACTTTAATTCATATAGACCAATTTCTTTATCCTCATGTGTAGGTAAATTGTTTGAGTTTATGCTTAAAACCAGATTAGACCATTACGTAGAGCAGAATAAAATCTTACCAGAGCAGCAATTCGGCTTCAGGAAGGGTCGTAGTGCTACAGAGAGCTTTACTTCACTCATCTCTGACATCAGGAATTCCTTTCACAGCCAATCAGCCACCGTATGTGCATTTCTTGATGTACAGGGAGCTTTTGATAATGTTGATCCATCTGTATTGGCAGGAATTTTATCAGAGATTGGTATGCCAGGACATGTCTGTAAATGGATATTTCATTTTCTTTATGATAGGACTATGTATGTTAAATTTAACAACATACTACACGGACCAGGACAAGTTTTTAAAGGTACTATGCAAGGAGCAACCATATCCCCTTTATTGTACAATATTTATACATCTCAGATAAATAAATATCTGACCCAGACTGGAGTTCAATTCCTGCAGTATGCAGATGATTTGTTAATATACTCTGTACATAAGGATGTAAATATAGCTGTAAATAATTTAAATTTAGCCCTCTCTCAAGTGCATAATTATTATTTTAATAAGCTCAAATTGGTTATAAATCCATTAAAGAGTGGAGCTATGCTTTTCTCCAAAAGGCTTTCTCCTTGTAATAGTTTGGTAGAATACAATAATCTCCCTATACCTTGGTTGAAAGAAAAGAAGTTTCTTGGTATATTGCTGGATCATAGGCTAACATTTGAATCTCACATAAATTATATCATCAAAAACGCCTCCAAAGCCCTTAATATACTTCGGTCTCTGGCAGGAGTACATTGGGGGTCTGACCCAAAAATATTATCTATGTTATATAAGAGCATTATGCGCAGCCATTTCGATTATAGCTCAATTGCTTATATGGGGGCAAGCCTTGCTTTGCTGAAGAAATTAGAAGTTATTCAGAATAAAGCTTTGAGAATTATTACAGGGGCTATGTGCTCTACTCCAATTAATGCAATGCAATGTGAGGCTTGCATTCCCCCTTTACATCTTAGACGTCTACAGCTAGCTGAAAGGTTCTGTTTGAAAATGTTAACTAAAAATAATAGAGTTGTATTAGATCACATTTTACCAATGCATGCCACTGAATTGGGCAATTCAGTGGCTCCTTATGCAAATTTTAATCAGATATTAAATGGTAACATACCAACCTTATTAAGAATAGTTTTACATTTGAATGATTTAACAAAAAATTTGCATCAGGATAATTTGTGGCCCCTCTATAGGATGGATCTCGATATTCTATTGAAAAATAATTTTGTACATAAACCATGCATTACGAACCAACAAGATTTACTTGCTTTCCTGGAAAATAATCATCTGTATTCCATCTATACTGATGGCTCTAAAACAGTTGATAGGGTAAACTCAGCATTTTTTGACCCTCAGTTAAAGAAAACTAAATGTTTTAAAATTGACACTAGATGTAGCATTTTTACCGCCGAAGCTTATGCTATCCATCAAGCTTTAATTTACGTTCAAAATATTGATACTTGTAATATAATTATATTTACTGACTCACTCAGTGTATTATTAGCTTTAGAAGGTAACTGCCTTCGTTATAATGTAAATTATCTCATCTATAATATAAAGAATTTGTTAAATAGTTTGTTAGTTAGTGGTAAGGTAGTTAAGTTAATGTGGGTACCTGCTCACCGGGGTATCACTGGAAATGAAGTCGTCGATCGAGCTGCAAATCTGGACCCTGACGAGGATCACTCTACAGACCTCAAATTGCCATTTACTGATCTCCATGTTCATCTGAATGAGAATCTGAAAGCAATATGGTGCAACTACTGGAATGAGATCAGTAAAGAGAAAGGAAGCTGGTATAGAGACATCCAAGGAAACCCGCCCGCCCAACCTTGGTACCATCGGAAAAAAGACATAAACTGCCGGAAATACATAACCACCCTAAACAGAATGAGATTCGGCCACTGCCAAACCCAAGCTCACCTTTATAGACTCAGCCTAGCCCAAGATTCGAACTGCATTTACTGTGGAACTGAAAACGCCGACCTAAACCATCTCGTGCTCAACTGTCAAGAATTTAAATTGCACAGATTAATACTTATCACGGAACTTGACACAATCAGCTGCGAAACGGGTGTCCCTACACCAACTCTTCTTCCAAATCTACTTAGCAATCCTACCTTTTTCGCCCCCTTATATAAATTCATTATGAACAGTGGAATAAAAATTTAAAGTGACTGGAAAAACTGAACATTATAGTGAAGTGATACGGAAGTGATAAGTGCTCTTATCTGAAAACTAATACTATAAAAAACTAATACAATACTCAAGGCTCAAAAGGACACGGATCCAGGGCCGTAAAACCCTTTATTAAAAAAATAAAAACGTAGCGTGTTGATTGTGTTGACTGTTGGTTGCTTGTATTGGGCCTGCTCGGACATCTTAAAGATCGCTCCGTACTGTTACATTTGAGACAATGTACTAGTACTGTATGTTAGTACTATTAGGACTTCATAGTAGAACCATCTCAACGTTCACGTTTTGACCTTTCAGCCATAAAATACTTGTTTTTTTTTATATCTGTATTTTTACAGGACCATTAATTTATGATTAATATTTTTAATGTTGCCGTGCCACCATAATATTAGAAGTACTGTGATAAAAATCAATCAAAAAATATTTTTAGTTCGAGTAGTTTTTTTTCCTACGTACAATGAAATAATTATTACCATCTAGATTATCGTAAGCTACTTTTGTTATTTGCAAAGAACAAAAGTAGCTCGTAGAACAAGATTACTACCACAGAAATAAGCGTCCCAAAGCGCACGAAACAGAAAAATTTCCTTCACCAATAATTCACTATAATAACACAGTGAATGTTATGTTATATTCGTTAGAGAAACTAACATCAAGAAAACAACACGGTATTACTTTTACAAAAGTACCTACTTGGATTAGCTCGCGAACCAGCAGCGCAGAATTGACACAATGAATGAAACAAAAAACAAAACAAGTAAAAACAATCTTTATTGCTATGACATACGACCTACTTCTAAAGTTCGGAAAAGACCGACCGGCTGAAGGGAGACCGATCGAAACAATTTCGCTCCGTTCAGTTCAATCACCACACTTTCTCTCATGCAGCGTTCGTTCGCTCTCGGCCATATTCGTCACCCGGTCCGGTTCATTTATTCATTCAGCCAATCCGTGATCGCGAGAGCAATGAACGAATAGACCGAATGTCCGATTATCACTGGGAAACGTTTCCTTTCGGTCATTGCATGGTAACGTATCTTAATTGTACTTCGTACATGACCGACACACTACTATAATGGTTGCGTCGTTACGTTTTCGTTTGTTTGAATATTTGATTTATTTACGACCATGCTTGCCTACGGACCCTGATACTTTCTTTAATCGACGAAAACAACGCTTGTGACCCGGACTACCTGATTGCTTACCTGATTGACCCGAGCCTGATTATTTGACCACGATTCTTCTTGTATCAACGACACCAGCCTGTATAATGGACAAACAATATGGGGAGTAGTCTCTCGCGGACCTTAAAATGGAGTTGAAGGCGCGAAACGCAAAAACAATACTTAAGAATTATGTTTTTAATATATTTGTTTAGATTAATAAAATTTATATTAGCCGACAACGGGGCCAATATAATTCAAAATAAGGCATATTTGCATATTTAAAGTGTCTTTAAATAATAACAAACTTACTTGGTTGTAGTTGGGCTAAAGGCTTCCTTTGAACAAAATCAGTTGGCTTAAAATGACTTGAGCAAATTCTACTGTATTTTTTTATCGTCAACCCAGACTTCAGCAGAGCTGTTCGATAGCTTTAATCCACAATGTTCTCTGTTCATCTTTTGGGAACAAGTGAGTGCCACAATTTTTGCAAGTTTTTACAGCGCAAACTCTATTAATTTTCGTATCCATGCGTGCACTCGATTTTGATTCGTTGTTTGCATTAGGCAGGAGAGCAGAGAACGTCTAGCTTTAGTTATTGTTTTGAGGTCTAGCTCTACACTCTACTAAGGCTACGTAAGAGGCGAAAGTTGAACTTTATATAAAAAAACCAGACTATGTACAAGCATCGCAACGGTTTATGAGCGGTGACCTTGAATGCGCAGAACTCACTTTTATGGTCTCTTTGGCTGAGGGTCTGAGGCGCGACGCGGGGAGGTAGCGCGCCAAGCGGCGCCAACGCATTCTATTGGTTAGTTCAGTCGCTTCCCGCTCCCGCGCCTCATTCACATGTCTCGCGTCCCAGAAGTACTTACAGTTGCGCACACAAACTTTTTGACGATTATTTGTTTTGTTGATTTTTCTGTTCGTTTTTGTTGTTTATAATTGACATGAATTGACACAGCTAGACCTTAAGAGTAAAAATTATGCTCTTGACTTAAAATATGTAGGCACAGCGACTATTTGAAATCTTTTAAGCCCATTTTCTCATTTCTAACAATGTGTCGGTTGATCTGTTCTTACATAACGTAGTCCATTTTATACATAGAAACACCCAGACTCAATACGTAAACACTTGAAAATAGATAACAAATGTTTGTCATGTGTGAATCGTACACACGACCTTCAGCTTAGTAAGCATAATTACTACCATTGAGCTTTCGGGTCATTATATTACATTTAAATCGTAAAATTGACTAAGAAACCTTGGCAGTAGGCCTTTTAGTACTTATTATAAAATTATGGGTATAAGGTTTTAGTACGCGAGTGTACATCTGCGCAAATACCCCCACCACTTTTGTCGAGCGCTCATAAACCGTTGCGACACTTGTACCTACTATGAAAGGAAAGAGTAGTACTACCACCGATGGACGATACAAAACTCTGAAACTCTGTGAGAACTAATGTAGTCTCTCTTATCTGTGGAACTCATTCCTAACTTTATACTCTGTGATCCTACCAACTGATATAGAAAAAAAATCGTAGCAACTCTAGGGACTCCGTGCTAGCGCCATCTATTACGTCTGTGTGGAACTCCACTGACAGCCGTCATTGAAAAGCCCTCATTAATGCATGCATGAAATCGACGAAAGGTATCTAAGTAGGTAATTTTGGCTGCAAAGAGTAATTTTGGTTTGTTTTAGAGTTTCAGATTTTGTCTCAAAGTAAATTTCAGCCTTTATTTTTTCAAACACAACTACTTAGGTACTAAATTAGTATTAATGAAATTGAGTAACATTCTGATTATTACTTTGTATAAATTAAAACTCCTGTCAGTTTTGCCGCGCATTTCGCAGTTTCGCACGAATGTCAGCAAGACTCAACAAGCGCGATCTGTGTTCGGTGTACACGTTTACACTACAGTAGGTTCGAGAACACCTCCATTTCAGTTTTACTCTTTATATAATTTTGTAAAACAAAAAAATGCTCTAATAAAACAAAAATAGGCAAATGGTAGGTATTGCATTCAGTTGGATCAAACAAATTGGTCAGTCTGTCCATGTCCAACCCTCCTATTACGTAGCACTCCACTCTATCGAGTGAAGCATTAAGACGACTCCTAAGTGTCAAAAAATGTATGCATTTGACAGCGGGAGTAGCTTAAAAAAAGTAAAAATCAACGTCACGCAACTCAGTGGAGACTAACGTAATAGAGCCCCAGGTCTGTCCGTCCTTAATTGTTCTGTGGTCCGTCCTTCTTTGTCAAAGCCATGTCATACACACAGAGCATATAAACACTACATACAAATGAAAGAAGGAAAGTGTTGCCATCTTATTATTTTTTAGATGTTCATTTCATAGATAGGCAAAGGTTATTATTTTTTATTTACTTAAGGCTCCTTTTTATTCAGATTATTTTTTCATTGAGTTGGAATTTGTCAATCCATTGTGTGAGTGACTCAAAAAACTTCGAAAAACCTAGGTGAGTTTTATTTTTCAGTAACTTAACACTGATTTTTGTTTTTAGGTAATGGGAAGGACTGTTTATATTAAAAGTTTTCTCTTTTATTTTGCATGGTTTGGCTTTTAAAAATTAAAAAATTAACAGCGCCATGAAAAGATTTTTAATATCTCTCGACAAAACGATGACGAAAAGTTGGTAGGTTCGGAACGGCATACAGTTCCTTCAAAAAAAAATAAGATTGATGAGAAATCGCAGACCTTGACCACAAAAACACTAACACCAGTGTCATCTACAAGAAAAACATAACCAAACAGGTAAAAATATGGCCCACCTTATATACATATACAATATTGTTTGGGTTACAAGCTAATTTCATTTGACCAACTAACAAAGCGACTGATATGTGTGTGTAACACCTGGCTTGTAATTATTATTGTTATTATCTGATATTGTTATTTTTGCTTTTGAATGTTATGCTAACATGTTTTTTGTTTCATGGTTATTTTGCACGGTGTGGCGTTTTACTTACAAAAAAGAGCTATCAAAGGACTTATAACACCAAAACCTACAACGGATATTCAAAGCAACAACTTTATTGTTTCTTCTATTTCTGACCCTCAAGTGAGTGTTTCTAATGAAACTTCTCGATTTAACTTTTTATCAACCAAAATGCAGAGCAATAAACAGTACTCAATAGTTATAAATATTTTTATAATAATAAAATAAAAACGCATAGAATTATATTTTTACAGATTTTTTCTAATGGCAACCTTTGGTTTTAGATGGCTACATTTGAACCTACAAATCGTGTACAAATCACAAATGGCAACCTGGGCTGAGTAGGCTCTGGCAACACTTTCCACTTAGAGGTGGCCGAATCACAAATTAGACAGGCCGAATCGTGTAAAAAATCGTTTTAAAATGTTTTATAAGCTTTTTGTGTATTGCTTCGTGGTGGGAACGATTATTTCTAAATCTGGTGAGTTAATTTGGTACCTAGTTAGTTACCGCTGTTTGTAAAGACCACTGCATCACCTCTCATGAATGGATCATAAAATCATGTCATACTGACGATCTCGTGCTTATCTTGCAGAGGGATCTGTTCGAGGCATCTTATTTGCACAGATTTATAATTCGTTATTACATTGGTAGGTATATGTGACTAATCTATAATATCTGGGTTGGAGCTCGTCATCGTTAATAAATAATTAATGTTAACAATATATTGGAAGTATGGGCCTTCAAATAACAGTGTGTAAATACAGTCGCTGGTAATGACTAATATATTAGATTAATATGTTAGCCTATTATATACCTATTAATTTATGTATTGCGAAGACTATGTATGTTGTTAGGCATTAAAATCTAAGTAGGTCTATAGGGTGCATGGTTAAATGTAATTTTTGAACATAATGTTTTCTTTAACTTGACTTTCCCTACCAACCGCTAAGGTACTAACATATAAGTCTATTAACTTAAATGAATGTCATTTATAATGTACATACTTGAAGTAATTAAATATTATTATTTATACTTAGGTACTTAATAAATCGTAAATATTTCAGCTGGAGATGGCTGCCCCAATGAAGATGTGGTCTGTGAACTAGTCTTTAAATGTGATGAGGCAATAAGGTAATCTACATACACATTTTTGTTTATAGTACATAATTAAGGATATTGTTTTAAATTGTTTCAACTACTTTTAATTCCATGAGAAAACATAGATACTTTAGGCAAAATCACACAGTTCAGTCAGATGTCATCTTGAATTATGATTAATTTTTTCTTTCTTTCCTCAGTCATGGTTGAAATTATCATCCATTTTCTGGGTCAAATGGAAATCATTTGAGCAGCAATTTGCCTCTTGTTCACTATCATTGCCATCCATTTAGTGTGAACGAGAGGCATATGGCTGCTAATATATATTTTCTCACTTGACTGTGAATACAAATAAGAAAATATCAGTATAAATCAGACCATATAATTATGTTCCTCCTAACCTTTTACACATTTCATGTACATACTTAGGTTTTTACTGTACTACTGTCTGTTAAACTATAGGCAAGAGGCAGACATGCCATTATTGTTACTGCTGAAGAAAGAGATAGCTTAATATGATAGAATAGATAGTGCACTTTTTCTTCTGCCCTTGTCAGAGTTCCACCTTTTGTTTACTGTTTGCCACCATTTTGTGATTGGTGGCAGTGAATGGTTTCAAACGCATGTGTTGTATATATGTAATTAAAGAATATTCTTATCTTATCTTAATTTTTTGGATTACACAAGGTTTACACCGTTACTTTATTTTATAAGACCCCAGTAATTATGTTGTGTTGGGTGTATTTTCAGTATATTATGTGATTTGACTGTCTTTGTATATCTACAATAGCATTGATACTCTGCATTTTTAAACAATAGTTTTCCTTCATTAAGAATCACCGTAACGGACATTTATTTGCTGATTTAGAAGCTCTTTGATTTGGTCTATTAATAACATGGAATTAATATTAGCTATGTTATTTGTGGAACAAAAGGGTAGCCACCCTTCGGGGCCCCATTAGCATGCCCTCAGGCTGCGATTTCTCTTCACCACACCTTAGACTTACGGCTTTATCTTGTGACCGTACAACACATTCGGCATTCCCCCTCCGGCCGTTTTCGCAACTGTGGTTCGTAACCAGTTGCGAATCAATAATTTTTATTCTTTGTTCGCAACCAGTTGCGAATCAAGAATTTTTATTCTTTGTTCGCAACCAGTTGCGAATCAAGGAAAGTGTATTCTTTATAGCAACTAGGCCTCCCCGATCATTAAATTTCACGACCAGTTGAACCTGTTAAACTCGCTAGTGTTATGTGAAACTTTTGCTGTTATATATTGTGAAGCCTATATATATCTATATTACTTTCTATTTATGTATATTATTTGTAAGTATGTGTCTATTTACAGTTAGTATAATAATTTTCTTAATGAAGCATGTATTATTTATATGTGTATCTGAAATAATTTGATTTATTTGTTCATCTTCTTCCTTCTCCAATATATTGCCCCAGTCCATCCAAAGGTTGTCTGGACGAGATCACTTTTAGTGATAAGGCCGTCGGCTGTACTCTTAGGTTAAGAAATATCTGTGTAATTTCCTTTTTTATGTACAATAAATCTTCTCTATAAATCTATACAAGACTACTACAGTGGTGGACTAACGGGGGCGGGAGGGACGTCCCGCCCCGAGCTTCCAGTCTTGGGAGGGCCCCCAAATGCCTACGCGTTCCTATGATCAAATCCTAAACAAGACTTTATAAATGTGCTTAGTAGGTACCTTCAGACCCGTGTTCACCAGTAGCAGACTGCCAGTCACAGCTGCCAACTCCTGCCAGTCACTGGTATCAACCCCAATAGTATGAAATTAAAAAAAACTAGCTATTAGTATACACACCGTGGACGTTTATTATGTTTTAGGTTATGAAAGCTTTATAATCTAGTTATTTGATTTTTAAAATATTGGAGTTGGTATCAGTGACTGGCAAGAGTTGGCAGCTGTGACTGGCACTCTGCTACTGGTGAACCCGGTAGTATTGTGTCGGTCATGTACGAAGTACGATTAAGATACGTTACCATGCAATGACCGAAAGGAAACGTTTCCCAGTAATAATCGGACATTCGGTCTATTCGTTCATTGCTCTCGCGATCACGGATTGGCTGAATGAATAAATGAACCGGACCGGGTGACGAATATGGCCGAGAGCGAACGAACGCTGCATGAGAGAGTGTGGTGATTGAACTGAACGGAGCGAAATTGTTTCGATCGGTCTCCCTTGGGCCGGTCGGTCTTTTCCGAACTTTAGAAGTAGGTCGTATGTCGTAGCAATAAAGATTGTTTTTACTTGTTTTGTTTTTTGTTTCATTCATTGTGTCAATTCTGCTGGTTCGCGCGCTAATCCAAGTAGGTACTTTTGTAAAAGTAATACCTTGTTGTTTTCTTGATGTTAGTTTCTCTAACGAATATAACATAATATTTTCACTGTGTTATTATAGTGAATTATTGGTGAAGGAGATTTTTCTGTTTCGTGCGCTTTGGGACGCTTATTTCTGTGGTAGTAATCTTGTTCTGCGAGCTACTTTTGTTCTTTGCAAATAACAAAAGTAGCTTACGATAATCTAGATGGTAATAATTAAGTATTTCATTGTACGTAGGAAAAAAAAACTACTCGAAATAAAAATATTTTTTGATTGATTTTTATCATAGTACTTCTAATATAATGGTGGCACGGCAACATTAAAACTATTAATCATGAATTGATGCTCCTGTAAAAATACAGATATTAAAAAAAACATATTTTATGGCTGAAAGGTCAAAACGTGAACGTTGAGATGGTTCTACTATGAGGTCCTAATAGTACTAATATACAGTACTAGTACATTGTCTCAAATGTAACAGTACGGAGCGATCTTTAAGATGTCCGAGCAGGCCCAATACTAGAACCCGGGTCTCATAATTGGTTTTTTTTATCAAAGAAAGAAAGGCTTCGTCCACTCTGCCCTCTGACTCAGAGGGAGTTTTTTGTACCTCAGAGGCTTCGAGGTACAAAAATATACTTATGAAAGTACAATTACAAAATTTTGATTACACTTTATATAATAATATACACTCTTAAAACTACTGAACCCTGAGATCATAATTTACTATCTTTACAAACAAATTCATAAACTATAATTCATGGCCTCATAAAATTTAAAGCTGAGGGGCCTCATTTTAAGCTCGGGGGCCTCATTTAGCTTTGCCGCCCCGGGCCTCTGACGGGCTTAGTCCGCCACAGGACTACTGGTAGTATTCGTAGAATTTATCAGGAAAGAACCTAATTTTTGGTTAAGACTTGGAATACACCTTCCTCTATGTGGTCCATGTGAAAAGGATGAACCCAGTATTTATGTATTTATTTTTTTGAGAAACTTGCAGATTACATAAAAATGGATAGATCTTAGTGTATTTGTTTGTTTGTTTGTTTGTTTGTTTGTCACATTTAAATGACATTCAATGTGATAACAATTACGTACAAAGGCGGACTTATTTCAACAGAAATTTCTTGCAGCCACCCTAAAAATTATACTGCCTAAATTACAGCCTATAATTATTAAAATAAGCTAAAAATAAGTTTCCGCATATGGTAGTTCATCTTTTGACTTTCCTTTGTTTAGTGTTCATTGTTTTATTAACGGCCACAGCTAAGGACAAAAGTTCATCTAAAGTTAAAGATTCCATTTGAAACAAAAGTACCTATCGACTTTTCAGCGCAAGTCGCAGCGCGCAGCGTCTGAGTAAATTTTCCCCGGATTCAAACGGATCGCATGTTGTCGATTGCATGCCGAATTCGGTTTTTCTCGGACCGGAGGATGTCCCGATGCGTATAGTCCGAACCTAAACCTACTGACGAAAGCCGGTCTAGTTTATCTTCAGCAGTCAGTACGTGAAGACGCCAAGCATTAGCTACGGCCAAGTCCAGCATGTATGAACCCACCACCACTTCCTGCCACGTAGGGGTATTCTATATACTACCAATGACTGGTCAGCTTGGTCAACTCCGCCCATACCCTTGTTGTAGTTCCGGAATACAAAATGGATATCTAGGTCTACCTTTCTCCCTTCTGTAGAGCTCCATCTTTTTACCTTGCCTAGAGGATGAACAGAATCAAAAATTTGTCCCCATGGTACAAACACTGTTATCGAACCATCGTACGAACAGTATTTGATTAGCAGTATCAAATCGATATGTCAGTGATCTCCACAGAACATAAAAAAAGAGTATAAGTAGCGACATGACACATTAGTACGAAAACCAGTGTAACCAAACTGATACAAACCAAACGCACACTACAAATGCCGAGCTGCCATTGGTAAATAAATTCAATGCCGAAAAGGTGTACATCATAAAAGTTTCAATTACAATATGCACCTTTTTATAATGTCAACAATGATCAAAGTCAAATGACAATGATGAAATTAATGTTGACATTTTGTAGTAACGCTACTCTACACTAGATGGAACTAGCGCCGTGTCGGACCGAAAAGAACTTTTACCTACTAAGACTTAAAGGTCAAAATTGAGAAACAAGTACATTCTCAGTTTGGGATGGGACAATGCGAGTTCTAGATTGTCGATAGGGAGAACCTATCGACAAATTATACCCGTACAAACAGTTTAACAAATTAATGGCCGAATACTGGTACTTAGAAGAATTTTTAGCTATTTCTTTTTGCCTGCGGGTTGACTGGTAGTAAATGCATCTTTTTCACATTATATTTTTGTGCAATAAAGATTCAACACTAATAGGGTAAATAGATGCACAAAGAAAACAATGTGGAGGATTTCATATTTTAAAATGTTCTCTTATTTAAAACTACCTTTAACCCGCTGCTTCGCGGGCGTTAGAAAATATAACACGGGAAATATCATGTATTCTACGACTCAATTCAGATCTTTGTACGCCATGTTTCATACGTTATACTAATTTTATTGATGATGGTACTAATATATTTCAATTATACGCAAGAGTCTAACCTGAAAGTGAAGCACATTTTTTTCTGGTATTGCTGCATAAGTGCCACCTTCCGCCTTTTTTAGTTATTATGAAGTGTTCATGAAAATGCTCTGAATATATTGTGCTCATCGTCGTTTTGAACCAATTTTGCCTTCCTATCGCTGCCATCCATTTTACTTTCGTATTCGGTTTCTTAGGAAAACTAAACGAAAACTCACTTCCAAATTGTTTTGATTCCGAGAGGGTTGTTTTATCATTGCCATGGTTTTCTGTTGTATTTGATTAAAAGTACTTTGATAGTTTCTTAGATATTTCAGTCACTGATAAACTGGTGAAGAAAAACTATATCGCGATCTAGCTGTGCTCCAATGACAGTTTTCACATGCACAACAACCAGCCGGCGACAAGAGCTCATACATTACTACTTTACCCGGCCCGGCGACCGGAAGCATTTGAAAAGGCACTTAGGAAGTAGGTATAAAATAACAATAATTATTTTATGCCACACCTGGCAATAAAGTAGCTTTTTCCGCACGCTGCGCGTACGGAACAAGCCGCTTTCTGGCCAAGTGTGGACATAAAAAGATGTACACAAAACGGGAGGTAATAAAGAAAGCTCTCGATCGCATATTTACGTCCCTCGCTTACAGCTCGGGCCGCAAACTTCTGCGATCTCGGCCTTTCTTTGTATTACCACCCTAGTTGTGTAATGTACTATTACCTACTTAGACGAATTGGAATTTACAATACCTAAGTACCGTTAAGTATGTATGACTACTACGTCATAGACAATAAATTATCGATAGATTTTTATCATGTGTGCCCCCATCCGTAATTGAGTAGAATTCAAATTTTGACAGAAACTTCTAGAGAATGTACACTTTCTTCGAAGAAAATTTAACTTTATTAACCAGTAAATAAAGGTGGTTTCACTTTCTCATTTTCGGATAGGTTTCCGTGTTCATGTCAATACAAATTTAATTAAAAATACAATGAAATACATCTTACAGATGAAATGTTACGGCATGATCGGTATATTTTGGTTCCCAACTTTTATTTTTGCTCTCTAACACATCATAACATGGCATTTTAATCAAGTTTTCACCATTTTTTCTTTACTAGAAGCGCACGGCAACTGAAGTCAACAAAACTGTCACCGACTACGCATAGGCAATACATTGCTAATGTGAGGCACGCGGGCACCGCCCACTTACGACTTCTACTCTTTTTTTATGTTCTGTGGTGATCTCCATGTCAAAAATATTTTCGAAAACACTGACTGGTGTTAGGTCTTTGAGCTCGTCTATTAGTTTTTTTTTCTCTTCTGAACTTCACTCACATTTGAAGGCATATCAAATGTGAGTGAGCAATATATGAACTATCACTTTGCGCCAATGTGGTTCCTGAGTTTCAACTCGCTTATGTTTTTACAATGGTTCATTATCACTGCTATCCCATTCGTCGTTATTCCTGGACTCACTTCAACAGTACCTGGAATGTCACCTGGAGGTATGTTTTGTTCGATATCATCGTCATCTCCTTCTTCATCATCCGTGAGAGCACTTGGTTTTGAAATTATGGCCACTATATCGAAACTTACATCAGGATCATCTTCCTCGTTCAAAATGCTTTCAATTGCTGCCTCGAGTCCTTGATACCCATTGGATAAACTAAACGATCGCCTAGCCATTATTCACGCCGAAACTGAACCTGGAAATATAAAAAAAACATAGCAATGGCCCCATTTGGGGACACCTTACGAAAATTGCTCCCACGATAGTAGTATTACACTATTTTTATTTTTAATGCACTAACCCGTGCTAAGGAACAAATTTAAAAAACCTCTTAATAGGTTTTTTAGATAGTAGTATTTACAAATATTCTTGATATTTTATCTTTAGTCATGAGAAGAAACTATAAACAGTAGAAAAACATGAGAAAAAGCAGAAATTTGCACTAAAAAATTGTAGAAAATACCGCATACCTTTTAGGAATAACTTATTTGCTCGATGGGGTAGTGACGACCACTTATTTTATCCAGTTTTTCCGATGATTCTCTGTTTTCTAGTTTTGATTACATAATCAGACACCTTTGCTATACAAATGGGGCTCCAAATCAATGAAATCTCATTTTCCCTCAAAAATGTAGCTACTCAAAAAAATGGCCCCAAATGAGGACAGCGGGCGTAAATGGGTTAATATCGTAAGACTCCTTACGCCTTTGTTTACTCCGCTCCAAATTCATGTTTGCGTCGCGTTGTGCAACTTGTAACCTATACTTAAATTCTAGAGGGTAATTATCATAGTTATATACAGGATCTACTTTACCTGATTCGAAATTGGTTGGTAACTTTGCAGTTTTTCCAAACACCAACTCATGTGGTGTGTACTGTGTTGCTGTGTGTACGGTATTGTTATAGGAAAAACACCAGTACGGTAACCAACTACTCCAAGTATCCGCACAGTTTATTCTTAAATACGCACCCATTGACGTATGTGTATTTTCCAGTGCGCCAATAGACTCGTGATGATACGCTGTGGATGTGAGCTGTTTTACATTTAGCAACTCACAGATCTGCTTCATAGTGCTGCAAATGAACTCTGTACCGCGATCTGTTGCTATTTCCCGGGGAACCCCAAATCGTAACACAAAATTATCTACAAACGCCTTGGCGACAGATGACGCATCCTTACTATGTAATGGATACGCCTCCACAAACTTGGATAGCTCGCACTCTAACGTGAGCGCGTAGCAATAGCCGCCTTCATCCTTAGGCAGTCTAGGTATACTTTTTCCAATGCATTATTACATGTGGTTGTTATCTCCATGGGTTGTTTTGTTTTTATCCCATGCTTTTGTGTCTGACATTTTGGACATTTAGTCACAAAATCGATAATATCCTTATCCATGCTGGGCCAATAATAAAATTTCTTAATATTATTGCTCATTCTCCTAATGCCCGCGTGGCCACTAGTGGGCAATAGGTGGAAGTCATTTATTATAACATTTATAACACGTCTATCGTCTATATTATTTATTCTTTGCACACCCTTTATTATATAAATTCGTGGTCCGGACCATTGTGCACACGCCTTTATTTCACTTATTAATACTCCTATAAAATCTTCATTATTGGCGTCTCTAATAATACATACTTCGTCGGTGCCTACTTTTTTACAAAAATTGGATAAATCTCTTACCAATTCGACTCGCGAGACTGGTGATCGAGAATACCCCTTTAAATGAATGCACGACTTTGCACGTAAATAAAATATTTTGACGAATCTGTTATTTGACCTTCTCTCTCTAACTTGCAATATTTTTCTCTATTTATTATACTCAACTCCACGAAATTTTTGGGCTTCTTAATAATCTCCACTACTCTTGGTTGATCGGACCTTGAGTTCTGGAAATGATTATCGGCCGTTAAAGTCGGGATGTCTCGTTTTTCCTCCTCTAACTTTTCTTGCATTTTTCTCGCATGTGCCCTAGTAATAACGTTTACAACTCGCTCGTTTAATGCTTTTAACTCTTCGCTATCAATCGTAATCCTTGACAGTGCATCCGCAGCTGAATTTTTTGTACCCTTGATGTATTCTATTACGAAGTTATACTCTTCTAACTGTAACCTAAATTTGACTAATCTACTTGAAGGATCACGTATACCGAATAGATAAACAAGTGGCCTATGATCTGTCTGGATTTTAAACTTACGGCCATATAGATAGGGTCTAAAATACTTCACACTCCACACAATTGCTAAAAGCTCTTTTTCTATTGTGGGATAGTTCTTTTCGGCTTTATTTAAACCACGGCTAGCGTAAGCTATAGGCCTACCATCACTATTGCATAGTACCGACCCACTAGCTGATCCCAAAGCATCGGTTTGGAGCAAAAATTCATTTATTGCTGAAAAATTTGGGTATGCCAGTACAGGTGCTGCACGAGAGCTGTTTTTAAATACTGAAATGAGCTTTCACATTCTTTGTTCCAAATGAAGGTCGCATTTTTGCTACACAATTTATTAAGAGGACAAGCTTTCTCTGCGAAATTTGGAATAAACTTTCTGTAGTAGTTAGCAAATGCCACGAAGCGTTTAATTTCGTCACTATTTTGTGGCCTTGGGTATTTTTCCAAAACCTTTGTTTTCATTGGATCTGGTGAAATTCCATTTTCTGATACCAAATGGCCTAAGTAAAGAATTTCTTTTTGTAAAAATTTACATTTTGCAGGGTTTAATTTTAAATTGACTTTTCTCAAACGTGAAAACACGTCCTTGTTCCGAGGTTTTTGTTATGGTTTTCTAAATTTCGTCCAAATAAACTAAACATTGCTCGTAATTTAGACCTGACATTGCTACAGTTATCAATTTATCATTCTTGAAAATGCATTAGGGCTTGTTTTTAATCCCATTGGGAGCCGTGTCATCTGATATTGGTTCTTACTGGTCGTGAACGCTGTATATGGTCGGCTGTCTTTGTCTAAATTCATTTGATAAAAACCCTGATAAAGATCTAATGTAGTAAAGTACATTGCTCCTGACAGCGAGTCCAAAATGTTTGGCAGAGGGAACTTTAAAAACCTATTTTGAGGCTAAAAATTCCACCCATGCCGGGATTCGAACCCGCGACCTCTGGCTATGCGTGCCAGCGCTCTATCCAACTGAGCCAATGGGCGACTCACCGGCATCAGCGAAATTTCGAACCTCTTTACACTATTCTCTGTATTACGCTGCCTGTACGTAATACAGAGAATAGTGTAAAGAGGTTCGAAATTTCGCTGATGCCGGTGAGTCGCCCATTGGCTCAGTTGGATAGAGCGCTGGCACGCATAGCCAGAGGTCGCGGGTTCGAATCCCGGCATGGGTGGAATTTTTAGCCTCTGAATAGGTTTTTAAAATTGTCCTTAGCACGGGTTAGTGCATTAAAAGTAAAAATAGTATAATCAGAGGGAACTTGTCATCTTTAATTTGGTTATTTAATTTTCGATAGTCAATTACAACTCGCCATTTTTTAACACCTGAAGAATCAAGTTTTTTCGGTACTAGCATAGTGGGCTGGACCACGCGCTTCTAGTTTCCTCAATCATTCCGTCTTCTAACATACTTTGTATCTGTTTATCAATCTCGGCTTTCTGTGCATGGGGCAATCGGTATGGCTTCACATAAATCGGTGTACTGTGAGGTAGCAAATCTATAGTTTGTTCATATAATGCTGTCGTAGTTAATTTGTCCCCTGGTAAATGAAATACGTCAGGGATATTCGCACATATATTTTCAATGGCCTTTTGTTCTTCACTATTCAAATCGCTAATTTTTAGTAAGGAAAATAATAATTTTACTCTGTCCGAATTCATTGAAGGCTTACTGAATTGACAAATATGGTATTCGCTTAACTTGTTTACGTGAACATTAAAGTAATTTAAATTAACTTCTTCATTTCTTGTATTCATGACTCTGATAGCTACTTTCCCATTTTTCGGTTTCGCTATCATGTTAGCAAGGTACACTCCGCTACATAATTCCTGCGAATTAATGACGCAATCCTCTCTTAGCTATGTATTAATTTAATGGATAGATTCACTTCGAGCGGGAACTGTTAAATGAGACGAGTTTTTTTGATTCAAAATAGTTAACTTTTAGAGTTACTAATTGACCTTGTAATGTGGATAGTTGTATTAAATTGAGTTCAAAATCAATAGTTGCCTTAAACCTTTTGAGAAAATCTTGGCCTAGAATACCGTCGGTTTTACACGGCAGTTGGTCAAATACGTAAAATTTGTGTTCAAAAATATACCCTCTGGCATTTAACTGTAAGTAAACATATCCCTCTGAGTTAACTGTACCTCCAACTCCATTAATGGACAGTTTCTCGGTATGGGTTGGTATATGTAAACATTGAATGAGTTCTTTCTTCACAACTGAAATTGTAGCTCCGGTATCCAAGAGCCATTTACAATCATGATCATGATCTCCTATTTTAATTGATACCTTATTTAAACGGTTTGAAATATAAACATAGTTAGGTACGAAAAAAATGATTAAATGAATCAACTTGTTGAACTGTATAGTTATTTATAATGTTGCTGCCTATTTATGTCGTCTTGCGGGTTCATTGTATGCACGTTATGTTGACCGTTCGTTGACCTGTGGAACGGGTATGTACCGCCTCTAAATGGCCTAACTCTGAAAGTACCCCTGTTACCAGCCCAGGGACGCTACGGGCGGAATGGTCGTCGATTATTATTGGTATTCCACTGACCTCGGTTTCCGCGCTGTCCGCGTTGGCCTCGCTGACCTCTGTTAGACCTGTGGTAGCCTCCACGCTTCCTCTGCGACAGGTAGGTAACTTGGGCAGTTGAAGACGTTGCTATGTCCTCTTCTTGCGCAGCCTGTATCGCGTCTTTTAAGGAGCTGTAATTTCGGGCAGCGATTATTGTACTTAAACGACTATTCCGTCGGCAAATCTTTTAATAGCCAACTTCTCATTGAGGGTCCGCAAAATGCCATAATGGTCTGAGTTTCCGTCGGCCTGTGAAATAGTTAGGTCGACAAATAATTCGGATATTTCCTTTCCAAAATCTGCTACCGACCTCTCATTTTGCCTACTTGTTTGTAGCCGGGTTTGAATCGCTGTTGCAGCCTTCTGTGGTAACAGTTGTTTGCGCATGTCCCTGAGAAGTTCTTCTACGGATTCATACTTACCTGATAATTTCAGTTTCGCGGATTGTGACAGGCGGGTTTTCAGCACGAACGAGATTAATTGACTCTGCGATGCTTGCACTAGAAGAGTTTTGTAATATTCTACACCGTCAATTAACTCCTTTGTGTTTTCCTCCTTATCGGTCATTGTTGTCAATAGGCTTAGAGCCACCTTTACATCAAAATTAGCCATATCGATGTTTTGATATGTTTCACTATCACTAAAGGGGCCACTTACCTCGCTGTCACTCTGCTCCTGATCCTCAGCTTCTGAAGAATTACACAACTTACTTATTTCTTGATACAGTGCCTTGAAGCGATTGCAGTAATTATGAATTAAATTTGTCTCTGCGTCGTCATCTATTTTTAACTTACTTAAACTATCTAAAAAGTTATTATATTGAGTTAACAACTCATTGGTCTCTAATAATTTAACCGCGAGTATCTCACCATGTCTTCTACTTGGACCAATTTTAATAATATATATTCTTATTCTTAACAAACTATCATAGAGATTTTTTATATTTTCTGCCATAAAAATCGCACTTTATAATATAACTTTTTACTATTTTTACTTAAATTACCATTTTTTTTTTCTTTATCTTATTCTATTATATTATTATTTTTTATACCAGGTTGACTAAATTATACTATTGCCGCACTGCACTGACGTCACTTCACTTCACTTTGTAGACTCGCTCCCATCGTCCTGGGCTGGTCCATAGGCTGGGTTCATCTTCTGGGACTGGATGTGTCTGGGGTTGGGCGGGTGGGCCTTACAACTTTTGTAGGCGCAACATGCCGGAGTCGACGCCACGATCCACACGCTTGTTGAAGCATTTGTTGCAGTATCTGATGGCTAGTATGATAGCTATTGCTGCTAACAGCAAAAACAATGCCAACATGCACCAAGAAATCAACCAATATGCAGTTCGATGTCTGTGTTTATGATTTTATTATCCTTCCCCCCGGACCTCTGAACGGATCGGACGCATATTAAGTTGTTTATTTCTCCATTTTTATTAATTAAAAACTAGTGATTTAATCAGTCAAGAAAAATAGGAGCGCAGAGAATTGAAGAGCCATTTGAAACTGACTGCGGAAGGCGCCTTACTCACACGCATATATACACTACGTGAGTAATGAGTTTATTCATTGATCAAGCGCACTCATACATAAGCCTGAGTGACACCCGTCTCTATTAACTCCCGTCTACGCACTGAAGACAAAAAAGAGGCAGTATATTCCTAATCAATCATTACTGCAGTTCTAAGCAACGGGTCATCGTATAATGGCGGAAAATTGATTTGTACTAAATCGTCGCATCTCGACCAATTTACTTGACCTGCCAAGTTCTCAAAAGGACCAACTATTAGCAACTCGTATAACATAAGAGGCAGCAGTTGTAAACCTTATTGCATACATCTCACGGTCCATTTTACGCTATAATCGACCTCCTTAACATATTTGTTCTCCTGGTACCTCAAGTCAAGGCAAGCGACCCGATTAACGTCAAATCAATTAAAACACTTTGAAGAAGATGTATACAAAACGCACGCCTCCACCTTCCCCTGCTCCTACTAGTCAAACCGAAACTATGGCTGATCATTCGAAAAACTTATCCGCCACTGATACCGTGTTACCATTATCCTTGAATAATTGTGACAAAAACAAATTACAACATTCTGATTCCGCCCCAGATTTACGCGTCTTTATGGCAAAGGTCACTGAGCGAAAAAAAAGGAAACTCGAAGAGTCTGATAGCCAATTAACTAACCAGCTAAAAGACATGTTCAAAATATTATCTGACGAACAAAATAAAAACTTTCAAGAATTGCAAACTACCGCCAACGACCTGAAAGCCCAGAACGAAGCCCTCACAAAGAGTGTAGAAATGATGTCGAGCAAATACGATGTTTTTTTGGACAAAATTAATATACTTGAATCAGAAAGGAAAGAAGACAAAAAGATGATAGGCTATCTGGAAGAGAAAATTGAATTGCTGGAAAGTAAGTCGCAGGCAACAGGTGTAGAGTTTCGAAATATCCCTAAAATTAACGGTGAGAAGAAGGAAGACGTCTTAAATGCAGTCACAAATGTACTAAAAACCTTAAATATCAATGTGCAAGCGAACGACATTAAGGACTCCTACCGATTAAACACCAAGGATTCTACGGCTTCACCCATAACAACTGAATTTACCACTGTATTATTCCGAGAAAAGGTGCTGAAATCAGTAAAGGAATTCAATAAAAAGAAGGGAAAAGGAGAGAGACTAAATACACAACATATTAATCCACAGGCACAACTGAAGCCCATATATGTATCTGAAACCTTGACTCAAAGAGCCAGAAGACTTTTTTATCTAGCAAGGACGTTTCAAAAAACACACGGCTATGACTTTTGCTGGACCTCAAATGGAACTGTATACCTACGAAAAAAAGAAAATCTCCCTCAAATCAGAATAACATCGGAAGCAGATATCGAACAGCTTAATCGTGCGGAATGACTAAGACAAACGTTACTTTTAATTGTATCTTGCACTTGGATGTTTTTAATACACTTGCATGCTTTTTTAGCGTTCATTATATCCTTAAATAACAATTTACTCATAATAGAACTACAACACAAAAACACTTACACATACTCACTCATAAATACAATTCTCAATATCCCTATAAATAATATAAAAAATAATTTTCGAATAATCCGCTCTAAAATTATAATCTCATTACACAATACCAGCTATCTCCCAATTACTAAGATCTTTAATATTGATAAAATTGTAAACTTCCACAAATATGGCTAATCAGTTTGATTTATCGCAATGTGTTGATACATTTTCTATATCCCAATCTTATGAATGTGACATTAACGATTGCAAAAACTTCCTACCACGTACAAATAAAAATAGTCTATTATTATTAACCCAAAATATCAGAAGCATAAATTGCAATATGACCGGTTTCGAAGTATTACTACACGAGCTTAATTTATCTTGTGACCTTTTAATATTGACAGAATGTTGGTTAAAAACCCTAAAGAATACTCCATCTTTGAAAGAGTACTCATCATATCAAACCTTTAATAACAATATTCAAAATGATGGCATCGTAGTCTATGTCAAAGATGAACTGGCCGTATTTGTTGAAGAACCAAAAAACATGTCAGAATGTAACTGTTTGCTAATAAAACTACGACGGGCACAGGCTATTATTGCGATATATAGGTCTCCTTCATTTAGAAATATTGATCCCTTCCTTAATTCTTTAAACGAACTATTACTTACTCTCACAGAATTTAAAAACATTACCATTGTGGGAGACATTAATATCGCTATTAATAAGGGAAAAATAGATAATGCAGCTGAACGCTATCTCACTCTACTAGCTTATCATGGTCTCTTTCCAACACACACGTTTATTACAAGAGACTTAAGCGAAACATGCCTAGATCATATTTTCATTAAATCGAAATACAAATCTATCACTGTAGTGCCTCAAACCACTCTAACAGACCATAAAGCTGTCATAAACTGTATTGAGTGTAAACAAGATCGGAACATTGCAATAACTTACCAAAACAAAATTGATACAAATTCACTTCATGTTGACATTAGCAACTTAGATCTAAGTCCTTAATATTCAACTAAAGACTGCGATGCCGCAATGTCATATCTAAGCGAGAAAATTCAACTGGCTATTCAGAACAATACTAAAACTATTAAGATCCCCTCACGTAAACGTATAATTAAGCCGTGGATAACCTCAGGCCTACTCAAATGCATTAAAAATCGTGACCGATTACATAAAAAACACAAACTTTCGCCAAATAATGAAACTCTTAAGATAACATACATTAGATATAGGAATTACTGCAACACATTATTAAAAAAAATAAAAAGAAATTATGAACGGAACCTTATATCTAAAGCTGGTAACGATAATAAGAAAATATGGAAAGCTATAAAAGAAATTATAAACACCTCTAGAACAACTAAAACCCCAATCGAATTATTAAATAAATACGTTTCTTCAAAACAATCGTTGAATGAAATAAATGAATACTTTGCAGACGTGGGTGTGACGCTGGCAGAAAATATTGAAAAAAGACGAACTCATGACGCGAATTCAATCAATCACTCTTTTGAAAAAGACTTGAACCCTAATTCATTTGCATTTTTCCCAATTGATGAAGAAGAGATCGAAAAACTAATTCTTAATCTTAAAAATGAAAGCGCTGTAGGATATGATTATATATCAAATAAAATATTGAAAGAAAACAAACAATATATTATCCCTCCCTTAACTCATATTTTTACTAACTGCATCAGTGAAGGTATCTTTTCCTCGGCTCTGAAACGATCAGTCGTCTCACCTATATACAAAAGCGGAGACAGGGACCGTATACAAAACTATAGGCCAATATCTATATTACCTTCGCTATCAAAAATCTTTGAAAAAATTATAAATAACAGATTGATTAACTATTTCGAGAGTAACCATCTCCTCTCGGATAATCAATTTGGTTTTAGACGCGGTAAATCTACCAATGACGCAATTCTTGGTTTGACTCATTACATCTCTTCTAATTTAGACAATGGTAAAAGGGTGATTACTATTTTCTTGGACCTAGCGAAAGCTTTTGATACGGTCTCTGTCCCCAAGCTCTTAACGAAATTAGAAAGACTTGGTATTAGGGGTAAGGAGATTGAAATTTTTAAAAGTTACCTATGTGACAGATATCAGTGTCAGGATAGGTCCAAACGTGAGCGATGAGCGTCTCCTGTCCTATGGAGTTCCACAAAGTAGTATTTTGGGGCCTACCCTGTTCCTAGCCTACATTAATGATTTATTAGAAATAAAAGACTTTAGTGGCAATATTACATCCTATGCTGATGATACGACACTATCTTTTGCAGCTGATTCTTGGGAGGATGTGTATAGTGCTGCTCAAGTGGGAATTAACAAAGTAAAAGAGTGGTTAAAATTGAATACCTTGACTCTTAATATTGATAAATCAAAGTACATCACCTTTTCAATCCGTAACGCCGTGTTGGTTAATCATAATCTCAATTTAGTTGCTCATGATTGTTCCAGTACTATGTCTCAAACCTGTTCTTGCACAAAAATTGAAAAAGTAACATCTATAAAATACCTGGGTATTATCATTGATAATAACCTTAACTTCAAGGAGCATATTACACTAGTAACTGCTCGCGTCCGTAAACTAATGTATGTTTTTAAAAATCTTCGTCATGTTCTTGAACCAATACGTCTAAAACAAACTTATATATCACTCTGCCAGTCTTTAATTACTTATGGCATTGCCGCTTGGGGAGGTTATCATAAAATGGTATTAAAAAAACTGGAAATTGCTCAGCGAGCTATTCTTAAAATATGTACTTTTAAACCTATATTTTTCCCTACCACCGAACTTTACAAATTCTGTGAAGTATTAACTGTACGGCAACTTTTCCTTCTTGAGATAATCAACAACACTCCTATCTAACCTTTGATCCTTCTGTAGCGGCAAAACGAAAAAAACACAATGTTTGTAAACATACACTACGTTTCAATACATCTTTCAGCCACAACTTTTTTGACTTCTTAGGACCTTTCCTATATAACAAAAGCAATAAAATAAATAATATTTATGATAAAACTAGATTAGAATGTAAAAAAATTATTACAAGTTGGCTTCAAAAACTTAATTATGAAGAAACGGAAAATATATTTTTGATATCAAAGTAGAATAAAAGATAATAAAATAATCGTTTAATCTGTCTTTCTTTTCTACTAGGGATTAACTTCATCTACATCCAAAACACACACCCTCTCTTATTCATCTTATAACACACACACACACTCACACACACACACTCACCATACACTTACACACACACTGACTTAGAGAGGATCCTATTTTAACATTAGGTTCTTATACTTTATTATTAAGTTATAATTGTTTTGTACAGTGCGATGATCCATTTCTACAACTAGCACCTGATTCACATAAATAGGGAATTGGCACTGATTGCTGTAATACAGGTGATAAGCCTAGCACGGCAACAGAAGCTAATACAATTTATAGACGCCCTAACTAGTTTACTTGTGATTTATACCAACTCTGTAATTCTTTTTGGAAATAAACATTTTTATTATTATTATTTTTTATTATTATTATTATTTATTGTTGTACCCAATTTGGGTCATAATGTCCGGTTTCGGACTTTTTGGAACATTTGAATTGCACATTTTGGCGCGTAATTTTGTCGGCATAACTAAACGATTTTGTCACTTAATTTTTTTTTTTGATGCGCGCTCGCATGGACCAAACAAGGCAGGGTTGCCATGTAAAGTGGAGCGGTTAGGGAGATGCATGACACGAGTAGAGCTCAATCAAGACCGACTATAATGTCGAAGGACTAAGTAAGTATCATAAGTAGCTTAAACTAGGTTACATGTCTTACACTACAGGGAAACAAACATCGTAATCACTAGCAGTCACAACAAGGCTCGGGTGAAGTTTACCAATGTTAACCTAAGCGTGACATCACGCGGTGTGATGGGTCTTGGTCTTTCAGTCAAAATGGCTGAAAGCAGTATTATAACTTTATTGAAAATATTGTAACCTCTTTTTTTATAAACTAATTCAGTGTATTAAACCTTTTATTAATACGTTCTTTCCTCTAATATCTTTAAATCACTAATTATTTGATATTATCGTCACGTCTATTGTGCTAGTACAAGTACATAATTATTTACTACTACAATTAGGCACCCTTGATGTACAGTTCGGTAGCACTTGGATTTACTGTACAACCACGTGAAAGCCAAGTATGCGGACACCAAAGAGGACCCGAGACGTGCATTGCTTAAGAGCCTTGACATAGTTAATCGGATCCTGGTAGGATGGCCAGTATCACGCAGCACGGGCAGAGTGCTTAGTGCGAGTTTTTTAACTACTCGATCGCGTTAACGTAAACTCATATTTCTATGGCATCGAGGAAGCGCCACCTAGCGACAAGAATGGAAATTAAAATTGCTGGGTGCGAGTTGTAATGGTTTACGTTGAGAAGTGAACACGTTTACCAGCCAAAACACGAATAAACGCGAGTGCGAGTTGTACTGTGACAGCGTTTTGCCAGTTCGAACGGTTAACTTACTCATACTCACTACTCGATGCTCGATTAACGCGGTGGTAAAGTTACTCGATTGGATCTGTCAAACTCGCACTAAGCACTCAGAGCGTCATTGCCAAGCTCTGCGACTCGATATTTATTATATCGTTCTTCCTTATAATAAAGGTACTAGTATATTGAAGCCATAAAGCGCTCGTGGCCTAGTAGAACCGAGTGATTGGAATGAATCACTTGGGTTAAGCAACAACAGGTGCGGTCAGATGCAGGATGGGTGACCATTCCGTGACTAGAGGCATTTTTTCCGAGCGCTTCCGTGCTTCGTAAGGCACGCTAAGCCGTTGTTGGTGGCGGCTGTTTAAGCCATGCCAGAGAACTTACGGCTTGATTACTTCTGTCTGTAAGGACCGCCACTGTCTTACAATCGTTCACCAACTCGGACTTGTCCCCCGTGATGTAGTATGGCTAAACCTTCCTGCATCCCAGGAAGGTTGCAACACTTGCAAGGGTTGATATCGAAGTGTGTTTATTTATTCATTAGCGTACATACCTAATAAATAAAAAATATTAATTTGGTTGCAGGCAATTGAAGACAAATAACACACATAATCTGAATAGATGTGGCTGGTCTCAAACCTGGAATGAAATGGTTTGCTGTCCCAGGGCAACAAATAGGCACAATACAGATAAAGAAAGTAAGTAATTTTTGGACCCGCGTGACGAATGAATAAAGCCGCGTTTTTGCGGTCTTAGTACGCTCGGACCGAGTGCGCCATCCGAGTAAACTAATGCTTCTGATTGGACGGTTTCCCGTGACAACACCAAAATAGCCAATCAGAAGCATTAGTTTACTCGGACCGAGCGCAATAAGACCGTGAAAACCTGGCTTAAGAGCTTACCTTGCCTACAGCGGCGTTTTCACGATCTTGGTACACTCTGACTAACTTTTGCTACGAAGAACAGACTAAAGACAACAATTGACATTATAAAAAGTAACCACAAATGTATAATAATAAGGCCCCCGTCTGTACTCTTAGGTTAAGAAATATCTGTGTAATTTCCATTTTTATGTACAATAAAGTGTTCTCTATCTATCTATCTATGTTGTTTTCTGGCAAGAGATTTCATTCGATATTAGTGGATAACCAATATTTTGAAGTCGATTAAGAACGTTAGTTTAAGATTATTCGACTCATAATTTCATTCATAATCGTATAGCTACGAGTATATTAGCAAAAAATTTTTGGTCATTTTTGGGACGACGGGATGAGCTACACCGTTGGCAACAAAACGCCTTGAAACTGAAGCAAGTCCACTAGTCCACCGCTATCTTAGTAGACTAAAGTTTTTAGTTACTAAGAATTAGCGATATAACCTAGCGTAGAATAGAGGTAAACTTATAAAAGGATAAAATTATAAACAGATTACATAATATGTAGGTATGTCTTTGGTATCAATTTGGCAGTCGTTAAGCCAAGTCACAGACCTTATGGGCGGCTTGATAACTTATGACAGTACGTAAGGCTCGCCACTGTCTTAAAATTCTCCACTAACCCGGACTTGGCCCCCGTGGTGGGTATGGCCTCACCTTCTTGCGATGCAGGAAGAGACCCTTGCCTCATACGTGGGATATACAAAGGGTTGATGTACTCTTTGGTTTTATTTAATTTCAGATTCATCGCCGACACCAGGTGTTCGGTTAAGGATTTCCGAAAGAGGTTTGTTTATTTTTATTTTATTACTTCATAATATTATTTATTACTTTATAGTATCATAACGGCTGTACACGCTCGCCCTAAAGCCCGAGACTTTATAATTTGTTGCGGGTTTTATGCAATCGGCACTAGGGAATCGTCCTGTGAAACTCGCAATCTATAATATAAAAATGAATCCCCGAATGTGTTGGTAAGCGCAAATCTCGAGAGCAGCTGAACCGATTTCGCTAATTCTTTTTTTAGAATATTCCTTGAAGTACGAGGATGGTTCTTACGAAGGGAAAAATAAAAAAAATAAAGAATCTGTTAAGACTGTTAAGCGGTACGAAATTCGCTGGGTCAGTGTAAGATAAATTCTCTAGCTTTCAGGCGAGTGCGTACAGCCGCTAATTGGCGGTAGTTTTGAAACAGATTTATTTCGTTGCGGATTTATTAATTGGTAGTTATCAAAGAGATGAATGGTTGGTTCCAGACTTCGGGCGGTCGGTCGGTGCGCTTTTTTTACAAGAACACCTGAAAAACCCAGAATGAGGGTGGTTCTCCTCAAAATATTTTCATCCATCCATTTTTTTTTGTACAGAGCTCTTGAACAGAGTTCAGAGAACTGGTACAAAGCTCCTGTGCTGTGCCAGAATTTGTAGCTATGATCTTCTTCTTCTGCAGGCTATATTATGTAGTCCACTGCTGGACATAACCCTCCCCTAATGAGCGCCATAGCGCCCTGTCTTCAGCAGTTGTACCTACAGTTCTGCCAAACTCGATAAAGAATAGAGGTAAACAAACCAATTTAGGGTTATCACAACTCACGTTTTACAAATCTTCTATTGTTTACATGATTATAGCCTTTTGCTAACTATTTATTAACAATTCCTATTGCACCATATTAAACTAGAATCACTCAAATAACATGCATAATACCTTGTTATTTCGAAAAACTATAAAAAAATCGGCATTAATTTTACGCGACAGCCCTACAGAAAAAGAAACATGGATGAAATTCAGGTGTGACAAACATTTTGGGAAATTTAGTTTATGCCAACAAGTGAAGTTTAGTGTTTGTCAATACGTGTATATGGAATAAGTATAATTATAGCATTTTGGCAGAAATAGTCGTCCAAATTAGGACCGATTTGAGTTGCCATTAACTAAAACAAAAAAAAAAGTATATAGCATTATGTGTGACAAAATGGCACAAGACAAAAATATAGATTGCCCCCATATCATTGTGAATTAAATCCGATAGAAATCATATGGGGGCAAGTAAAAGGCCATGTTGCTGCAAAAAATAAAACTTTTTAAATGGCTGAACTAAATAAAGGTCCTGTTAGATGAGGCAATAAGTAAAATTACTCCAGCAGCATGGCAACGTTGTGTTGAACACGTAATTAAAGAAGAGAAGAAAACGCCGAATTTGATGGTCTTATGGATAATGTCATTGATGAATTTATAATTCAAGTCTCCGGAGACACAAATTCATCCTCCTCTTTGGCCAGTAACAGTGATGATTAGTGTGAACATATGAATAAAAATATATACAAAGAACTTTCTTTTATTGCAATATTTGCAGTAGGTCCCAATCTACTCATTTTCATAGTAGCATCTATAGGTACTTATTAATATTATAAAGTTGAAGAGTTTGTATGTTTTTGCTTAAACGCGCTTAATTCTATTAGGAAAATCATGCGGCATGGCTCGCGTAGATGTTTGTTAAATTTTTGTGTCATATTTCAGTGCTGTCATATATCATATACAAATCGGTTAATCCTTTCACTATAAAATCATAAACATATATAAACATAAATAAGCATTTTACATTAGTAGGAGGAACGATTATTATTTGTATGAAAACGATTTCTAGAAAAGGTTGTTAACATCTGACTTTTAGGTGTAAACAAGTCGTTGCCTAGCAACGGTTTGTTTATCGCCATTCGTTATCGAATTTGGCTCAGGTATAGTTATGATGCAATTGTACAATAATAAATTATAAATGTTGGAGGCACTCCAAAATATCCAGTACTATTTTCCGAATACATTTTATCAAATATTTTAAGTGAAAATTCGGAATGGTTATTATTGGTTTTAACTGTTTCTACATACATATATAACATCACACCTGTATCCCAGAGGGGTAGGCTGAGACCAGGGACTGCCACTTGCCACGATCCTGACAGGTCACCTTCGAAGTCGTTGCATGCACGCACGCTGGTTCCGGGTATTTTTATCTTCCCCTTTGCTAATACATCCCCTATTTGGTCGATGTATGTCCGCCTGGGACGTCCCTTCCACTCACATTCGCAATATATATTTGTTTCGTCAATCTTCCTTCATCCTCTCCACATGTCCAAACCAACGCAACCTTCCTTTCTCAATTCTAGTCACTACATCCTCTTTCAATCCACAACGTTCTCTAATTAGACTATTGCGTATCCTGTCATTCAAAGTAACACACTCATACTTCTCAAGGACCTCATTTCAACTGCATTAATTCTACTTTCTTGCTTCTTTTGCCACACCCAAGTCTCTCTACCATACATAAGTGTTGGGACCAGCACACCATTATGAATAGTCGATCTAGCTCTTTTGGAGATGCTTCGGCTGCACACAATGGAGTGCAAGGCACCGTTTACACAAGTTCCCGCTTTTACTCTTCTTTCTATATCACCTGCACACTTTCTTTCTGTTTCTTTGTTACTATTAGTCCAAATTGTTTAAAATTTTTAGAAGATTTGAAATTTTTGGATTATAGGCTCAAGCTCAAGTAAAGCTTAACTTCATGTAATGATGCTCATAATAACATTGCAACTATTGACGTATTCCGTCTGTTCTCATTGAATGTACAAAACCCTCAAAAATACGCACCAAATCCTTTCATATTCCTACTTTAGTATCATACATAGTATTGCATTTCTTACATTGATTGTGCGAATCTTTCAAGACTTAGTACTTCAGGTATAATAAATTTCACATTTAAAGGTCTTTATCCATTTTTCAGAATGTCAAAAGATAAAAGATGAAATGGCACCACCTTTAAGAAACTATATCATCGGCGGCACTAATGCTTCGTTTGGCGAATTCCCGCATATGGTAAGCTATATTATTTCCAACAGATTGCTACAGTCAAGGGTTCTGTTTTCCCGCGTACTATGTTTCGATTTTGTTTAACTCAGCGTTCTGTCCCAATTTTCGGATGTTATAAAAGGGGCACGAGTAGTTTGAAGTAAAATTTAAAACTCTACGAAAGCTAGGGTGTTTTTTTTTATCTGTCTTACCACTAACAACTTCATCAGTGATTTTTAGTAAATTTTGTACGATCTTTTTATATGTCGGTCACCTATTAAGTTAACTCGTAACTCGTAAGCCCTACTTGGCCGTGATTATGATGTGACACTGCCCTGAATTGGCGAGGGAGAGGAGAAGGGACACCCTACTGTAACAAAACATTGCTAAAGCTAAATAAAAATGGTTTTCCTATACTCACAAATGTTTGAACGAACTATTTAACTATAGCACCTACACACAGAGGCGTAAACGAGAAAAAATCATTCCTAGTTTTTGTGTAGGAGAGGTAGGTAAAAATTTTTTACCGTTTGTCTACTTTCTAGTACTTTCAACGCAGACGGACGGTTCCGTTGACTACGAAGGGCAAAATATGTAAGAGCTAAAATATCATTTAATAATGTCAAAATGAACCTCAGTATACTAAACGTGACTACCGTCAAATAACCCAGCCTACATAGTTTAATGCTATAATGTATAGGGTGAGCATATTGTGTGATTTTATATTTTTATGGAAATATTTAAATTTTTTACGATTCAGAGACAATCGTATCGTAAAAAATGTCCTCCGAGTACCTACTTGTCGCGGACACAACGCCTACGGTCGGTGTGCGGTCATTTGTTCCTCGGAAATTTAGTGAACCGTACGCTATGGAAGCAAATATTCTGGGATAACGTTGTGTTGTAATTTACATAAAGTTGAAAAAAGAAAGAAAAGAAAACAGCGATTTTTTGTCCAGTCCAGTCTTTTGATGTCCTCGGTAACTTGAGGGACTTTTCGTACGGGGTACTTTAATTCCTTCGTGTGCGTTATTCGATACAATTTATATGAGATCTATATCGACGGAAAAAAAGTACCCGGGGGATAGTCCCTCGTCTGCGCAGGCCTTTAGGAAAATTTGGGCTTCATGGCTTCGTAGCGGGCTTGTATGGTATATGCCCGGTTTTGCATGGTTTATTACATCACTTGGCTGCATAGCAACCAAGTAGATCGTTTGGTGTTTTTATATATAGCACCGTATAAATAGGAACATGAGTGTCTGAGGTGTTCACATACCTCAGCGCACAACCACTATCTCTCTGAAAGAAGGCTTGAGCTCTCTTTCAGAGAGTAGGACGTATAAACGTTTAAACATACAAATATCTTGAAGCTGCTAGTTGCTACTGTAATGCTCTCATTATTGGAAACGCTTATTATGTACCTTTTTATTTTCTCTTTTTAACGAAACCCTAGCTTAGCTGGGTCTCAACTCGACTGACACCATTACCAAACGATTTCCTTTAAGGCGCTTCGGCGTGATTCCTAGCGCCACCTATGGCATATAATTTCTGTTACCGTAATTTATGTGTATAGTAATAAAGAATAAAAAAAAAACCTATTTAGAGGCTAAAAATTCTACTCTGGCTAACCGTGCCAGCGCTCCCATCTGAGCTACGCCGCGGCGTAGCTCAGTTGGGACCGCTGGCACGCCCGGCGCTCAGTTGGAAGCGCTAGGGCGACATGCCGGCATCAGTGAAATTTCGAACCTCTTTACAATACTCTCTGTATTACGTTCATTTTTTAAAATTGTTCCTTAAAACAATTTTAAAGACCTATTGCTGCATGAACGTGCTATAAGGAGCACGGGTTAGTGCATTAAAAAGAATATATTTCAATATTCTATCTATCTTATCTATAAATCATAACTTGTTGTTTAATACGTTTTTATCTAAAACTGAACATGACGAATCTTAACAAATGTGACTACTATTTTTAGAACCTACAACCTGGAGCCTAGAATAAACAACCAAGGACTTTAAATTTCTGGCTAAAACTTCCGTTTTTAGCGAAAATCGATTAAAGTTATAGGCTGTCGAGTCTAGTCCTAGCTAGACTATAGGTTCTTAAAAATGTTGTCACAGTTGTTAAGATTTCTGATGTTCACTTTTAGATAAAAACGTATTATAAAACAAGTTATATGTCATACTATTTTTATTTTTAATGCACTTACCCGTGCTAAGGACAAATTTAAAAACCTATTTAGAGGCTAAAAATTTCACCCATGCCGGGATTCATGCAGAGGTTGCGGGTTCGAATCCCGGCATGGGTGAAATTTTTAGCCTCTAAATAGGTTTTTAAGTTATATATTTTTTATTCCATTGATGGCGCTAGTTTGCAACCCGAAGCTCCTTAAACTAATTCAAACTTGACTATACGGCTGCGCCGGCCAGCTATTATAAAGAAGTATCTTTACACTACACACTATGATGCCCGGCAAGCCGTGGTCCGCTAAAGAAACTTAATGCGAGGTGCGTCCCTCCCAGCACTAGCCGGCGCGGTGGCATATGTGTAGCAGCCTTAACACTTTCCCTGCTGAGGACTCGGCAGTATAATAAGACCGAATAAGGCTGGGCGCATGCTGAGACGCAGGCGGCGCAGCACAGTACAGGGCAGGGCAGTTGAGGCAGACATAAGCCCCCACCGCATGCTGCGACGCAACTATTCGCTCCATTCCTTGTCAATTCTCACCTATAACAACTCTTTCAATGTCTTTTTTGAATAGTCTGGATGATTTGTATCATACAAACAAGGTTCACAGCTAACTAACTGACATTGCAACAAAATTGTTAATAAACACGCCTCGACGTTCACGCGTCGCGCAGTAATCTGTGCTGGCGCTACAACGAGACGCAGAACAGGGCAGACACATGTCTGCGTCGCGCGTGCCTCCGTCGCAGCGTACCTAGCTCAATGACGTTCCATGCTTTACTAAATCTGCGCTGCCCTGCGCTGCGCTGTGCTGCGTCGTCACCTGCGTCTCAGCATGCGCCCAGCCTAAGACATGGTGCTCTTCCGGATTGCCAGGTAGCGCTGGGCTTCGAGGGGGACCGCGGGCAGTACACTTTCGACTGCGGCGGATCGCTCATATCCAACCAATACGTGCTGACGGCGGCACATTGCGTCATTACTCAATCAAGGTGAGTGCTCACACCGTTAATTTAATTAATTTGTTGTACAAAACGCTAGCAACCATTACACGATGTAACTAATACGCTAATTGACAAATTTTTGGTCTCATCAAGAGGGCATGATTCTCTACTAGATACTAATATAATTTAACCTGTTGAATAGTCAGTCGAATCACGTGTTCAAACGCTCCGTGCAACGGACGCCAAATGACGTGACAAGTTGCGAATGGCTCTTTATTTTTCGAAATGTGTGACTGAAACCTCAAGAAAATTTAGTTTGGGTTTTTTTAATACTAGTTTGTCAATTTTCGTATGTAAGTAGCTACATTGCCTTAACTACACCTTCATCCCAAGCAAATTTTAAGTCATCTAGCGTGTTCCGTTTGTTTTAATAAGCCCCTTTACTCTCGACCTTTATTGACCCTTTACCAGCCAGTGGTATAGTAGTCTCCAACATAAATTCAACCTTATCACTTTGTAATAAAGTCCAAACCAATGAAAACATTATACTATTTTAAAACCCTATTTAGAGGCTAAAAATTCCACCCATGCCGGGACTCGAACCCGCGACCTTTGACTAACCGTGCCAGCGCTCTCCCTACAGGGATAATGGGCGACTCACCGGCATCAGTGAAATTTAGAACATCTTTACAATACTCTCTGTATTACGTACAAGCTGCAACATCTGGCTGAAGCAATTTGCATCACTTGCAGCCCCGAGCACCTACTTTGCAGTTAGGTTTTACATCGGAATGATATCGCTGTACCTACATGATTAATTATTTTTAATGCACTAACCCGTGCTAAGGACAATTTTAAAAACCTATTTAGAGGCTAAAAATTCCACCCATGCCGCCGGGATTTGAACCCACGACCTCTGGCTAACCGTGCCAGCGCTCTCCCAACTGAGCTAATGGGCGACTCACCGGCATCAGTGAAATTTCGAACCTCTTTACAATACTCTCTGTATTACGTACAGGCTGCAACATCTGTTTGAAGCAATTTGCATCACTTGCAGCCCCGGCAGATCAGTTTTTTGGTTGCAAATTCGCGCTTTTCCTCGACCTGCCCATGTATTACGTAACTTTCCACTGGAGTTAAGCATTTAGACGACTCCAAGTGTCAAAATATGTAAGAATTTTTACTTTTTTTGAGCTACTCCAGCTGTCTAAAAAAAAAGTAAAAATCAACGTCACTCCACCCAGTGGATACTTGCGCAAATGAATTGAAATGAAAGGTTTTATTCAGAGGAGCGCAGAAACTGCCGCTTTATGAACGCTACAATTCAAACTAGGTGTCCTAATAGATCACCTGGATGATACGTACGATGAAGATATTGTCTCACGGAACGTCGCATTTCGTAATGACACTAATGATTTTTACCTTGCTCAGGGTCCCACCAAGCATCGTACGAATGGGCGTCTTGCAATTGTGTCCCAACGCTGCAGAGAGTTGCGCCTTCAACGCCTCGACGGACGCTCTTGTTAATGAGAGTGTAACCCATCCCAACTACAGAAGGGCTAGGGCATATGACGATATTGCGTTACTGAGGTACGTGGCCGACTCTTCGCTCTACTTTGTGTTGTATATATCATTTTATTATTTTTTCTCTGCGTGTGAACAATGTTTTGAAATGCGAAATACTATGAGAGTAAAGAAGTTATTTCGTCAACTTCTTGCGTTACTGAGGTACGTGGCCGACTCTTCGCTCTACTTTGTGTTGTATGTATCATTTTATATTTTTTCTCTGCGTGTGAACAATGTTTTGAAATGCGAAATACTATGAGAGTAAAGACGTTGACGAAATGGCAATGTTCTTCTTGGTTGCACAAGTCAATAATTTCTCCAAAAGTTAGGTGTAGTAAAACAAGGTAGCTAACGAAATAAACATTTTGTACTTTTCGTTTAACAGGTTGGCATCGCCGGTTACGTTCAGTGAGGGGCTAGGACCGGTATGTCTGTACACGAGCGAAGTGGAGCCTGGACCGCGGGTCACCGCCACCGGCTTTGGGCAGTTCGACATCACGAGTACGTAAGATAAGATAAGCATAATCTTAGAAAAAACACCAATGCTGGAACAACAATGGCTGATGCAAAATACCTACTTATTGGCCATGCTTGAAAGGCTCAGAGAGCACGGCGCTTGGCAGGGCAGCACACCTGCGCGCCGTCACGATATCTTTAATTGTTCCAATCTCTCAATCATGTCGATAGTGATTTTGTAGGACCCTTTTGTCAGTAAGCCCGCACGTGACTAATGTTTCTAGAGTTATTTTGAATGATCGTGCCGTGGTGGCCTGCCCCACCGATTCCTTAAGCGTTTACGCAGTAATTACATCATGGGCAGCGTTTTATAAAACTACAATGCATAGGTTATTATGAAAATTTAATGTGCAATGTACATCGTACATATTGTTAGCCGAGTCTTCTTACATGTTAATCTGCGGGTTGACTTTTCGATGCACATCGAACCGTCCTCCCACACATTAACAAATAACAACCATGAAATTGTAGTACTATAAAACAGACTGGCAAATCTTATAAGGCCAGTACACAATGGCCCATGATGGCCCACTGCTCGCCATTGCCATTGTGTACTCGGGGTAATGGTGTACAGCGGCGGACAATTGCCTATCGTGGCGCGCAATCGGACAGTATATATATATATATATATAGTAAATAAACAAATACCTGCGGCCGCAACTACTTCCACGTCCATCGCAAGTGGTTTGCCAGACAGAAATGAGCCACGCGCCATTGTGGGCCTAAAATGGCGAGCAGTGGACCGTCATGGGCCATTGTGTACTGCGGGCTTTAGCAAAAATAATCGTATTGATGCAGAAAAAGATGGTTTTGGGAAGGTCGTTAGTAAAATATTCTTAATTTATTAGAAAAACTATTTATTACATTATAAATATTATAATACTACAAGTACTAAATGGTACGACTTGTTTACTTCTGAGTTGATTTATGGACGATATAATTTCCTGTCGTTTGTTATGTTATTGATCCACAGAAAACAAGAAGAGCAACTTCCTCCTCCAAGCTAACCTGACTTACGTGTCTTCGAGAGAATGCCGAAATACTCTGAAACCCACACTGCGCCTAAATGAAGGCGTCAAAGACACGCAGATTTGCGCTGTCGACCCGGAGCGTGACACTTGTCAAGTAAGGTTATTTCCATACTCGCCCTTTCTCGTGTTAATAAGCATAGTTAGATAGATAGAGAACACTTTATTGCACAACCAGAAAAATATTACAACCATAACTCTTAAATCATAGTTATGTATTAAATGGGTCTAATCGCGATTATTTATAAGGTAAAATGTAATTACCTATATTATTTCCCGACGTTTCGGCAGCGTTACAGTTGCCGCGGTCACGGGTAGACTGAAGTTGCGAGTACAGAGTTATTGTGGGTAGTCTTACTTAGCACTGGATTCCATTTACTTGAAATCTTGAAACCATCCTCTCTGTTGAAATTCTTGTGCTTTTTAATATCAATTGCTTCCCAAACGATTCTTCGATAATACTGTCCGGTAATATGTGACTATTTATGAGTATCGCTAATCACTGAGAAATATTATCATAAGCAAGCAAGTCAAACATCGCTTCACGCCCTCGATTCAGTTCGTGGATACAATGGTCGGATCAAGTGACGTGTTTTTTCATACCATTGACGTCTAAAAAGTTTGATGTGTGTGCGCGCCTAGACTTGATGCAGCAACTAAATTAACGCTTAAAATTACTCCACGTTCAATTATTGTAGGATGCCGGGCGGGGCTTGTCAATTGTGTTACTTATCAATTTCATCGTAAAAAACTTCTGTTTGCTGAATGTGTACAGTATGAAATGTAAGTCGCAACCTTCGGACCGTAGTGTAGTAGAGAAAAGAGCTGCGGGAACAAAAACCTATTAGCGCCATCATTTCTCAAACCATCTGAAACCTAATACGAGGGTGGGTCAATAACTCCGTGACTTTTTGTATAAAAAAAATTATTTTTAGTTAGAAAAATAGTTACATTTTTCGACGCAATCTTCTTTGAGTACTATGCACTTTGACCAACTTTTCTCGAGTTTTTGAATGCCTTCCAAAAATTGGATTCTCGAATAGCGCGCTCGGTCCGAGTGCGCCATTCGAGTAAATTAATGCTTCTGATTGGCTATTTTGGTGTTGTCACGAAAAACCGTCCAATCAGGAGCATTAGTTTACGAGGATGGCGTACTCGGTCCGAGCGTACTAAGACCGTGAAAACCTGGCCTTAGTCTTCAAAATAGGCATTTGTTTCAGGGATGATTTCCTCGTCGTCGTCGTCAGGCTATGCTAGTCCACTGCTGGACATAGCCCTCCTCTAAAGAGCGCCACGTTGTGCTATCATAGGGGGTAATGCCCATAATCCCTACGCTGGGCATGCGGGTTGGGGATCGCAGTTCGGTGGAATTGTACTGCAGGGGGTGCTGCTGCCCACCACCGGTTTGTGTCCCTTAGTCTTCTTTTACGACACCCGCGGGAAAAATTGGGTTGGTGCTATTCTATAGGCCGACACCACACAGCAATTTCCTAATTCCAATGAAATCGCTTTCCACCGAGCCACTTCTTTAGGTTTGGGAACAGAAAGTAGTCGCTGAAGGCCAAGTCTGGAGAATTCGGTCGATGCGGCAGCTTTCGTATCTTAATTCGTTAAATTTTGTCTTTGCGACTACGCTCGTATGGATCCTTGCATTGTCCTCATGAAAGAGCACTTTTTTCATTGCAAATGTGTGCGTTTTTCTTTTAAGTCTTAGTCGAATCGGTCTAATAAGGTGGCATAATATTCGCCATTTTTGGTTTAACCTCCTGGAGATAATCAATGTGGATTATCCCACTTGCATCCCAAAAAACTGTAGCCATAACATAGTTGGTCGAAGGCCTCCTTCGGCGCCGATGCGCCCTTAGAAACGCACTGTTTCGACTGCTCCTTGGTCTCTGGTGTATTGTGGTGGATCAAGGTTTCGTCCACCGTTACGCAACGCCGCGAAAACTCATCCGGTTTGCTTTGAAACAGCGCCAAACACAATTTCCAAATTGTCAAACGCATCCTTTTCTAATCGATGGAGAGCAAGCGCGGCACCTATCTTGCGGATAGCTTTGTCATCCCCAGATGTTTCTTTAAAATCGAAACGACTGAACCGTGAGATATGTCTGTAGTCTCTACCATCTCACGCACTTTTAATCTCCGGTCAGCCAATACCATCTCGTGAATTTTTCAATGTTATATATTATGGTGTAGAGATCTTAATTAGGCGCCCAGGGGCATTGTGTCCACTGACTGACTGAGTGACGTTGATTTTTACTTTTTTTAAGCTAATCGGGCTGTCAAATGCATTTTTAGACACGGAGTCATCTAAATTCTTCGTTAGATTGGAATGCTACGTAATAGGAGGGCTTGACGTTCCGAATCAAATGTGCTTGTGTGACCACATCGAAATTCAGTAAACCACTTTTTTATCATTGAATATTGAATATATTTCTAACTTTTCTTTGGTTTGCGTAGTGGTTTTTTTTTTCGCGATAAACTCACACGAAACTCACTCTTCTCCATTTTGTTCGAAAATCGCGCGCACTTCTTTTTGTAAGGGCTGCCACAGACACACCTAACTATAGAAAAAGTTCAAAATTGGACAGTAATTCGTTAAAGAACAGTTTATGACCATACAGTACTATTTCACAAAAGAAGTTGAAAATGCTAAAAGTCACGGACTCATTGACCTGCCCAGGTACATTAATAAGATTACAATAATTTTGATATATTATCATCATTTCTATGATAAGATTCCATCCAGTCGGAAAGACTTCAGTATTACCCGACAAAATATCTATGCACCTGTCACCGTCGGACCGCCATCGTGCGAGGTATTGGTTTGAAGTGGTCATAACCTAGTGGAACCGAGTGATTGGAATCAATCACTTGGGTTAAGCAACAACAAGCGCGGTCAGATGCTGGATGGGTGACCATCCTGGGACTACAGTTGGTGGCAGTTTTTCCGAGCGCTTCCGTGCTTCGCAAGGCACGTTAAGCTGTTTGGTGCCGGCTGCCGTCGATAGATGGCGGTCGTTAAGCCAAGTCAGAGGCCTTAGAGCGGCTTGTAAACTTCTTACAGTAAGAACAGCCGTTAGTCTTGCAAGCTTCCACCAATCCGGACTTGGCCCCCGTAGTGGAGTATGGCCCATACCTTCCTCAGGGAAGAGACCCGTGCCCCTCGGTGGGGACATAATGGGTTGTTGACGACATCTTGCGTTAATTTCTTGGTACTAATAGACCGGACTGAGGCCGTTTTTGAGTGATTTTTGTAGGAAGAAATACTTACGGTCTTTTTATTCGTAAGTCGGATCTCAATAGCTGGCGCCTCGACAACTGACCGTAGCTATCCGAACGGAACACAAACGTATAAACAATGCTTCCTGTATAGGTAAATCCCACTGCAGGGCACAGGCCTTTTCTAGGAGAGGGACACCTAAACAATACATACATAAACTCACGCCTGTATTCCAGAGGGGTAGGCAGAAACCAGGGACTTCCACTTGCCACGATCCTGACAGATCAACTTCGCTTCATCAACGTTCATAAGTCGTTACACGCATGCACGCTCGCTGGTTCCGGGTACTTTTATCTTCCCCTTTGCTAATACATCCCCTATTTAGTCGTCAATCTTTCTTCCTTCATCCTCTCCACATGTCCAAACCAACGCAACATTCCTTATTCAATTCTAGTCACTACATCCTCTTTCAGTCCACACCATCTCTAATCAGACTATTGCGTATCCTGTTGTTCAAAGTAACACTACACCTTCTCAAGGACCTCATTTCTACTGCATTAATTCTACTGTCTTGCTTCTTTTGCCACACCCAAGTCTCGCTACTGTACATAAGTGTTGGGACCAGCACACCACAATGAATAGACAATCTAGCCCTTTTGGAGATTTTTCGGCTGCACACAATGGAGTGCAAGGCACCTAAACAAAACGGAGTTAGTGCACTACTTGTCATTTTCGCTAATTCGTCACTATCGTTAATTCGTCACTTTCCCGATTCGTCAATATCTTGAAAATCTTTAACTCGTCAGTATACCAAATTCATCACTTTTCCTGATTCGTCAATTGTTGTTTTATGTTGTCAGTGCGTCCATGTTGCTCAAAAATGTCATTAAAGTAGAGCCAATTTAATAGGCCACATTTGCCATGTGTCAGTTTTAGCTTCATAGTGAGGTGAACTGCTAAAAATCATCGATTAAATCGAATGATTCGATACGGACTTCAAACATTTATGAATCGAATGCAGTTATTGTGAAAGAGTACGTATAGGTACTGTAATTTTAATTGAGTTCCGTCGAAAATCAAATCAAATAAACAATTATTAATCAAATCCCTGTCCCATCATTATCTAACCAAAATTTATAAAACAAAATAAGACACGTATATAGTTTAACCAAGAAAAACTGCATTTATTCACTAGAACTAATAGAACTATAACGAGTGTTGTCATCGTCATCACTGCTGTCCGCTCCCAAAAATATAATAAATTCTTCTTCGATAATGTTGTCTATTCTCACATCTCGTTCAAAATCATCGAAAATTATTTTCTTTGTTTTCTCGACGACTTTTCTCCAGTCTTCTGAAGTGACTTCTGCACATGCAGTTTGTAGCAGAACCATCATTTTTGCAGTACTGAAGGGTGGCTCAGTATTGTTACGCGCTGCATGACCCTTTTGTTTGTTTCCAAATAAGCTCGATAGCGTTATACTGGCAGTGGTAAGGTGGCAATCGAATAACTTCGTGTCCATGCTCTAGTGCTATTTCATCAATTACATAGCAAGGCTTGGATGGCTTGTTTGCTTTTACCAAATTCAACAACTCAGCTTACAATAAAGTTGGACTTGCTTCCACATTTTTTTTTCCAGCCACGAGACAATTTCTTGCTTTTTATTTGCTTTAGTTGGTGGTTTATCAACTTGTACAAAGTTTGGACCTGGAACGAACATTATGGACAAGCTCTAGTGTTGCCAAGAACATCCTACGAGTTTTTTTTTTGCCTAAAAGTGTAATAATATTATAATGAAACGAGAAACAAGAAAATATTTACAAGATAAATCGTCTAAAAATTAACACTCAAACGAAAAAGATATTTATAAAACACAACAAATATTTGACTTTGACCTTATACAATGGATTACCTGCGTTAACAAGTTGTCTTCGGATACATAAAATGAAAAAACGTTAGACCTGGCTGAACGGACGAAAGTCCTTTGCCTATTCTGCTATCAGCAGAAAAACAAGATAAAAAAAAATGAAACTGATTTTGTCTTTATTCAATTATTTTTGTATTTTTTATATTATTGAAAGAATAATATAATAATGAAAACAAATCTCTTGACAAACATTACGCATAGGCCAAAAACAAAAAAATAAAGTTTTATTGCGATACAGGTCTTGTATGGACACCTGTATAATAATATAACTTTTTAATCATAACGTACACCTATACAACCTCCAGCTGGACCAAGAAGGTTGAACCTCTACTTAAAAAAAAGGTTTCAATGAACGAGTCCGCGCCGACGCAACACGCATGCGCAATCGATGTTTGCGCCTTGGCGCCAATATTTAACATTTAAAAAAACTTTTCAATATAAACAAAATTTGGTTCTGTTTTTATGTAAGTATTATAGTATGAGAGTAGATAAAGTAGTGTATGACACTGTACATAACTTGGTCTTATAACAATCGTGTGATACTATAAAAAAAACTCGCCTACAGTTCATTTCTTTAAAATACACTAGTGTTATAAGAACCCTTATTATGCAACGGTATCTCAAACTACTATTTTCCCTTCTCATGCTATAAAATTTCGTCTTTATGTGATGCATACTAATTTTACAATCTACTAATAAAATAATCACAATATGGAATTATGTATGGCGATACATTCCTTTACTTAGGTAATCATTGCATTCAATACAACTTTTTCACTTATGATTCCTTTGATTTTTACGGTAACATCCCTAGTTTTTAAAAACAAAAAGGGTTGACCGACGTAACCTTGTGATGAAGTTCAGTTTTTTAGGACAAACATTGTTTATTAAGTTTAGAATGGTTTATTAGTCAAAGCAAATCGTAATAATGCCTTCTTTTGACATTATTACAATAAATTTGTATTATTAACTGAAGAAAGTGAAGCAATTGTGCAGTTCTAATTTTGAAAAACTAAATAATATTGTGTGCCCTGCGTTACAAGGTTACGTTGACGAATTTTGATGGAGTGTCAAATGTGACCTATTAAATTGGCTTTACTGTAATCATAAATACAACTTGTAATACGTTTGTCCACAGCAATCGACCGCCGTGCCCTATTCTTATTAGGAATATATATGCCTGTTTGAGTTAGTGCAGTACTTGTCACTTTACAACTGAAACAAAGTATATTATTTTTTGTGAAATAGTTGTCATCAAATTTGCAATAAAATGTTTGAATTGAATATGCCTGGTGGGCAAACGTGGGCATCTATCTACCTTAGTGGGTTTCTCTGCTTGCTTCCTTGAGAAGAATATGGGCGTGACGCAAAAATAAATACTAACAGTTGTATTCATAAAAACTCACGAAAGTTGCTTATAAACCTCAGTTAGTTAACTTGTTTATTAAACCCTAACATTCTGCTAAAGTGTTCGTTAAAAATATCTATTCATAAACGCATGATAACCGTACATTACTTAGCGGACCTCAATAGTGAATTGAAGTGAACGATTTCCACAGATTATTAGAAGAAATGAATGTAAACTTGGCAAATAACAGGTTACTGTCGTAAACAAGACAGTCTGTGGTATAAACCAAAGACAATATATTCTCTTGTTTGACATTGACAACTGAAAAATAATTGACGCGCCAAATATATTGTTGCTGGACTGGAACCAAAAAAATTTGGTAGTTTCATTTTATCTATTAAAACAGTTTTGCAGAGTGAAAAAAGGAAAATGGATGTTGGACCTTACGAAAACATTAAAGTTGGCGGGTGTATTTTTTGGCTAAAATCTATAAATATTTAATTAGCATAGGTTTTTAGCATCAGCTGTATATATTTCTGTTAAATTATTGTAGTATAGTATTTATTTGTAAAATTTGTACGTAGTTTCTTCGTAGCTGGTAAGTTTTTGCAATTTTTATATTTGAGGCCCATGGAGGAGCCGCCCGATCCGGGGGGCTCAGTCCCCCCGGTCGGCATTAATATCACCATTCCACCTAGCAATCTCAACGAATCCACCGGAATGGACACTGATGGTTCCATCAGGTCTGAAAAGAGAAAGAGATCTAGGGCGCAGCGCAAGTTATGCAGACACTGTAATAAGAGAAGGAAGCATCACAAGTACGGTTCTGACACTGTGAATGTCTGTGGTTGCGACAGCGATGACTCAAAAAAACCAGTAGTCGAAACTGTAATGCCGACCGACACTCTGGACGCCTCGTCCCATAAAGATGCGGTATCTTCTGTGTTGTCGCCATCCTTTACCGCCTCAACGTCCCAACAGTCTCCTCAGGTAGGTAGGGCTCTTTATTCACCAACAGATGTGTCTCCATTTATAGTACATATTCAGAGAAATGCAACAGAGTCTTCACCTGTACCCACACTCCACCCGGTTTCTTTTGGGCAATACCTAAAGAAACGTGGCTTAAAAAATATAATTAATGGCAGTGTAAAAAGCTTAAGTAGAAGCAAGCTCAGTCTTTCGTTTTCAGAGTTTAATGATGCCAATGCCTATGTAGCCGACCCAGATTTGGAGAAAAATAATTTTAAAGCCTTTATACCAACCTTCAGTGTGACTAGGATGGGCATTGTTCGGGGAGTCCCTGCAGAGTGGACACCGGAAGAAGTCCAAGAAAATATATCGGTACCTATTGGCTGTGGTAAGGTCATCAAAGTGAGAAGGTTCAATTATAAAGTGCATGGTCCAATTCCTACATGGAAGCCCTCTCAGACGGTAGTTATAACATTTGATGGACAAGTTTTACCTAAACGGGTTTTCCTTTGTTATAATGCTCTCCCTGTTGAGCTATACACCTACCCAACAATACAATGTTACAACTGTTGTCGCTTTGGACATACAAAAACTAGGTGTAACTCCACACCTAGGTGTTACAAATGTAGTAATGCTCACTCTGGTGACTCATGCGATTTAGAGGTTGGTAATGCCTCATGCATTTCTTGCAATGGTAACCATTACGCAAACAACAAGTGCTGTCCTGAATATGATAGGCAGTCTAGAGTAAAACTTTATATGGCTCAGAACTGCGTATCATACTCCGAGGCCATTAAAATGCATCCACCCATCAGCAAATCTTATAGTGATGTCCTAATTTCTGCCCCTACAACCAGGTTCTCAACTCGGCCTGTTTCATGTTCGCTTCCTTCTGATCCATCGCCAAAATCACACAAAAAAACAGTTTTTCGTACACCCTCCACTCCAAAAATTAGTAAGGGATACGATCGAGCTAGTCATCAATCCCTTATTGCCGAATATGACCCCCCATCTTCCTCAAATGGTTGTGCCCTTCAAGGAAAATTGAAAGATTCTAAGGAGAATAATCAAACCATCTTGGAGTTAATCTCAGGTTTAATACAAGCAATATCATCTTCCTTTTCCAATAGTAATAATTCTGTACCGTCCAACGCCGCCTCGATTATTCAGCTTGTTAATTCTCTTTCAAACAATGGCCAGTTTAGGCAAAATCCTTCAATGGAATTGCCGCAGCATAATTAGTAAAAAATCTGATTTAATTCATCTATGTAATAAATATAATCTTTCCATAGTTTCTCTCTCAGAGACATGGTTAAAGCCAGGTATTTCCTTTAAAATGTCTGGTTTCTCATGTCTTAGAGAAGACCGAGATGATGGGTATGGTGGAGTGGCTATACTCATCCATAAGTCTCTCTCATTTTCATCTGTTCCGCTCCCTTCACACAGCAATGAAATTTCGGTTGTTGCTGCTGTTGTAAATAACATTTGTATATTTTCTGTATATTTTGCTCGTCCATCTGTAAATATTTTATCGGAAATTGGTAATATTATTTCTATTCTCCCTAAGCCCTTTCTTCTTTTAGGGGATTTTAATTTTCAACATCAGGCATGGGGTAGCTCTGTAAGTTCATGTTATGGGGAACAACTATTAGATATTGTTCAATCACATAATTTGTGCATTTTGAATACTTGTTTACCAACTCGTCATACTAAGCCCAATGAGGGAATTAGTGCCCCTGATTTATCCATATGTACTCCTGATCTTGCATTAGTTTTAGAATGGTACCCTCTGTCTTCATCATATGGCAGTGATCATTTTCCTTTAGTTGTTTCCTTCCCTAGTAGTAATCCTCATAATTCAACATATAAACCACGTATTAAACATAGATTAAGTAATGCAGATTGGTACTCCTTTAGGGAATGTGTTGAGTCTAAAATTAAAGATTGCGAATCTCTATGTGTTACTGACGCAGAGAGGTTTGCTAAGGTTTTGATGGAAGCTGCAGATGAGACTTTTCCTTTAAACAATGGTTTGTCTAAAATCCCTTCTCCGCCTTGGTGGGATATAGAGTGCTCTGAGGCTGTTAAAAAAAGAAAAGAAGCTGAAAGGTTGTATTGTGATGAAATGACTCCAGGGAATTTAGACCATTATTTAGAAGTTTCCCGGTCAACTAAAAAACTTTTAAAACAAAAAAAATATGATGGTTGGCAAAAATTTTGTAGTTCCATTTCCCCAAATACACCACCTTCGGCCGTTTGGAAAAATGTAAGACGTTTTAGAGCAGCCTTCAGTGATTCTGACACTCCTAAAATGTCTCTTTCCTTAGCTGATCAGTATATGGATCACCTTGCTCCTCCCTCTGTTCCAGAACAAACCTCAATTTCTCCTATTTGCCATAATGAACATAGTCTGGTTTAAACTCTCCTTTTACCTTAGAGGAATTAAAAGGGATCCTCTCCCATGTTAAGGATTCTGCTCCAAGAGAAGATGGTATTCCTTATTCTTTCATAGTTAATCTAAGTGACTCTACTCTCCTAACTTACCTTGAACTCATTAACACTATTGTAGCTTCAGGTGCTATTCCTCTCTCGTTGAAATCCCAAATCATTATTCCAATTTTGAAATCCAGTAGACCTTCTGCTGACCCTTCCTCTTATAGACCCATTGCCCTATCTTCTGTTTTAGTTAAAATAGCTGAATATCTAGTTAAAGTTCGTCTTGAATGGTTCATTGAGAGCAGAAACCTTTTATCTTCTTCCCAGTACGGGTTTAGAAAAGGCAGAGGTACTATTGACAGCTTAGGTGTTTTCACCACAGACATTCGTATATCTTTTTCAAATAATAATTCTGTTCTTACAGCGTTTCTTGATATTAAAGCTGCCTATGATAGTGTACTTGTGTCTGTCCTGAAACAAAAACTTCAGTTATTGAAAGTTCCGAATTTGCTTGTAAATTTTATTGTAAATATACTTTCAGAAAGGTCAATGTATATATAGATGACAAAAAAATATCTAGATTAGTTTGGAGAGGTCTCCCTCAAGGTCAGTGCTTTCTCCTTTATTATACAATATTTATACTTATGATTAAGATTCTGCTCTTGGTAGCTCTATAGAAGTCTTGCAATATGCAGATGACCTTCTTCTTTATACTACGGGTAACTCAATAGAATGTGCTCTTCTCTTACTTTTTCTCTGTCAATGCTTTATCAATGGCTATCCACTAATGGTCTGGACCTGTCCGTCAGTAAGAGTGCTGTAGTGTTGTTTTCAAGAATGAGAAAGCGTCCAGACATTTGTGTTGAATATAATTCCTCTCCCATTGCAGTAAAAACTCAAGTAAAATTTTTAGGAGTTATTTTAGACAGTCAACTTACCGGACTCCCACATTGTGAATACATTGCTGCCAAGTGTGATCGCTTATTAAATATTATCAGATGCCTCTCAGGGGTTTGGTGGGGTTCTCATCCTTTTTCATTGAGGTTGCTTTATAATGCTTTAATTAGAAGTGTTCTGGATTACGGAACCTTCTTATTGGAGCCTGGTAGTGCTGCTGGCTTTAAGAAATTGGATGCTGTGCAGTCCAAGGCTTTAAGAATCATCTTAGGAGCAATGAAATCTAGTCCTATTAATTGCTTGCAAGTAGAGTGTGGAGAGCCGCCTCTCCGGTTAAGGCGTCAATACCTGTCTGATAGATTTTTGAGTCGTTGCTTGCAGCTTACTGATCATCCTTTGCTTGGCAGATTACAACATCTTTCAGACCTTATTACAAAGTCCAAGTATTGGTCCCACAGGGCTACTACGTGTCTTGTTAAGAGCTTCCAGAAATTTAACTCTATTGAGGCTCCATGCCATAACTCTGATTTACTTCCTATTTTTCATTGTCCTTACAACTCTTTAGTTCGAATCCCAAACGTCAGTCTTAATTTAGGAATATCTAAACATGATATCTGTCAAAATGCCGAGTTGAATAACCTATTAGACAACCAATTCCAGGGGTGGCACACCATTTTTACTGATGCTTCAAAACATCAAGGCAGTTGCGTAGGTGTAGGTGTTTTTCATGCACAATATACAATAGTTCAAAAAATGAAACTTCCGCCTGAATCTTCAGTATATTCTGGAGAATGTTATGGTCTATTAAAAGCTGTAGAGTATATTTTATTAATGGGTCTTAGGAATACTTAAGTGCTGACAGATTAATTAAGCTCTCTCCAGGCACTAATTAAATTTCCGTTTTTCTCTTACATTCACCCAACAATTTTTGGTATCCGCAAATTGCTAATTATATGCTCGGAGAGAAATCTTAATGTGCAATTTGGATGGGTCCCTTCACACTGTGGCATAATTGGCAACGAAAAGGCTGATAAACTTGCGAATTCGGCGGTGAAGTGTGGAGACATATTCCCATATGAAAACCATTATAATGACCTTGCGACTCTTCCCAGGGTTTATCTCCAGGTTTCCTGGAATAGAACCTGGGCTGAGGACCGGTCAAAAGGCATTCATTACCGCAGAATCTAACCCAATATTTCACCAAAGCCCTGGTTTTGTAGTGCCGATGCCAAGTTTAGTAAGAAAATTACGTCAAGTCTGATCCGAATGCGTCTAGGCCACACTTCAACTCCGGCCCACCTTGCTAGACTTGGCATTGTGCAGAGTCCTGCCTGTGCCTGTGGAGCTGAGGTGGGAGATATTAATCACCTATTATTTTCCTGCCCTAATTGAGAGCCATAAAGCAAAAAAAAAAAAATGGATGTTGCCGAATGTTCGTCATTGGTTAAAAAGAGATGCAGAACAGAAATTTGGCTGGGGAAGACAAAGTGAAAGAAAGTAATCAAGGAATTTAGACTTAAAATATGAATTAATTTTAGCTGAAATAAATAGTATTAAGAAAACAGATTCCAAATAATAAAATCTTTTTATAATTCGAAGTCATTATTGTCAATAAAAACTTGAAACAAGCATAGAAGTTTTATTTTAAATTAGTAAAAATAACAATTTACTGGAAGCCCCACTAAGACGCACTGGAACCTCTGCTAAATACACCAAAGCACCGCTTTATAGTGTTCCTGGTTCCAATTTGAGCCTCATTGTACTGCTCTTCATGATTATTTCTGGGGTTGAGCAGTGGTGTGAACCGGAATGGCAGTAGAGTCAGAGTCTCCCAGTAGACTACCTCTAAAATGGCCATCTTCAAAGCGTTGCTTTATATTACTTTAATTGAAGATACGGCTATCGTGAGTACTCCCCCTCCATCTAGCCACAATGTCCATGATCTTGAGGCTAGCATCACAAACAACCTAGAACAGAATAAATAATACTATATAGGTAGGTATGCACATATTATGGTATGGTAAACAATCATTAAAGTAAATTAATCAGTTATGTACTGAAGTATTTAGGTACCTGGACATCAAGGAATAATACCCTTTTCTATTTATGTAATATTGAGCTTGCTCTAAAGAAGATTACAGGAGATTATAAGAAATGAATGTGACTTACTTCACGTCGTCCTCAACAACGGATGGCGATCAGCACTTGGAGTTCTGGTGAAACGCCAGCACCTCTGGCATCCACCATGAGCTCGTCTTCCACCAGATTGATTATCTCCCGAATGGTTTCTTCACAGAATCTATAGCGTTTTTTGAACGTGAGATCGCGCAATACAAATGGGTTTATTCTTTATTATAAAATTTTCTCCGCCTTTGCGCCTTTTCCGCTTCTTGCAAGCGGCCAATTGAATATATTGCGCGCAAAGCATTCATTTTTATGTGTAAATAAACACAACACTCCGAAAACACTAATGTCAATTTCTCGTTTTGAGGTTATAATCCGTATGTTATGGACACTATAAGAGAGATAAACAAGGGGACTGCGATTGTTAGCTTAGCAAACCTTTGTTAAACAGCCAATGAACGTTTTAGGCAGTAACCTACGTTTATGAATAGAGATTTTTAGCAAACGTTCTATAAACCCTTTATATGCCTCTTTTAAGAAGTGCATATTTTTTATGAATACAACTGTAAGAAAAAAATATATGACCGCTCTATTACGTTCTTCTTCTTCTTCACGCTATATGCTCTAATGTCAGGCTATAAATAGATATGTATAATATCGATTAATATACATATCGATTGTATATTATCGACATTATCTATTTATCATATAAATAATATGATAAATAGATAATGTCAGGCTATAAATAAATCAGGCTATAAATGGATAAAAGTATATACCTACTTATATACTTTTATCCATTTATTCGCTTCTATGAGGTTGACTGTACATTGACGAATCAGGTAAGGATATTGATAGAGATTTATGGATATTGAAGAGTTAAAGATTTTTAAGAAATTAACGTTTCGGGAAAGTGACATATTAAAGATAGTGACGAATTAGCGAAAGTGACAAGTAATGCATTAACTCACAACACGTACCTATTTCCTTTAAAATAATGTCGCGGTCTTATCCCGAACCATCTAGAATAGAGCCTTCTGGAAGCCTATCGAATAGTCGCCGCATGCTACGTTTTAATAAACAATAAAACACGGCAAGCAATAGTGACTCGTATGTCCACTAGTATAAGGTTCAAATCTCTTTGTCAAGGACTTTGTTCTAGAGTCGTTGTCGCGTGCACCGAGTGTAGGTCCGTACTTGAATGTTCTAGAACCCTTGCCGGCGGATATAAATAGCGGTCGCCGCGGCGCGCTGTCAGTTCCGTTTGGAATAGCGAAGAGTGAACTTCGAGCGAACATACCTGCGATACGAGCGATAACCTACGACCTCAGCGATACTATTGGACTTCGATTGAACCTGCGATTGGAATCTACGTGTGGACTTCGTGTCGTGAAGACCTGCAGACCAGACCCTGCGTGAATAAATCCTAAGAAGTGTTGTCATTGGCGTTTTACATCCAAATCCAGAACCCTAGCCCGTAACATTTGGTGTCAGAATTGGGGATTTGGAGATGCCACTGACTCCGAGAGAGGATACTTCTGGAGTGAGGACCAGGTCCAGAGGTGCTGCGGAGGCCACGCCCACTGGCCCCGCCCCCAGGCCACGCCCACTGACCAAGCCACGCCCACTGCCCTCAGGCCACGCCCACCGGCCATAGGGACACGCTTTATGCTAAACAGAATTTTCAATTTAAATCACTGTTTCGTCTTGCACTATAAAACGTCAGTGCTTAAGTAACGTTTAACAGCTGTCAAAGTTAAATACCCGATATCGCCAATTTAGCGGAGCTAAATCGTGATTAGTGAGTGAAGAAACATCAAATTGAGTGATTTCCGCTACGAACGAACGAATACTATGTTTTGAAAACACATGGATTATTCCGATGACTATGAAGAAATTGTGGAGTTTATAAGTCGGCCCATAATGAGGGAAATTTATCCGCGCACAAACCTTTTCGAAGCCCTTTCTGAAGAAAAGTTTCAACGCCGGTTCAGATTAAAAAAAAAACCAACTGTTTTGGCATTGGTTCTACTACATTAACCAGAAGATCTTGCTCTTCCCTAGTGAAGTTGGGCGCACGGTTTCTACCTTTCTTGTTTTGCTCACTCATTCTATTTAGCAAAGCAAACAGTAAACTAAAAGTTCGAAAGCTGTCAAAAAGTTGATCACGTTTCAACTCACGCAGACTCTTTTCATGAATTCATAGACAAACTAAACGTGTTACCTACATTGAAAAGCTTTCGCCAGTCCTTATCATCGAGAGACAACGTATAACGAAACGTTCTGTGCTGTTTAACCGACAAATTTAGTAAAATATAATATAAAAAGCTTCGTGCAAGACACCTCTAATCATATTTATGCTAAACGTGTTTAGTGAGTTAATCATGTTTAGTTAATTGTATTTAGTAAGCTGTTTAATGGGAACGTGGTGCAAGTCACCCTAAACCTCCGTCACGTACAATGGAGGTTTTGGATATGTCGTGCCTGATGGCAATGTTGAAGGGCATGCAAGAACAACAGAGCAAGCAGATGCAGTGCCTGCAAGAACAACAGAGCAAGCAGATACGGAGTCTGCAAGAAGAACAGAAGGCAGATCAACAAGTGATCCTATCTGCCGTTACAAAGTTCAGCGATACGGTCGCTAAGCTACATGAAGATGTAGAGGTAGTGAACGAACGGGTTTCCGAATTAGAGGATGACCTAAAAAATGTGAAATCCGGCCTCACTGGACTAGTGCAGGAAGTTCGGCGTATTAAAGCTGCTGGAGCTACGTCGAGCGGAGTTGTCAGCATAAGCCAGGGGCCAAAAGTGAAGGTGCCTCCGTACGATGGTACTACGTCTTGGGTCGCCTACCGACAGCAGTTCCAGACTGTCGCTGCTTCAAATGGGTGGACGAACGAACAGAGCCTGACAGCCCTCACCGTCGCACTCAGAGGATCGGCTTTATCTGTCCTGGAGGCACTGCCGACCTCAGGCAGCGAGTTTAAAGATCTGCTGGAGGCACTTGAGGCTAGATACGGTGAACGACACCTGGAACACGTTTTCCGTGCCCAGCTGCGTGACCGGACTCAGCGCCTGGGTGAAGGACTTCAACAATGGGCGTTGGAAATTGAGAAGCTGGTTCGAAAGGCATATCCTTCTGCTGATAGTAAGATGGTGGATACGAATATTTTGCAAGCCTTCGTCGACGGAATCAAGGATCTTGAAATTAGGGCTGCAGTAAAGCTTCGCCACCATTCCTCGTTAAAAGAAGCTCTGGCACATGCCCTGGAAGTAGAAGCTGTGCGTCAAGATATCCGGCAAGGTTATGAAGTTCGAGAAGTTACGGAGGAGGTTAAAGAGATCAAGACACCGCCGAAGAAGAACTCCGGGGCCATGTGCTACAAGTGTGGGGAAAGAAGGCATCTGCAGTTCACGTGTCCTAAGAAGGAGAGGCAAGCAACCAAAACAGATGACAGACTGGATGCGCGTCTCAAAAATATGGAGCAGCGTATTGAAGAATTCGTAAAGAAGCATGACGCTGCGCCCTTCACCGTGAATCAGGTAAAAGCCAGGACTGCGGGGCAGGTACTGGCTGGAGCGGAGGTAGCCCCAGTAACCAGAATCTCAAACAGTCTACTAATACGCGATGCAGTGAACAAAATAGAGTGCAAAATCACCCTAGATACAGGAGCTTCTAGAACAATAGTGAGACCTGACCTGGTGAAAGCTGTAGGGAGCCGCAAAGGCACCAGTTTAAGCAGACTTCTCTCCGCTTCTGACCAGCAGATACGCGTCCTGGGTGAAAGGTCGGTTACGATATGAATTGGGGAAGCGTCATATATTCACGACGTAATCGTAGCCGAAATTATGGATGATTGCATTCTGGGCCTAGACTTTATGAAGAAACACAATTGTCACATCGATGTCACTAACGGTGTCTTTAAATGTGATGAGGAGAACTTCATACTTGGCGGTCCCGATGAAAATGTCACGTGCCTGAAGAAAATCGTTATACCTGGACGAGCACAAACTGAAGTAAAGATGAAGCTGCCTTCCGAGTCAGAAGAATCAGCGGAATAGGTGTGTGCTGATTGAAGATACACGTGACAGTGCAGCCAGTCAGAAATTGCTGACAGCAAGAAATCTCGTCTATGGAGGCAAGACCGCTGTAGTGAGGGTTGTGAATATAGGCGATCGTGAGATTACCCTTAGCAAAGGTGACGTTATTGGAAGGTGCGAGGAAGCCGTTTGGATAAGAAGCTGCCAATCATCTCCAAGCTCAAACACATCGAATACCAGTAGTGAAATTATAGTCACTAAGCTCCTTGAGGATTCTAAGAGTAATCTGAGCTATTCGCAAAGCATGAAAGCTAAGAGGTTGCTACTGCGCTTTAGGGATATCTTCTCTGACGAAGGAAATCCTGGAAGAACTTCGTTAGTTCAGCACAAAATCGACACCGGACAGGAGCGACCTATTCGTCAGCGAGCGAGGCGCATACCGATTGCCAAAGAAAAGGAAGTACAAGACATGTTGGACAATTATAGAACCTTCTGCTAGCCCATGGTGTTCTCCCGTTGTGTTGGTAAAGAAGAAAGATGGTAGCACAAGGTTCTGTGTAGACTATCGAGGGCTTAATGATGTGACGAAAAAGGATAGTTATCCACTGCCACGAATAGACGATACCCTAGACACTTTGAGTGGCATGAAATGGTTCTCGACGTTAGATCTGAAATCCGGATACTGGCAAGTGGAAATTGATCCGAGGGATAAAGAGAAGACTGCTTTTCAACTGGTAAAGGTCTATGGCAATTTAACGTGATGCCTTTTGGATTGTGCAACGCGCCAGCTACATTCGAACGACTTATGGAGTGCGTACTGGCAGGATTAGTTGGGGAAGCCTGCCTTGTCTACTTGGATGACGTCATATTCATGGGAACAGATTTTGAGGACCACTTACAAAATCTAGAGCAAGTTTTTAAGAAGATAATGGGAGCAAACTTAAAGTTAAATCCGAAGAAATGCAGTTTATTTAAGAACAAGGTTTGCTATCTCGGCCATGTGATAACCAGCGAAGGCATACAGACCGATCCAGCCAAAATCGTAGCAGTGCAAAAATGGCCTACTCCCAAAGACAAGACTGAAGTGCGAGCATTTTTAGGGCTATGCTCATATTATAGACGGTTTGTTAAGGGGTTCTCTGAAATTGCCAAGCCTTTACACAGACTGACTGAAGACAAGCAGTCATTTCATTGGGATGACACATGTGAGAGTTCATTTCAAAAATTAAGAAAATGTCTGCGAGACCCCAATCTTGGGATTTCCACAGCCTAACGGCCAATTCATTGTTGACACTGACGCCAGTAACACAGCGATCGGAGGAGTGTTATCGCAGAAACAGGGCGACAGAGAGGTTGTGATGGCATATTTCAGTAAATCGCTATCGAAACCTGAAAGGAACTATTGTGTGACAAGAAGGGAGCTCTTGGCTGTGGTAAAGACAGTACAGCACTTCAGCAAATATCTCCTCGGCGTGCGGTTTACGCTTCGCACTGACCACGCCGCCCTGAAGTGGCTGTTACAATTTAAAAATCCTGAGGGGCAAGTTGCTCGATGGATCGAACAACTGCAGGAGTACGACTTTATGATTGAACACCGCAGCGGAAAGGCGCATGGAAATGCTGACGCACTGTCAAGAAGGCCGTGTCCGGAAGACTGCAAGCACTGTGCCAAACAAGAGACAAAGGAACTGCCATTGAGATTGACAAAAATGAGTCCATCGAGATCTTGGGAAGATGAGGCGATGAAAGAAGCACAGGAAGATGACGAAGATGTACGGCTCATTGTCGCGTGGAAGAAACGAGGCGAGGACAAGCCAAGATGGTGCGAAGTCGCTCCTACTAGTGCTATCACCAAGGCATACTGGGCTCAATGGGACAGTTTTATTCTCCGGAACGGAATACTTTACCGCAAATGGGAGAAACCTAACGGCAGAGAGTTCCATCTTCAGATAGTTGTCCCAAGAGATAAGGTACAAGATGTCCTTCGTGAAGTTCATGACGGCGTGTCAGGTGGACATTTGGGCGTAAAAAGGACTAACAAAGATTCGAGAAAGATTTTACTGGCTCCATTGTCGAGAAGATGTGCAAGATTGGTGCCGCAAGTGTGCTACTTGCGCCGCGGTGAAAGGCCCACCAACTAGAAGCCGAGGAAATCTGCAACTTTATAACGTTGGTGCGCCATGGGAACGCATTGCAGTTGATGTGGCTGGACCGTTCCCAGTAACGGAATCAGGAAATAAGTATTTCATGGTAGTTATGGATTACTTCACTAAATGGCCAGAGGTATTAGCCATACCCAATCAAGAAGCCACGACTGTTGCCTCCAAGTTGTTTGAGGAAGTAGTTTGCCGGTTTGGTTGTGACGGTGCAAACCTCTTTACACCATTTTTATTTCTTTTTCCATCTATCATTTTCAAAATTCAAAACAAAACCTCCACAGGTTAAACCTACAAGGAACTCTTTGGCAATAAAATAAAAACTTCACCCTCACCCCATCCTTACCTCAAAACTAAAATAATTTCTTAACCTCTTTTCTTATAATCCGTATTCTTTTTAAATATTTTAACTGTCAACTTGTACAAAACCTACCAAATGCCACCTTTTTATAGTTCTAATTTTCTGTATATATATTCACCACATTACCTTTTCGGACACATTTGCGTCATACTATTTGTCTATTTATTTATTAACTATACACTTACACCACTATCCTCCAGGACATTTGCTAACCAATTTTTTTTATAACAATCCAAACATTCAATCAGGTGCGGCGACAACACGTTAAATAAGCCTAGGTCAATTAATTTACTTATCGTTACTTACCTAACGCATTACGGTGTTTACCCCACCATAGCTCTGAGAGCAAAACTACGACGGAATCTACCCCGTCGGGTATTATGTACCCAATATTATAAATATTTTTAAAATGTAAATATTTTTTCATAGAGCGGATTGTGACTCAATAAATAAGCCTTACCACTACCGAATACCAGCGGGTGGTAACTGGCTAAATAAGCCTATTACTAATTTAGGCCAGTTTCTGGATAAATCTAATTAATAAAAATAGATTTTGTCTATACTGAATGAACGTCTTCACCTTCACTTTAGATGAAGACAATGATAGATGATGCATGCTAGAGATGAACGATAGATGATGAATAAAAGTGGAACTGCCTAATGTAAATATTCATTGTTGATATCACCCCACACCTTCTAATTTTTTTTTTTCATCGCCCATCTTTTATATTTTATTTTATTTTAATATTTAAGAATAACTAAATTAATTTACTTACCATCCCACATCCCCGACCTTCATCGACCTTACTTTGGATTCTCGACTTTAAATTTTAAATTAAATAATTTTACTTGACAATTTTTTTTATAAAAAAAAATTTTTTTAAATATATTTTTTTAAATAAATATATTTAAATTTTTTTTTACCGGTTGCCCCCGGGTAATGTGACGGTGCAAACCTCTTTACACCATTTTTATTTCTTTTTCCATCTATCATTTTCAAATATTTAAATTATGTATGTCACTCATTCTTCGATTTCCCTCATTTTTCATCTACTACTACTTTACCCTTTGACCAGATCTGACTTTTTACCTGCTTTTCCGTTTTTATCAGTTTTCTGTTTTAAAGTTACTAAATCTACAAATAAAATCACACCTGAAGTCGTTCCAGAGTTTATTTATTAATTATAAAAGTTATAAAACGTTACATGGTGTGCCCTTGGAAATACACTCTGACCAAGGCAGGAACTTTGAGTCTCAGGGTATTTCAAGAACTCTGTAAAATATTGGGAATGCATAAGACTAGGACCACCCCCTATCATCCTCAATCTGACGGCATGGTAGAAAGATTTAACCAAACACTTGAGAGACATTTAGCAAAAGTCGTTGACAGGCACCAGAGAGACTGGGACAAATACACAGCAGCGGTCCTAGCTAAATTTTTAGGTGGTGCGAGAACTCATAGCGGCGCCCCTACAAACCAAAAAATAGCGCTCTTTCTATTCGTAGATTGCCAATCTTCGTTTTTTTACTCATTTTACGCAATACGTGACAAATGGCGCTGACCAGGGGCACGTTTCAAAACTACAATTCGTAATTACAAAAAAGTAAAATTCGTAATTAAAAGTACAATTCGTACTATAACAATTCGACGTACATATTGCGTAGCACGGTCTTCTTGTTAATCTGTGTTTTAATCGACTTTTCAATGTACATAGAATTGTCGTATTAAACCATGAATTGTAGTTTTATAAGATAGGCCACAGGTTAACGCAGATGTGTTGCCCGAACGTCGTGTACGAATATTCGAACATTTCTTGTACTTGAGCTCTATCTATACATTTTACTTCCGTAACATCTTTATAATTTCAGTATCTTAGAATTAGAATGACTAATTTTATTATAAGACACTGAAATATCTTAGTAGTAGGTTAGTAGTAAGACCATTGAATTTAAAGTAATTTAAATTCAATGGTAAGACTAATGAGAAATAATAACAGGCAAAACAGTATCATGTTCGAAAGCTTTTATTTAAATTATAAGTATTATATAAAATGAAATGAAAAGGTTTTATTCAAAGAAGCGCAGAAGCTGCGGCTTAGTGAACGTTACAATTCAAATTAGGTGTCTATTTCAAATTCTAGATCATTTTGGAGAAAAAATGGACAAAAAAACTCCAAACGTAGTCTTTTCAAAGTCCTTATTTAACATAGTTTACATAATTATTATAAAACATAGACCTCATACATTGTACTGGCTTTAATTCCGACCTCATTGTCATCTAGATAATCATTTATGTTATAGCAGCCCTTTTGGCACAAAGTGTGCTTAGCATATTTTTTGAACCGCGATTCAGGCAAGCTTAATATGTATCTTCAGGGATTTTAATATAGAAGCGTATACAATGCCCCATGAAGGATGTATTTACCTTTGCCAGCCTAAATAGTGGGAACGAAAGTTTATGTTTATTTCTAGTATTTACATTGTGTTGGCTACCTAAAGTTTTAAAGTTACTGATATTTTCCTGACGTACATAATGTTTTCATAGATATACTGACCGGCAACTGTCATTATGTTAGTTTTTTTAAAGAAATCTCTTAACGAATCTCTACTTCCTAGCTTATAAATAAATCTGATCGCTCTCTTCTGCAAGACAAAGATGGTCTCAATATCTGCAGCCTGTGGGGACAGCACAGTAGTATGCCATAGGACATAACACTATGGAAGTAACTAAAATAAACAAGCCTAGCAGTTGCGACGTCAGTTAGTTCCCATATTCTTTTTACTACATATGCTGCTGAGCGAAGCCTATTTGCTATTTTTTTTATATGAGGACCCCATTGAAAATTTGCATCAATTGTGATACCTAGAAATACAGTTTCATTTACCAGGTCTAATATATCATTCCCCAACATAACATTGCTGTCAACCGCTTTTACATTTGGTAGAGTGAACTTTATAAATTTTGTCTTCTTTGAATTTAACAATAAGTTATTAGAAGTAAACCAATTATGTACCCGAGAGAGAGCATTATTTGTACTGTCAAAGTCATTCTCTTGTCTCTTAATTTTAAAAATAAGTGACGTGTCATCTGCGCTTAATACTATCTCTGACATAGTTTGAACCATGAACAGCAAATCATTTACATATACGAGGAAGAGGAACGGCCTCAAAATAGATCCCTGTGGCACTCCTATCTTGACCTCTGACCCTGAAGATTTAGTTCGATTTATTTCAGCTCATTGAATTCTTCCTTCTAAATATGATGTCATAAGTTTTAGGCTATTCCCGTTTATACCATAGTGCTTTAATTTTAAAAGAAGTGTTTTATGGTCCACGCAATCAAACGCTTTCGACAAGTCACAGAATACGCCTATAGCATCCTTGCGATCTTCCCATGCACTAAATATATGTTTAACTAACATTAGTAGAGCGCCCTTGTGTGAATCCGATTTGCTGACCATGGAGAAGTTGATAGTTGTTGAAGTGTGTAAGCAGTTGACCTAGAACTACGAGTATCTTCTTGAATATTTGACTTAAAACGGGTAAAACCAAGACTGGTCTGAAATTTGTAGATCTTGCTTATCACCACTTTTAAATAAAGGAACGAGCTTACTATATTTCATTAAATCAGGGAATATACCCTCATCTAAACATTGGTTAAAGATTTTGGCTAAATGGGGTGCTAGGGTATCGATTACTGAGCTAACTACTGTTACTGACATACCCCACAAGTCTTCGGTTTTTATAAGCTTTAGCTTTTTTAACGATTTAATCACTGTATGTGCTTCAATATAGTCAAACGAAAAATCGTGATCGCATGGGGGGACATTGTCTTTCAAAATACTTTCAGCGAGAGCTGGAGAAGAGTTAAATGGAGCTGTCGTTGCAATTGGAACATTTGTAAAGAACTGCTCAAAAGCCGTATCAAGGTCTTCATTTAAGGTTATTAATTTATCATCTACTTTAATAACACACAAAAAACTTACTTGAATCGTAAGTAACTGCTTTAAAAGTAGTTCTTATTTAGAGTAGGTATTATCAATAGAATAACAATAACGTAGGAACGTTTTCGCCTATGATCACCATACACAAATTAAGCACAGCAAATACACCCGCGCGCAGACACACGAAGCTAACGAGTGACGGATTGACGTCACGAACGAATCCTGAATGAAAGATCGATCACAAAATTACTCCGTTCGCTCGCTCTCCACGCGCCGCCGCCTATGTCGCGACGCGCCGCCGCCTATGTCGCGACGCGCCGCCGCCGTGCTTCGTCGTCCCGTCCGTGCAGCGCGTACGCGGCGGCGCGTACCGAGTGCTATAATCAGGAGGGCGCCTCCGGCGCCCTCCTGATTATAGCGCCCGGTGCGGTCGCACCGCTCGCACCGCCCTAGAACCGCTGCTGCAAATACATACCGCTATTTCTTCTGGCCTACCGAACGGCAGAACATGAAAGCACGAAGGTAACCCCGGCGCGTGTAAATTTTGGCCAAGAACTGAGAATACCAGTAGATCTGCTAACTGGAGGCCCTCCTGACGACTCACGTTCTTTACATGACTACATTTCCGAGTTACGTGAGAAAATGCGAGAGATTCATGCCATAGTACGGGAAAACAGATTGGAGTTGAGTGAAAAGATGAAGACTAGGTATGACCGCCGAGCAAATACAAGCGGCTTCGAAGAAGGAGCACTAGTCTGGCTTCACAATGTAACTCGACGAAAAGGAAAATCTCCGAAATTGCATACAAGATGGGAGGGACCGTACAAAGTGGTAACTCGGTTAAATGACGTGACGTACCGAATTCAACGGCAGCCAAGAGGTGCACAAAAAGTGGTTCACATCGACCGCTTAGCTTCTTATCACGGCAGTAATGAAGATGCTCGGGACGAGCATCTCTAAGAGGGGAGCAGTGTCGCGGTCCTATCCCGAACCATCTAGAATAGAGCCTTCTGGAAGCCTATCGAATAGTCGCCGCATGCTACGTTTTAATAAACAATAAAACACGGCAAGCAATAGTGACTCGTATGTCCACTAGTATAAGGTTCAAATCTCTTTGACAAGGACTTTGTTCTAGAGTCGTTGTCGCGTGCACCAAGTGTAGGTCCGTACTTGAATGTTCTAGAACCCTTGCCGGCGGATATAAATAGCGGTCGCCGCGGCGCGCTGTCAGTTCCGTTTGGAATAGCGAAGAGTGAACTTCGAGCGAACATACCTGCGATACGAGCGATAACCTACGACCTCAGCGATACTATTGGACTTCGATTGGACCTGCGATTGGAATCTACGTGTGGACTTCGTGTCGTGAAGACCTGCAGACCAGACCCTGCGTGAATAAATCCTAAGAAGTTGTCATTGGCGTTTTACATCGAAATCCAGAACCCTAGCCCGTAACAATAATTCTAACTGTAGGTACTACCGGGCTGCGCCGGCCAGTATTTATTAATATGAAAGAGAACAGGTTATATGTTATAATAAGGCCCCACAAACCCAATTACTTGGTTTGACTGTAGGAGCAGTATCGTTTACAATAGTTTTTTTTACCAGAGATTTTACATAGCCTTTTTTCATAAGTTTTTATGCTAGCACTTTCTGATAATATGGATAACAGTAGTCCAGTAATCGTTACAGGTTCCAGCTTCAAATCTCTAAAAGGTAATCGGTAGGTATATCTTTCTTTTTATCCTCTTGTAGAACTTTATTGTAACTAATATAACTTTATATGTTTATGTAAGTATATTTATAATTATTTTATGTTTGGTTTTTCCTGGTGTACGATAAAAAATATTGTTATCTTATCTGTCTGGCAGGGCGACTCGGGCGGTCCGCTGGTGATGAGCATGCAGGGTGAGTCGGTGTTCCGCCTCCTAGGCATCACCTCAACCGGCCACAGCTGCGCCTCGGGCGATCCCGCCATCTACACTGCCGTCAACAAGTATCTGGACTGGATCGAGAGCATAGTCTGGCCGGACAGTGCCTCCATCTGAGCGCCATGACAGCTTCGACTATTGACTCTAGAACTACTCTCTGTGGGAAGGACTTGGGTCGAGGCCGCGGTATAGTGAGATTTAGGACCCCACTACCGAGAATATGCCTCTCTCTATATATATATATATATACCTACGGTTGTGGATTCAAACAATTCTCAATTTGAACTATTGAGATTTGCCCGGTCTGAAGATGATAATGTTTTTTTTTCTTTGATTGCGTTAGCAAGTAGTAATCTTATGTAGCCCCAAAGATCGAATACCATTGTAAAGCCAATTTCTTTCGCAGATGTTTTTATTTTATTCGATTACCGCGACAAGTACGGTCGCAACAAACTCCGGGAACTAGATAGATAGAATGTTTATAGTTACATTTTTTAACGACACAATACTGAAAACACACTATACATACATACATGCATACATGCATACATGCATACATGCATACATACATACATACATACATACATACATACATACATACATACATACATACATACATACATACATACATACATACATACATACATACATACATACATACATACATACATACATACATACATACATACATACATACATACATACATACATACATACATACATACATACAAACAAACATAAAAAACACAGTCATTAAATAAACAACAATAGAAAGTTTTCTTCAACACGAAAAAAATATTTATAGACAACCAATGACAAAATAAAAAGCAACTACTTATTGTTGTGGTCAGCGGAATAAAGAAATTGGCGTCAAGGCCTCCGCAGACGAGGGACTCTCTCCCGGGTACTTTTTGGTCACGAAGGACTAAAAGTACCCCTTACAAAAGTCCCTTACGTTACCGAGGACTTCAAGAGACCGGACTGGACAAAAGTTCGGTGTTTTCGTCTTTTCTTTTTCAACTTCATGTAAATTGCAACACAATGTAATTTCAGAATATTAGCTTCCATAGCGTACGCCCACTCAATTTCCGGAGAACTAATGACCGCACACCGTAGGCGTTGAGTCCGCGACCAGTACTCGGATCGGAGGACATTTTAGACGATTCAGGGACTTCTGTCCCTTGGGGACTAAGGTCCCTCGTCTGCGTAGGCCTTTAAACATATTTCATCGGAAGATAAATTAATTTTGGTGAACGTAATAATTATTTTGTCAGCGAAATCACTATGCCCCAGTATCTCGTACAACAGATGTTAATCTATACTAACAGCTGTCAAATAATCTATTTAACAATATAGCTGTCAAATGTTTTTTTTTTTAACTTTGGCCAACTTACAGCTGTTTACAGTAGATTAACGGCTTGTTGGTGTACCAGAAACCGGGGGTAAGAAGCCATGCTTAGCTAAAGGTACTTTGTTAGCTAAGCATGGCTTCATGGCTTTTTATTATTCTATCCTTTTCTCTGAACACTATAATTTTAAAAGATCAAACCCCATCCATTTGCTAATCTAAGTAAATTTTACACCGTACTTATACTTATAAAACATCTGTCAACTTCTTGGCCTTCGCCTGGTTTTTCAATTGTTTGGTCTCAACAGAATAGGCCTCAATGCTCTCTATTCAACCAAATTTTTAATAATTCGTCGCATTTTTGATTTGATTCATTTCATCGTGAAGAAATGAGGCGTTCTGATAAATTTGTCACATAATATAGTGTTAGTTCTTAGTACAGAATTACATTTTTTGTAAATGAAAGGACCCCGATTTACAAGCCACAATGTGTCGTACTTGTTAAAAATATACTTACTCTTTATGTTTGCCATAATTCTGCTCAAAATTATGTCTTAGTAGTAGTAGTTATACCTAGCCTCCTAAGCCCTGGCGTCCTAGAAACTGGACATCACGATTAACTTTCTTAATTTATACCCAATGATTTAGTAGGAAGTCCGGAAAACTTACTGTTCCAGGTCCAATATTTTCCTCATCATTTTTTGGACAAGAAGAAAAAGATCTTCAAAATCTACGTAGTTTTAGAAGACTTGAAGTAAGTGTTACCTCCAGGGCTTAGGAGGCTAGATGGTTTCAACGGTTTATCAAATACATACAAGACGGTCTACTCGAATGTCTTGTATGTATTTTTATTTAATACCATACCGAAATTATGTAAACATTGATAAATTGGGAGACCTAGGTTTATTATATAAACATAAAAAGCGCAAGTTTAGTCCTTATCGGATTTCACCCAACTGTTCGATGTAGTTCTAAATGTGTATCCGTCAGAATGGCGGGTGTATGACTTCCAAATAAATCAAAAATTAATCATGCAAATGTACGGGAAATGTACGCTTTTGTACTAAAATAAGTACAAATGTACCTTTTTATTTGCTTAGAAAAAAATGTTTTAAAGTGAGCCGCCAACCTGACGTCAGAATGGCGGCTCACTTTAATTTTCAAAGATATTTACCAAATTAGAATTTAGGGATGAATGTACGTCAATTGTACTTATTGGAACACTAATTAGTTTTTTTTTTTAATATTTAAAAAGCTCTGAAAATGTTAAATACATGTGAGCCGCCAACCTGATGTCAGAATGGCGGCTCACTTTATCAATCTCAATTTTTTATCAAATCAAATTTTAAGAAATAAATGTACGTTAATTGTACTTTAAAAATCACTATTACAAAATTTCTTAACTTTCTTTAGCGACAAGTTATATATTTTTACTAATTTTGAAATAAAACTAAAAAAATATTTTAGATCTTTATATTTCAATTTACAACATTCACTTTTGACCATAAATAAGACAATGAGCAATTACCATTTCAGGACTTCTGTTTAATCTAGGCTTTAAATCATCGTAACACGTCCATACACCATGCCTATATGAATGCGCTTTGTAATGTCCAATTTCATTTAGACGAGGTATAGTGCTAGAAGAAGGTACATGCTCAAGAACTCCTACAATATAATAAGTTTTAGCTTTGAGTGTAATTTCTAATGGAATATGATCAATACAGACATATTCTGATTGATTGTATTCAAAAAGAATGATATCGTAAAGATTATATTCAAAGGTTCGTATACCCTGACAGCCTTTACGATTACATATGACCATATTGCTATCGCCATACAATGTAGATTCTGCTGCTTCTTGTAAATGAGAAATATTTTTACCTTCAGTGTCAAGTGAAAGAAACGCAAGTTTTCTTCGCACATTGTTAGTGACACAAGATTCACTAGTGCAGATTTCTATCCTATCCGTACTTCTTATTGCATCAAGAAAGAGTCTTTCAAACATATATGTTACGCTACATTGACACTGTATTGTCATTGTTTGCCCTGATGAAGTATTTTTGAAGTAATTCTGTACAACGTTAGCACGAAAATTATAAAGATCATTGATAGAGCTATTTTCTTTAACCATTCTCTGTATAAACTGACAAACATCATTATGACTACAAAGCACTTTGTTACTAAATGCAAATCCATCTGCACAAGCTGTTGCAATTAAGTAACAAGCGGCATCAAACGCACACGTGTTCGTTACTTCCATATTAGGTACTGAAGATTTTGAAATAATGCCGTTTAATAATACTGGAATATTTGCAGGTTCTACGTGGGTTTCTGTCTCATTTTGCATGTCTGTTTCCATTCCCTTTTGTTCTTTTGTTATAATTTCTGTAAAACTTTTATCTTTATTCTTCATTGCTACCCTGCTTGCTTGTCTTTCACCTTGTAATGTCTTTCTTAAATGGTCGTTTTCTTCTTTTGTTCCCCAAGCCTTTCCAATTTTCTACTAGATGTGGTTCTTCAGCAAAAGTAGATTCGTTCGTAAAATCTTGTTTTTTTAAGATTTGTTTAGCAGTCTTTACAACTCTTCGTGTTTTCTTTTTAATTATTTTTGCAGGTTTTTCTTTCAGTAACGCTGGTTTTAAGTCTCACTCTATAAATTCTGTGTGTTTGACAATAAACTCATCAATTCTTAGACGATTGCTTTTTGTTTTTATGCTGCATAGGTATCTTTTTATATTTCGAATTTATACAATGGTACCATCACATTACACCAAAGAGGCAGTTGGCTGACTAATCTTGTTAATGTCGGTAGAAAAGATGGCATATAATAAAAATTCTCATGATTGTTGATATCTTCGGTCTCGGATAATGTGATAGTTAATTGTTCCTGATCTACGAGACAGGTGTACCATTTCGGGATATTTGTAATCTGTTTTTCGGGTAAGCTTTTACATTCTGTTATAACGTTCGCAAATATAGAATTTTGTGTTTTATCATCAATTTCCTTTGATTCAGTTGCAATCGTTTCATTGTCTTTAATTTGCTCATCTTCTCGCTTGTTTGACAATATTTTTTTAAGTTTCAGTAATGATTTTGCACATCTTGATTCATCACTATCATATTTGTTCAACGTAACAATTACAATATCACCAGTTATTTCTTTAATATTCTCATAATCTTCAAGGGACATGACATGAACTAAATAAATAAATAAATAATAATAAATATTCATGGACATATTACACAGATCTCGTTAGCCCTATACTAAGTACAACTAAATGACTTGTGTTATAGGTGCTTACTCGACGATAGATTTAATACAATAAATACATAGATAACATCCAAGACCCGAGACAAACTAGAAAAGTTCGTTTCCTAGTTTGACCCGGCCGGGGATCGAACCCGAGACCTTCGGTTCAGCGGAGTCAGCATGCCAAACCGCTGCGCTACCGAGGCCGTCACATCCACAGTAAACTAAACATCCACAGTAAAAGAATTTCACTCTCTCGTTAACATTTTTCAAACAATTTAATCTTTTTATTATTTTAACAAAGTGGCTTACATCAATACGAATATATGTCTCGTTTGGAGTTCGATAACATTCCTCTAATTTGTTCAATGATTCTGTTATGTACATTTTTGTAGAACCGCAACTAGTAAATGTTTTTACTGCCGCTCCTTTCAAAGCCGCTGATTCATCAAGTATCACTTCATTAGGATTCTTCTTGCCTTTAACCCAAGTTTTTAGCCATTTCGTCATGTCATGACTATCAGGTAACAACAAAAAATGTTTTATAGTCATTGCCATTCAATTGTATTGCGTAGGTATATATCGCACAAACTCGTGAGTACTTATTATAATAAAATTGGAAAAAACACAAAGTGTAATAAATTACGCTCTTAGTTTTTTTTCGTTTCATTTTTTTTTTATTTATTTTAACTATTGCTAATTTAAAACGTACAATCTGGTATTTAAAAACATTAAATTAATAAAAATATATAACTTGTCACTAAAGAAAGTTAAGAAATTTTGTAATAGTGATTTCTTAAGTACAATTAACGTACATTTATTTCTTAAAATTTGATTTGATAAAAAATTTAGATTGTTAAAGTGAGCCGCCATTCTGACATCAGGTTGGCGGCTCACATGTATTTAACATTTTCAGAGCTTTTTTAATATTAAAAAAAAAATCATTAGTGTTCCAATTAGTACAATTGACGTACATTCATCCCTAAATTCTAATTTGGTAAATATCTTTGAAAATTAAAGTGAGCCGCCATTCTGACGTCAGGTTGGCGGCTCACTTTAAAACATTTTTTTCTAAGCAAATAAAAAGGTACATTTGTACTTATTTTAGTACAAAAGCGTACATTTCCCGTACATTTGCATGATTAATTTTTGATTTATTTGGAAGTCATACACCCGCCATTCTGACGGATACCTAAATGTACCCGGGTATACAGAGGTACCTATGTTTACTGGTGCTTCTAGATTTATCTAACATATCTAACACCGGGGATCAGAAATGTGATTGAATCACCTACCGAACATGTGGTGTACTGAAAATTGAATTGAATTGAAAAAATTTAATGAATTGAAAATTGAATTGAACAGGTGCTAAGAAAATTATTTTAGTAATCTCATATGGTATCAGTCTCGTTGTTTAGTTTCGTTATTATTAATGCTTGTAAAGAATACGCAGTCTGGGTAATTAGTTAATTAAGTAGCATTTTAGTATAATGTGCAGGAGAAAATTAAGTGCCAAATTTTTATACTTAGGTACTATTTACGAAAAATAAACAAAGTTACTTTATACTTTTACTCGTATTTTTAATAAAGTTTTTCAGATTTCTTCGAAGCGTAGTCTGTTTTAGGTAATATTTATTCAGTTTGTAACCTTGAATATCAACGGTTCAAAAACTTAATTCTAGCTATCGTAACAGAGAAGATCACTCGTGGAAAGGTTGATGTGCTGTCGCCTATATGAGAGCAGGCTAGGGGCGGCGTATGGCCCTATTGAAATTATTTACCGCAGCATACCAAACCTGGTTCGAGTGTGAAATATTTAGAAAAAATAAATTCAATTCTTTTATGAAAAAAACGAAAACAGTACGTAGTAAACACAGAACAATTAAACCAAATTGTAAAATAAGTTTTATTAACTAAGGAATAACAGGCATTTTTTTGTAGGTACACAAATTACAGACAATAAGTTCCCATAGTGCTCATCAAGTAAGTTTAATAATTGCATGCAGATGTATTTCTAAAATTAATTTTTCTCATTCCAAGTGGACGGTTTTTTGTTCAAGTTATATGTCGAGTAAGATAGAGACAGAGAATGCACTGCAAATAACAGTATTGTAGAGTCTGTTAGCTTTTAGGATATACCTCGGGCTCTAGTTGGTCTGAGTATAAACATTTTATTTTTAGGTAACGTGAAAGTCGAGAAGGAATGAACGTAAAAGAATAGTAGAAGTTGCTAATAATTCTAGAATGTAAGATAAGATTAATGAATGATAATAAGATAATGTAATTAGATCGATAAATAAATGACCTAGAAAGAGCCACTTAATAGACACTATTGCTTCCTGTTTTTCACAGTTTGCTTAGGTACTTGTAAACTAAATAAAGCTAAATGCAATAAAATAAAGGTTAAAAGTTTTGACGTACATATTTAAGTCCATAGGCACTAGACCCTAGTCCAATCGGCTCTATCCTATACGCCAATATATTGGACGTAGGTACTTCAAAGAACTTAGGTACTTAGCCTCACAAGTTACGCTAATGTGTGCGTGTCAAGCCTCAGCGGAATTTTGTCTCAATCTATCTTTGCGTAGTATGACTATGTTTTAACCTAGGCGCCCAATATTATAAAAAACCACGTCACCTGTCCTGTAGTACTAACAGAATTGCTGCCCAGATACTTAGACACTCCGTGTAATGGCCGGTTTAGATTATCTTAGTGTTAGGGAGGGAGAATGCTTTAGTTTATACTAAAGTAGAGAGTCAAGTGCTTTAGTACTTAAGTATACGTGCGAGTAAACGTTTATTTTTCATCCAGTAGAGCGTCATTTCGTGAACAAACATCGTCGTGAAATAGGCGCTATACTACGTAAAAAAATATAAAGTGTTTTACTGGAACAACGAGAAGAAATTTTATTTGAAATAAAACAAAACGAATATGGGAGCGTAAATGGATCAGCCGCCTAGGAGGAAGTATTTTGTTGCTAAAAGGATTGGTTATCGAAGATCGCAAAGAATGTCGCGATTCGATGAGAACAATCCTTCAACAAAGCGTACTCTCCTAAAGTTCTCACTATTTTCAGTTTACACACAGATAAGTAAAGAAGATAGTGAAGCGCTCAAATGTCACTGGAAACAAAAATAGAAACCAATAATATTTTTATTCTAATTGAAAGGCTAGTAGAACCGTACTAAAGCGAGTAGCGTTTACACGTTTCTACTAAAACACTGTCCTAAACACTAAGATAATCTAAACGGGCCTTAACATGTGAAGCTAATCCAATCTGAAGTTAGCCATGTTGTTGGCCAACTCTGACCAGGCAGGGAAGGCAGAGCCGTCCATCTCTTTTGCGTGCGTGTTGTCACTTAACAGGCGATGCGAGCTGCCGCCGATGCGCGCGCCGCATTCTATACACTTGCTCACTTGCATGGCGCCGCCGCACTCACCGATGCAGTAGAAGTGTCCGTTCGGACACTTAAACCAGTGCCCCGCCTTCAGGCCGATCGCCTGCACTATCAATTCGCGTTCCTGCTTGCTAACGACTCCTGAAATCTTCACGACCTGCTCTAATTTCTTCAAGGCGGCCAACGCCGTATCTTCGTCGTACACGCTCCACGTAAAGATCGCGCGTCTGGCGTCCAGCGTTCCGGCCGCGACTTGCGTGTCAGTGTGGCATGATAAGTAGACGCTGTTGCTTTCTATTTTGGCCAGTTGGATGATCGCGTGCAATCGTTTGATCTCGTTGCCGATGTCCTTTTGCTGCTGCGGGCTTAATTTCCGCATGTTGTCTGCGAGGGTGCCGCACACTAGCGCCACCTGACTGTCGTACTCCGCGGCCAAGACTCGCGTGCGCGCCGTGGCGGCCGCGTACTCTTTGTGGCATTTCGCCACCATTTCCAGGATCGAGAAGTAAATAGAATACATTTCCAGTTGCAGCAGAGACTCATGCCGAGGTCCTTTGCGCAGTTTTCTGATGACGACGTTGTCTATTTTGTCGAACGCGCTCTTCCAGTGGTGGTTCCCTGAAATGTATTTAGTCTTTAGTATACCTGATTAGTGCCATCTAATAGCAATAACATTATTTAAAAACCTATTTAGAGGCTAAAAATGGCACCCATGCCGGGATTCGAACCCGGGATTTGTACGTAATACAGAGAATAGTGTAAAGAGGTTCGAAATTTCACTGATGCCGGTGAGTCGCCCATTGGCTCAATTGGAAGAGCGCTGGCACGGATAGCCAGAGCAAGCGGGTTCGAATCCCGGCATGGGTGAAATTCTTAGCCTCTAAATAGGTTATTAAATTTGTCCTTAGCACGGGTTAGTGCATTAAAAATAAAAATAGTGTCGTCGTCCTATCCCGAACCATCTAGAATAGAGCCTTCTAGAAGCCTATCGAATAGTCGCCGCATGCTGCGTTTTAGTAAACAATAAAACGCTGCAAGCAATAGTGACTCGTATGTCCACTAGTATAAGGTTCAAATCTCTTTGACAAGGACTTTGTTCTAGAGTCGTTGTCGCGTGCACCGAGTGTAGGTCCGTACTTGAATGTTCTAGAACCCTTGCCGGCGGATATAAATAGCGGTCGCCGCGGCGCGCTGTCAGTTCCGTTTGGAATAGCGAAGAGTAAACTTCGAGCGAACATACCTGCGATACGAGCGATAACCTACGACCTCAGCGATACTATTGGACTTCGATTGGACCTGCGATTGGAATCTACGTGTGGACTTCGTGTCGTGAAGACCTGCAGACCAGACCCTGCGTGAATAAATCCTAAGAAGTTGTCATTGGCGTTTTACATCCAAATCCAGAACCCTAGCCCGTAACATTTGGTGTCAGAATTGGGGATTTGGAGATGCCACTGACTCCGAGAGAGGATACTTCTGGAGTGAGGACCAGGTCCAGAGGTGCTGCGGAGGCCACGCCCACTGCCCCTCAGGCCACGCCCACCGGCCATAGGGACACGCCCACTGGCCCCGCCCCCCAGGCCACGCCCACTGACCAAGCCACGCCCAATGCCCCTCAGGCCACGCCCAATGCCCCTCAGGCCACGCCCACTGGCCCCGCCCCGCAGGCCACGCCCACCGACCAGGCCACGCCCACTGGCCCCGCCCACCAGGCCACGCCCACCGACCCCGCGCGCCAGGCCCCGCCCATCGGCCTTGATTACCAGGTTCCACTCACCGGCCAACAGGCTCCGCCTCCTAGCCACTCCCACCTGGCCACGCCCACCGAAGACATTAAATCTCCGTCACGGACAATGGAGGTTTTGGATATGTCATGCCTGATGGCAATGTTGAAGGGCATACGAGTAGAACAAAGAGGCCTGCGAGAAGAACAGAGCAAGCAGATGCAGTGCCTGCAAGAAGAACAGAGATGCCTGCGAGAAGAACAAAGAGTCCTGCGAGAAGAACAGAAGGCAGATCAACAGGTGATCCTTTCTGATCCTACAAAGTTCAGTGATACGGTCGCTAAGCTACATGAACATGTAGAGGTAGTGACCGAACGGGTTACCAAATTAGAGGAGGACCTACAAAGTCTGAAAAACGGCCTTACTGGGCTAGAGCAGGAAGTTCGGCGTATAAAAGCTGCTGGAGTTACATCGAGCGGAGTTGTCAGCATAAGCCAGGGGCCTGAAGTGAAGGTGCCTCAGTACGATGGTACTACGTATTGGGTCGCCTACCGACAGCAGTTCCAGACTGTCGCTGCTTCAAACGGGTGGACGGACGAACAGAGCCTGACAGCCCTCACCGTCGCGCTCAGAAGTTCGGCTTTATCTGTCCTGGAGGCACTGCCCACCTCAGGCAGCGAGTTCAAAGATCTGCTGGAGGCACTTGAGGCTAGATACGGGGAACGACACCTGGAACACGTTTTCCGTGCCCAGCTGGGCGAACGGACTCAGCGCCTCGGTGAAGGACTTCAACAATAGGCGTTGGAAATTGAAAAGCTGGTTCAAAAGGCGTATCCTTCTGCTGATGGTAAGATGGTGGACACGAATATTTTGCAAGCCTTCGTCGACGGAATCAAGGATCTTGAAATTGGGCTGCAGTAAAGCTTCGACACCATTCTTCATTAAAAGAAGCTCTGGCATACACCCTGGAAGTAGAAGCTCTGCGTCAAGATATCCGGCAAGGTTATAAACTTCGAGAAGTTACGGAAGACGTCAAAGAGATCAAGACACCGCCCAGGAGGAACTCCAGGCCCATGTGTTACAAGTGTGGAGAAAAAGGGCATCTGCAGTTCACGTGTCCTAAGAAGGAGAGGCAACCGACCAAAACAGATGACAGACTGGGTGCGCGCCTCAACAAAATGGAGCAGCGTTTTGAAGAGTTCGTAAAGAAGCATGACGCTCCGGCCTCCACTGTGAATCAGGGAAACGAAACTAGGATTCCGAGGCGAGTACTGGCTGGAGCGGAGAAAGCCCAGGTAACCAGAATCTGACAAGTATGCAATGGGAACAAATTGTCAAGAAGGCCGAGTACTGAAGAGTGCAAGCACCGTGCCAATCAAGACACAAAGGAACCATTGAGGTTGACAAGAATGAGTCCATCGAGATCTTGGGAAGACGAGACGATGAAAGAAGCACAGAAAGATGACGAAGATGTACGGCTCATTGTCGCATGGAAGAAACGAGGCGAGGACAAGCCAAGATGGTGCGAAGTGGCTCCTACTAGTGCTGTCACCAAGGCATACTGGGCTCAATGGGACAGTTTTATTCTTCGGAACGAAATACTTTACCGCAAATGGGAGAAACCTAACGGCAGAGAGTTCCATCTTCAGATAGTTGTCCCAAGAGATAAGGTACAAGATGTCCTTCCTGAAGCACATCACGGCGTGTCAGGTGGACATTAAAGTAAAAAGGACTTTAACAAAGATTCGGGAAAGGTTTTACTGGCTCCATTGTCGTGAAGATGTGCAAGATTGGTGCCGCAAGTGTGCTACTTGTGCCGCGGTGAAAGGCCCATCAACTAGAAGCCGAGGAAATCTGCAACGTTATAACGTTGGTGCACCATGGGAATTGCAGTTGATGTGGCTGGACCGTTCCCAGTAACGGAATCAGGAAATAAGTATTTCATGGTAGTTATGGATTACTTCACTAAATGGCCAGAGGTATTCGCCATACCCAATCAAGAAAACACAACTGTTGCCTCCAAGTTGTTTGAGGAAGTAGTTTGCCGGTTTGGTGTGCCCTTGGAAATACACTCCGACCAAGGCAGGAACTTTGAGTCTCAAGTATTTCAAGAACTCTGCAAAATATTGGGAATGCATAAGACTAGGACCACCCCATATCATACTCAATCTGACGGCATGGTAGAAAGATTTAACCAAACACTTGAGAGACATTTAGCGAAAGTCGTTGACAGGCTCCAGAGAGACTGGGACAAATACATACCGCCATTTCTTCTGGCCTACAGAACGGCAGAACATGAAAGCACGAAGGTAACCCCGGCGCGTGTAAATTTTGGCCGAGAACTGAGAATACCAGTAGATCTGCTAACTGGAGGCCCTCCTGACGACTCACGTTCTTTACATGACTACATTTCCGAGTTACGTGAGAAAATGCGAGAGATTCATGCCATAGTACGGGAAAACGGATTGGAGTCGAGTGAAAAGATGAAGACTAGGTATGACCGCCGAGCAAATACAAGCGGCTTCGAAGAAGGAGCACTAGTTTGGCTTCACAATGTTACTCGACGAAAAGGAAAATCTCCGAAATTGCAGACAAGATGGGAGGGACCGTACAAAGTGGTAACTCGGTTAAATGACGTGACGTACCGAATTCAACGGCAGCCAAGAGGTACACAAAAAGTGGTTCACATCGACCGCTTAGCTTCTTATCACGGCAGTAATGAACATGCTCGAGACGGGCATCTCTAAGAGGGGGGCAGTGTCGCGGTCCTATCCCGAACCATCTATAATAGAGCCTTCTAGAAGCCTATCGAATAGTCGCCGCATGCAGCGTTTTAGTGAACAATAAAACGCTGCAAGCAATAGTGACTGGTATGTCCACTGGTATAAGGTTCAAATCTCTTTGACAAGGACTTTCTTCTAGAGTCGTTGCCGCGTGCACCGAGTGTAGGCACGTACTTGAATGTTCTAGAACCCTTGCCGGCGGATATAAATAGCGGTCGCCGCGGCGCGCTGTCAGTTCCGTTTGGAAGAGCGAAGAGTAAACTTCGAGCGAACATACCTGCGATACGAGCCATAACCTGCGACCTCAGCGATACTATTGGACTTCGATTGGACCTGTGATTGGAATCTACGTGTGGACTTCGTGTCGTGAAGACCTGCAGACCAGACCCTGCGTGAATAAATCCTAAGAAGTTGTCATTGGCGTTTTACATCCAAATCCAGAACCCTAGCCCGTAACAATAGTATAATAACATTATTGGCAAGATATTGACGGCCTCTGGTGCCAAACCAGACATTCCTTACCCACCTTTTAGGTAACTGTCCTTCGCTTCCAAGAAATTGTTGGCTTTCTGGAGCAGCTGTGCTCGCATTTCGATAATTTGTTTTTCGCTGCCATATATCTTTTCCTTGATTGGGTTAATGTCCTTTTTAAACATGTCATTGATGAGGTCTTTGTAGCGGTAGGTGTTTATGATGGGTTTGCGACAGTAGGGGCAGCCGCGAATGCTTACAGTCTCGCGGTCGGCCATCATGAGACTGTCCATATTGTCTAAGTCCAGCACGTGTGGGCAATCCTGCAACTTGACGAACCTGGAAATTATAATAAAAACAGTCTTCAGTCTGGGGCCCTATAGTCACCATTGTACCTTCAGGTAGACTTTAGGGAAGGCATTAAAGTTTGTCGTGATAGTTAAGGAGCCGTAAAACCTTTGGCCAACTTCAAACAACTAATCCACATTAATTTCCTTGACCAATATTTTTAACGAAATTATATAGATTATTGGCGAGAAACAAGAGTAACTCGATGTAAAGATAAAATACATAAATAGTTACCTCGATGTGTACAATAGGCATGACGAAAAATTTTTCAATCCTCTTCCATAATGTGGGGAGACATTTATTTTTAAATTCTCTTCCATAGTGTGGGAAGAAATTTATTGTTTAAAACTCAAGTTTAACAACGGTTAAAGTCATTTTTCTAAAATTATTTTAAATCTGTGGGAAAACAGCTCGCAGTGTCATGGCGTCGAATCTTACTTCACGCCCAGGTAAAGAAACATCACGGGTGAAGTTTACCATTGTTACTTAAGCGTGACGTCACGCGGTGTGATGCTGTTTCAGTCGAAATGGCTGAAAGCAGTGTTTTAAATCCTTGTAATATGGACCTTCCCATAATATCGTTAAATCTTTAATTACCTATTTGATACTAGACGTGCGCGCCGGTCGAAAAAAATCGGGCGGCGGCGCGCCGCGAAAAAATCCACGGCGGCGGCGTAACGCCGGCGGCGTGGGATTTTTCGACTTTGCAATAAACGTAAACGTATAATGAAAAACCACGCTTAAACAAAATAACTTTATTAAAAAGATGATAGTCACTTTTCTTGACAGAAATTGCTTGACAGAAATTGTTTGCAACTTTTATAGTTGTCGTGCACAAAAATAATTTTGTTTACCCTAAATGGACTCAGCCGGGACCTTTTGGCTGTTAAAACCAATCCAGCAACCGAAAACACTCTTTCGCTCGGAGTGCTGGTTGCTGGAATGCATAACAGAGCCTGTGCTAACGATGATAAACGCTCTTGCGGGTTATGTCCGGCGCGATTTTTAAACTACCGGCGGCGGCGGCGGCGCGCTGCCTCCTTATGGCGGCGGCGCGCCGCGGCGGCGCGCACGTCTATTTGATACTATCAAGGATTTCAATATCTACAAAAATGGTTGTTTGTACAGTACAAAGAATTAGGCACCTTACATTTGCATGTATCATTCCGAAGAAAAACTCTTTAAAGAATTAAAAGAAGCCTAAATTCTTCAGTCTCAAAATATTTTTAAGAATGAAACGTCTTACATGTCGTCCTCGTCGTAGTCGTATCCGATGAAGTCCTTGGGGAAGTCGTCGGGGCGGCACAGCCGGCAGATGTCGGGGCACGGCTCGCCGCAGAGCCCGCGGCAGCGGTGCCCGCAGGGGAGCAGCTCCGCGCAGGGCTCCGTGCACGGCGGCCGGTCGCACGGCTCGCCGCAGCGCCGCGTGCAGCGCCCGTGCCGGCAAGCGCGCTCACATTCCTCCTGGAAGAATACATACAAATAAATCTTCGGCGGCCTCGGAAATGACGTACTCTGTGGCGCAGCGGTAGCGCATCTGCCTACCATAGAGCTCCCGGGTTAAACCCGGCTGGGGGAAAAAAAACCAGTTCTTGGATGTTAACATGTATGTGATGACGTTGTTTTTGGTTCCCGCGACACACAGTATCTTAGGTTTATCATAGTGTAGGCCAGAAGCAATGTATGTGCCTGTATGTAAATGTTATCTTCTATAATATAAAAATGAATCGCTGAATGTGTTGGTAAGCGCAAATCTCAAGAGCAGCTGAACCGATTTCGCGAATTCTTTTTTAGAATATTCCTTGAAGTACGAGGATGGTTCTTACAGAGAGAAAAATAAAAAAAAATAAAGAATCGACTGTTAGGTGGTACGAAGTTCGCTGGGTCAGCTTGTGTTATATAACAAAATAGTGAATTAGTTGCACAACCAGTTTGAGCATAGCAGTTGTGCCCAGGGTCAGCAACGGTTTGAAAATGAAAAGTTTTAAAATTGCGCCTAGTAATTGAACTTTTTGTACCGAAATGCTCCCCAAGACCTTTCCAGTGTACTCACCGGACAAGGTGTGCAAGCGTCCCCGCAGATCTTATTGCATTTTGTGTGCGGACACTTCACTTCGCAGGGAACCTTGCAAGGGGGACAGACTTGGTTGCAAGGCTCCAGGCATCTGGAATGAATAAATAGGCTGTTATAGAAATTGATTACAATTAAAAAAAAATGAGGACAATTAAAACCAATGCATGGTGCGTGTGCAGCAGATCAAAATGGTCGTATTAGCGTCATTATCTACTCGGTAGACACCGCCTTGTTTATCTAACTTTCCACCTATACATCTCTGTGTAAAAACGACGTGGCTACTAGAAACGTTCTCGTACAATTATGTAGCTCAGTATTAGTCTCACTTACCATGTATGTATGTATGGTATCCACCGTGTGATACATTTTACCCTTCATATCTACAGGGCGTCTCATTCAAATCGGTCAGTATGGGAAAGTCTGAAACTATAAGACATACGAAGATCTGTTCTGAGGAACCATGTCATCGATTTTAATAACAAGAAAAACTGCATTCATACCTTTTAAAAAACATCTGTACTCTGTTCGGGAATCGAACCCGGTTGTTTTGAAAAAAAAAAAACTACACATTTCTATTTAGATATCGATTGTGTAGGTTTTAAGCAGTAAATGTCTGTATGAAACATGATTTCTAAAATGAATAAAATGCATTGTTTTCACATACTTTAATTTATTTTAGTAGGTGCTCGAAGTGACCGCCGCCTTTTTCAATACAATATTCAACACGTTTAGGTAACGATCTTAATCTTTAAATAAGGATCTACATACTTATTTTAAGTGGGCTTTTCAATTGATTGTTAGTGTTTGATTAATAGAAGTTTTTTTTTTTCAAAACAACCGGGTTCAATTCCCGAACGGAGTACAGATGTTTTTTAAAATGCATGAATGCAGTTTTTCTTGTTATTAAAATCGATGACATGGTTCCTCAGAACACATCTTCGTATGTCTGATTTGAATGAGACACCCTGTATATCGCAGAGCTAAGTAAGCATTTCCGCTTTCGTACACATATGTATACAGGCAAAAGTTACGTAATCAAGGCGCTGATCGCTGATTTCCTTTACAGCCTGGAGGATGTGGTTAAGGGAAAATGGGATGCTTTCTTACTGGTGTCCGTAGATGTTAGCTGACAGGTGTGCAGCCGGCCTTGCCGGCAAGCGGTGACAGCGTAGCGGTAAAACGCCGGTGTCTCAATCGGGTGGTTGTAGGTTCGAATCCCGGCATGTACCAATGACTGTTTTCTAAGCTATGTACATTTGTGAAGTTATGGTAGCAACACCACTCGCTAAAGGTGAAGGAAAACATCTTAAGGGAACTCTAGTGTCTGAACTGTTAATATATCTCAGCGCTAGCTTCGTACATACACGTATCTCTTATTTCCTTCAGCAACTTTCCTTCATAAGGCTGTCTAGACGAAATTGCTTTTAGCAATAAGGCCGCCAACTGTACTTTGTATCTTTACATGTTTTATAATATGTGCTCTGGTGTACAATAAAGAATATTGTTCTCTTATCTTACAATGGCCCAGGGCCCAGCTGCGATGCTAAGTCCGGAAATCTCCAACGCTTCACACGATAATTGAATGATTAATTAAACTTATTTGTGATGTAATTTACGTTAAACGTTTTAATGTTTTTTTTCCGCTTGAGGCGCCACCGTCGCTATACGTACTTTCTAAAGAGCTTTTGAGACAGTTATTTTAAAATAGTTTAAAGATATATATTTTACAATCAGTGTTATGTTCGGTTGTTTAATGTGTACCTGAAGGGTGTGAGTGTTATCTCAGATGTTTGGTGAAGATTCACAGAGTTTTTTGGATTCCTAATATTCGGGTATTTGTTGGCCCCTACCCTACAAGTGACTAATAAATTTACTAAAAGCTATTGACTACTCTCAGTGATAAACCGTATTTTGTGAATACATCAGTGTTAACCCAGTGATTGTTCTGTGATGCCATCTACCTGAAATCTGGACTTAATTCCTGTAAAATCCTAAACCTATTTAAGCAGCGCCATCTTGTATCAAGTAGTTGAACTACCTATATAAGTTTGGGGCGAGCTTGTTGAAGTTCCAGATAAATACAACAGAGGGCACTGTATATTTTATTCATCGATTTTTTTTTGTCCCGTCACTTTGATCTACAATGAAGTGTTTCAAGTGCACTAAAGTCACAGCTGATAGAGATCGGCTAAAGTGCAATGGATGCCAGCGCGTTTTTCACTACATGTGCATTGAGATATCGGAGGAAGCTTTTAATAAGATACTTCCAATGAATAAGATGAAGTGGAAGTGCGGCGATTGCAAAGCTAACAAGAAATGCCCAATGATAGAAACGCCGACATCAGGTGGCTCTGGTGGTGCAGTCGCATGCTCTAGGTTGTTGGCTACGCCTGTATCCGAGATAGAAGCTCCACAGTCAATGGTGAACTTGGACACTCAGGCGTTTTTGTCCTACTTTGAGCAGAAATTTTCGCAGCTGAGAACTGATTGGAAAGTGGATCTTGAAGCGGGTCTTGAGCCAGTGTTTAAAGATTTAGCTCGACTTTCGAAACGTCTCGATGGTTGGGAAGATCGGGTGAAAAATGTGGAAGCACGGCTTGATGTCATCGAAGAGGGGCACACAAAGTCCGTGCAACTACAGAGAGAAAATTCAGAGCTTCGAGAGGAGATTGACGTGCTAAAGATCAAAATGGATAATATGGACCAGACAGCTAGGCAGTGCAACTTGGAGATTCAACTGATCCCTGAAAAAAGTGGCGAAAATCTTGTCCAGCTCGTCTGCAACATAGGCAAGTTGGTAGGTGTGCCCATCGAGGCTGGTAATATCCGCGCCGTGCACCGTGTAGCGCATGGAGTGGCCGCGATGGGTGCCGCCAGACCTAAAAACATAGTGGTAGAGCTATCCTCGCGCCGTCTCCGTGATGATGTCTTGGATGCTGCACGCGTCCGTCGCCAGCTGACTACCGAGCAGCTTGGTTTGTCTGCGCCACCCAGCCGCTTTTACATCAACGAGCATCTGACATTAAAAAACAAAATTCTCTACGCTAAAACGCGCAGGGCGGGCAGAGCTAATGGTTTTAAGCACATATGGATAAAGAACGCCACTATCAGAGTACGTAAAACCGATACCAGCAGCGTTATTAAAATAACGGGTGAAGGCGATTTATCGAAAATTATATGACTATTATGTATTGTATGGATCTCCATAATTAGTCTTAAGAATATTGTCGCTCTCATCTCTTTGTCGCTCTCATCAATACGGATCTACATAATTTTTCTGAAGAATATTGTCACTCTCATTCGTATGGCGTCTTTTTCATTGTCAAAACAATTCATTTCTCTTCTCGCGTTGTTAATGGTCAATCTATTTTATAGTGTACTGTTGTATGGTATTCGCACACTCGATAGAAAAGGTTTTAGCTCTTACACAGAATTTTTTAAACTAAGCACGTTGTTAATATATTTCCTGCACATGATTAAGTCAAATCTTTATTTTAAAGGCTCTTCAAATAGTTTTATTCAACTCTATAATACATTTAATTATACGTCCCTATATTTCGATGGCTAAGCTATTAAATGTTTATTATCAAAATTGCCGTGGTCTGCGCACTAAATTAATTGACCTACGATTAAGCATTTTAAATTGTGATTACGACATCATAGTACTCACTGAGACATGGTTGAGGGAGGGTATCTCTGACTCTGAAATATGTGATGGTCGCTATTGTGTTTTTCGGCGCGATAGAAATTACGCTATCACAAAGAAAAGGGATGGCGGTGGAGTGCTAGTTGCAGTAAAAAGAGACCTACAAGTGATTCGCAGAACTGACTGGGAATCACCGCTGGTTGAGGAGATATTGCTGCTTCTGCCATCTGTTGGGGATGGAGTTTTTCTTAGTGTATGCTATATACCACCTTCATCACCAAAAAATATCTATGAAAGTCATTTACTAAAGTTTTTTGATGTATTCACTGAATTGCCTGACTTTAACTTTTGTTTATTGGGCGACTATAACTTACCGGACGTGGATTGGTCGTTCCCAAACAACAGTCAGCTGGGAGTAATGTCTAGACCGTTATCAGATATAGAAGTACTACTCAGTAATATAATTGCTCTTCTAAATATTAAACAGTTTAATACAGTAAAGAATGAGATGAGTAGATTGCTAGACCTAGTTATGTTGGATTTGGATGAATCTACGGTGGTTATTTCCGATAGTCCTTTGGTAAACGTGGATGGTCACCACCCCCCATTAATCATAGAGTTGCCGATATTAAAACATTCCATTTCATTGAGTAAGCATAATGTACCCAAATATAACTTTTATAAAGCTGACTTTGAAGCGATCACTGATCATTTTGGTAATATTAACTGGACTGATCAACTTGGGTCTCTACATGTGGAGGAAGCTGTGAGTGTTTTTTACGACAAATTATACAGTATTTTAGATAAAACAACACCACTCGTCAAAACTAAGCCATCCAGTTTCCCTATCTGGTTTACACCAGATCTAAAGAAAGTATTGAAAACCAAGGAAAAGTTTTGGCGTAGATGGAAAACGTATGGTCGGCAATATGATTACCGTAGATTTGCTGCCCTAAGAGCTAATGTAAAACTAATGTTAACCGGCTGCCATAATGCGTATTTAAGGAGAGTAGAGGACGCGATGAAATCTAACATTAAGGCGTTTTGGGGTTATACATCCAACCTAAAAAAATCAAATACAGGTTACCCATCATGCATGAAACAGGGAAGCCAGTCGTCTTGTGATCCTAGGGAGATATGCGATATGTTTTCCTCTTATTTCTTATCAGTTTTTGAGCCTACTTCTTCTCAGGCATATGACACGGATAGGCTCTTGGACACTGAGCTTGATTGTAACTCTGTCATGCACCTACCTCACATAGTGTTGACGGAAGGTGAGGTTTATAAAATACTAGACACCTTAGATTGTAACAAGGGTCCTGGCCATGACAAAATTAGCCCTCTACTCTTAAAAAAAACTGCTAAATATATATGTATTCCGCTTACTATATTATTTAATAAAAGTTTAAAAGAAGGTAGAGTACCAGCTCAGTGGAAATTAGCACATGTTACACCGATTTTCAAGTCAGGCGCGAGAAACATTATAACTAACTATCGACCTGTGTCTATACTATCTGCATTAGCCAAGTGCTTTGAAAAGCTTGTTCATGACAGATTATATTCTTATATGGAAAAGTCGCTTGATGCAAATCAGCATGGTTTCGTTAAATCTAAGTCCACAGTAACAAACCTCTTAGTTTACTCCAACTTTATCTTTGAATCTTTAGACAGAAATATCGCAGTTGACTCTATTTATACTGACTTTCGAAAAGCTTTCGATAGAGTGGACCACTTGCTTCTTTTGAAAAAGCTCTCCTTTAACGGCATCAAAGGAAACTTACTACGCTGGTTTTCCTCTTACCTGTGTTGTAGACTTCAAGCAGTTACAATTAATGGCTATACATCTTCTGTCTCTACCGTAAGCTCTGGAGTCCCCCAAGGGTCAATTTTGGGGCCATTGCTATTTGTAATATTTTTGAATGATATCGGTGAGTGCTTTAAATATAGCAATTATCTTCTTTACGCTGATGATCTCAAGATATTCAAGCAAATTAAAAGCACAACCGACTGCTCATTGATACAGCACGATCTCAATACGTTTTATGATTACTGTGTTAATAATAAGATCTCTCTAGCCAATGATAAATGTAAAGTCATCACTTTTTCCCGAAGCCGTAACGTTATTTGCAATGCTTATCAGTTGGGTCAGTGCAATCTGGACAGAGTAATGTCAATTCGTGACTTAGGTGTCTATTTCGACTCAAAATTACTTTTTGATGAGCATATAGAGTATGCAGTAAATAAAGCATACCGTATGTTAGGTTTTATACTGCGTATTTGCAAGAAATTTAAGAAACCCGAAACCTACATAACACTGTATCAATCACTAGTACGATCACACCTCGAGTACGCATCAGTTGTGTGGAATCCTCTCTATGAAGTGTATAACAGGAGGTTAGAAATGATCCAAAAAAAATTTCTTCGTGCCCTTAACTTTAGAATGAGAAGCCCAAAACTGTCTTACTCAGAATTATTGGAAAAATATAATATGTTGTCACTGAAAGACCGTCGCACATTGGCTGACTTGAATGTTCTCCGGGGCATCTGCACCTCACAGCTAAACTGCCCCGATCTTCTAGCAAAGATATGTCTGAGAGTACCTATCCGGCCTCAAAGAAGCATGCGTGTTTTTTCGCTAGGCACTACAAGAACCAATGCCGGTAAGAGAGCACCATTGTATCGAATGTGTGATACCTACAATATTTCCTTCACAGATGTAGACATATTTTTTCTTTCCAAACAGTGTTGCAGGCGGTTGTTTATTTTAATTTTAAGAAATTTGTAAGTCATACTTTGCTGTGTAATTGTTTGCTCATAATTACCTACTTAGCCATATTTTGATATAAGTGCGTCTAAAATTTATATTATTTAATTTTTATCTCATTGAGTTTAATAGTTAAAGTAATAGTTAAACTATCAGCAAATTTCACGTAATTTTTTTTTTTCTTGCAAATTACTAAGTATACATAGTATAGATGCTCTGTATTGTTTGTATTATTTTTTTTTTAAGTACCTATCAAGAGATTGTCTTCACGAATTTTATATACCTATTCTACTCCTATCGCATACTAAGCTCTTATCTAGCGGTGAGGAATGGTTAGGAATTAACAAAATTTAATAAGCTAAGTAGTTTACTGTATTTAAGTGCTTGTTGTTAATTCTGTTTTTCCTCCTTTATAAAATAAAAAAAAATAAAAAAATAAATGTTCTAGATTAAGTTATTACCTACTGCATATCCCGCTTTCAATTTGGAAAACCTCTATGTTCACATACCTTGGACTGCAGTCCAGAACACAAACAGATGTATTTTTAAATGGAATTTGTAACGACTGTATTCTGTTTTGTAAACTTACTAAAAAAATAAATAAATAAATGAATGAATGAACGAATAAACGAATGAACGAAAAAACGAAAAAACGAAAAAACGAATAAACAAATAAACAAATAAACAAATAAACAAATAAACAAATAAATAAACAAATAAATAAACAAATAAATAAATAAATAAATAAATAAATAAATAAATAAATAAATAAATAAATAAATAAATAAATAAATAAATAAATAAATAAATAAATAAATAAATAAATAAATAAATAAATAAATAAATAAATAAATAAATAAATAAATAAATAAATAAATAAATAAATAAATAAATAAATAAATAAATAAATAAATAAATAAATAAATAAATAAATAAATAAATAAATAAATAAATAAATAAATAAATAAATAAATAAATAAATAAATAAATAAATAAATAAATAAATAAATAAATAAATAAATAAATAAATAAATAAATAAATAAATAAATAAATAAATAAATAAATAAATAAATAAATAAATAAATAAATAAATAAATAAATAAATAAATAAATAAATAAATAAATAAATAAATAAATAAATAAATAAATAAATAAATAAATAAATAAATAAATAAATAAATAAATAAATAAATAAATAAATAAATAAATAAATAAATAAATAAATAAATAAATAAATAAATAAATAAATAAATAAATAAATAAATAAATAAATAAATAAATAAATAAATAAATAAATAAATAAATAAATAAATAAATAAATAAATAAATAAATAAATAAATAAATAAATGTTTAGGTCTAGCGGGTTGCTTTGTTACTGGTGTCCGCAGATGTTGGGCTGCTGGCAGGCGTGCGCGCAGGGCCGGTGCAGGCGGCCCTGCCGGCACTCGCCGCAGCTGCCGGCGCAGTCGTGCCCGCACTCCAGTAGCTTGCGGCACGGCGCCCGGCAGTGGGGTAGCAGCAACTCTTTCTGTTGATCTATAGGATTGATCTCACATCATTGTGAAGACACATCACGTTGATGTCACATCACACAAAGTGGCTTGTCAAGCAAACAATTTATAATTTTGATGGCTGGCTCAATTAGGTGTTCTGATTATTTAAGATAATTATACTTACATAAAATATGTATGTATAAGAACCTGTGAGTGAGCGCTATACTAATAGTCATTCCACAATTAAACAAGTGTGTTGATTGTAAATTGTACCTACATGTTGCGTTATAATTATTATGTTATTTTGAATTGTAGTATTGAATCCGAATTATTGTAAAATGAAGTGTAAATTATAATTACGAATAAAGATGTCTATGTCTATGTCACATCATGTTGATATCACATCATGTTGATATCACATCATGTTGATATCACATCATGTTGATATCACATCATGTTGATATCACATCATGTTGATATCACATCATGTTGATATCACATCATGTTGATGTCACATCATATTGATGTCACATCACGTTCAAGTCACTGTCCGAAAGGGACAGTCTACTAAGGCCGCTCCTGGGCAATTCCCAAACAAACTTAGTTTGGTTCATATTTACAAACGACATGCCTGATCGAAAGAGGGTACATATCGAGGTATGGTAGAGTTAAACCGAGTGGCGGGTTTCCTCACGATGTTTTCCTTCACAGCTAGCGTGTGGTATTGAGAGTACAAATACGTAGGCACAGGCAAGTACTGGGGATCGCACCATCTCTCGCATGCGAGTCCATTGTTCCACCCACAGAACTACCACCACAAAGGGCTGCAGCGCCGAAGAAAAGAAGTGCGATGAATCGGGATTGAGAGATGGCGATTTTACCGTCAACGTAAGATTTGTAGATATTGCAAGGCAGCTTGACGCGGTGGCCGCACGGCGACAGAAACTCGTGGGGCACGAGCTCGACGCAGCGCGCGGGCTGGCAGGGCTGCGCGCAGCGGCCGCGGCACGCGTGCCCGCACGGGAGCGTGCGCTGGCACGCGTGCGTGCAGAGCTCGCGCGTCGCCTCTGCCCTGCACTCCGTCCTCACCTCGTGCCCGCATGATGCTATTGTCTTCATCACCTGAAGGGCATATCGCGTTCTGAGGTGTAGCCCTTCACACACAGCAGCTATAATGTATATTAATGTACATTACATCCCGGGATGTATAGCTTCAAATTATCGTAATGTATCACACACACAACAGGTAATGTAATGTATCTTTCCCTCCATTTCATTGGCATACGTCCCGATTGACACACTCTCCAGCTGCTAAAGTGTTATAAAGGGTGTTCTTATTTTTAATGTTATAATACTATGGACCCGTCGAGTTACTTACTATTAGATCTACTAGATAGTTCATCAGAAGATGATTCGGATTGTGATTTTGACGCGCGTATTGCCACATGTGCCAAAACAGAACGATGTGGATTGAAGATCACATAAAGTATAAGGAAATTTCCGGAGAGTTTAAAATATTTGATGAATTATCTGACGGAAAATTTTGTGATTATTTCCGGGAGTCAAGATCAACCTTTTCCGAATTCAACTGTCAACAGACTGATTGACTGAGTGACTAAAACAGACTGTACTGTGTGTGTTTCTGTCTATCACAGAAACTTTTTGAACATCCTTTTCGAAGAGCGATATACGGAAATGTATTGAGATGTATTAAGATGTATCGAAATATAAATGTATATTTTCGTATCGCTCTGTATTTTAAGATTCGAAGATGTAAAAATATACATTATAGCTGTCGTGTGTGGTCTCCTGACGATTTCTATGGAAAGATGTAATGAGATGTATCGGGCTATAATGTACATCTTAACATTATAGCTGTTGTGTGTGAAGCCCTTCAAGCGCTTGAAATAGCAAGTCCGCTCCGTTATAATACTATGGAAGTAACTAAACGAAACAAACTTAGCAGTTGCAACGACAGTGGTCTCCCTGGGCGCATTGCTGAGACGCAGGCGACGCAGTACGGCGCAGCACAGCGCAGGTTTTGTAAGGCATGGAATGTCATTGAGCTACGTATGCTGCGGCGCAGGTACGTGCGACGCAGACATATGGTAATTTTCTATGTGTGTGCATTCGTGGCAATTTAAATAAATGTTTTCTTTTTTTCATATGTCTGCCCTGCTCTGCGTCTCGTTGTAGTGCCGGCACAGATTTTTGCGCGACGCGTGCACGTTGAGGCGTGTTTACTAACAATTTTGTTGTAACGACAGAACATTTAATTTAATTAGTTCGCTGTGTACCTTGTTTGTATGATACAAATCATCCAGACTATTGAAAAAAGACATTGAAAGAGATTATGGGTAAGAATTGCCAAGGAATGGAGCGAATAGTTGCATCACAGCATGTGGTGGGGACCTATGTCTGCCTCAACTGCCCTGCCCTGTACTGAACTGTGCTGAAATGTGCTGTGTCGCCTGCGTCTCAGCATGCGCCCAGCCTAATTCTTTTTACTGCATATGCTGCAGAGCCGTGTGCGAATTTCACAATATGTGAACCGGTTTGTAGTTTTGCATCGATTGTGATGCCTTAAAATACGGTATCTTCTACGAATTTCAGCTTTATATTTCTATTTGCGCGGCTTTAGTAAAATAAGTAAAATTCAATTGCACAATCTGTCTGTGTGTCAAATTTATTTTTTCACCTGATAAATATGGAACCCTTTACAGTTGCAACATTTTCAAATATTTTACTTTTCTTTGAAACAAATTTTATGCTTTTAAAATTTTACATACTTAACCTAACATTTAAGGCTTATCCTGAAAGTCAGCGTCGGCAGTAGAGCATGTTCCTTGACAACATTAGGCTGAGCATGAGGCCCATTGCCAAATTTTATTGCTAGTTTTTGAGACTACCAACATAAAGACAATTAATTTTTCTGTATCACTTCAGCAGGTAGTGAGATCATACCTGTTCCTTGCAGTCGCCACACGGCTCCGAACACTTTTTCTTGCAGAAGTGTCCGCAGTTCATGGTGCGGGCGCAGTTCTTACGGCATGGCAGCGAGTCTACATCCATGAGGCATGGCACGCGCTCCGAGTGCCGGCATTTCGACCGCTTCTTCATCACCTGGAGTGCAAACACAAAGTGGCGGATTAGCCCCATAGCAGCAGCAAATGCTACAGACCCCGCGCGTTTGAGGGCCCAGCGCATCATCACTTTCCGACCGTAAAAAATATCGATTTGCACATCTGCGCATTCATTTGTCTCTCATGATCCAACTGCAGTGGTTAACCCTTAAACGCATGACTTTTATTTTTTACAAAAAATTATAAAAATATTGCTTTTTAGGTAGGGTAAGTACTTGGAAAAATATTAAAAAAAAACATGAACATATTTTTTTTTTTAATATTTTAATATATTTTAATTATTTACATTTTTCATCATGTAGGATATATCCTACAGTTACTGTATGCATTCTACAATAATTAAAGTAGGTAAAACTTTTCACTTATATTATTTTTATTTATTATGATACTCTCTGAAACAATTATTGCGCTTATTATAACATAGTGATACATGACACTTTTCACAAGTAGATTGTGTAAAACCTGTACATTTTGGCATTTTGCACCTATTGCTTTTCTCACAAAATATTGGCCAGTGAGCCACTTGGTCAAGCCTAACATCTTTCACAGGTGCCACCTGTGATGCACTTTTAGGACGCTTCTTCGCCTGTATTTCGTTTTCCAAGGACTGGCCTTCCTCTTTTAGTCTCCTTGGTGGTTTTGCCAAAAAGACAAAGAGTTTCAGCTATCTCCAGGCGAAAAACACCCAAATTACAAAGTTTGTCGCTGAAGCAATCTGGCTTTGTCGCCGTAATTTTTTTGTAAGCAAGCCAAGAGTTGATCATGGCAAGATCCAGTAAATGGTGGAATAAACGCATATAGGTACCATTTTCTATTTTTTGTACTTATGTGGTATCTTCCTATATAACTATCCAGAAGGTTCACTCCACCCATGTGAGAGTTGTAATCTTTGACAACTTGTGGACATGTAATCTGTACTGATTCTTTTTTTGACTTGTCATATCTGTTTATTGTCTATACTGGCTCTGCTCCTACGTAGGTAGAAAGCAAGGTCACAATTTTGTTGTCTTTCCACATGACCACTGAGATGTCGGTGCCATCATGAGTGGTCATGTGTTCCTCAAAAGTTCCCCTTGCTATTGTTTTTTTCATGAAGGACTTTTGATCTGGGAATTTGTTATTAGGCAGTCTATTGGTTTGAACAGTACCAAGAAAATTATTTTTTTCTTTATGAAGGAATCAGGCCAGGGGGATAGATATAGTAGTTATCAAAATAAATTATGTGGTTCATATTACGTGGCACCAATCTGACCAGTCTCACCACTACATTACCTGTCACACCTAGGTCAGGTTCATTTGCTTGTGGGGTGTTGTTTGTTTCGCCAACGTATATCTCAAATTTATGAGCAAAGCCATAAAGGCTGCACAGTAAGTATAACTTGAACCCCCACTTGTGGGGCTTCTTAGGAAGGTATTGCTTCAAGTAATGTGCAATTTTTGTTGCACACATTTGCTCATCTATTGCTAATCGTTGTTTAAGTGGGAAAAGCGAGAATCTAGTGTTCAGATAATCAACAACTGGTCTAATTTTATGTAATTTGTCGTGGCGAGGATGGTCAGATGGTAGCATTGAAGCATTATCATTGAAGTGTAACAAACTTTTCAGTTTTTCAAATCTGTTCAGAGTCATACAAAAGCTGACAGGTGCAAAACCATATCTTGTTGACCAATATGATCTTATGTTGGGATATTTTATTACAGACATATAGTACAGGAAACGTATATAATTTCTTAGCTCTGTGATAGTGGTGCAAAAACTGGTATTGGGGTCTTTTTGAACTGCATACAAATTTGTTTCTTTAACAATTTTGAGCGATATCTCATCTGTCACAAAGAATTTAAAAAAATCGTATTTTGTTGTTAGAGAATTTAGCTCCAAACCATAATGTACCTTTCCCAAAAAATGCACATCACCTTCAGGTACATTTATGCCTTTTTTCTTCCACAATAAACCTCTCAAAGCTTGCCGACGAGTCTGAGCATTACAGGATACATTTGAGTTACATAATATCTCAGATTCTTGAAGGTCTGTTACCAGCGGAGGATCTTCAACATTAGCACTGGAAGATGGTACATCTTCAGAAGGCAGCTCCAAAGATGAAGCGACGTCATCCTCTATGATTGGAGAATCCTCTTCATTTCCTTGCTCAAGATCATAAAGTATTTCCGATCTATCTCTGTAGAAGTGGACTTCATCATCAATATCTCCATTTTCGATCGATTCATTTCCATCATCAGACTCATTGCAGTCTAAATATTCAATAAAACTCGCTATCTGGTCATTAGAACCAATCCACCTCCGATTATCCATCTGCAAAAGTATTTAACTTAGTTTCAATAGTTTTCTCCTAAATGCATACTGTAGGATATAAACTACAAGGGAAAAAACGGATAATTTGGCAATTTACCGACGTCATTCGGCACATTTCTTACTTTTTCTTAGTTTTCTAGATAGTAACCCACTAAATATACAATATTTATCATAACTTACCTTGAAAAAAGAAATCAAATCTGCTTTGAAAAACTGCTCACCGAACTAATTTGTATTCACCTACGCGCGGAAATTTTAAATCTGTCTTCATATTCAAATAAAAGTAGTGTTCAGGGCTACCAACCCCGAAAAAACAAAAAGAGGGCTTGTTTTCTTATAATTAATCTGTGTAGATTAAGTTTATTTTTTTAATTTGCCATGGTTGTTTTCATACAGCCAAAAAAAATTTATGTAGTCTGCATCCTACAATCATTGTCGGCGCAACTACTCTCTACGACTTGAGAGCCATCTGTTGGAGACTCATGGCGGTGCAACATGGATCGCCATCTATGATCGAAAATAAGAATTAAAAATACCCCCACCTATCGCTGGGGATCTACTCGCTTGTCTGTTACCATTCTAACGTACCTTTAACGAATTTCTAACGTCTATTGAAATAAAACTAATTTGCAAAAACCGAATAAAATAAATTAATGAAGGAGCCCCGAAAACCCCCTCATACTGCACATATTGATCCTGCGGCCGGATCTGACGAAGAGAACTTCATTTGAGAGAAGATTCACGGCGAAGAGAATTCTTCATTTGAGAGAAGATTCGACTCGTCTACACGTCGTGATACCTCCGCGTCAGCCATCGTGAACCATCAGCAGCTTAACGGTCAGGTTTTCCTTCCCGTCTACTCCTTCCCTCCTTACGATTCGTGTTAAAACCGTGTCTTTTGTGCAAATTCTAGTTCGAGTCTTTGTGCCGTGTGATTGCCGTTCCAGTCCCACGTATCCGTAAGTGCCTTCCCCTATTCTTACACGTAGGCCTTTGTAATGATGAATAGTGGTGAGGAATTATTGGGAGTGCCTTTAGCACAAGGTGGAAGTTCTGTTTCTCCCTCAAAACGACGTAATGACCTTTCTGACCTCAGGAGGCAACGCGGTAATTTGAGAGGTAGATTGACTCATTTCACGAAATACTTAGATTCATTCGAAAATGTCAGCCCATCTAAACTACAAATAAAACAAATAAAGTTTAGAATGCAGGCCGCGCAAGACATTTTTCATAATTTCAATAAAATCGAAAGCGAAATAGAACTTTGTTCTCTAGAGTCTGAGTCAGATTCTAATATTGATTACGTAGAATCTTTTGAGTCATTGTACTTCAGCGCTTTGGCAACTGCTGAAAGTTTAGTCGAAAGTGGGGAGACTGAGGACAGTTCCAACCATGCGAAATCTAGTTCTACTGGTTCTAACGGTTTACCGCGCGTTCATGTTAAACTACCCGAAATTAAACTGCCATTGTTCGATGGATTGTATGACCATTGGCTCGAGTATAGGAATTCGTATGTCACTATGATCCATAAACGTTCAGATTTAGACGCGATACATAAGTTCCATTATTTGCGTTCTTCACTCAGTGGCAGTGCATTGCAAGTGATAAGTGCATTAGAGTTTACAGCCGATAACTACCTTCACGCATGGGAGTTACTAGAGAATAGATTTCATAATACTCGACTTCTTGTTCACAATCATATAAAATCTTTGTTTTCCATTTCAAGCCTAAAACAAGAATCACCTATGCAACTTAGAAAACTTATAGACATAATTTTGCGAAATCTCCGTGCTCTAAAAACGTTAGACGAGCCCACCGAATCTTGGGACACGTTGATTATTTATTTAATTGTTTCGAAACTCGATATTGCTACCGAGCGCGATTGGGAAAGTCACAAAGGTTCTATTCTCGTTGATTCTTGTCAAAAGTTGAAACTGGAGGATTTGCTTTCATTTCTTCGTAACAAAGCGGATATGTTGGAGATGATAACCGCGAGTCATCATAATAAGTTGCAAAACAAACCTATAATAAACGAAAAGGCTGTTCAACACAAAAGCAATGCGCCAGTGCATAGCTATGTCTCGACCAACAACACCGGTTTGAAAAGCAAACCATCTTACAACAAAAACTGTCCTTTATGTAGCGGTAATCATGCACTTTATACGTGTTACAATTTTTTAAATTTGTCCGTCCTCGATAGGTCGAAATTCGTTGACGAAAAACAATTGTGCCGCAATTGTTTACGTTCAGGTCATCCACTTGCAGATTGTATGTTTGGTCCCTGCAAGCAATGTCAGGGCAAGCACAATAGTTTACTCCACATAACTAGTTTTGCTAACAACAATCATGCGTGTGTGCGTAGCGAGCGCACAGCTGATCCGTCTCCCGTTGCTCCATCCACCGCGCTACACTCGTTATCAGTAGATTCTTATCATGCGGATATAAATAAAACCAGCAGCAGCGGCGATACACGCGACCAGCCGGGTTCTTTGCAACCTGTGTTGTTATGCACGGCTTTGGTGGATATAATGGACGACCATAAGCGATTTTATACAGCCCGAGCGCTATTAGATAACGGCAGTCAACACTGTTTTATCTCGGAAACATTAAGAAAGCGATTAAATGTGCCTCTTATACAGTCCACTTTTCAGATTTCAGGTGTCGCACAATCGGTGACGCACTCAAATCACTCATGCGAAATAACTATGCGATCTAAATTAAACGATTACTCAGCAACTGCTCAATGTATTGTCTTGCAGCGCATAACAACCAGTTTGCCCACGACAAGCATTGACGCCGAGCTTATACGACTTCCGAACAATGTTCAACTGGCAGACCCAACATTTTTCGCCAAATCAGAAATCGATTTGCTGATTGGCGCAGATTTGTTTTGGGATCTATTAGACGAAGGCCGGATTCGGTTACAAAACGGGCCATATCTACAAAATTCGAAGTTAGGTTGGTTAATTTCCGGTCCTATATACGATTACACTCGGAACTTGCGCATCAATCAAGTCCAGTGCCACTTTACCCAAGCTCTAGATGAGCAACTTAAGCGTTTTTGGGAGATAGAAGAGATACCTCAGTTAGGTAGGCCTCTCACCAACGACGAATGTTTGTGTGAGGAGCTATTTACTAAAACGACTGAACGACTGACTGACGGTAGATTTTCTGTCCGTATTCCACTAAAAGAATCGGCCGAAGCGTTGGGCGATTCTTATTCGATGGCGAAAAATCGGTTTTTATCTCTAGAGCGTAAACTAGAGCGTTTCCCCGAGTATAAACGAATGTACGGTGAGTTCATGCGTGAATACGAGGCTTTAGGTCACATGTCGCGTGTGGATGACCCTGGAAAACCGAATTACTATTTGCCACACCACGGGGTTCTTAGAGAAAGTAGTTCGACTACTAAATTACGCGTAGTTTTTAACGGCAGTGCTGCGACTACATCTCAGAAGTCACTTAACGACATTCAACTGCCGGGACCGGCACTACAAAACGATATATTCGCAATTCTTTTACGTTTTCGGCAATATAAGTATGTTGCCTGTGCCGACGTCGAGAAAATGTTCAGACAGGTTCTGATACAGGCAGACCAAAGGTCCTTGCAGCTGATCCTCTGGCGAGAAAAACCTATAGATCCCCTGCGCGTCTATCAGCTCAATACTGTGACGTACGGGACTGCGTCAGCGCCATACCTAAGTATGCGCTGTATACGGCAGTTAGCGTTGCAGTGTGATGATGACGTCATAGGTCGCGTTATCAGCCAAGATTTCTTTGTGGATGACTTGATAACAGGTGATGACGACCATCAAAATTTACTAGCCATTTGCGAAAAAACACAAAAGGTCCTGCAGTCTGGATGTTTCCCACTTCGTAAGTGGACATTCAACTCTGACGTCACGAATTGTGCTTCGATAGAAATGTTTACTGGCGAACATAAGCAGAACAAAACACTCGGCATAGGCTGGTTCAGTGACAGTGACGAACTTCACTTCACCACAAAAATTTGCGAAATCCAAGATACATCCAAATTAACTAAACGAATGATGTCTATTATATCACAAATATACGACCCGCTAGGTCTTTTATCTCCCGCAGTAATAATCGCGAAAATATTATTACAGAAGTTGTGGCTCAGCAAACAGGATTGGGATTCTGTTGTGTCTCACGAAATTGCTGTAACCTGGAATTACTTCATCAGTACTCTGAAGTGCTTACACGAATTGAAGATTCCACGTCGTGCTACTAGTGATAACGTTCAACACACAGAGCTTCACATCTTCTCAGATGCGTCACAAAATGCATACGGTGCTTGTGCCTACCTGCGCACCTACAACGATGATTCGACGGTCACCGTTAGGTTACTATGCGCAAAAGGCAAGGTTGCCCCCCTAAAATCGATAAGTATACCTCGGCTTGAACTTTGCGCTGCACACGTGGGTGCAAAACTGTATAAAAAGATAATTACTTCGTTAAGATTTTCTTTTACAAACGTTTACTTCTGGACGGACTCGACTATTGTCATGAGCTGGGTGCGCATGTCACCACATCTGCTGAAAACATTCGTGCAAAATCGTGTTACGCAAATAAACGAGCTTACAGGCGATGCAGAATGGTTACATGTTGCTAGCAAGGACAATCCAGCTGACTTGTTGTCCAGAGGTGTCAGCCTTGACTCTTTAATCGGTTGCAATTTATGGTGGAGCGGGCCATCGTATTTACAATGTTATTCTGATTTTTCAGCTGAAAAACGCGACAACTCAGTTGACCTAAACGATTTACCCGAATTAAAATCGCAAACTTGTAGTTTAGTTTGTGCACCGATCGGCAGCCTTTTTCAATTTGAACGTTATTCGTCATTTAATAAACTTAAACGGATAGGTGCATACGTACTACGATTTATATCTAACGTGCGTAGCCGATCGGAGCGCAAGGCGAGACAACAAACCGGTTCGCTATCAGTGGAAGAGCTCAACGCGTCTCAGTTCATGCTAGTTAGATGCGCGCAGATTGATTCGTTTCCGGACGTGTACGCGAATTTGTCGAGTAATTCCCCAATTAAGACAAATAAACTGCAAACGATTCATATATCCGGTAGGCGTGATCGTTGCAAAGACGAACTTTTTTATAAGACCGTTTTGTGTTCCGCGACGATAGGACCGTTTTACGTTTCATTATAAAGCAGTGCCAGAGACTCCAAAGCAGTGCCAGCGTTTGTTCGTCGCGAGACCAGTCCTTAGATTGTTTGACGCGGTTATGTCCTTTAGTGCTATATTAATAGAGCCTAGAACGTAATGAGATCATTGCGACGTCGTCGTCGGCTCCTTGCTCGTTCCGTTCGTTTTGGTCTGTGATACAATAAAGTAACCTTTATGTCTATGAGTATACAGTCGAATATCGTGTAAAACAATTTATTTTTTCCGATGTTTCGTGATTTCGTCTCGTTCGCACTCGTTTGACCGTCCTCTGCGCCTTGCTCGTTCGCATACAATGAAACCAGTTGCGAACGAGGACCGTTTCGAGGACCTGTTTTCGTTCCAGAAAAAACGGTTGCGTTTCGTCGTCGAAAAATCGGACAACGACCCACTCCTAATATCCGGTCTTAATCTGTTCTTAGATGAACACAAAGTGATTAGAGTCGGTGGTAGACTATCGAATTCCTCCAGTTTCAGCTACGATAAGAAACATCCGATGTTGTTGTGTAGTAAACACCATTTTACGAGACTATTAGTGAGACATGAACATTTGCGCTTACTTCATGCCGGTCCACAACTACTCTTGTCAACAATTCGCGAGTGTTGGTGGCTATTGAGGGCAAGAAATCTTGTGAGAAAAATAGTGCATGAGTGTGTAACTTGCACGCGAATCAAAGGCAAAACGTTGACACCTATTATGGGAAATTTGCCAGCCGAGCGTTTGGACGCTGGTTTCCCATTTATACGAACAGGCGTAGACTATGCTGGGCCAATGTACATACTCAATCGGAAGGGCAGAGGAGCCCAACTCACAAAATCGTATGTTTGTTTATTTATTTGTTTTATAACTAGAGCTATGCATTTGGAACTAGTAACCAGTCTCTCCACTGATGATTATATTTTAGCATTAAAACGTTTTATTAGCAGAAGGGGTAAACCTGATGCTATCTATTCCGATAACGGGAAAAATTTCGTAGGGGCTGAAAAAGAATTTCCAGTATTTTTACGCGATAATTCTCAGCAAATAATCGATTTCGCCGTAACTGACGGCATCAAATTTCATTTTATCCCACCATATTCAGCTCATTTTGGGGGCCTGTGGGAGAGTGGGGTAAGGTCATGTAAACATCACCTTAGACGCATAGTAGGCAACGCGAGATTAACGTACGAAGAGTTTAGCACGGTTTTAACACAAATCGAAGCCGTCCTCAATTCCCGTCCTATGTCCCCTCTTTCCACAGACCCAAGCGATTTCACTCCGCTCACTCCTGGTCACTTCCTTATTGGCCGGCCGTTGACTGCTCCTGCCTGCGAAGACCTGTCTGGTGCGACGACTTCACGATTGAACCGTTATCAGCGCATCGAGCAACTTCGCCAGCACTTCTGGCAGCGATGGACCAAGGAGTATGTGTCCGAATTACAAACAAGGACGAAGTGGAAACCGAATAAACAAGACATCGCTATGGACAGCTTGGTACTTATAAAAGATGATCACCTGCCACCTCTGAAGTGGCGATTGGGACGGATAATAAGAACGTTCCCTGGCACAGACGGAGTTTCTCGAGTCGCCGACATCCGTACTGCAACTGGAACTACACGAAGAGCGTTCTCTAAAATCTGCCCATTGCCGCTGCAACCGGAAGACCACAAAATCGAAGACTCCATTGGAAGCGGTTCTTCCAAGGCCGGGGGCATGTCGGCGCAACTACTCTCTACGACTTGAGAGCCATCTGTTGGAGACTCATGGCGGTGCAACATGTATCGCCATCTATGATCGAAAATAAGAATTAAAAATACCCCCACCTATCGCTGGGGATCTACTCGCTTGTCTGTTACCATTCTAACGTACCTTTAACGAATTTCTAACGTCTATTGAAATAAAACTAATTTGCAAAAACCGAATAAAATAAATTAATGAAGGAGCCCCGAAAACCCCCTCATACTGCACAATCATCATGCGTTTAAGTTCATTATCATTCAATGTTGATGCCGTGCTCAAAATGAGTTAAGGGGCGCCGCGAGCCAAAAACATGTTATATATATCATTTTGATGAATATTAATTAGGTACGATTCGGTCAAAGAAAGTAGACATTATTTCTTGCAAAACTCAAATCCAGAAAAGTTTTTTGTTTTATTTAATTATTCAAAACGTACCTACCATTAACTCGATAACCTCAAGTAAACCAAGAACGTCTGTAACTGTGGTTATATACTCTTTGTCTGTAACAATTTGTTACAGGCAGCCTAGCGCCAGTAGAAACTTTGAAATTTTTGTTCGCATTTAGCCCCGTTTTAATGGCGGACATATTTTTGTCTCACTCTTTAATACTACTTACTCTTTCTTTGCTGTCAATGTCAAACTGAAAACATAACAAATATGGCGGAACGCGGCACATATTAGAACGTTTTCTAGTTAAAATTTTTGTGTTTTAAGTTTGTTCAATATCTAGCTGTGTGTATCTTGTTGTACAGTGTTTAGTGATTTTCTTTTAATAATGGCATTGATCGGATGGTGTCGAACTTGTGCCATTTGTAAAATGCAGCCGGTCAAAGGGTACCAAAAGAAAGTTTATGGGTAAATTTCCTAGGGATGAAGACCGGTAAGTATTTCTGGGTACAGTTTTTGTCATCTTGCACAAGAGCAAGATCATAAATTATGTTAAATAACGTAATTAATATACTATGAGAAAAATACTCAATGTTTCAATGTCATAGTGATGTGCCATACACATATTCAATATCGATAAAAAATATCTGATAAGTACCTTGGTCAGAATTACTACTCAGTGTATGACGGGTGAATTGCTGTAAGCCATAACAATGTTTCAACGATGCACTATTAGTGGCTGCATTGAATGTTGTTTTTTTTTTAGATGCAGACAATGGGTGAAAATTGTGGAAGATCTTATATCGTATATCCCCATCGAAAAACTCCACCAACATAAATATGTTTGTAGAGATCATTTCCGGCCGAAAGATTTTTACAACTATTTTAAAAGGAAGCCGATTAAAGAAATGGTGAGTTGTGTTATAAACTTATAATGTAACACTTACTACATTTCATGAATAATTATGTAATAAAACACAAAATACGCCTTGCTTTACGTCGAACATTTGAATATATTTTGCTCCGTCATTTAGAACGCAATATTATTATTACGTCTTAATACGTAAATGACATACTTTGATAAACATTTTTTTACAGGGCTGTATCTTCTCTACTTATAAATGCGCCTCCTCTTCCTGATTACTTACTAGCTGAGTTTCCTTACCACGTAGCCACGTCGCATCACTTGAAACTGGTTAGTGATTGGAATTACTAAAATATTTTTTTACTAATTTTTAACTTAAAATATTTTTTTATAAAAATGTATTTGATAGTTACATAGTCAATTATGCAGTTATGTGGTAAACAGGAACAAACTATTTTTTTTTTCGGACTATTCTTGCAATTGTTTATTTTCAGATTCAGCTATACAAAAACCTATTAGTTGTCGAGCTTCACAAAACAACTCTGGTACGTAGACTTTTCATGTATCGCTAAAGTTTTTTGTAACTAGAGTTTGTTTACTTTGATAAATTACAAAGTGTTATCATTTTCAGCACCTTGTACAGCAGCCAAAATATCAGCTGTTGCTATTGGTCCAGTAGGGTTTGACCACAATTATTGTGGCCTGGAATCTCAGCATATTTATCGGAACTATCCCGGTAAGTAGCATAGTTTACCAACAAATTAATAATCAATAACGACTCAACTTAACTTTTTTTGACGATTTCAGCACCTGAATCCAAACCACCGATTGATGAAGTTCGCTCAGATTGGACACCTCTAAGGAAAAACCAAATAGCTGCACCAAGTGGACGTCCCTAATGCACAGACAAGTTGTTATGTTGGTAGCACTTTTGACATTGCATTTTTGGTCTATTGGTTGGTATTGCTAACGGGGCTAAACTCATTACAAAAGCATATAGGGAGGTCCCGTCTCTTATTTATATGCTCTGTGGTTACAGGCCCCACACTGACACATGCACTTCCTTTATCCTCGGTAGTAGAATATCAAGACAAAGACTCTAGTTGTTAAACTAAGCCTATCAAGGTGCGGACGATTCCGCCATGCTGTCACGACCTCTCACCGTAAAACCTCACCTTCATTTACCAGACCTTCATGTGTTTTGTACCTCAACTGTGCAGTCGTCGCAGGTTTCGTGGCACCTCTTGTTGCACTGATGGTCACCGCGGTCGCCCATCAGGTCGGCTTTGCAACCCTTCTTGGCCTTGGCACAAGGTTTCTCGCACTTGTACTAGAAAGGACACAATTACATAATAATCAGACCAGCAGTGGACAGAGACGAGCTGATTATTTGTGTAGATGACACTTCGAGAATTAATTTCTACGGAAAGAATTTACATTCTGTTTGCTGAATGTCAAATTACTATGATAGCCGCTGCCTTCGGAAAACAACTCCACACAGACTGTCTTTTCTAAAATCATTTTAAACTTAATACATCAGAGCCTATATCACAGAACATAAAAAAAAGAGTAGAAGTCGTAAGTGGGCGGTGCCCGCGTGCCTCACATTAGCAACGTATTGCTTATGCGTCGTCTATGTTTGCCTTACTTATTTTATAATTTGTCGATAGGTTCTCTCCATCGACAGACTAGAAATCGCATTATCTGAGGTCCCAACCTTGGCTGAGTAACAACATAGACGATCCATGTTTTTCGATTTTTGACTTTATGGCCTATCACATAAAACTTCTCGACGGTCAGATGCGGTGGTAGGTCTGTCTAGTGTAGAGTAGCGGTACTACAAAACAAAGAGTTCTACAAAACAGAGAGGTCTAGTATCAAACTTAAATTCATTATTATCCTTTGATTGTGCATAAATAAAAGGTTTGTATTTTATTTGGAACTTTAGGATGACGGAGACCTTTTTAGCATTGTCTTTGTTTACCAACGGCTTTGCATTCACAGTGTGCGTTTGGTTTATATGTGTGAGTTTGGTAACACAGGCTTTCATACTAAAGGGTCATGTCACTACTTCTACTCTTTTTTATGTTCTGTGAATGATATTAGGTAAGTATGTGATTTTGTTTTGTTTTATTTATTAATCGAATTTTAAGTGTATTCAAATTGTGAGAAAGTAAATTGAATATGAATTTGATGTACATTAACATAGTTTTTGAACAACTGTTTTACAAATACTATTGGACCTGAGTTGTGTGAATTAATTGATTGATTGAGAAATAAACGAACATCTCCAAAGCTGCCTGAAGAGTGGGCGGAAATTAACCTTCGCTTAGGTACTTACTTTATCGTGGTTGGGATCATCGGTTACATGGCACTGGCGGAGACACTGATGGCCACAGCGGTCCACGCGTAACACGCATGGGACGCGGCACTTGACGAACGAATCATCCTGGTAGCACGATTTCTTTGCCTGTAGGTACAAGTCGATTTGGTTGGATTAACGATGGCTCGAAGGATTAAACTGGTAACTAGGCCGCCTGTACGGTTGCCACCGGTTTCGGTATGGCATCTCTATATTATTCCACGCCAGTCCAGTGTCGGACTGTGCCTAAAGGATACTTCTCTGAGGGAGAAGGACGAGTACAACGTTTTTTTGGATTTAAGGTCTTATGTAGTTGCAATAAGTTCGTTATTCCACCGATGTTTACATTCAGGTTTCACTCGGCATCGTCGATCGGTGGCGACTTATACGAGAAAAAGTGGTAGTACCGTGCCTACCAATGCCTACAAATAAATGATTACAGTGCTACACAAGAAATAAGTCTCGCGGATGTACCTGCGCAGATGACCAAATTTTGGATGTGCTGCAAGTTGATCGACTAATCAGATAGTTTCATTTTATGTTAGGCCACGCGCCTTTGTTGCTATTGGTTGATTCAACGTCATCGATGCAGGTGACTATTAGTTTGGCAATATTAGCGTGAACGAAATAGGTAGCGCTACTGCGGCAATCAATTCTGCACGTTAACCGTATCGGTTAAAGATCATGTTGAATGTACTTATAGCTTCGGGTACTTTCGTTACACTTCTTCCTAGTCTGCGCGAACGAAGATTCCCGAAGGGACTTTTATGATGTGTAGTACTGTACCTCGTGTCCACAATGAGGCAGCTTCAGGTCGACGATGGTCGTACACTTTATGGTGGGGTCCGAAGGGTCCAAGTGGCAGTGAACGCGCATCCTGTGCTTGCAGGGCAGAGTCTTCTCAATCAGTATCAAGCACGGCGCGCATTCATCGGCGCACTTCAGCGGACAAACGTGACAGAGTTCGCAAAGTATCCTGTCGAAAAAAGAGGGTGGTTATGGCGCTTATGACTACAAGATTGCACACAGATTTAAATATATGAACATGTTTAGATTTGGTGCAGACAGTATATACAGTTCAGCGTCACCGACACGAGCGTGACCGTTCAGTTTCGTTTACCGTTTAGAAAAAGCGCCAGGTGCGCCTCAAGAAGATTCTACTTCAAAAAAGGAGGATGTGTGCTTACAACCACACGATAAAGTGCAGCCTGAAGACCGTATGGAGTGTACTCCATGGGTCAGTGGCAATAAGTCTAGTACCTATACTAGAATATACTAGACTCGACGGACACGGCCATGTCCACGGACCCGACGTGACAGTTCAGTTCCGGCCAGAGTTCAGAAAAAGCGCGATGTGTACCTAAGACAACACCAGACGTTTTAATTAAAAAAACTGCCTAGTAATTACAATACATTTAATTATATGCAATAAAAAATTGTCTAAATAAAAAACTGCCTGTGACTTGGTCTAGTGGTAACAGACTGGACTGCTAAAACACGGGTCGTAGGTTCGGTCACCTGAGACCGCCAAACTAAATTTGTACAAATGGCCTTGGTCTGGGTGTATTTCCATGTTTGCGATGTGCTTGCCTGGTTACCATAGCACAAGGTATCCTAGTTTGGGACCAGGACAAGCTATTGTTTTCTGAGGATGTCTTACTAGTATCAACAAAAAATAAAGAAATAACTTTTACTTCCTGAATTATTATTAATACTAACCACATCTCTTTAACACTACGCCCACTGTTCTGTCACGGTCTCTGACCATCCACAATCAAATCAAAGTATTTTATTCAAAAGTACAAAGAAATTTATGGACCCTCAGCCGACCTGATCACATTGTTCAAGCCTTCTAGTACCTAGTTTCTCAGGTGTTGGGCACAACACTGGCGCAGAAAAACTACTGCGTCTTTCCGAAATTAAAGAGGGCTTACCTTACACATTACGGGACAAACGACTTGCACATGGCAGCGATCGTAGGTACCCGTGTACCTACCTGTTTCTGGTTCTAAGGGCTTAACTTTCACGGGGCAAACGTCTTGCACTTAGCAGCAATCGTACCCGTGCAACCGGTTACTGTACCAAGAGCTTACCTTTCACATTTCACGGGGCAAACGATTTGGACGTGGCCGCGATCGTACCCGTGACAAATCAACGGACAAAGATGGCCACAGGGCAGGTTGTACGTGCATTTCAACAAGCATCCGCCTTCGGGAACTTTTTGGAAATCCGAGGCGTTCGCAATCTGTGGTACAAAATAATATTTGTATATTAATTACTTACTCCGCTGGCTCAGCGAACTGTAGTGGGTCATGGCCTGCGACACAAGAAGTCGCCACTTGACTCTGTCCTGCGCGGTCTTTTGCCAGTTTGACTCGCGACGCTCATAATTGGTTATAGTATAATAAACGGCTCAACGATTATTTATTAGGTTAAATGTAAATTACCTTAATTTACAATATTTTACAGAATACAATGATCGCGATTAGACCCGTTTAATATATAACTACGTATGGGCGTCGCGTGTCAAATTTATTAAAAAAATGCAATAATATTATAATATAACAAACTTAATGTATTTTTCATTTTGGTGGGTACAATAATTAAAAAATTGTTTATTATGAAAGTAATGGTTAAGTACATGGTATAGGTTAGATAATCCAATTTTCCTTCCAGGTAGAAAATGTGTGTGTCATGTTGGAGTTTTTTTTAATTATTTTCCTCTCACACGCACACGTGTAGTTTTTTCTGTAAAAATTATATCTACCAGGAATAACGTTTTTTTTTTATAATAGCAAGACTGCTTGTTTTTTGCATCGAATTGAAAAACACACTTAACACAGAGTTCTAATCTTACATTTTTTAAGGGCATGTGTTGTGGTACGCTAGACCCTTCAAACTACTCCTTCTAGATCGATACTACTCGTATTCGATGCAAATCTACCTACACGCACTTTCGGAGACTTCCACTAAAATTCGGAGTTCATTATGTATGACCATATAACATCCCCTACGTTCCTACGTGTTAATACTTGGGTTCATTGACGAACTCAGAATAATAATTGTAGTTCCATGTAAGGTCACCCGGGGCGAAAGCAACTATGGGGCTAAAGTGACTAATTGATTATACTCACAATCTAATGATTTTTGTAAAACGTGCCATCTGTTGAAGAGTAGAGCAATTATTACTTTTTTTTATAAAGTCTAGATGGAGCTTTTAAGTCGCTAACTGTTGTACTGACTGACAAAGCATTTTTTGACAACCGCCATGGTTTTGTGCCATAAAAAATATTTCACGTTATTTACAGCCAAATTGAAAGTTCATCCTAATATAAAGATAAAACGTAAGTGCTTTTGGTATATTTGGTTAAAGGCTAACGGCCGAATACTCAAACGACAGTCAAATCGATCACTCAGTTGAAGGGCATTCAAATTTGAACATCTGTTAAATATTGAGTGGTATACACAAACGTCATTCAAACAATTTTAGACCGTGATCAGCTGAGAAGCCGTCAAATAAACAACAAGTCTGTTTTCATTGACAAAATATTTAAACTTACGTTGTGTATCCGATTTACGCAGAATTTGTTAGATCAATTTTAATTTTTGTGATGAAATATGAAGTTTTTTTATAAAAATAAAATAAATCGTAATATGATTTATGAAACAAACATTATTATTACCTCGTTTTGTACAAAGCAAAATGTTTAATGTTGTAATAATAATATCTTATATCGTCGTAGAATGAAACGTTAGGGCTATCTCACCAATGACATTTGAAAAGTCTACCACAGTAAAAACATTGCGATATTGCGGTTTTTTAAAGCTTTTCCTTGATAAATACTAATATAAACAAGAATTGAATGAGAATTATTATTATGCGTTATTATGACAGTAGCATAATATTAATAACGCAGGGTTATTAAAATTTGGTCCACTGGCTGTATGGATCTATTACTCCTTGTAACTGGTTGGATTGTATGTCAAACAAAAGACAGACAGACTCCAACTATAATACCGTCTCTTTCGACAGCCGGAACCGCGCATGGAAGTCTTTTTCATTATAATACTCGAAAGCATTTAACTTTGCCTCATTTCTTCGAGGCACATTAGGCCCTTCCTCATCCGACAAAGAGATAAGGACATTGTTTTTCACTTAAGTTCACTGATTATTGAAACTTTTTTACAATTTGAATGACCTCGCGACCACTTTCAATTGTAACGCTTACTCAGCTCGATTTGACAGCCTATTTGACAGCTAATCGCGCTAAGTTGCGTTTGAGTATACGAATTTTTCGCTGAGTGATGTTTAACTGCCAGTTATTTTGTGTTCCACTTAAATTTAACAGAAGCTTTTAACTAACGTTTGTGTATACGAATTTTGTGTTTAACGGCTTGTCAATTATTTAAGATGCCTTTAAATATTTGAATGACGTTCGAGTATTCGGCCGTAAGTCTTTTAATTACCATTTTATTGACATAGTTACATTAACCTCAAATTTTTGTGCAGATGGGTAATTGCAATTATTTTTGCAGTTGCAATAGCCCCATTGTGGCATTGTATTTGTATGAAAAAATCAAATCACTAGTGAAGTCCCGTCTCGATATTTCAAGAAGTGAAGTTCACTATCTATTTGCATAAAATATTTACCTTGGTATCTGTGACGTATTTTTTTTTTACTTATATTGTTTATGTTAATATTTTAATTGTGTTTATTTACATAGAAAGCTTAATAATACGTGTCATTGAAAGGCAGATTAGGCGTGCACAAAATACATTCAAACTATAAAACTATGAAAGCCTTTAGATAAAGTTACAATTTTGTTATTAATTTAAAAGACAAATACCAAAATTTTGTTACCTTTTTCAGATGGTTCGGAACTATAAAAGAAAGAAGGAGAAAGCTTTTACTCGAGATATGCTGCTTGAAGCTGTAAAACTAGTGAAGCAAAAAAAGTTAAACAGTTATGCTGCTGCGAAACGATTTAATATTCCTCAGTCAGCAATTATATCTCATGTATATGCTACGCGTGGACAAAAACAGATAAACCCTGGAAAAGATACTGTATTTTCAAGATCATTTGAGCAAGAAATATCTTCCTATTTGAAAATAATGGAAAAAAACGGATTTGCTTTGACGAAAAAAGAAGTGAAGGCATTAGTGTCAGAATACGTTAAAAGAAATGGTATAAGCACGCCATTCAAAGAAGATATACCAGGTGATGAATGGCTTCGAGGTTTTCGCAAAAGAAATTGTTTATCAATAAAAAAACCGCAGTCAGTTGAAATGGCCCGTAAACGGGCATGCAATCCGTATGAATATTTCGATTTATTAGAAGATGTTTTGAACGATCTTGATCTTACTGTAAAACCTGAAAGGATATATAACCTTGACGAGACCAGTTTCTGCAATGATCCATCCAAAACCCGAGTCATTGGTGAAAAAGGGGTCCTTCAAATTTTTAATAAGAACGAGTTTAGTCTGAAAGATATTGGATCTGACGGGAACTGTAGAGAGGTGAAGGTAACAGAACATAAGGAAGAACTAGTGATTGAAGGAAATCCGACTAAAGTAGATGTGGTTGGATCAAAGATTGAACAGAAAATTAACGAAGGAACAATGGGTATAACAGATAAAAATGAAGGGATAAATACTATAATAAGGAAAAAAGAAAATCTAGAGCGAAGAGTCTATAAGAAACAAGAGCCGGGATATTTTTCCACCGCACAAAAACAAGAAGAGAAGAACTTTGAAGTGAAAAAGGAAATAGGATAGCTTAAGACGTATGAAAAAAAGCAGCAACAATTTGTGTTTGGAAACAACAACGAATCACCAAAAATAGATCTTAATCAAAAACTGCAACACTGACAAAAGGCTAATACATATAATCGAAACAACCTAGAAAAGGCAGAAACACAAAATATCATAAATGAGTCATTTCAGACACTTCTATTAGAAAAAATTGCTCGTAATGATCTACCCAAAACAAAAAAAAGGCGTGTAACTAAAGGGGCCGAAATCTTAACATACAAAGAAGTAATTGAAAAAATGGAAAGAGACCAGGAAGAAAAAAAAAGGGAAACAGAAATGAAAAAAAATAGAAGAAACGTAAAAAAGGAGAATTTGGGGAAAAAAGGAGAAGTTGTTGATCGAGGAGAACAAGAAGCGAAAAAAGGGAAAAAAAGAGAAACATGTCGGACCGAAGAGAAAAATAGTGAAAAAGAATATAGCGAAGAAAAAGAAAATCCGATATGAAACGGAAAGTGATACCAGTGGTTTGTACCAAAGTGACATGTCGTCAGAGAGCGAGGACGCAGAAACTTTTTACAGAAGATTGGTGGAAGATAACTCGATCAATGATTCTATAAATATTGAAGAAGATCTCTAATTTAACAAAAGAAATTGATAAAACATCTAAAAAAGAAACAAAGAAGACGAAAGGAAACCTTTCTGTTGAGCCATGTTTAGAAAAAAGGAAGAAGATTAGTAACAAAACAGAAAGTTTGATAAAAAAAGAAAATCTGTGCATAATTTATAATAAGTTGAAAGACGTACCATCGACGTCAAAAGATGAGTTTGTATTTATGCCAAAAGAAGGAGACTTTTTACTAGCAAAATTTTGCTCTGCTTTGGGAAAGAAAACTTACAAGTATGTTTGCTTGATTGAAGACATTTCTGAAAATAAAGCTGTCGTGAAGGGCATGAAATCTGAGAAACAAAAAAATTCGTTTAAATTGATTAAAAATGACGTATCGATAATAGATTTTACGGATATTATCAAGATGCTACCTCAGCCTGATTGCGTAGGAGAACTTCACATGTTTTTGGAAAACATTGATGTGATAGAAAAATAATTTACTTTTAGCTTCTTATTTTATCGTCTGTTAGACTGAATTATTATAGAATTTACTAAGTAGATACTTAAGTATCGTTCTGTCACGCTCTTTTGTCAGAAATCTGCAGAGACAGAACGATACTTACACATCTGCCCAGTGAATCTCTCAATTCAGAAATCGGCAGTAAGAATTACTGGACTGATCAATTTTATCCTAGGTTTAATCATTACTCACATAATGTGCTATTATTAAATGCCAATATTATTAAGTCAGCTAGACATTAAGCAAAAATGTTGATGTTAATTCCCAAAAAATAACTTTAGCAAGACTGCGTTTTTGTACTTACTTTCACGTTACCTATTATACTTACTGTCTTTAGATGTTTAATTGATTATAAGAAATTTTAAAACCTTTTACTATGAAGATTTATTTTTAAATAAACACAAGATATTGTAATAAATTATGAATCGCATTTTAATTCTTTACCTTAAATCAGACAAATAATTTTTCGGTACTTTCATCGAATTTTTTTTCACGAAGATTTATCGATAAATTTAGTAGTACGTATCTATCACAACACTAGCTAGTATGGGAGACAGTCTCATTCGCCCCATAAAAAAATTAAATTAAATTTTCTGGAAACTAAGCCTTATTCCCAGCACCTAGATACCAATTTCACATACATGTAGTATGAAACTATATATATATATATATATATATATATATATATATATATATATATATATATATATATATATATATATATATTTACATCTGGGTACCGATTCAGCGTCCTTTCATTTCGCATCATTGTGACGTCCACCATTACTAGCAGGTTTAGATCGACTCTGCCGGTGAATATTAGTTACTAAATTACCTGCTATTACAGTGTATTACTTAGTTTTTCCTTAAAGTAATTTATATCGATATACAAATATATGTATACCACCATGCACACTCATAGCTCTGGGAACCCCCTTCCATATTGCGATCCATTTAACACCCGGCAAATATTTTATAAAATTATTTCACATCATCGACTATACCAGCTCCTTCAGAATGCGACGTTGCCATGTTGTGCGTCAATACCTAATTTCCATATTTGTATTATTGTTTGAAAGAATACCTCTTCTTGCTCGATAGGAACGTGGTGTTGCGTTCCTGGTAAGTAAGGCGTCCGAACTCCCGAGGATTCTCAGACCTACATTTGTCCTTAGTTTTTAACACAATGAATTCTCAATTAAATAAGGGGTCGAAACTTTTCTGGATTGTATCTCCTGGATGGGCCACGCTGTTAGCTTATCATCAGGTATGCCTTATGCTTTGCCTATCCAGTTAAATACCAAAATATCCGGATATTGGAATAGAAGTGGATATATGAAGGTAACTGTAAGTAGGAAATATGCTAAGTGACCGTTTAAGAAAGAATGTTTAAATCAATGTGTATGAATGCTACACCGGTATTTTCTTATAACATAGGTGTATTGCGCGATTTCATTACCGTATACGAAAGTCATATGTGACCAGTCATAATGTCAAGTGACCGTCTTCTTTTTGACTTGAAATTTATTTATTTTAATAATTGAAGACCGTCAATTTTCTTAAAATTGCTCGGTATGAGGGTTATTTGAAATGTTGGGCAGGGTAAAAAAACAAACGGGCGGTTGGTATTGACCTCACCAGGAGAGCTGATAAAATACGGCGGAGAGAAGTTGCATAAGCTGGTCTGGGAACTATTTGTTCGCATGTGGGAGCAGGAGCGCGCTCCGGATACCTTTAAAGAATCGCGCATAAATGCTCTCTACAAGAACAAAGGTGACCGATCTGACTGCAACGCTTATCGCGGTATTTCGTTTCTTTCTGCCCCCGGAAAGGTCTTTGCTACAGTTCTCTTAAACCGCCTAAAGAACTTGTCTGTTAAGATTCTGCCAGAAATCCAGTTTGGCTTCCGACCTTCAAGTTTATAATTTAAAAAAAAATATTCCGGCAATTATTGTTTTTAAAATAATAAAACAGACATTTCATAACTTTTGAACTCTCTATAATGTATTTCGGACGGAGATAGAGGATTAATAATTTTTAAAAACGAAAGGTTTTTTGTCTTTTATCTTACTAAAAGATCACGATACATTTATTTTAAAATTTGTGTAATGATATTCTTTTTGATGCACTAACCCGTGCTAAGGACAATTTCAAAAACTTACTTAGTGGCTAAAAATTCCATACGTAATACAGAGAACATTGTAAAGAGGTTCGAAATTTCACTGGTGCCGATGAGTCGCCCATTAGCTCAGTTGGAAAGAGCGCTGGCACGGATATCCAGAGGTCTCGGGTTCGAATCCCGGCATGAGTGGAATTTTTAGCCTCTAAATAGGATTTACAAATGTTATTATTTAAATAAGGGCCGGATCACATTTTTCAGTAACACAAAGAGTACACTTTGTAATTATATAACACTTTTCAAGGCGACTCTGTGATTTGTTATGTATAGTCTTAAACTTTAAGTAAACATAGACCAATTACTTATTCCGAATAACATTAATTTTTAATTTACTTAAGTGTTGTCCCGGAAAAAAATATTGTCGTAAGTAAAATTTTCTGAATTAAGCTCATACCAACCCTCAATTAGTTTTCGAATTGTCTCATAGGTAATCCGCGAAATTTCTTCAATTAGCCGCTTAACAGTGGCCACATTATTTTCGTTGACGGCAGTTGAAGGCGTCATGTAAAGAAACTCCACCTCTCTAAAATTCAGCAAACCATCGCCTTACGGTGCTCAAACATGGTGCTTCTCTTCCAAAAGCATTTTGAAGATGAGCGGCACTGTTTTGCGGGGAGAGAGAACTTTTTGTGCCTTAATGTATGTGTACGCTACTGCATGTCTACCACTTTGTACCATATGTGACATCTAATTTAATAAGGAACACTATTCCCTAAGATACAGGTTTTGCTTAGTTTAGGGGATAGAAGAGTGACACAGTTTTTAAACTCATGATGTACAGCCTCTGCCTATTTTAAGTGTGTGCGTACCTATACTTTAGTCACTGTTTCTGTAAATTGACTGTATTCGTGTTTTTGCCACATGTACAATAAATAAATTATTATTATTACATATATTAAAATCATAAAAAATCATCGCTCTAACATCCTTTCGACTGAATTCCATTTTCGTTGCGTACGTAGAACTTTGATGTGTGATAAAAAACAATTGACCAATGATTTCCCCCGCCGAATGTCTATTAATACTAAAAACTTTCAAAAAATATAACATTCGAAACTCAAATAGTTCCGATTAGCTAGAAGTGCAAAACTTTTAGTGTGCACCATGTTGTACATGGTACTCGTTTATTTAATAGTTTTAAAATCTCTCATGATAGGCAAGTAGGTTCTTATTACCTCCAAATGGGGCTTGTAGGTGACTAATTAGCGGTCTAGGGTAATAATGTAGCTAGAAAAGCCCTAGGGATAAACATTAAAAGAAACACTTCTTTCTTTCAAAAGTTCGCGTACATCTAACCATCATACTGGCAATATACATCATACATTCAGCATAATGACCAAATAGGTCGCTTGCTATTCAGCCTTGTCTTTGTGTGAGTATAATAGTAATCAATTTTTAATATTGAACGGCGAAGCACAATTTCGTTCTTGAAAAAAACCTAAAACGTTATTTCCTTAATTTTTTAATGAAAAAGGCACGAATAGAAAACTTTTACTTTAAAATGTTTTATTCTTGTAATGCCGGTTTATTTCTACTTACCTCACAATCGAGATGCAAAGCAGAAACGTTAGCTCGGGTGTAAGCATCAATTGCACCCTCGAACTTATCTCGGGCTGCAATAGATGCCGTACTTGGCTACTAATATACTATTAATCATTTAATAGCATTCGTTTAATATAATCGTCATGAGCTTTAAATTAAAATTGAGCTGTTTATGTAAACAGACGCCAGTTGGTTGAATACTGTGATATGCTTCAATGTTTGGCGTCCGTATGTTGTACATATATACGCCATTTCTTCAAAATACGAACGCGTGATACTTAGCAGTGTGAAAATTACGTATCAACTAACGCCCGTTTAGTTGTTTATTCAAGACTATATTCATGTTCCTTAACTTCAACTTAAATGGTTCATTGATTATTATTAAAATATTGGTATTTTTTTATTATTTATTAATATTTATTAGTCTTTTAGTAAAACAGTATTTAGTAACAGGGCCTTTGGCTAAGTCTTTGGTTAACTTACGTTATTGTGACCTTATAAAACACTGCCCATAAATTTTCTTGAAATGATAATAATTTCAATCAACATCTCGTATTGAGTTTGTTGTAGGTATACAGATGAAACAGGATGTGGAACATCTGGTCTTAATCTGGTCCATATATTACTCTACTATATTTTACTGTATTTCAAGTACACTTACATAAATAAACAAAATGCGCTTAGTGCAAAATTGTAAACAAACTTAACGTCTCGTAATTCAAACCAATGCCCCCAATATTATCACCGCGATAAAAATACGGAACTCATTAGTCGTAAGATACAAATCCTTACTGATGATTTTCAGATAAACTTAAAAATTGCGCTTAGTACAAACATAAGTGTTGAGGTGAACAAAATTTTCATTTTACAAAAGAGATGCATTCGTATTTTAAGCGGAGTTAATTCAAACAGGGTGTCATGTCGCGGTCTGTTTTCGAAGTTAGAAATACATACGGTTACAGCGCTCTATATAATCGAATTGTGCAAATTGGTTAGACGTTTTCCAGAGCGATTTCCAATCAGCACTGAAAGGAAATATGGTAGGTTGAGAGAACGATTTAAGCATCATCTCGAAGTTAAGTTCTGTAGAACAACAGCTTACAGTAAAAGTACTAGTCATGTAGCAATTTGCGTTTATAATAAATTACCAACAGATATCAAGCTGCTCCCTGGTGATCGATTCCTCAAAGCTTTGAAACAATATTTACTTATTATGTGTCCATACAGTCTAAATGAATATTACGAAAATTGTAAATAGATTTTTATATGTAACTTGGCTATTATTGTGTCGAAATATTAGTTGACTTCATATTTAATTGATTGATTTACAAATGTTACGAATGTTAATTTCTGAATTTATGTAATATTAGTGTACTTATTTAAGCATTCTAAATATTAATTTAAAATTTCAATAATTTTAAAATTGCTATGCCAATATCGGTAAAATTACATTAGCACTACAATTTTATCCATGTAACATCATAATGTACTGTAATTTATGGCAATAAATGATTGATTGATTGATTGATTGATTGATTGATAACATTTTGTACTGCAAACACATAAATAATATCATATTTATCTAGTCACATTGATTATATATGGACGTCAACAGTCGTAGGATGCAAACCATTAAAGACAATCTGACGTCCGTATATAAAAAAACACAAAACTACCAACTATAACATTATTTCACTGATTCAACTCACAATCCCAACACGATCACTGTGTAAGACATAAAATTTAATTTTCTTTGGCCTCTACCGCGACCACTAAACGTTTCTAATCTATCTAAAGAAGTATAAGTGCACTACAAACTTACTAATAACGAACACAAACTACGCATTCATTTGTGGGAAAATTTCAAAGCGAGCAGCAACATCTTCGGTTCTGAAGTGGAAATATTAAGTTCTCGGGACCATTCATGGACGTCAAATGTTGCTCAGTATGAATAGAACGCGTCAAACCGACATCTGTATATTATAGGTATTGAAACTATTTCTCTTCACGAGCGACACTATATCATCACTCATCAGCTCTATTTGTGATCGGAGCCTAGGTATTAGGTATTTCTTATCGATTGACAGTCAGTGTCTACCTATAGCTAGCAGGAGTACAAACCTAAGTGCCTACCCTACCTACTCCAGGTGCATGAAATAAAGTAGTAAAAACGAGTGAATAGGTCACATTTGAAATTGTAATACAATTTTTAACCTTATTCCCTTGACATAAGTTCCGTAAAGTGTACATATTATTAAAGGCGACTGTACATACATAATCGCGTACCTGTTATCAACTTTAATAAATTCTTTTAATTAATCTTTCAAACCCAAAATAATGATAATAAGTACTAAATATAATAGGTACATATTAAAACGGCATTCAAAAATTTACTCGTCGTTCCTTCAACCTTCTCTTTGAGAACGGCATTTCAGTTACATTAACACAGTCGTCACAAATTAGATCGCACTAAACGGCAACGTCGCAATTCACAGCAACAAGTGACGGGACGCCAAATGAGGCGCACTATGAACTGGCGATTGAAGACAGCAGCGCCACCGATATTGGTTACGAAAATGCGCGGAACTACGGAATTATTCAGTTCAGTCAGAACGGAAGAAAAATGACTTCCAAGTTTATTTTTTTATTTTTAATTATTTGTGGTCAGCAGCGTAAGAGGAGGCGATTGGAACGGGTCTCCTATTTGACTTCCGTATATCGGACGTCAGAAGCAGGTGGACGTCCGATTAAATGTAAAAAAGCCCATAATGGACGCCGAATCTGTAGTAGGATATAAATATATATATATATATATATATATATATATATATATATATATATATATATATACCCTTATTCCAAACGTATAGATTACGATTACAACAAGGTCATTTAACTGATAGTTGCATTAACCTCAAGGTGGGGTAAATGTAACTTTTAGTGCTCTTATTCAACAAGAATGTAAATTATTCAATAACTTAAGCCTATTTTTAACGTACTTTATGTCGGAACTATTCAATGAAAGGCGTGGAATAAAGTAAGTTCATTTAAACAACCATCCTAATTAGGTAGCTAATGGTAGAAGAAGACAAAGTACCAATTTATAAATTTTTAGTTGCTTTCGCCCCGGGTGACCTTAATAGGGTCCTGCCAGCACTCTTTTACCCAAATGCTACAGAGTTCGCGAAAGCTAGGATTTTTTACTTTCAGAAACCGGAAACGTGTGTTACGTACCTATAGGCCAGCTAGGTCTGATAGGGATCGAAGTCTGTGGTCTAAAACCCGCAAGTGCCTGCTGAGTCAGTGAGTCGACTAGCAGTTGAGGGGATGTAGCGGCTGTGAGTTAGCAGTCGATTCACCGGTGACAGTATTATGGGGACCGCGCATGTGGTAGGAACCGGTGAAGGCTGCCGTACCACTAGCAATCTGTGTTGTTGCTGTGTGGCTGCCGTGCTGAGGTGTTGCGGAAGATCAGCATCAGTAGTAGTCGGTGCGTTGACAATATTAAATTAACTTTTGAAGTGAGACTGAGCGGGAAGATGATGCTTATGTAGGTGTACCACTAGCAATCTGTGTTGTTGCTGTGTGGCTGCCGTGCTGAGGTGTTGCGGAAGATCACCATCAGTAGTAGTCGGTTCGTTGACAATATTAAATTAACTTTTGAAGTGAGACTGAGCGGGAAGATGATGCTTATGTAGGTACAGTTTTATAAACATAGTTCATGAATTTGCGAGAAAATGTCTAATTTAGGCATCTAATCTCAATTTTAAGGTTAGAATCTTGTTTACTAAATTGGACAAGTAAGAATAAATAGACTGTACAAGTATGTACAATGCCGGCCTTGCTTTGAAACTGATTGTATGTGGGGTGCTGTCAGAGCGAAGAAGGTTTACTGTAATGACTGTGTTCTGTCCAGAAGAGCGGGCGATCATGCTCTTCCACTATAAACCCGCCAGGCAGGCCGCTACAACTTGTTCGTCAGACCTTCTATTTATTTTTTAAGTCATATATGAAACAATGCGTGCGCGATGCAGGAATGACGAATTATGTAGTGCGCGCGCAGAGTGGGCTGTATGTTATTTTATTAATCTTACTTTGGTTATCTGATCCGGATGGTTCTCGCACTTCAGCCGTAGATTTGGTGCCAGCGATCCATTTTGTTCCAAAGTCGCGGCGATTTTAACCCAAATTTCAGCGTTGTTTTTCAGGATATCCATGTTTCCAAACATGTAGAAGCCTGAAAAGATTGGTTTCAAATTCGTTCACCGTTTTTAGGGGGATATTCTGAACATAAGCGCTAGCTTATAAATATACCTAATATTATTTTTGTTACCTATTCAAAATTACTTTACTTAGGTAAGCATAAAAATCGTCAGCGTCAGAATGACCGGTCACTACTCGTATTATCGTCGGAAATTGTGATGAATATTTAGTGCCCTATTGCTTCTATTTGCTTCCCCTAAGTAGAGAATTTCTTCCATCATATTTTAGAAGAGAAACAACATTTAAGGGTGACCGTACATCCTGAAGTCAGGTTGACCGGTCACCTAGGCATATCATCAAACTTTCGTAGAATCACTGAATAACTCATAGGGCAACAATTAGAGCCCATTTGCTTCCTTCATATTTTTAAAACTCCGCACCCGTAGCTATTATGAAAAACAAAATATCAATATAGTTTAGATAATGCCTACCAACCCTTAGTAGCACCTGAGTATATTGCCATAGCAATTTTGAGTCTAAGCGTCGTTGTTCATTTCATTCTTTCAGGCGCTGGATCTATACTATACCTATTGATATTTTGGTATCCATAATAGCAACGGGTGCGGAGTTTTAAAAATATGAAGGAAGCAAATGGGCACTAATTGTTGCCCTATGAGTTATTCAGTGATTCTACGAAAGTTTAATGATATGCCTAGGTGACCGGTACTTAATTTTCACATTTAAATGAGTGAAGTTAAAAAATGTAATAAAAATAAGGACATTTTAAATTAATTTTGGTTTTCCTATATCACGTTCTTGATAAAAACGAGCCATTTCCAAAATTATTCACTTTAGTATAAAAAATCTAGTTCTACACTGTAGGCTCTAAAAATAGTCGTCGGTCGCAGTTAAGATTTGTGACACTTTTTGTAACGAACGTATTATAAAACAACAAAATCTCTTACAGAGATAAGCTCGCCTTCATACATGTCATTTTTTATGTAATGTCCTATTTAATGTTTCGTGTGCAATAAAGTATACTTAATAAACAATTTTAAAAAACCTATTTGAAGGCTATAAAATTCCACCCATGCCGGGATTCGAACCCGCGACCTCTGGCTATCCGTGCCAGCGCTTTTTCCAACTGAGCTAATGGGCGACTCACAGGCATCAGTGAAATTTCGAACCTCTTTACAATATTCTCTGTATTACGTACGTATAATAAACAAGTTAAGATTTTTATTCTATTGAATTGAAGGCGTCTCAGTTAGCATCGCGTAGCGCCTTACGGCCATGCCATGCCAAGGTCGTCTCACCTTCTCGCGCTCTCGATAGTGCAACACACACTCGGTTGACGGTCCCCAGGAACCCTATCTTGTTCTCGCTGTTATTCCTGACGAGAGAGAGCAGGATGATCTTCGACTCTTCGCCCTGGTAGTTGTCGACGACCGTTATTTTGACCTTGGCCAGGAACTTGTAGAGTGGCCTGTGCTGGAAGAGTTGTGCACCGTTATTGGCGAAAGTGAGCAATCGTAGTGAGTCTTTCGGTTTCCATTTTTGGATAATCAGTTTGAAAGTAAAAGGTGCAATAAGCTAATAACATTAGGAAAATATTGCTTTCTATATACACGCACGCACGTTCGTACGTACGCACGCATGGTCATCTGGGTGTATTTCCCTATTCGTGGTGTCCTTACCTGATTGCCATAGCACAGGGTATGCTAGTTAAGCACCAGGATAAGTGATTCTGTTTTGTACAAGTTATTAATATTATCAACCCATCTATGTCTCCACTGTTGGGGCACGGGTCTCTTCCTGCATCGCAGGAAGGTTAGGCCATACTCCACCACGGGGGCCAAGTCCGTGTTGGAGGAGGATTGTAAGACAGTGGCGGGCCTTACTGTCAGAATTTCCGCCCATAAGGCCTCTGACATGGCTTAACGACTGTCATTACATGACATCCGGCACCAACGGCTTAACGTGCCTAGCAAAGCACGGAAGCGCTTGGAAAAATGCCACTAGCGGTAGTCACGGGACGGTCACCCATCCTGCACTTGACCGCGCCTGTTGTTGCTTAACTCAAGTGATTCGATTCCAATTACTCGGTTCGACTAGGCCCCGAGCACGAATTATTCCAATTTGCCCCCTAAGGCGCCCCACTGGTGGGGCAAAGTGGAAACCTAAAATCGGACAGTGGAATCTGCCCCACTGAAAATCGATGTAGTGAGGCAGATTTCACTACAAGTCTCGGTGTCTTTCGCCCCACTAGGGTTGGCCCTTTAGGAGATTTATTAATAATTGTTTGGAAAGTTTCACACATTACATTACTAATAGTAAATGTTTTACCTGATAATGAAACATTATAATTATATACTAAATAGACCGGCAAAGTCCGTTTCGGTTCGTATAGAAATGTAAATATTATTAATTATTACCTTTGGATTATGTAACAGGCATTATTATATCTTAGAGTGTATTTCCAATTCTTAGAGTTTTTACAGACTGTGCAAGAGTAAACCATTACCTAGTAAAGTTAACTTTACGATATAACTTCATTCCGGTTTTACTAACTTAATGTGTAGTGCTTGCGAAAGTTGTAGTTTAAATAAACGATAGATACCTAACCCACTTTATGGCCCACAACCAATTTACAGAGATAGGGATAGACAGGTACTATCTGTGATACTGTTTATTGTAATGATCAGTTTAAGGTTGACTAGGCCTGGATCGAATAAAAATCAAAGAAAAATTTGGATATTCTAGACGGGCTGTTAGTCAAAAGCTGTCTGTTTGTATGAGGACAGTTTATTTTTAACTATGATTGTTGTTAGAAATTGTCTCGTTATGTTAGATAGGATAGGTTCATATTGATCTGGGACGGGTGTCTCTATGACATACATATTTGATTGTCATTATTCTGTTGCTTCCGCTTTCTTCTCTTGTCCGGTCCGGTGGCCCGGTGCCATGTAAAAATCTTTTATTATAACAATTATCTATTGTGATCGTCCACTACTCAAATTAAACATGAATAATTGTCTCATTATATTCGTGAATAATATACACGGAGTAATTGAGTGCCTAGTCTATTTTTTGTCTCCCATTGCGCACATAACCCTAAATACGCAACAATTGTAACAGTACGAAAATTTTAGCTGAAATAAGTGAGAAGGTACCAACTTTTCTCATGTAGAACATTTGTCCGGAGTAGGCCGCCAATAGAGTGACATCCTCTGGCTCGTAGCCTTGCTGCATGATGTAGTTGGCGAGGCTTAGCACTAGGTCCGCTTCTTTGTCATTGCATTTGCTTGAGCTGTCTTCCACAGACTGCAATCATTCCGAAGAAGAAAAAAGAAGTAAGGTGCCAAATGAGTGAAATACCAATAATATTGGTATTTCACTCATTCACCAAGTACCTTTCAAGTTGCTTCGATGGCCACTTGCATGATTCGTTGTGGGAAAGGGATTTTGCTACGGCGTGCCTTCGTTAGTCGAATGCACAGACAACAGCTTAGTGTCAAAACCAAAGCGCCGATTTTTTAATACTTATTATAATGGAAAATGCAAGGAAATGTCCCCTTTCCTTTGGGTGCCCCTTGTTACATTTTTACGGGTTTATTTAAAAAAAAACTAAAAAAAACCAAGAACTAAATACATAGATAGATAAAAGATTTATTTCCATAAGACACACACATGTATAAATATATCATATATCATCAGATAATAAGCACTACTCCTAGCAAAGTACTTACCTAGGTTGGTCCTGCCTACCAACCTAGGCAGGTACTTTGCAATGAGTTAGATTGGCGAAATTAGGCCCCGCTTGCTCAGCATTCAATGCTCAGCAGTCGGGTTATTGCTTATTTTTTATTTCACTTTTTTTGTCTGTTTCAATTATTCCTATTTTTTTGTTAGATTTCTGCTGATTTCTTGTACCCTATCAAACTCGCGCAAACGACGAATCGATTGACTATTTGGCAAAATTTGACAATTGGTTAAGAAGTTATAACTTTATAAGTCACTCATAGAATCGGAGAAACCCACTTATATACGAGCCAAAAACATTACATACCCTCCTTCTGGGCCTCCACAGTTGGATAAAAACACGATTTCCCTAAAACACTCCAAGGCTGTTTAAATAATCTGTGCTTACGTCTTCCACTTTGCCCCAGACTATTAAACTCCACCCCCGAGGTGTGTCTCAGCGAATCGTGGTTATAAAACCACTTAACAAAAGTAAGACTGTTGTTGTGCACTTTATAAAGACGTCCTACTAGGATAACAGCCGGGCGCAGGCTGAAAGTAGCAGACGCGGAGATGCCTTGCCTGAACTTGCCTGGCACCATGTCTGCACCCAAAATGGCTTGTCTAGAGTCATGTCTGTGCAAGCAAACGAACCATCTCTTTGAAGTCATGCGTCAGGAAGTGGAGATTGCCTTCGATGCCGCGCACTTGTGGGAACGCTTCCACGGACTCGTGGTTGGCCAACTCTTGGTAGATGTTGGGGGTAATGAGTGCGGCGATCTCGGGACGCATGCGGTGCTGCACGCCCAACCGGCGGCTGTGGATGCCGTTGTTGATCATGCGCTCGAACAGAGAGATCTCCATGTTGAACTCCTTCGCCAGGCGGTAGCTCGCGGCGGATGGCCGCAGCTGCTGGTGGTCACCTGATAGAAGTAATATGTCTTTACATACTTGTAATATAGGGAACGAACCCATTCTTGCCAACGAGTCACTCTGTGACTAGATGGGAATTTCATATGAAAAAAATTTTAACTTGTCACAATTATTTAAGTCTGTTCATGTGATAATGAGGGCAATGGGCGTTACTGAATTTTCACTGCATGTGACACATGGATTGATCACTAATGAGAAAGAGACTAAGAAAGGGATTAAGAAATATTCTTTCATTACTCAAACCATTGAAATTCTCATACCATGAAAGTGAGTCTGAAGTTCCCCGAGCAATGGGTTGAAAGTACTTACTTTTACTACTTTACAACCTTTCAGGCCTGGGCAGGGAGAATCGTTTATAACTTTACTGAGCTGTCAATTTATAAAAAAAAAGACTAGTTCTATTTTCAAATTTCTGTTAAACCACGTTCCAACTTTCTATAAGTACGAGTACCTGAATTACAGCGCTATGTAAAATTTAAAGTTAAGCTCGTACTAATTAATATACATATATTTTTTCCTAGCCTCTATGTTTGTGTCCCGCTGCTGGGCAAAGGCCTCCCCTTCAATTTAGTCTAGAATTTTCTGTTCTGGGCCACCTCAGACCACTCCGGCAGATGTTGGTCAAGATCATCGCTCCACCGATTTCTATGCCGGCCCCGATTTCGATGTCCGTCGTGGGGCACCCACTCAGTGGCGAGTATTGAGGTCCACTCCACTTCAGGCCATGTTTGCACGGTCATAGTACGCTCGGACTGAGTGCGCCATCCGAGTAAACTAATGCTTCTGATTGGACGGTTTTCCGTGACAACACCAAAATAGCCAATCAGAAGCATTAGTTTACTCGGATGGTGCACTCGGACCGAGCGCACTAAGACCGTGAAAACCTGGCTTCAGTTTCGCCGTGTGGACATCGACGTTATTATTCAGATCCTTGCGCATAGTGTGGTGTTTCGGACGCGATTTAACCTCCGCAGAACAAAAATACTGGATCCGAAAACACTGAAAACTGGCTCCAGCGCTCTCTGACAAACCTTAAGGCTGGACTTTTGTTGTTTAATCAGCGTCCAATTAAGGGAGTCATAGGTGAGTACGGGCAGGATACACAATGCAAACGTGGCCTGAAGTGGAGTGGACCTCAATACTCGCCAGTGAGTGGGTGCCCCACGACGGACATCGAAATCGGGGCCGGCATAGAAGTCGGTGGAGCGATGATCTTGACCAACATCTGCCGGAGTGGTCTGAGGTGGCCCAGAACAGAAAATGAATATGACGAGCTACGAAATCGAAGCAAATAATGTTGATCAGCAGATGGAGATAAACACACGGGTAATAATAACACAGTAGATAAATACCTATCAGTATAAGGTGTTGGCAGCTTCGAGTTAAAGCCGTGACAATATGGCACTCAAGCACCTCAGCAGCTTCCTCAACAATCACTGGAAATTGAAAGAAAAGGAATGGGTGTTAATGGGGATTTGCCTCAACATAAGTTAAAACCATAGAAAAACTCAAAAATTATAATCAAAAACATACAATTATTTTTCACTCCTCATGCTCTGAAATTGCTAATTTAACCTGGATATATAGGCAGCATAAAATCAATTTTGTGCACAAGTGCACTAACGTATCTACTCATAATAAATGTATCTATCTATATTAAGGCAAAGAAAAAGAGCCATACCTACAGCTAAACACAATAAAAAGTAACAGATAGAATCCGCTATTTGACACGTATTCAATTTGACGCGATAAATGAATATTTCCTATAGTATTTAACGTAAGAAACCGAAATATATTGATTTTGCTAAGTATGCAGGGTGGCTGCAAAATTTGCAAAGTAAAAAAAAAATTGTTTCGTTTAATTCGTAACGGCGAAAACGCTATCCGCCATTTTGAAAGCATCTTAAGTATGTAAACAAACATCTTTCAGCCAGAGCCAGTGGACATTGATTATTCTAATAGGACTTATATCAAAGTGATCTTCACATAAATACACCCGAGTTTCAATTGATAAAGAGTCGGGGTCTCTTTTGGCAAGTTTGAGCCAAGTTTTTCGAATGTTAATTTCACTGGGTACACGAATCCACAACTTCCCGGGGGTCTATTGACGTGTTTTTTCATTCTCGAACTCGTAAATTCGATGAAATTATGGTTGCTTTACCGGGTAATAACACAAACATTTCCGAGCATGTTTGAGAAAATAAAATTTACTTATTCTTAATGCGATCACTTTACGAACGCGTCTATACAAGTCAATACATTACTGCAAAGCCGGCTGCCGGGTTAAAACCGGCTTTATAGTCGATAAGCGCGGCTGACGACACACCTAATGTGTAATGATTTAGTGAATGATTACTACTTTACCCGGTCCGGCGACCGGACGGCAGCCGGGTGCATGTGAAAAGGCACTAAGGCTTGAATTCTACATAAAAAATCGAGCGACATCCAAAATCTATTTCAGAAGCATTGAATTCGAATGAGAAGATAAATGTCTAATAACTCTGTCGAGTAATCTTATCTTATTTTATTGCGACAAACGTCTACTCCTTGGAAAATTTTGCGTCAATGCTTTCAATTCGCACGGGGGAGAATCGGCTCCCAGCTCTTATAGTACATCCACAATCCACTTAAACATTCAGGCCTTATCATTTAGTTTGATCATTGAATTCTAATCGTTTTTAATAAGGATGCATGTAGTCACGTATAGACATTATTTTATGAGATAACTCAATATTGATAAATGGTTCATACATAAGGCGGAAGGCGATAGATAAAGCGTTAGTAGCACAGTTTATAAAAGTAGGTTCGATCTGAAAGAGTATGAAGCCCTTTTGTTTTTGCAGAATGATACATTTGCAGAAATTCTGTTACTGCTAGACAGGTTTTATTATGAAAAAAATTGAATGTACAGAAACATCTTGTTTTTGTTTATGAGTCTTTAAACGTCCCACTGCTGTGCAGGGCACAGCCTTTTCACAGAAAATCTTTCGCACGCTGATTTTGGTTCATTGCCTTACCGATACTTGGAGCCATGCTTTGCAGGAGTTTTCTGAGGCGAGCAGCCCCACTGGTTGTCATCCCGACAACCTTAGCCTTTTTAACAATTTCCAGATCCATCATCATTCTGGCTTCTTCGTAAGCAGTGTTAGCGGTCTCTTGTGCTTTCTGTGAACAAACTTTTTACATCGTTAGGGTTCTTTTAAGCGCTGTTTTAATTTATAAGTCACTGGCTGTGCCTGCAATTGTATTACGTAACTTTTGATTCTGATAAAAATTTAAAAACCTATTTAGAGGCTAAAAATTTCACCCATGCCGGGATTCGAACCCGCAACCTCTGGCTATCCGTACCAGCGCTCTACCAATTGAGCCAATGGGCGACTCACGGCATCAGTGAAATTTCGAACCTCTTTACAATATTCTCTGTATTACGTACGTTAAAACCTAACTGCAAAGTAGGTAGTCGGGGCTGTAAGTAATGCAATTTGCTTAAGTCAGATGTCGCTGCCTGTACGTAATACAGAGAATATTGTAAAGAGGTTCGAAATTTCACTGATGCCGTGAGTCGCCCATTGGCTCAATTGGTAGAGCGCTGGTACGGATAGCCAGAGGTTGCGGGTTCGAATCCCGGCATGGGTGAAATTTTTAGCCTCTAAATAGGTTTTTAAATTTGTTCCTTAGCACGGGTTAGTGCATTAAAAATAAAAATAGTGTAATCTGATAAAAATGTTTACTAACAGCCTTACTAATAAACTTGGTGTAAGTATTGTATAAGTACGCAATGTTTAGTCTCTTTTCTTCCAACTGAAAATTACATTCAAATGACGTGAACAAAACACTGTAACAATAGGTACCAACCAGGCGTATACGGTATATTAGTAAGAGCTTTATAACTAACTTTATATATAATTAACTTTTAAAATCTGTCACTTAAATGCAATTCGCTATTTGACTCTCTTTTCAAGTAAGTCTTAAATGGTAAATATCTCTTACATTAGACCAAAAAATATTTTAGTATATTTTTTGAGGGCCTAAAAGCAACAAAAAAACGCGGTTAGCCATTTTTGTCTATGGTTTAAATACCTAGTAAACAAACTTTAACATTCAACATCTGCGAGTGATTTGTGAGCATAGTAAAATAACAACGACACAACCATGATTTTATCGAGTTTACATGCAAAATATAGCATTTATCACTATCGCATTGTTAAAGAATGCAAAAACATGTCAATAAAGACCCCCGAGAAGTTGTGGATTCGTGTACCCAGTTAAATAAACATACGAAAAAATCCTTTCGGCCGCCATGGCAACTCTTCGCAACCGGTTGTGAAAGGAATTTTTATTCTTTGTCGGCAACTAGTTGCAAATAAAGATTTTTTTTTCTTTATACGCAACTAGTTGCCAACAAGGAATTTTTCAAAAACACCAGTTGCAGTAGAAGAATCTATTTTCATATTACGCAACCATGTAGTAATATAGTCCACATCTAAGACAATAACATAAGAAACACTGATCTGTAAGTTTATTTAAAAATAACCCTGGCTAGTAATTCTAGAAATAGGATTTATATACGGATTTACCGCAAAGATTGTCAACGAATGAATAAAACTTCCTATTCTTCTGTCGCAACCAGTTGCCAAGAAAGAATATAAAATCCTTCTACACAACTGGTTGAGAAACTCAGTTGCCATGGCGGATAAAGTATTCTTTACTGGCAACTAGTTGCGAATAAAGAAAGAAAATCTTTGTTCGCAACTAGTTGCCGTTGTTCGAGCTAGTGGATATTGATTATTAATAATCAATGTCCACTAGCTCTGGCTGACAGATGTTTGTTTACAAACTAAGATACTTTCAACATGGCGGATAGCGTTCTCACCGCTCCGAATTAATTGAAAATGAAAAATTAATTTTTTTTTATTGTAAAACGGTTACAAAAAATTTTTACTGGCTCCCAAACTAGGATTCCTTGTGCTATGGGTAGCCAGGCTTCTTCCAAAATACATAAGAGTGTAGGTATGCGTTTTACAATTATAACTACTTACAAACTAAAAGTGGATATACCTGTGTAGCAGTTCAGGAAACAACACAAAATAATAATTAATAACAATCAGCTTATTCACTCCGAGCACGATTTAGTTTTTGGTGTGAACAATCCAATGTAATAGTCACTTAACAAACACTGAGCGATCTATTATTATCTATTAGTCTATCTATTATAATTATTATCTATTAGAAGTCGTACATTCGGGTAGGGAAAAAAAATCTGTTTAGCCAAACGATGCCAAACAGAGACCGAATGGTCGCCTGCTTACTTCAGTAATTAAAGTGCGGCCGGAGATCACCACAAAATAAAATAGTTTTGACACATTTGCAGTTCTGTTTGGATACATGCTTATATCAAGAAATGTAGTTCATCCAGAGGTCACCACACACAACATCTCTGCTATGTGACAACATAATTATGTTTGCTTGTGACATTGAGTAACAGAAAAGAGCCGAACATAGTGTAGGGAAAAATTACAGAGACAGTCATTTATTGAGATGGGTTGATTAGAAATTAAGTTTCCTGATAATTTTTAGAAAGTAACCAATTAAGTATAGTGTTTTTACATTTGTATCTTGTTAGGTTCATAAAATAATATTTTATACTAAAGGTGGTAAATATTTTTTAATTTGCAAATTTTGCAGCCATCCTATATACTTACTTAACAAAGTCAATATATTTCAATAGTATTAAAAGTTAAATACTACAGGAAATATTCATTTATCGCTTAAAATTTGATAAGAGTCAAATGGCAGAATGATGCTCTAAAGAAAATAGACTTAATATGATAAACAGTAAATTCATGAATTTTCATCTTAACCCAATACTGCGACATATTAGGAATGTACCATGGTATATCATAATTAATTAATAAATATATACCCGAACAACTTTAATTAACACTGTAAAAGAGGATATGCGTTTGATGTGCTATCCAAATATATTGGCGCAATAACTGATATTTCAGGATTATCATATCAATCAGTGAAGGCTTAAGCGACACTGTATATATTTGACAGCAGCTAAATGTTAGGTGATGCTCTCAGTAGAGAACACGCTCGACAAAACAGATATAGACAAATCTGATGATAGTCCGAGGACTAATGGCAGATTTACCAAGAAAAGAAAAAAAGTCTATTATTTTCTTTTTAATGCACTAACTGCTAAGGACAATTTGAAAAACCTATTTACAGGCTAAAAATTTCACCCATGCCGGGATTCGAACCCGTGACCTATGGCTATCCGTGTCAGCGCTCATCCAACTGAGCTTCTGTACGTAATACAGAGAGTATTGTAAAGAGGTTCGAAATTTCACTGATGCCGGTGAGTCGCCCATTAGCTCAGAGTGCTTAGTGCGAGTTTGAAAGATCCAATCGAATAACTTTACTACCGCGTTAATCGAGCATCGAGTAGTGAGTATGAGTAAGTTAACCGTTCGAATCGAACTGGCAAAACGCTGTGACAGTACAACTCGCACTCGCGTTTATTCGTGTTTTGGCTGGTAAACGTGTTCACTTCTAAACGTAAACCATTACAACTCGCACTCAGCAATTTTAATTTCCATACTTGTCGCTAGGTGGCGCTTCCTCGATGCCATAGAAATATGAGTTTACGTTAACGCGATCGAGTAGTTAAAAAACTCGCACTAAGCACTCTGAGTGCTTAGTGCGAGTTTGACAGATCCAATCGAATAACTTTACTACCGCGTTAATCGAGCATTGAGTATGAGTAAGTTAACCGTTCGAACTGGCAAAACGCTGTCACAGTACAACACGCACTCGCGTTTATTCGTGTTTTGGCTGGTAAACGTGTTCACTTCTCAACGTAATCCATTACAACTCGCACTCAGCAATTTTAATTTCCATACTTATCGCTAGGTGGCGCTTCCTCGATGCCATAGAAATATGAGTTAACGCGATCGTTATCGTTAACGATCGCGTTAACGTATCGCTAACGTATCGCGATCGACGCGAGTAGTTAAAAAACTCGCACTAAGCACTCAGTTGGAAGAGCGCTGTTACGGATAGCCAGAGGTCGCGGGTTCGAATCCCGGCATGGGTGAAATTTTTAGCCTCTAAATAGGTTTAAAAAAAGTCTATTTAACTTTATGACTTACGTACCTGCAAAGGCATCATTTTTTCCACCAACATTTCTGTTAGAATCTTTGCGGAATTGAAGTATATAGTCCATCGTTGTGCGATTGAAAATTGACGTGGATTTGGTCTGTCTGTTATTTTTAGGGTCGAATTATTTTGTTTCAGCACTGCCATATCCTGAGGAATAAATTTAGGTACTTTATCGTCCATTCTTTGAAAACATGAAAAATACAAAAATACTACATGAAAAAAGTAAGTTTTTGTATTCTTACTCTGTAACGCTTTATCTTTGAACCCAGAATTTGGATTTCCCTACCGAGTGCCCACATATCATCCTTACGCTTAGCTTTCTTCTTGGCTATGGCTTTTAGTCTTTTGAGCTCCGCTAATGCTTCAATTAAATCGAACGAAATAGACAATTCATCATAGACATGTGCAATATCTTCCACATCGAATTCCATGTCGTCCAAAACAAACTCCATCCTATTAGGATCATCATCAGCATCCATAGCATTAGTAGGTAATTCTTGATTCTCATCACTTTCCTCTTTACCGAATTCTGTATTGACCTCCTCCAAATATTCAAAAAGCCACTGCATCACCAAATCTCCATGTTGGGGGTTGTACACATGCTCAAGGCACTGCAACTCTGGGGCAGAACTTATGACGTTTTTGTACGAGAGAACTCCATTATTGACTTTTTCTAACGACTTTTGGAACGACTGCAGTTCCGCCACTGACGCTTTGAGTTGGTACTTATGTTCATAGAACAATTTGTTCTGTTGATGATTGGTTCGTACACGTCTTAAGTTCATCAGGTTGTACGCTGTTAAACTTTCGTTACGGGATTGCCCGCCGATTCGCACCATGGATTGCGTGACGGGTAAAATTGCTTCTAGAAACTGATCAAGGGCGTGGTTTGTGAAGCAGATAAGTAGGAGGCGAATGTTCTGGATATTATCCAGCAAGGTTTTGGCCACCTTCACGCCTAGGAAAGTTTTGCCGGTGCCAGGCGGTCCCTGTATGACGGCAAACTCGTGAGTTAGAGCGAGATGGTAGGCCTCGTACTGACTAGCGTTAATTCCCAGCTCATACGGGGAAGGCCACGTGTCCTTGTCAAGCACTTGTACCTTCCTTGGCGGATACCCGGGTTTCAACTCCATATCGTAGGTGGCTTCGGGAGTCAAATATGCCGGAAAGTTTGGTACCGGCTGCAAAAGAACGTTATCTTAGTTAAAAGCCTTATTTTAAAAAACCTATTTAAGGGCTGAAAATTCCACCCATGCCGGGATTTGAACCCGCGACCTCTGGCTATCCGTGCCAGAGGTCGCGGGTTCGAATCCCGGCATGGGTGGATTTTTTAGCCTCTAAATAGGTTTTAAATTGTCCTTAGCACGGGTTGGTACATTAAAAAAAAAATTGTATAAAAGCCTTATGCTAAGGTTGGCTGGAAAAAAGGTCTCTTAGAGATAAGATCGCTAAGAACTAAATATAAGTACTGATTTTTCGAAGTTAGTATGGTTTGCAATAAAGAATAATGTAAGAAAGAAGTTTAGATACGAATAACCTGGTACATACGTATGCGCCACCGGCGAGGGCCGATATTGTCGACAAGACTAATGTTATTTATAGACACAAAGTTACTTACGTCAACATTGATGATGTATTTGCTCATCGCAATGTGGTTCGGGAAGCCGCGGTCTTGAAGAGCAGTCAAGACGTGGAAGTAGGGCTCGTAGTAAACTTCACTTTCGATCATTATGTAGGTGTCATCCTTGTACAATCCTCGAATTTCATTTGCTATGTTTACAAAAGATACGGCGATCTAAAAAAACAATTAGGTATGAGAAGATATCTGGTAGATACAATCGCCAGAACATGCCTGTCCTTACACCACTCAGTTAATTTTAAAAAATGCTGCTGACTACTGTAGCCGACAGCATTCAACTTTACATTCGTACTACGGTCTTTACTAGGAAACTTTCGTTACATTACTGCTAGGAATAAATGCATTGATTACTGGAGAGGTTTCAAAGTCCCTTGCCTTTTGTTTGTTAAGGCCTAAAGAATAATTCAATAAAAACCTAAATTGAGGATTTAACCAATAGCATGTGATGTTGTATAACTTTTAATAAATAATAAAACGCGAACGACTTCATCTTTTTGCTTTACCTAAATGTGTTTGTTTATTTTATTTGTAATATAAACAGAAAACTGGATAACAGAAAAAGCAGGCAAAAAACAGAAGATTTATCTAGACCGGTCTTGTCGAAATGCTAAAAATGAGGGAAATGTAAAAAATGGGTGACGTAATTTAAAATTATGTTAATGATAGACAGAATTTAAAAAAAATGTGTAAAAAGGTTTGCACCTTTACAAGTGTTAGCGATGCAATGTTAAATACTTTTATAATATTATATTTTATTTGTATTCAAGTTTCTTTCTAATAAAATAGTAGTGGCGAGAAGCGCCGCGCCCGCACACGTCACAGGGGTACGGGGAAGGGGGGAAGCGTATCGCCGCCATCGGCAGTTGAAAAAAGGTCCAACTCGAGCCTATAGATACGTGCGCGCGCGGCACTTAGGGTCGTTTTCTCCATAGAACCAAATCTAGATTACGGCAAGCTAAATCCGGTTTTGGACTCCTAATCGAGATTACAATAACAAATTGGATTTCTCCAACATCGTAAACCAAAGTTTAAACTGAAGTCTCTGAACGGCCGATATTGGACGATTAGCTTCTAAAACCAGATTAACAGTCAGACAAATGTCAGATATTAGCTGCCAAAAGACGTCAAAGGTTTTACTTTACCAAATATAGTTTTCACTATTGGTGAATGTTGGATCCCTTTTTCGTTTTAACATCATCTTTTATGAGAGCCGTTCAAAATTTATTTCGCACAAAACAAACCGCGCCAGAAACAAAATTCAAAATTGCCGAAAAAGTTTATGAAATTACACAGAATAACCGGATATATCATAGAATTCTCGACATTTTAGACAGCTGCGTTTCAAAATAAAAAATAAACCCTCAAATCTTAGCGTTTTTTGTCTAATCTGTAACTAGAACTAGATTTGGTGAACTAGATCAAAAAGTTACGGGAGAAATCGGATGGTCATAAATCTATTTTTTTAACTTCGTTCAAGCATGATCCGGATTATGAAATCCAGTTTTGCGCAGCAAATGGAGAAAACGGCCCTTAGTCGCTACCACTTTAAGAATTTTTCGTGTGTATCAACAAGCATAGTCGTTACTGGACCGCTCATAGTAATAAGGTTAAAACGGATTTTTTAAATAAAGCAAGATGTTGATTTGAAATCATAATTATTCTTAGGGCGTAGAACACAGTCAGGACGCAAGGCGAATACGTTGTAATCTTTGCACACGATTCGCTTATAAACGTTGATAAAGCGCGGCGTCAGCACAAAAAAACGTCTTGTGCAAAAGACGTAATAATTACGGATTTTTAAAATAAAGCACGGAAGATGTGGTAGATTGGAAATCCTAATTATTCTCAGGGCGTAGAACACAATCAGGTAAAATACGTTGTAACGAAACGAAATAAAAAATATATATTAAAGAAAAAAGAAACCAATCTGAAGCAGATTTGAAGCAAGGGCTGGATGTGGATGGTCGAGGACAGAAAGAAGTGGCATCTTGGTGTTGGTCTATATTCAACAGTGGACAAAAATGGGCCGATTGAAACAAGAGAAATTAACGAGAACGTAAAAGATTGATGACGCACCATGCCTCGGGTCAACACCTTGACGTCTCTGTCGAGCACGGTCGCTACGATGATGTCCTTGAAATTGTTCTTGGTGAATAGCAACAGGGACCCGTACAGCAGACGCTTGCTGTGAGTCCAATTGATCCTTTGGTGTCTCTTAATTGTTTTCTCGTCAAATTTCACCATGACGCCTACTTTATTTTGGGATACATAGGGCTCTACCAATTTTACGCCGGTGAAGACGCTGTGAGCAAAAAAATCTTCAGTCGCATGATCCATTATATTTCTGGTTATATGACGGTAAATCAATGGACAGACGAGATAGATGAATAAATACACTTACCGTATGTTATCATACTTTTTTTTGTGTGGATCTTTGACGTATTGTTCTGCAAAGAAACAATTACATACTGATTACTGAAACTAAAGTGGTGACAGAAGTAGTTTATAGGGATGGATAAACTGTTTAATGTTCATAGCAGTATCCTGCAGAGATAATAAGTAATTAATATATTTAAGTCGCTGATTTCTCATGCAGTTCGAACATTAGATAGGCCAGTTCTATAATGTTTTATGAAAATATTAGAAATAAAACGCTAAATGATTAACTGCACTGCACCTCTGCTCCTTACGGATCGATCAGAAAAAGTCCGACCAAAAATGGCGGGTTGTCGCTGCCATACGATGGCCATGAAGGGCCAACGTGTGCTTGCTGTGTTGTAGACAAACATTGTTTTTATGGAATTAGAAAAAGTATAATAATATGGAGTTTAATAAATTTTACTGAGGGGATCACCGGTCACAGAGAGTGAGTAGTCAAATGCAAAAGAGGAGACATTGCTCGTCAGTAAGACACAAAATCGCCTAAGAAAAGATGGACGCGGTTGGGTTACGTACGTAGCCCAACACGCAGAGGTCCGACGCAGTCCTCTCGTAGGAGACGAAACTGCACATCCAGGTAGTGTTCCACGCTGGCGTATTTGCCCCGCACAATATTCGGCCGCAGGAAGGGCCGCTCGTGAACCAGGTCCTCACGGGTCGGGAGCACGCTGAGCTGCCGAAAGTCCTCCGGTGGGTCACTGGCCTCTTCTGGCTCAAAGCGTCTCCGCTCAACCTGCAAGTGTTTGTTAAGACTTTAAATTTCCACACCTAGCCTCATAGTTGGGCCATTGTACATAGTATGCGCTGATGTATGAAAGTAACTCAGACACTAGTTTCCTCACGAGGTTTTCCTTCACGGTTAGAGTGGTATTGCTACTACAATTATTTCACAAATGTATGTAATTTAGGAAGAAAAGTCATTGCCAGGATTCGATCCCACGACCACCAGAATGTGAGGCCGGGGTTCTATCTACGCGCTACCACTGCTAGACATGCAATCCCCAGTGAGCAATGGATAATGGCGTGCAATGGCGAGGTTGTCGGGTTTTCGGGCACTCCTCAAAGGAATCGTGGCGTCTTGGTGTTCATTGTTGCCCATTGTTCACAGGTCACCGACCGCTGACGCGGTGGTGCACTTTTTTGTTGCAGAAAATTTAATTTGTGATCGCCCAAAATGTCTCTATCGTATAGTAATGTCGCGGTCCTATCCCGAACCGTCTAGAATAGAGCCTTCTGGAAGCCTATCGAATAGTCGCCGCATGCTGCGTTTTAGTAAACAATAAAACGCTGCAAGCAATAATGACTCGTATGTCCACTAGAGTAAGGTTCAAAACTCTTTAAATGAGTAACTGTTCGAGCGACCTTGCCGCGTGTACCGAGTGTAGGTACATAGTTACGGGAATGTTCTAGAACCCTGGCCGGCGGATATAAATAGCGGCCGCCGCGGCGCGCTGTCAGTTCCGTTTGGAATAGCGAAGAGTGAACTTCGAGCGAACATAACATACCTGCGATACGAGCGATAACCTACGACCTCAGCGATACTATTGGACTTCGATTAGACCTGCGATTGGAATCTACGTGTGGACTTCGTGTCGTGAAGACCTGCAGACCAGACCCTGCGTGAATAAATCCTAAGAAGTTGTCATTGGCGTTTTACATCCAAATCCAGAACCCTAGTCCGTAACATTTGGTGTCAGAATTGGGGATTTGGAGATGCCACTGACTCCGAGAGAGGATACTTCTGGAGTGAAGACCAGGTCCAGAGGTGCTGCGGAGGCCACGCCCACTGCCCCTCAGGCCACGCCCACTGGCCATAGGGACACGCCCACTGGCCCCGCCCACCAGGCCACGCCCACCGACCAAGCCACGCCCCCTGGCCCCGCCCACCAGGCCACGCGCGTAGTGGAGACACAGCATACCTGCTCAGCGGCTCCGCCTACTGGCCACGCCCACCAGGCCACGCCCACCGCCCCCGTGCACCAGGCTCCGCCCACCGGCCTTGACCACCAGGTTTCACCAACCGACCAACAGGCTCCGCCTCGTAGCCACGCCCAACTGGCCACGCCCACCGAAGACATTAAACCTCAGTCACGTACAATGGAGGTTTTGGATATGTCGTGCCTGATGGCAATGTTGAAGGGCATGCGAGAAGAACAGAGCAAGCAGATGCAGTGCCTGCAAGAACAACAGAGCAAGCAGATGCAGTGCCTGCAAGAAGAACAGAGAGGCCTGCGAGAAGAACAGAGCAAGCAGATGCAGTGCCTGCAAGAAGAACAGAGAGGCCTGCGAGAAGAACAAAAGGCAGATCAACAGGTGATCCTTTCTGCCGTTACAAAGTTCAGTGATACGGTTGCTAAGCTACATAAACATGTAGAGATAGTGACCGAACGGGTTACAAAATTAGAGGAAGACCTACAAAGTCTGAAAAACGGCCTCACTGGACTAGAGCAAGAAGTTCGGCGTATAAAAGCTAATGGAGTTACGTCGAGCGGAGTTGTCGGCATAAGTCAGGGGCCTAAAGTGAAGTTGCCTCCATACGATGGTACTACGTCTTGGGTCGCCTACCGACAGCAGTTCCAGACTGTCGCTGCTTCAAACGGGTGGACGGACGAACAGAGCCTGACAGCCCTCACCGTCGCGCTCAGAGGTTCGGCTTTATCTGTCCTGGAGGCACTGCCCACCTCAGGCAGCGAGTTCAAAGATCTGCTGGAGGCACTTGAGGCTAGATACGGGGAACGACACCTGGAACACGTATTTCGTGCCCAGCTACGCGACCGGACTCAGCGCCTGGGTGAAGGACTTCAACAATGGGCGTTGGAAATTGAGAAGCTGGTTCGAAAGGCGTACCCTTCTGCTGATAGTAAAATGGTGGATACGAATATTTTACAAGCCTTCGTAGACGGAATAAGGGATCTTGAAATTAGGGCTGCAGTAAAGCTTCGCCACCATTCTTCATTAAAAGAAGCTCTGGCACACGCCCTGGAAGTTGAAGCTGTGCGTCATGATATCCGGCAAGGGCATAAACTTCGAGAAGCTAAGGAGGAGGTCAAAGAGATCAAGACACCACCCAAGAGGAACTCCAGGCCCATGTGTTACAAGTGTGGAGAAAGAGGGCATCTGCAGTTCACGTGTCCTAAGAAGGAGAGGCAACCGACCAAAACAGATGACAGACTGGTTGCGCGCCTCAACAAAATGGAGCAGCGTTTTGAGGAGTTCGTAAAGAAGCATGACGCTCCGGCGTCTACTGTGAATCAGAGAAACGAAGCCAGGATTCCGAGGCGAGTACTGGCTGGAGCGGAGAAAGCCCAGGTAACCAGAATCTCACAAGTATGCAATGGGAACAAACTGTCAAGAAGGCCGTGTCCGGAAGACTGCAAGCACTGTGCCAAACAACAGACAAAGGAACTGCCATTGAGATTGACAAGAATGAGTCCATCGAGATCTTGGGAAGATGAGGCGATGAAAGAAGCCCAGGAAGATGACGAAGATGTACGGCTCATTGTCGCATGGAAGAAAAGAGGCGAGGACAAGCCAAGATGGTGCGAAGTGGCTCCTACTAGTGCTGTCACCAAGGCATACTGGGCTCAATGGGACAGTTTTATTCTTCGGAACGGAATACTTTACCGCAAATGGGAGAAACCTAACGGCAGAGAGTTCCATCTTCAGATAGTTGTCCCAAGAGATAAGGTACAAGATGTCCTTCGCGAAGTACATGACGGCGTGTCAGGTGGACATTTGGGCGTAAAAAGGACTTTAACAAAGATTCGAGAAAGGTTTTACTGGCTCCATTGTCGAGAAGATGTGCAAGATTGGTGCCGCAAGTGTGCTACTTGCGCCGCGGTGAAAGGCCCACCAACTAGAAGCCGAGGAAATCTGCAACTTTATAACGTTGGTGCGCCATGGGAACGCATTGCAGTTGATGTGGCTGGACCGTTCCCAGTAACGGAATCAGGAAATAAGTATTTCATGGTAGTTATGGATTACTTCACTAAATGGCCAGAGGTATTCGCCATACCCAATCAAGAAGCCACGACTGTTGCCTCCAAGTTGTTTGAGGAAGTAGTTTGCCGGTTTGGTGTGCCCTTGGAAATACACTCCGACCAAGGCAGGAACTTTGAGTCTCAAGTATTTCAAGAACTCTGTAAAATATTGGGAATGCATAAGACTAGGACCACCCCATATCATCCTCAATCTGACGGCATGGTAGAAAGATTTAACCAAACACTTGAGAGACATTTGGCAAAAGTCGTTGACAGGCACCAGAGAGACTGGGACAAATACATACCGCCATTTCTTCTGGCCTACCGAACTGCAGAACATGAAAGCACGTAGGTAACCCCGGCGCGTGTAAATTTTGGCCGAGAACAGAGAATACCAGTAGATCTGCTGACTGGAGGCCCTCCTGACGACTCACGTTCTCTACACGACTACATTTCCGAGTTACGTGAGAAAATGCGAGAGATTCATGCCATAGTACGGGAAAACGGATTGGAGTCGAGTGAAAAGATGAAGACTAGGTATGACCGCCGAGCAAATACGAGCGGCTTCGAAGAAGGAGCACTAGTCTGGCTTCACAATGTAACTCGACGAAAAGGAAAATCTCCGAAATTGCAGACAAGATGGGAGGGACCGTACAAAGTGGTAACTCGGTTAAATGACGTGACGTACCGAATTCAACGGCAGCCAAGAGGTGCACAAAAAGTGGTTCACATCGACCGCTTAGCTTCTTATCACGGCAGTAATGAAGATGCTCGGGACGAGCATCTCTAAGAGGGGAGCAGTGTCGCGGTCCTATCCCGAACCGTCTAGAATAGAGCCTTCTGGAAGCCTATCGAATAGTCGCCGCATGCTGCGTTTTAGTAAACAATAAAACGCTGCAAGCAATAATGACTCGTATGTCCACTAGAGTAAGGTTCAAAACTCTTTAAATGAGTAACTGTTCGAGCGACCTTGCCGCGTGTACCGAGTGTAGGTACATAGTTACGGGAATGTTCTAGAACCCTGGCCGGCGGATATAAATAGCGGCCGCCGCGGCGCGCTGTCAGTTCCGTTTGGAATAGCGAAGAGTGAACTTCGAGCGAACATAACATACCTGCGATACGAGCGATAACCTACGACCTCAGCGATACTATTGGACTTCGATTAGACCTGCGATTGGAATCTACGTGTGGACTTCGTGTCGTGAAGACCTGCAGACCAGACCCTGCGTGAATAAATCCTAAGAAGTTGTCATTGGCGTTTTACATCCAAATCCAGAACCCTAGTCCGTAACAGTAATAAAGATACTTCCTAGGGGACAAAAAGAAAAAATAAGTTGTCATGGCCGTGTTTACTTCCACGTCCATCGTGTTTCCGTTTTTCAGGAAGAAATGAACCAGGAGCCATTGTGTCCATCCTTTCGCTCACCCAAGCGCATAAGATCTTTTCTGGTGAAAAAACAACATTATTAAGATTAGAAACGAACCTTCTTTTCTTCTTCTTTCTCACAACTCATTAACTGTTCTCGCAGCTGCGTCCACTTCAGGTAGTCTTCCTCTGGGAGCCGGAATTTGTGTCTCTCATGCAAACCGTCTAGGCACGCCTTAGTTGTCCCGTCGATCAGGGATCTGCACTTCTGCAGGGCAGTCGAGGGCGACCGCATGACGATACAATCGCAAAAGCTAATTAAATCTGCCCAAAAACCCGTAGGGTTGCCCCAATACATATGGTTCTTCCTTTTCTCGTTCGCAGGAACGTATGGCAGCTCCATCAGATAATTTCGCAAGGTAGCGATGAAATCGGAGTTGCAAACGTCTAACAGAATATTGAGTTTCAGTTGTTCAAAAGAAGAGGCGCACACTTTGGCCACCACCTTTACCACTAACACAATAAAATCGTCCTTCTCGATCTTTGAATTGATTAGGTTTTCGAATAGTTTCGATCTTTGACTTAATTTGAGGAGAATGTCGGGACCATCGGTGTCGGCGATCTCTTGGAGTAGCCTAAATCCCATGCATCTGTTGTGCCTGTCATTACCTCTATCATTATTATAGTCTTCCTCATCTTGATTGTTGTTTCTTCTATTTTGATTACCTGGCCTTCCACCTGACACAAAAACATTAAATTATTAAGTAATAAATCAATAATTGTACGATGTCAATCTAGCAAATGTGCCGCGCAGCATATTACAAGCTTGGTAAAATGTTAACCGATCTTTAAGTATGTACATGGTTTTAACTTTTATTTATACAAATTAATCATGTCGACCCCCATTGCTACCCGTAAATGTTAAATAAAAAAAAAATGGGTACCTTCCTGCATTAAAAGTCATGTTGCTTTCACAGTTAGTTCTGTAAAGCAGGTAAAAACCCGCCCATCTATGGAACCCTAAGCTGCGCATGCCCGACACGGACTTAGCTGGTATTTTTTAGTATGCTCTTTGAACAGATTTTTAGACTACAGGAGCATTCCATCTGTAGATATTCCACTACCAATTAATTTCGTGTATAATGATATTACTCGTAAAATTCATTGGGGAAAATGATATTAAGTTATAATTAGAGTTTTGTATTAGTTGTTGTATAGTACAGATATTTTAAGTCATGTGTGGGTAAACCTTGTACATATGCGATGACTTTGTGTGCGTGACAAGAGGTACAGTCTGGTACAAAATACAAATACAGTTATTTAAACAAATTTGAAAAACAAAAAGGAATAACTCTGTTTTTAAGGTCTTTGTAACTTGTATTTGATAATTGATAATATACGGGTTATATTTTTTTTTCAGAAATTCGTATATCTTAGCAATGGTTTCTAGAGTCTAAAACAATAATACGTTAACGTTAACAAGGATATATTTGTAAAGAACATTATTTTGTGTTGGTGAAGTGGACATGTTTTGGTCACAGACCTAAATTTCCCAATACATATTAATCAACGTCTAATTCCTGTTTGTGGTGGCGGATTTTTATGAAAATTCAAAATAGAGAAAATGTATGTTGATTAGATAAAATATGTAATTGATGAGTTAGTAAGAAGAAATGCAGTTAAGGACATTCAATGTCGTTTCTTTGTTAACAGGTATGTTTAATTAATTTAAGTACCTAGCGTGTTATGGAATCTGTAAATTAGCTATTAAATTGTCAATAAAATTCTTTGTTTACAGAGCAACACGTTTGCTTTAACTGCTCCGTCAATTGAAACCTTATCATATATCTTTTCGTATATAGAATTATACTAAATATCTTTTATATCTAAATTTAAAATTAACAAATATTAACCTGACTCCTTAAACATTTTCTTCGTGAAGAACTAAATATTATTGTCAACGACTGTATCCGTACGACGCCGCCGGACGCTTTGCTCGGATCGGACGACGACTGCCGCGTCACTGCCACACAAATGAAAGCTGTATATTTACAAGCGCACGCACACATAGCGCCGCGCGCACTTCTGACTTAAAATATCTGATAGTATCATTGAATTTAAAGTTAGTAAAGCATGTATTATTAGATTTATTAGATTTAGTTCGTTTATTGAATTCTAAAAGTTTTCTTATAAGGCTATAGTTAGATGCATAAAATATTATATTCAAAGATAACTAAAATATTCCTAAAAGCTCCATACAATATAAAAGGGTCACGATTGTGGCGTCATAGTCGGAGGTCAATTTGGAAGGCCAAGTTGGAAGGTAACGTTGTACCACGTGACTAGACTAACTTTTTGACAGGTCACACAATGAAATTCCGACCGAGCCAATGTCTTACAATCCTCCACCAATCCGGACTTGGCCCCCGTGGTGGAGTATGGCCTAATCTAACTGCGGTGCAGGAAGAGACCCGTGCCCCAGCAGTGGGGACGAAAAATATATTTTTTGTGCAAGTTCTCCATTAGACGATTGATAAAGCTGACCTCGTCTATTGTTGTTTTGGCGTGGTATGTCTTCGCGCCCCTGGTCGTCATGCAGTGGCTTACGCGGGCCAACGTTATGCCGTGGCCTGCGCGGGCCAACGTTTTGCGGTGGTCTCCGCGCGCGTTGCTCCTCCCCATCGTTCTGCTGTCGCCTGCGTGGCCTGCCATCATGGCCTCTGTCCTGAGGGTCTTCATCATGAGCTTCATTTCTCCGCCTGCCACCTATGTCAGATTAGCACTGTACAGGGTGCACTGATCCCTACAGAAACGATATTATTTGTAAGATTTCACAGAGATATGAAAAAAATGCATCCAGTGCGTAGCGTTCGAGCCGGGGTTATAACGGAATGGACATGGATCATAAGTATTTTAAGATCCCAGAGATTTAATGCATTGCGCTTTAAAATTACAAATCTGCTGTCTAAAAGAAAACTTGGATAAAATCTACTTTTTTGAAACTTAACGTCACGAAAATAACGCCCCGTCCCACAACAGAACATGCTGTTTACGCGTTCGTTCGCATAAGCAACGGGATCCGGCGGCGGCGCCGGCGGCGACCTGGACTAGTCTATGGTCATTTTCTTGTCAACCAGTAGTCAGCTTTATTTTGGACAAACTTTGTACTTCGTACTTTTCACAGATTAAAATAAATACTGCTACATCTACTATTAAACACATGCCTCCCATTCCTTGTCACACTTTGTCGAACTCCTGATCCCCCCTCCCGTTTTAAAGTGTCACGTGCTTCATGAATCGTCCCTCCGGCCGATCGACAGTCCGACCCATTGAGACTGGGCGCATGCTGAGACGCAGGCGAGTTCAGGCGACGCAGCACAGCGCAGATTTTGTAAAGCATGGAACGTTATTGAGGCTGGGCGCATGCTGAGACGCAGGCGACGCAGTTTAGCGCAGCGCACGCAGATTTTGCATAGCATGGAACGTCATTGAGCTACGTACGCTGCGGCGCAGGCACGTGCGACGCAGACATTTGTGTCTGCCCTGCTCTGCGTCTCGTTGTAGTGCCGGCACAGATTTCTGCGCGACGCGTGCACGTCGAAGCGTGTTTACTGTTTATAAACAGTAAACACAGTAAACAAACAGTACTGCTTATAAACAGTTTTGTTGCAATGACAGAACATTTAATTGAATTAGTTCGCTGTGAACCTTGTTTGTATGATGCAAACCATCCAGACTATTCAAAAAGGACATTAAAAGAGTGATTATGGGCGAGAATTGCCGAATGGAGCGAATAGTTCCGTCGCAGCATGCGGTGGGGGCCTATGTCTGCCTCAACTGGTCTGCCCTGTACTGAATTGTGCTGCGTCGCCTGCGTCTCAGTATGCGCCCAGCCTAAGCTACGTACTGTTAGAACGGGTCTCGGTTTTTGAGTTTTAAAAAAAAGATTTTGAATTACTCAGTAGAAAATAAAACTTTAATTAAATGAAATAATTAATACAGGAATTTTTAGGACCAGCGTAGCGCGAAGGAGTATGGATTGAGACTGAAAAACAATAGGTGTCTGAGGGACTTGATTATGAGAAAACGCTGATGTGATAGTCTGAGGCCGGTATTACAGAACGATGCTCAAGCACAGATTGATCTCAGATCGCCCAATCATTACTTGAGCACTGAATCGATACTCAAGCACTCCCTTTATTTTCAAACAGTTCTTGAGTAGAGATCAGCCAATCACTACTTAAGTAGAGATTCAGAACTGCAATCAGATTGTCTATGATCAAAGTTTGTTTTCTATGACAAGAAAAATACAAGTGTAGATTTTTATTCCGTTTTACGCATGTTACAAAAACGTGACGATGAATCTTAGTAAATTATGTCAAATATACAGAGGAAACTAAAATAATGTTTATGTATTCGTAAATAAAATGTTCAAAGATTCTTTATTTAGTTATTAGTTTGTAATGAACCGTATATTTAAAGGAAGCAAAACGTTCACGCTTCTTGTTTATTTATTCGCTTTGAGTACAGAACGGAACGTAACAAATGTCGATAAAATAATTCTCTTGACGTCTGTCAATTTATTTAGGTTTACTAAATTACTAATATCTGTACATAGTCGGTGTGGTTTAATTTGAACATTAATCGCTGTTTTGAAACGAGATGTGAAAAAATGAGAGCAAGGAACTTCACCATAGTGGAAAGAATCCTCCTTGTGGAATATAAAAAGTCAACTTCACTGCAGTGGAGAGGGTCCTCCTCGTAGAAGACAAAAACTCAACTTCATCGCGGTGCAGAGGAACCTGCTCGTTGGACATAAAACTTGGAGAGGAACCTGCTTGTTATACATAAAACTTCAACTTCGTTGCAGTAGAGAGGAACCTGCTCATTGAACATAAAACTTCAACTTTACTGCAGTGATCACTGCAGTGAAGAGGAACCTGCTCGTTGAACATAAAACTTCAACTTCACCACAGTGGAGAGGAACCAGCTTGTTGAACATAAAACTTCAACCTCACCGCAGTGGCGAGGAACCTGCTCGGTAAACATAAAACTTCAACCTCATCGCAGTGGAGAGGAACCTGCTTGTTGAACACAAAATTTCAACTTCGTTGCAGTAGAGAGGAACCTGCTCATTGAACATAAAACTTCAACTTCACTGCAGTGAAGAGGAACCTGCTCGTTGAACATAAAACTTCAACTTCACGGCAGTGAAGAGGAACCTGCTCGTTGAACATAAAACTTCAACTTCACTACAGTGAAGAGGAACCTGCTTGTTGAACATAAAACTTCAACTTCACCGCAGAGGAGAGGAACCTGCTTGTTGAACATAAAACTTCAACTTCACTGCAGTGGAGAGGAACCTGCTCGTTGAACATAAAACTTCAACTTCACCACAGTAAAGAGGAACCTGCTCATTGAACATAAAACTTCAACTTCACCGCAGTGGAGAGGAACTTGCTTGTTGAATATAAAACTTCAACTTCACCGCAGTGGAGAGGATCCTCCTCGAGGCAGATAAAAAGTCGTCTTCAACACAGCGGATTTATAGGATATGTTTCAATTATTTCCAATTTTATGAGCAATACAAAAGCTGAGATTGTTTTACGGATTATTTTATTTATTCCTTTTGTGACTGTCATGTTGGCCTAGCCGCTAAGGCACTTGGTTACCAAGACCGAGCTTGTGGGTTCGATTCCCACTGTGGGCCTATATATTTGTACAAGTGACCATAGTTACGGTGTACTTTCATGTTTGTGATGTCCTTGCCTGGTTATCATAGTAGGTAGTGTTGCGTAAAATTTATTCAATGAAACCACCCCAATATTAATGTAATAAAATTGTTTTTGCACATAAACACTTATTAGAATCCATGCAGTAGAAGTCTTAAGCGTCCCTTAAATGCCTAAGGGGCAGCTGCTATCATTAACTATTTCGTCATAGTAATCAAGGTTTTCGAATATATGAATTTTGCAATAAAAATTCCAAATTGACAACTATAATAACTGGCCGATCGACTCTCAAGCGTGGTTCCGACCACACTTGAGTAAATACAGATTTGATCTTTACTTAAGTAGAGATTGCTACCCAAGTATCGTTCTCGAATTAGCTATTACTCAGTTGAGTCGCGCTTGATGAATCTCGACTCAAGTAACGTTCTAAAATTAAATCCATACTCAAAACTAGTCTTAAGTAGAGATTGGCGCTTGAGTACGCTTCTGTAATACTGGCCTGAGTATTGAAGGAGGGATGATTAAGCATATGTCTTAAAGAAGGCAAGGGTATAACAGTACGCTGCGGCGCTGGCACGTGCGACGCAGACATGTGTCTGCCCTGCTCTGCGTCTCGTTGTAGTGCCGGCACAGATTTCTGCGCGACGCGCGACCGTCGCGGCGTGTTTAGTAACAATTTTGTTGTAATGACAGAACATTTAATTGAATTTGTTTACTGTGAAACTTGTTTATATGATACAAATCGTCCAGACTATTCAAAAAAGACATTGAAAGAAATATTATGGGCGAGAATTGTCAAGGAATGGAGCGCATAGTTGCGTCGCAGCATGTGGTGAGAGCCTATGTCTGCCTCAGCTGCCCTGCCCTATTGAACTGTGCTGCGCTGTGCTGCGTCGCCTGCGTCTCAGCATGCGCCCAGCCTAATCGTTTGATTAAAAAAATGCTCTAGCGTCGGATTTAAAAGAACATACCAGGTATTTCCCGCCGCGGTGGATGACGGTGGTTTTTGTCCCGATCCATCTGCGATTTGTAACGTCAGCCAAATCACATCCAGCCGTTGAACTCTAAAGTAATTTGTGACGAGTAAACATTATTGTCCAAGCACTGCTTGTGTGAAGTTTGATTGTCATCACATAAAAAAAACTCTAATTCATGATCTCTATGTTATGACAAAGTGGCTCAGAACAGTTATTGTTCTGAGCACTGTGGGAGTCAAAATTCATAGGGTAGGTACTTCCCGTTGACCTAGAACTAAGAAATTTGGCTACGGAAAAAAATCTGAAACTATACAGTTAAATCATGCAGACAAATCTTTCTGGTGAAGGGACAGAAAGGAAGGTGGGTACGAGATCAGCACACCAGAGTGCTTAGTGCGAGTTTGACAGATCCAATCGAATAACTTCACTACCGCGTTAATCGAGCATTGAGTACACGAGTGCTTAGTGCGAGTTTTTTAACTACTCGATCGCGTTAACGTAAACTCATATTTCTATGGCATCGAGGAAGCGCCACCTAGCGACAAGAATGGAAATTAAAATTGCTGAGTGCGAGTTGTAATGGTTTAGGCCACGATTTCACTAGGAGATAAGTCGCGAGACATGTGCCAGAACATCTACGGTGAGTGTTCTCGGAACAGTTAGCAACATGTCGCGAGACATTTTCCCTGTCCACACCAATCAGGGTGGACAGGGAATTTTCTCCGTCGCCGCGGAGATGTCGCCAGAGGAAGTCGTGGCAGTTAGTGCTGCGTACATATATATTAATTGTCGATTGGGTGGACCAAGACGTTATAAAAAGAAAAAGTGGTGGGGCGAAACTTGGCACAAAGAGAAAGCAGAGTGAATATTTTACGTGATCTTCTAATGTTTGATAGATCATTTGTAAATTTCACTCGTATGACATCAAGTGATTTTGAAATGTTATTAGAAATAATCGGGCCTGCCATAGCTAAACAAGTTGAGCACTGCTTCATTGCTCCACTCTACGGGCATGTTGAAAAACAAATCGCAAACGCGTCTACACTCGGGGACACCTGTCGCCCGACTGATGTCGCAGGAAGTTCTGGCTTGCGAGACAGAACACGGAACACAATCTGCGACACGTAAATGTCGCTGTAATGTCGCATGCGACGTCGCGGAACACAGCGCAACGTCGCGGCGACACGTAGAAACATTGTTCCTAGACTTGTTCTGCGACAATTTGTCGCCTAGTGAATACATGGCTTTACGTTGAGAAGTGAACACGTTTACCAGCCAAAACACAAATAAACGCGAGTGCGAGTTGTACTGTGACAGCGTTTTGCCAGTTCGAACGTTTAACTTACTCATACTCACTACTCAATGCTCGATTAACGCGGTAGTAAAGTTATTCGATTGGATCTGTCAAACGCGCACTAAGCCCTTTGATATTGCAGGTAAGTGTGCAACGTTGGTGGCATACAGTAGGCGTTAGGGTGAGTTGCATAGTGGGACGCAAAATATTCAAGGAATAAAAAAAAAACATTTTTGTATTTGCATTATCGCAGGCGTTAGGCGTGATCTTTGGCAGCAAAAAATAGTCCCGTACCTCGATACCGTAAAACGCACCGTTTTCGAATTAGGTTTTGCACGCATTACGATTTTCAAAGCACGATTTTTTCCGAAAAAATCTATGTCATATGAAAAATGTATTAAGGTGCACGCACTTGGCAAATGAAAAAAAAACGCACAAAAATAATTCCCCAACCAAATCATTACGATTTAAAATCCGTCAATCCGTCAAATCCGCAATGCGTGCTAAGCTTATAATAAAAAAACGTATAACCACAACTCGGAATTTTACAAGTGTCTAGAAAGCAGTCCCTACGGTGTAGCCAAGGGGGTATTTGTTTGGCCGAGAATGTGTCAAGGCGGTCTTCGGGAGCATTAGAGGTATTTCGTTTTTTATTCGTAACTCGAAAACGGTTTTTTGTAACCGAAGACCGCCCTGACCTATTCACGGTCATAAAAGGGAGAACCGGAGAAAAAAATCATCCCTAAGGCTAGGCGCGCACGGGTTACTTTTGTCACCGTGACTTTTTCGTGATAAGTGACGTAACAGTCACGGTGACAAAAGTAACCCGTGCGCGCCTAGCCTAAAACCACAAAAGACCAACTTTACCCACCAACCAGAACTGGTGTTCAGACGCTTGTAAAAATTCTGTTTTTCATTGTTGTTTTAACTCGATAACGGCTCGTTTTACGGTAGCTTTATGGCAGCAAAAGATTGCCCACATAATGCAAGAAAAAAAAATTGCGCAAATGTTTTATAATTGTTTTCTATGGTAAATAAAATTCTAGGATTTTTTTGCTCCCCACGTTACTGTGAATGCTTAAGCCCAAAGGTTTATCATCCCATACCAAAAGCAAAAGAAAGGGCCGCTGCTACAAGTGCCTGCAATAGTGATGACGGAGATTCCAGCGATGACAATTTGCCATTAAGTCACTTGATTCCAAGAAAATACAAAGACCTACGGACGTCAGTACCAGTAAATATGTACAAACACGTGTACGGTTCGCCAGATAACGACACTGACGAAGAGAAAGAACCTTCATCAACACAAAACGCTATGGAGCTTACCATAATAACTTACCTCAATCTGGAATTTATGTTAAACAGCAGCCATCTATATCAAGGCACTGTAACAACTTACCTGAACCAAGTGACCATGAAACTCAGCAGCAATCTACATCGGGAAATAAATATAACTCACTTGAACGCTACGTATTACCTGGACCTGACGATCGTGAATATCAGCAGCCATCTATACCAGGGCAAAAAAATAACTTACCTGGACCTGGAGATTATTTGCTAGTCTAAGTTTACGGTGCCAAAGGCAAAACGTACACTTATGTCTGTGTTGCTCAAAGTGACATCGAAGATGACGGTGAGATTAAAGTTACTTTCCTGAAAGCTGTTGACCAAAAAGATGTTTCATACGTTGCGTATGAAGATGTAATAAAAAAGCTACCAAATCCAGATGCAGAGTATAAAAGAGGTGAAGTGTATTACAAGTTCTCATGCGATATAGAAATTTTTGAGAAATAAGGATTTTAACTCACTGACTAGATTTAAAGTTTTGAAGACTGATTATATAAGGTTATTAAAAGTGAACTGTTGTAACTGTTTAAGACTTATTTTAATTGAACTGTTCAAGTATTTTGTAAGATGTCTTGATTATTTTATACTATTTTTATTTTTAATGCACTAACCCGTGCTAAGGAACAAATTTAAAAAACCTATTTAGAGGCTAAAAATTTCACCCATGCCGGGATTCGAACCCGCAACCTCTGGAGCGCTGGCACGGATAGCCAGAGGTTGCGGGTTCGAATCCCGGCATGGGTGAAATTTTTAGCCTCTAAATAGGTTTTTAAATTATACTTCAATTTTACTGAATAAAAAACAGTTATGACTACGACTCAGATTCATGAAAGTGGTTTAAGTAGCTAAATACGTACGTGAGAAGTTATTTGATATTTTTTTGAAAACTACTATTTTATTAATATTTTGCGTCTGGTTATGGACGTTTATTACTTCATAATAATAATGATAATAATAGGAATAAGTGAAGACTGATTTTTTATTAAGTGCCTTAAGGAGTGCTCTCACAAAGAAATGTTATTAAATACAACTTTAATGTCACTTTAGTTTTTAAGAAGGTATTTTGATCTCAGTATTGTCTGGATGGTTTTCGTTACATACCTAAAAGTAATTTTTTTAAGTTTGTTTTCTTTAAATTAGACTCCTAGAGTTTATGTTTTTTTTTTATTACGCCAAATACTTAAATATTTTGAATTACAAACACATTTTTTAATACCGTATTCCCTATTAATACAGAAAGTTTTGTATGAAAATGTCTCTTGGACAGCTGTAAACGTCTCTTGGACAACCAGTTGTCCCCAAATTTCGTTTGCACAAAATCTTCATGTGTTTGTTAATAAAAATAAATAGGCCAATTCAAAATAATAAATTAGTTTGGTTAGCTAAAAAGACATGTGTCCTTTTAAATATTTTTCCATTTTAATTTATTTTGTTGCTTCTATTATTAATTTATTACTTTCATACCTACCAGCTTCAGGTCAGAAGTTGTCCAAGAGACAATAATTGAAATTAAATTAATAATTATCCATGTTGAAAGTGATATGTTTTTAACTAATATTTATTCATTTTATTAGACAACTAGGATGGTGGGTAAAGTTCTACACCGTTTGTTACTACTTACAATGATTATCTTTGCTTCAGAAAAATTACAACCTTAGTCGTCCACAATGGACAGATTCTTCGCCCGTTATCATGTTTTTTGTAGAATTTCTAGTTATAAGCATAAAAAAGTGTGCTGCTTGTATAAGAATGAATAAATTTGATAAATTATCTAGCTATCCATGTGGGTGAATGTAAGAACGAATCTATAAAAAAAAATTGTCGAAATTATCGTGGCAGGTCAAAAAAAAGTTGATCGACCCACCTAATAAATCAAGATATACAGTAGAATAAGTCGACAAAATCAATCTTACTAAAAACAGACAATGAACAAAAATATAAAATTATATTATACCTACTCAATAATACAAAAATCTCAATGTGAAATAACAAAAGAAAGACAATTACCTACATTTTGAAATGGTAATATAAACGATATTCGACGACTAAGTTTTATCAGAAAAAAGGTGCAAATTTAACTCCCCACCAAGATTACAACACCCCACTCCACAAATCAACCTATAGTGGAGGTTATATACGAAATTGCTACGAGACATCGGCGTAGAGGAAATCAACGTCTCTCTCTGCAACGGAGTGATTATAACAATCAGTTGCTGATTGAATGCTAACCATTTAAAAAACAGACGCGACCGGTAAAAGTAGGTAATTTTACTTACTGCAATCTTTTTCAATTTCAACACGAAGACTTGAAATAATCACAACCACAACTAACGATTCCACTGACAATATGGAGGACGGACTACTTTACCGAGAGAGAGCTTACCACAAATAACTGCAATGCCAAACAAACAGTGAGTGCAGTGCAGGCAGAGGCAGATAGTGCAGCCACAGCCAGAAATAGTCACGCAGACAGATCTGTGATAATAAGGTAATTCACCGACCAAAGAGATTTGTGGCCAGTGTTGCCAGTCTGTGTTTATCGTTTAGTACGGTGGTATGCTTATTTAAAGGTACCTACGGCTTAGAGTAAAAGTTTATAAGTTTACATATTTTGAATGAAATACGTATTTTCGGACGGAAATTTTAGCAAAAAATTGCGTTTTATAGCATTTGCAAACGGTACGCTAAATCGGAAAATGGTTTCTCCAGACCTACAATATTTTTAAACGACCAGTCAAATGATAACGCACATTATGGTTAGGTGAGATAAATAAACTGCACCCCTCATTTAGATGTAGAGGATTTTTTTGTAAATTTAATCCCACATTTTTTTCGACATGACTAATATTTTTAAAAATGTATTTAGAGGCTAAAAATTCCACCAATGCCAGGATTCGAAACCGCAACCTCTGGCTATCCGTGCCAATCACTAATATGTACACGTCTCTTGCTCCGTGTTTTTCATGAAAAAATCCTCAAAATATCAGTTTTCATTGTTTAATTTTTTTTCTTCAGCTTCTCCTAGAAACGGAACCGTAAAAGCTCTAATTTTATATCAATTGTAACCAGAAAACACACCCTTAACTTCAGTTAATATGTAACCTGGGGGATTATTACGTAAGTATCCACTGAGTTGCGTGACGTTGATTTTTACTTTTTTTTAAGCTACTCCGGCTGTCAGATGCATACATTTTTTGACACTTAGGAGTTGTCTAAATGCTTCACTTGATAGAGTGGAATGTTACGTAATAGAAGGGCTGAAAAGCATTTTTATAATACTAACTAGCTAATCCGCAAATGTTGCTTTGCCATATTAAATCAGCCTACGACCTATTCACAGACCTACCAAATACATACAAAAAGTTATTAAAAATCTGTGATGCCGTTTTGGAGGAGTTCGATAACAAACACTGTGACATTGAGATTTTTATATATTAGATTTATCTTGCATTGTTTTATGCTTCTGGAAAAAGACTAGAAACGGGAAGTGAATTGAAATGTTGACGTAATTATGTACTATAAAACTACTGCTACATTAGAAGACTACTGCAAAAAACTACACAACGCTATTAATCGCTATGTGTCGTTCAAAATTTCCCTTCATTTCGAAAATATCGTAAACTCTGATTTTTATTCTGACATTTCATAAGTGTTGCTACTAAGAGATTGTGTTGTGTGAACTTGTGTGGACGTTATTATTATTATTAAAAAAGATCTTTATCGAAAAGGGAAATATTTGCCCATTTGCGGGGAAATAAGAAATAAAATATTAGATATTATTTTATGTTTTTCCTACTAAAGTCAAGAAATTATAGCTGTCCAAATAGGCTAGTTGTTTGGGCTAGTTGGCTAGACTAGTTTATAACGTACCTTAAAGTGTATTATACAACAAATATGTGCGTATTTTAAATAATACGTAACATTATCAATAAGTATTTTGAATATAAAAAAATCTATTTCAATTTCCCACAAAAACGCTCAAGACTGTCATGGCGTCTTGAGTGACGTCACGAGGTGGTATACAAACACTGTCAGTAGGCGATTGCTAGTTTTCTGCTGTTATTTTAATTAAATATGACTTCCTCCTATCCTATTATAAAAGCTGTATGGTGCCCCAGTGTGAAAGCACAATATAAAAACAGCAGATACATTTTTACATATGTCCCACACAAGCAAGAAATACGAAAAAAGTGGTTAACACTTGCAAGAAGGAGTGATGCGCATTGTTTATTATAAGATTCCCAAATTCAGAATGTATTTTTGTAAAGATCATTTTGATTTAAGTCTATTTTCACGCAACGTAATCTTCGTGATCTAATTAATAGTGAAATAAATCTGATTAAAAAACTGAAACTGAAAACTGAAACTGCGCTTTAAACTTATTATTAATATTTTAACACTTCTTTATACTTACATTGAAGTTTTAATATTACGGAATTCCGATGAGCAAAAGACGCTAATTGATGCAAAAAGTCTACCAAGCATAACGGGGTCAATTCTGGGCAAATTATTGGCTTTGCTAGAACCTACTTCCATCTTAAATAACAGAACTTTCTTAATAAAAGAATAACAGTTGTATATAAAGTTATTCGATTTTTTTTGGAAAATAATAATAATCTGTAAATTTTATCACAAACACCTTTGTTTTTCGCCATCTGCAAATAATTATTAGTATTTAAGACTTTCTTCCATCCGATTTATTCTAAGTGGACTCAAGCCTATTCTACGGAATGAAAATCTATTGATGAATCTCGACTCAAGTAACGTTCTAAAACTAAATCCATACTTAAAACTAGTCTTAAGTAGAAATTGGCGCTTGAGTACGCTTCTGTAATACGGGCCTAAGTATAGCATGTGTCTAAAGGTACTGAGTGAGACGTCGTAAAAAAAGAAAAAGGTCCCAAAGCCCAAAGGCAAATAGTACGGTTTTCGTACCAAAAGTTACGATCTGGCAACGCTGCTTGCTTGTGGCACGAAGCCAGTTGCGGACAGCGTTGCCAACTCTAACGGTCTAAATTACCCACAAACATAACCAAAAATCCCCAATTTTGGGGTAAATAAAATCGATATTCCCCACAAGTTTTCAGCAGAGAAATAAAAGTACTGGTCATTTAAATCAAATATACTTATTACTTTAATTATTTTAATCAATGTATTGCGTGCAACTCTTCATTGTGCCTTTGTTTTGTTAAGATATCATATCATTTGACGGATCAAATTTTAGGCTCCCTCCTGTCTTCTTAATACCTTCTCTGGTGGCCATAAACTCCACTACGGTGTCATTATGTAGGCGATTACGATTCTCTGTTTTCATAATCTTTCTTTCAAATTCAAATTCTAAGCAACCGGGACTTTCCCAATAAACGATAAAGTTGGATGTAGATCAATGTTGCCATAAAATAAACTCTAAAATCTTCCTTTAGTAATAATACATACTGACTTCCGTAGACAGAGAATTGATAGACGAGACATAACCATAGAAAAAAAAAGAAGAAAGAGATGACTTAATACGAGTCTTATAAAGTGTAAGCGAGAAACAGTAATGATCTTCTGTCCGTTACGCGCGTATGCGATTTTTTTGTTTGCCACAGTTCAAATCTGTGGCAGACAAACCTACGTCAAATCTGAGCTTGATCGAGTTTTACTTTGAATTTAGGCAGATATCGGTGTTTTTCTCCATAAAATTGTACTTTTCGTGTACGGTGCAGTTGGACGAAAGTGATACAATGGTAAATTGCAGCATTTTAGGCTGTGGAAGCCGCAGTGAGCGTAAAAACGCCAACATAACCTTTCATTCGTAAGTGCTATTAATTCTCCTCTAATCTCTGTTTTTATGATGTTCAAGACTACGGCAAGGTATAAAATGCATGTACTGCACTCAACTACCCCTAAATTAGATAAATATGTGCCGTGTAAACTAAATTGAAAATTTGAATATTTTGGTGTTATCCGTCTAAATTATGTAGGCGCTCATACGATAGATTGGCAATCTAACTGCGACAAGACAATCTTAATTTAGACGGTTTATAATAATGTTAGTGTTACCAGACTTAATATTGTTACAGTTTCCTGTTACACACACCTACTTTAAGTCATTCATTACATACTTGTAATTATGATGAACATTACATTTGTACACCTATTGTATTGTAACTTCATAGCATTGAATGAGTACCTATGGTCGATATCATCAACATCTATCTCGCTCACTCCTGAAGCATTAGGCGAGCATATCACTGTTACTGTTTTTATGTTAGCGACGTTTTTTTTCCTTTACGAGATGCATTCGGGCTTGCAGCCCTCATACTGTTTTGGCTCGCGCCTACAACCACACGCCCACAAATAATAATTGTACTTGTGAGAACATCTAAGTAAAACCCTGCGTTAAAGATACCTACATCGTTTTATTGACCACCCGTTTCATCTCAGAAGTGGGATAGGAAGATTTAACAATGTGTGGTTTTTTATTGATAAAAAGTTAGAATATTTTTTTCTTCTATGTCTCTGTTACACCGAGTGATTGATAAAAAAAAATGAAGAGGTGTGAGTAATACCGTCATCATGAAATCGATTCACTGGAAGAATAATGCAGACGATAAAATAGCAGTGTAGAATTGACTTCATCAAGCACCATGAATGAAGAAGAAACAATTACATTCAGGCATCACGCCAAAATAAATGCCATGCGATTGTAACAAGAGGGTCTCGAAGATTCCCAGCTGTGATAACCAAAGCGAAAATCCGGAAAAACTCCAAATCTATCCTTGGATGATTATCATACAACAGAGTAGACTGACTCAACGGCGATCAAAGTAATGTAAAAAAAAAGAGGAACGGAGTACATGGTGATAAGAATACTGTACTGTGAAGATGGACAAGAGTGTGTTGCAAGAACGTGAAGATTGCAGAGCAGATGTGTTAAAACTACAACAACCCGAGAATCATGCTGCATGCCAGTACGCCGTGCTGGGGACTTCGAGAATCGGCCTCCGATGTCAACCGACATGCCAGGTACAATGTATTTATTCAATTGCAATTACCAACGATCTCTACCTGCTTCACTGTTCTGGCGAGTACTCTTGACTATTAGAACATAAGTCGTGGGTTCGATTCCTGCTGGAAGCCGTCGTACGACATATGGTATCAGTCTTCGTGTGTAAGCGCATATTTGTGATATCCTTAACTTATCACAGTACATCCTAGTTTGGGCCAGGAGTGATTATATTGTGTCGAATTTTATTATTATTTACAAAAAAATGTGGAAATTTGAAGATTGTACATTGTTGGGATGGTACAGATACTGAAGTAGCCTAAACCAAAAATATAGCAATGACTATCATGCAGTGACGAAACACAGTGACAACCATGATGAAAAGTTTTGTTGAAAAAACTCTATTTAAAAAGTGAAAATGGGTGAAAATTCCACTCCAAAACAGCATTTGCCACGAGTCGATGTTAATTTGAAAGATTTGTTCTAATGATTAATACGATACAATAGTTGATTAATGATTGCTTAGTTAATTTTTACGATTCATTCGAAGGTTTTATCGTACTTGGAAACCAAAATATATTAGCGGTTTACTTAAATGGCATGACATGTTTCGTCTACAATCGTATAAGAAGGGCTAATATAGTCGTGATACATAGAGACCCCATATTGCTTTCCCAAACCACGTTGAAAGTAAACTAGTTCATGTCACTTTAATTGCTTGGGTCACAAAAATAACGACAGAACAATTCGATCAAAGTACCACAAAATAAGCCTTGTGACCAGTTATAAACGCATCTCTTAATATTATTGAAATCATAGGTTTCATCGAGATTGCTAAACCACTTACGACTCCACACAAAAAAAAGTGTTAAGTGCTTATGGGAAGCGAACAGCAACAGTTACTTATTCCAAGCTCTCAAGCCAAATAAACGGAGAACAGTTTTGGGAATTCACGGACCCACTTAACTTTAAATAACAATAAATTAGGGCTAGGACGGATACTGATGCAATACGAGTCATTATAGCTGATGTCAATCAAGTTACAAGGAGAAATGCTATTCTAGTTATCAAGGGAAGATATTTTCCGTTTTTGAGTCGATGGAAAATGTTTTATACCTACCAACGAATCAGTTTTAACTGATAGTACAGTACCTTCCAATCCAAAACAAATTGCGCGCTGTTTGTCCCAAGTATTCGAAACTTGAGAGTTTGAAATTCAATGCATACCGAAATAAAGATTGATGCTTCACGTAAATGATGGGGTACAAGCATACATTACGCGAAACAATAATTAATTTGGGCATGGCAGGTATTAGTTTATACCGAAAACAATCATTAATTAGACACATTAAAGATGTATTCTCTTTAAACATCTTCGACATGTTGCTGACGTAGACGTGATAAAAATGGTCTATTTATCACTAGGTCAATCTATTCTAACCTACGGTATTAGGAACTGGGGTGGAGCTCCAAAAACCACTCTGATGAAACTAGAAAGGGCTCAGAGAATGCTCCTTAAGGTTATATATTTCAAACCCAGACTTTATCGAACAGCGAGTTTATATGCTGAAACCAAGGTCTTAACGGTCAGACAACTTTACATTCTGGGTACTGTAATTCATAAACTTCTCTGACCAACAATCAAAATCGTGTGAAAAATAGCAATGTCAGAAGATTTTACACTGTTTGTGAAAGCAAGCCAGTGAAAACGTCTTTCGCACAACGATTTTACTGTTTTCGTGCAGGTAGAATGTACAACACACTAAACAAGAGCCTAAATATATTTGATCTTAACAAACATGAACTGAAACAGAAATTAACAACATACTTAAACAGTCTTTCTTATGATCAAACCGAAAACCTTTTTGAAATTGATGTCTAATACCGGCTCATTCTACTTCTCACCTTCGGTTGTGCTTCCTAGTAGGTACCTACTTACCACACACACCACTGCCATCATTCACAAATATACACTTCACACTTCTCACACACCCTCTGCTCAGTGGCTGAAACCCGAACCCAAGACTCCGGTCGTAGGGCTGAGCAGACACACACATACACACACTTACATACATACATCTTACTTTTTTTTTATATAAGTTTTACAAACATCTGTCATTTTTGATACAAACGTTTAATATTGTATACCTTATGCTGATGACGCGTCGAATATTGATACCGTTCTTTTGTAGACCGGGAGGCCTGGAAACCTAAGGTACAGATCTTTTGATCTAGTTTACACTCCAGTCTTTTTCCACAAATAGTACATTCTGCTGTATTGTATCATTTATCCAATGTAATTTTTGTATACGAATGTAATTTGTGGACAGAAAAATAAACAATTATCTTATCAAATTTATAACTCAAAAACTGCAAATATTCATCAGCTCATGGCTGAACGCAGTTCGAGGGATTAATAAAAGAAAAGGAAGCTGACTAAAACGGAACAACAAACTTTTCAAATTTCTAATATGTGTATTGTCCTGCGTTATAAAAATAAAAAAAAAAAAACAAAGACCGAAACATCAGGTTAAAGAATTAGAACGCGATAAATTTAAAGAAACTACCAATGCATGGAATTAATTCCTACAAAAAAAAATTATTAAACCGCGTTACGTTGCTATAAAGTCCGAGTACATAATGTAATTATTATTGATTGATTGAAATTCTAGGAAAATTAAATAGATCATTATACTTCATCTCACAGTTTGAGGACTGACTGTCTAGGTAGTAATCTAATACCTACGTAAATAAATAAAAAAGGAAATTACTTACATAACATAAATCAGTAAGCTCTAATAAGCTGTTAAAGACAATATCGCGGCGGAGGCCAAATAAAAAAAAAGACACCTGCTGCTGTATCCAACAAAGGTTAAAGTACAGAAAACCAACTGAGCCCGCAAATTTTAAAACACATAAAATGAGCTACAACATGTTGTTGGTGCGGTAGTTTCAGAGGACTACCTTCGTCTCATAATAGAACTAGACTGGCGGATAGTCTGAATCCAATCAGATTGCAACTACTACCTACAACGAATTTAAAACTGATACGTTACGTGCTGTTTCAACTAAGCTGTTTGATGAGATCTATAGTACCCACTGATTTGATTATTTGGCTTAAATGGTAATAAAGTAATGCAATCCCTAGGTCTGACACGCTGTAGGACTCTAGAAATAAACCTGTGTGGTTAAACATCCGTATGTGTGACCTAAACTGCCTGTGTGGCCTAAACAGCCTGTGTGGCCTAAACAGCCTGTGTGGCAAAATATCAGTCGGTGTGACCTAAATAGCCTGTGTGGCAAAATATCAGTCTGTGTGACGCAAAACTAAACCTGTGTGGTTAAACATCTGTCTGTGTGACCTAAACTGCCTGTGTGGCTATACAACTGCCTGTGTGGCCCATTATCAGTCTGGGTGACGCTAAATAAACCTGTGTGGTTAAACAACTGCCTGTGTGGCCTATTATCATCAGTCTGTGTGACGCTAAAAATAAACCCGTGTGGTTAAAACTGTCTGTGTGACTCAAATAGCCTGTGTGGCAAGATATCAGTCTGTGTGACGCTAAAAATGAACCCGTATGGTTAAAACTGTCTGTGGGACTCAAATAGCCTGTGTGGCAAGATATCAGTCTGTGTGACGCTAAAAATAAACCCGTGTGGTTAAAACTGTCTGTGTGACTCAAATAGCCTGTGTGGCAAGATATCAGTCTGTGTGACGCTAAATAAACCTGTGTGGCTAAACAACTGCCTGTGTGGCCTACTATCAGTCTGTGTGACGCTAAAAATAAACCCGTGTGGTTAAACATCTGTCTGTGTGACTAAAACCGCCTGTGTGGCAAAATATCTGTCTGTGTGACCTGAAACCGCCTGTGTGGCATAATATCAGTCTGTGTGACACTAAAAATAAACCTGTTTTTTTAAAACATCTGTCTGTGTGACCTTAAACTGTCTGCGTGGCTAATATTAGTCTTTAAGACGTTAAAAATAAAAATGTGGTTAAAACCGCCTGAGCGGCAAAATTTCAGCCTGTGCGACACTAAAACAGGTGCTGTGTCATGATTTTGTGACCTAAACGCCATGGTAGCAAAACAATCACCTGCGTGGGATTCATTTATGTGAAAATCCTACATATACTTATTCTCGGTGCAATATATATAAGTACCAACTAATAAAAGATTGAATAGGTACAAAACGTGTGATATTCGTGGAGCGAAAGCAACAAAAACAAACAAGATAAAAGTCGCTTAAACTTAAAGCGGTAAAAAATTTGAATAGAGAGTTTTACCTAAAAATAAAACATACCTATTATTTTTTCTTGAGATATCCGGAATCCATCTTTGAGTGAAGCCTCTGCTTTTCTGTCGATTGAGTGTCTAGCCAACTTCCTCTCCCCGACGGTGGCGCCACCTACCTTGTTGGGTGATCTGTCATGGTGCCAAACTGACAACTTTTCGAACGGTTTTTAGTCATTATGCAGCTCAAGATGCACCAGGTAGAACTTACCTGGATTCCGGATATCTCAAGAAAAAATAATAGGTATGTTTTATTTTTAGGTAAAACTCTCTATTATTTGTTTCGTATCGATATCCGGAATCCATCTTTGAGTGACATGTTTGATATCTCCTGGTGTAAGAAAAGTTTAGAAAACGCTATAATGTGTGAGATAAAGAGGATATGAAAAGAAAATCATGTTTAATCAACGAAAATAAATCTAATTGAATATTAACATCAATAATTTGCATTTACGTATTGGTTCAAACAACAATAATTACTAGGTATATTCAAATATAACAAAAATATTGTCTGTAATTTGATAGACAATTTTGTAAAAACAATGATTTACCGAGCGGCATCGAAATAATTTGATAAGGACGTCAAATCATTTCTAATCGTATTAGTTTCAATTAATTCTCTTTGATAAAAATTTCTAAATGTATGCTCTCGTTTCCAATTACCGGTGGACAATATTTGATCTATTGGAAAATTTTCCAGCCAATTAAGTGAGGCAACAGCTGAGCGCAGAGAGCCTGGAGATGTCTCAATACCTGCTTCTCGAAGCAAATATTTTATCCAGCCACCCAAGACAGTTCTGGATGCAGGTTTCGGGTCACCTCTGGCTGTGATAAAAGTTCTTTAAACTTACCACTTTCTCTGCGTGACTCTGACAAGGGCAATAATAGCCTAATCCAATAGACGACATTAAGGTTCCTATCCGGGTGCTCCCGCAACCTCCATCCAGACTGTCTATAGCTGACATTGTCGGTCTTGGAACCATATGTGGGCCAAAATACAATTGACTCACCTTCGTCCATAAAGCCAGGCTCGATATTTAGAAGAGTGAGATCGTGCACTCTGCGCCCAGATGCAAGAAGTAATAAGGTAGCTACATGTCTGGATACCTGATACAGATTATTTTCGGCAGGGGAATGATCACATAAATATTGCAACAGTACTTTTGGGTTCCAAATCGGTGGTTTAGCAGGTTGTTGTTTTGCTGCAGCTATTGCTTTGAGAATATGTTTGATAAAAAAGTTTGAAGAAAAATCGACATCAGTGTTTACATTACTGAAAGTAGCGATCACCGATTTATGCACCAAAATAGTTCTATAAGCTAAACCTGCGTCATTGTGTAGATGTGCTAAGTAACGTGCAACTTGTTCAGCCTTAGGATTTTTATAGTCAATGGACTGGCTGTGACACCATGTTTTCCATCTGCTCCATGCCGGTTTGTAAGTTTTTATGGTAGATGGTCGCCAACTTGACATTAGAAGATTACGTTCCGACTCAGTCCAACTGTCCACTAAACCTTGCCACCCAAAATCAACCATGCCTCCAGACATAGGTTTTGTATTTCCGGTGGATGGCAACCCGTCCTCGTGTCTACTAGTACTTGGGCCAGCGCTGGAATCTGATATGAGGGTCGGAGTGCACGTCGTTGTAGCTCTGCCTGCCAAAAGACTTTCTTCCACTTGGGGGCTATCAGAATATAATGACCGCTGGCTAGGTTCAGGTGGGACAACACGCGTGGTATCAAGTTGGGTGGAGGGAATAGCCATGCCAGTTCGTAGTTCCACTGGTGGCAAAACGCATTGTGCGACAGAGCTTGATGATCCTTCGGGTCTACTGATACATACCTTGCTACCACATGGGCTGTCCGAGATGCGAAAAGATCCACTTCCGGCTCGCCCCATATCTGAAATATCACGCTCGTTGCTTTCGGAGTAAGGTGCCATTCTGGACAGGACTTGCCGCGAGATAACGCGTCTACCTCTGCATTGAATCGGCCTGGGAAGTACTGAGCTGTCAGAGAAATATTCCAATGATCGAGTACCGCAAGAAGCTCCCGAGTCTGCTTGAGTAATCTTTTTGACTTGGTCCCGCCTTCTTTGTTTATGTAGGCGACTACAGTGCGGTTGTCTGTCTGGAGGAGTATCTGAGCGTTCTGAAGTTGATGTTCTTCTTGACGAATCGCTGCGAAAACTGCAAACATCTCTTTTCTGTTCGCATGCCATGTTTTTTGATTTCTTAGCCATGTACCTGCGATGTTTTCGTCGCCGAGCTGTGCGCCCCATCCGAAGTCGGTCGCGTCTGTCGTTAGAAGATGGGTGACTGGTCCTGTGTGTATAGGCGTTGAGCTCCCTAATGTGCTGAGCCACCACTGCATCTCTGAAAGGACTGGTTGTGGGATGCTTACTTGTCGGTATGGGTGGTGCTTTGGCAGCTGTCGACTGTAGTATTGCATTGTTCGACAGTGTAGCCGTCCCCGCCGGGTCACGAACGTGGCGAAGTTGAGTCTCCCCATTAGCGATTGGTACTGTCTGAGGGACCAACTGCCTTTCCGCAACTGGTGCTGAAGTGCTTTGCGTAGCGTTAGGCACTTTGGTTCCGACAAGGACTTTGCGTTGCGTTTTGTGTCCCATGTTATGCCCAGAAACTCGAGGCAGCGAGTCGGAACCAGCACAGACTTGGCGAAGTTTATGGTCCAGCCAAGATCGCTCAGCAGGTTGATGGTGAACGCTATGTTGTTGCGTAGCTCGTGTTGAGACTGGCTTGCTAACAAAAAGTCGTCCAGGTAGACTACACACCTGATGCCACGCGATCTCAGGTGCTCCGCTATCCAATTGGTGAGAGAGGCAAAGGTCCTTGGCGCCGAAGACAGGCCGAAAGGCAAGCAGGTCATTTGTAGTAAGCGACGATTGTAAACTAGCCTCAAAAACCTGCGATGTTCGTGTGCTATAGGCAGGTGAAAATAAGCTTGGCTGAGGTCGACCTTTACCATCCAATCCAGGTGCTGAAGGAAACTTGGTACTCGGAAATGGCTGAATAGCTGGAATGACTTGGTCTTTACGAACCTGTTGAGCTGCTTGAGGTTGAAGATAGGCCGGTGTGTACCATCGGGTTTCGGAGTCAGAAAGAACGTTGACAAATAGCTCGGCGTCAGTTCTGCGTCCTCCAGTACTCCCGACGCTAGCATACTCTCTATTTGCAGGTTCATATGAGGGGACTGTTTGGTCTGATAATTTTGCATGGTCCATGAATTGGGAAATATCAAGGGTGGTTTTAGCATAAAAGGAATCCGCGTGCCGACTAACAATTTGCATATTTCTATTGGAGCTCCTAGATTTCTCCACACACCCTGAAATCGCCTTAGACAACCACCCTGAAAGCTTTGAGAGTCATTCGCGGTGTTTATTTTTAAGAGGTGTACGGGATCGGGGCTTTTTTCCTTTTGAGGTTCGCTTGTCGTTGCCGCCTTTTCCTCGATTAGGCTTATGAGTCGCTTGCGGCGCACGCTGCTCTTTTTTGGTGTTTTTTCCTTGACGAAAGAAGTTATCGTTTTGTTTACTAGTGGATGGCTTTGAATTTGCATAAAACTTCTCTTTGTATTGCTGTTGAAGCGATCGGGATTGCGCAATTAACTTTTCGACCCCCCCAATTTTTTGCAAGTAAGTTTGCATTGCTTCGCATTCAAATAGTTGTTAGAGGATTAGTAAACAGCAAACTATTTGGTTTGCTAGGTTACTCTATACATCGAAATGTCATTGTCATTGATTATCTGTTCCCGTTGGTCTCTTGGTTGTTTAACTGAAAATATATTGCAATCCTTGCGCTTATCACCGATCCCTGGCTTTTCTTCATATAATCCAACAGGTTATGGGCCCAGGAAGCAGGAAAAGCATAAATAAAAGTATATTTCCAGTTTCGTAAAGTACGGTCACATAGCAACAAATTCGACGTGATTCGACTTTGAAAATAACCGAAAGAAAAAATGGCCGGCAGCTCGGCTTCGTCTTTTCCCATAGAAAAACTTAAGGGTATCCAAGATTACCATAATTGGAAATTTTCTATGCGCATGATACTGATGCATGAAGATTTGTGGGAATATGTGGAATCTGAAGTGAAAGACGATAAGAAAAACTTAAAGGCTCTGGCAAAAATATGTTTGTCGGTGCATACCTCGGCGTATCCTCACGTAAGAAATGCGAAAACTGCATTTGAAGCCTGGAAAAACTTACAACAAGCTTTTGAGGATAAAAGTCTATGCAGACGGTTGAGTCTTTTGAGAAGTCTCTTCGGAATGAAGCTGAACGAGTGTGAGAACATGGACACCTACTTATCCAGGATCACAGAAACAACCCAACAGTTGAATGACATCGGATCGCCTTTGGATGATGATTTTGTTGCGGTTATAATGTTGAGCGGACTGTCAACTGATTATGACCCTCTGATCATGACACTTGAAAACAATAACCAGAAGTTGTCAAGTGAGACGGTTAAAGCAAAGCTACTACTAGAACATCAGCGTCGTACTCGTAATAGCAAGGATGAAGCAGTGACAGCCTTGGTTGCTAAGAAAAGCTTTAAATGTTTCAAATGTAAGAAAAGCGGACACGTGATGAAAAATTGCCCGTGGAGAAACAAGGAGAAAGCAGAAGCAAGCAAAGAGGCTTTGTTAGCAGCGCTTTCGGTCATGGTCGAAGAGGATACTTGGTGTATCGATTCTGGAGCATCAAATCACATGTGTAACAACAAAGATGCATTCAGCGAGTATGTTTCGATAAAACCAATCAATGTAAACACAGCAAATGGTGAGAAACTATCGGCGATTGGAATCGGAAGTGTTAAAGTGCAGTTGAAAGGCCCGATAAAGACAATAAGTGGTGTTTACTTAGTGCCCAATTTGGCGGCAAACTTATTGTCAGTCAGTGCTATGACGAAAAAGGGTTTTACGTTATTATTCGATTCACAAGGCTGTAAAATCAAAGATGGTAATAAAGTCATAGCGACAGCCACGCACATTAACAGTGTCTATCAACTAGACGTAGTAGAGTTGACATGTAATGCTGTGTCGGAGAAGGCCATACAGTCGCGTGCAGGTGTGGGTTCTTTATTGGTTTCACAGGTGACTGCTGACGTCACTACTAGTGTGGCGGCGTGTTCGACAGAGGCGACTACGTCATCAAGCTCTGAAACAGGTGCGCTAGAAAGTAAACTTTCACAGGAAACCTGGCATCGAAGGCTGGCTCACCTTAATTCGCGCAGCATGTACCTTTTAAAAGCAGGTATGGTTACAGGAATAAATTACGATAGCGATAACTATCAGTCATGCGAAGCGTGTGTTGAGGGTAAACAGACTAGGCTACCCTTTCCTAAAGTATCTCAGAGTAGATCGAATGAGATTCTTGGTCTGGTTCATTCAGACTTGTGTGGTCCTATGCCACAAAGTTCTCTTGGTGGTGCAAAATACTTTTTGACATTCACCGACGATTACTCTCGCAAGACTGTTGTCTATTTTTTGAAAAATAAGAGTGAGGTTCTTAAATACTTCAAAATATTTAAGGCACTCACGGAAAATCAGACAAACAGAAAGTTAAAAATTCTGAGAACTGATAATGGTGGTGAGTACATAAATCGTCAGTTTCAGGTATTCATGGAGGAGAATGGGATCCAACATCAAACTACGGTTCCACATTCACCAGCTCAGAATGGAGTGAGCGAGAGAGTTAATCGAACGATTATGGATAAAGTCCGTTGTATGCTGCAAGATGCAGGGCTGGATAACCGCTTCTGGGCTGAAGCGGTGCAGACAGCGGTATATATAAAAAACAGGACGCCAACGAAAGCAGTAATGGGTTCAACGCCAGAAGAAAAATGGACCGGTAAAAAGGTAGACATCAGCCATTTTAGAATCTTCGGCTGCTTGGCCTATGCTTTGGTACACAATAGGAAGAAACTTGATCCTAAATGTAAGAAGTACATATTTGTTGGCTACTGCGAAGAAAATAAGGGCTATAGACTAATTGACCCTGATTGTCCAACAACTTGCATAGAAGCCAGAAATGTATCTTTCTTTGAAAATGAATTCTTAACTAGGAAAGAGAATAAGTGTATGTTAAATAAGACTATGACACACAAACACTGTACTGATGAAGAGTCATGTCCTAGTACAGGCAATGTTTCTGAAGAAACCTATACTCCGTCGTCATCATTACAAGTTACAGACTCTGATACCTTCACGAGCCCGAGTGATAATTCAGAGTGTGCACTGAACTGCAAGATTGATCCCATGACAGTTCAAGACGTGTTTAATGAGAAAGGAACAGAACGTTGGCAAGAGACTATGCAAGTGGAGTATAAATCACTCAGCAACAATAACAGTCACTCGTTAATAGAATTAAAACGAGGACTGAAACCTAAATGTGTAAGGACACCTACACGTTTGAGTGTGAAGGGTTTTACACTGAGACATGGTATATATTACCAGAACACCTTTGTTCCGGAGGTTCGCCATTCTACGATTAAGATTTTGTTTGCCATAGCTGCGGCAAAAGATCTTGATATTGACTAACGAGATATGAATGGAGATCTTTATTAGAGATAGTAATGGAACAAATAGAAGGATTTGTTATAAAGGGGAAGGAATTATAGTGTACAAATTAAACAAATCCATCTATGGCTTAAAGTACGCAACCGGAAAACTGTGAGTACAAAACTTTTTGTTGCTGTTTAACGTACATCGCGGTGTGTACCCCACAGGATCGTACGTGGTCGGTAAGTAGTTTTCGCTGATTTAAAATTGTCATTCTGTGCAGTAGGTACAGAAGCACATCGTATGGGCTATTCCGATGTATGCATATAAGGTTAATTCATTCGTCACAACCTTTGGCACAAGACAAATTTGCTAAACTTTTGAGTCGATGTATCGTGATCGCTGTATCGTCTTAAGTTAGCTTATTTAAGGTGATATGTTTTCTCTTAAGATGTTGTGTATTTTTCTTAAGGTGCTGTGTTTGTGTTTCGAATGAGTTTTATTTATATACCTATATGTACTTATAGTTGTAAACTAAACCAACGTTTGCGTTTAAGGGCAGGTGTTAGAGGATTAGTAAACAGCAAACTATTTGGTTTGCTAGGTTACTCTATACATCGAAATGTCATTGTCATTGATTATCTGTTCCCGTTGGTCTCTTGGTTGTTTAACTGAAAATATATTGCAATCCTTGCGCTTATCACCGATCCCTGGCTTTTCTTCATATAATCCAACAATAGTAAGTTAGAGCTTGGGGGCATTTTTTGCAAGACATCGCGATGAAATTCGTCCGGTATTTGACGTAACAAGGCCTCTCGGTGCAATGTAACAAGATCAGCACGCCTTCCACAAACTATTTGTAATAAATCGTCGGAAACGTTGCTATACGTAGAAGTTTTTGAAAAAAGTTGCTGAATTTTTTCGAATAGCGATGATGACGTGAGATTTATCTTAGAATCGCTCGACCAATCAACGAGTGTTTGTAAGGCCAATTGTAATTCTTCTTTTTGGGAAAGAATAGCGTTTGACAAGGCAGCAAAAGTACGCTCTAAAAGATGCATTCGGGGGTCCTCGCGTACGGCAGCCGCCTCGAACCGCTTCAGTTCATCGTTCACATTTAGTTCGACAAAACCGGGGGTAGACAAATATTTTTTCTGTGTTTCGGAAAAACGTATAGCATACCAATCGTCACAATTGAAACGTTGCAATTGCGCTAATTTTGCGAGGCGCTGGTCATTAGATTTCACAAAAACAGGGTCTTTGACTGTTGTGGAAAGATCCGATAGTACAAGCTGAGGTTTTTCCGTGCTACCCGTAGGGCGGCGTAAATCAAGATCATTTAGGGTTACAGCGGTATTAGTTGATGAAACTGCCACACCGTCGGCGCCAACACTATCTCTAGCAGTATTTTGCGTTATCATGTTGGTCAAAAAGGCCACTTGTTGCGACAAAAATTCAAATTGAAGATCACTCACATGTTTGGTCCGTTTTGTTTTACGAACCCTTTCTTTGCTGGAGCTGGAGGCGTTGCTCGATGTCGTAGATCCCTCGCTGCTCGAACTCGGAGAAGGAGAACGCTTTCGTTTTTTTGAACCACGATCATCACTTTTTTGAGTATTTTTCTCAACCGAAATCACACTTTCACCATTACTGTTCTCGTTCTCCATTTTATTTAGAGAGAGGAATTTAATTTTTATTTTAACACTGTAAAATTCAAGTTTTTCGTTAGCTAGAACGATGTTCACGACGCGAAAAACGACGCTATAATGACTAAAAACCGTTCGAAAAGTTGTCAGTTTGGCACCATGACAGATCACCCAACAAGGTAGGTGGCGCCACCGTCGGGGAGAGGAAGTTGGCTAGACACTCAATCGACAGAAAAGCAGAGGCTTCACTCAAAGATGGATTCCGGATATCGATACGAAACAAATAATGAGCAGTAAAATTCCGTATCGACACCTTATTTCGTTAGAAACTTACAACATAACGCCCACTTGTAATGCAACACTAAGTGGAACCAACACACAATTCATAAAAACTGATTAGGGGAATTTGAGGACTCTTGACTGCCCTTTTTTTTCTTTCTTTCAGGTACCAGGGTACACAACAGGAAAGAAACCACAGGCTGATAATGAATGACTTCACGAAAGACATCTAAATTTGATTATTTTATACAAATTGTATCTTGTTGGTATTGTATAATTGAATGACGCAAGAGTTAAAATTATATTGTAAAACTGTAAAACAAAACGAAACACAAAAAAACAAACAAAGAAGGAAAAGAAAAAAAAAACAAACTGTGGAGTTTCTTCGCCCCTTCTTCTCCAACATTAATGCAATTGCGAAGAGGGCCAGGGTTTTGCCTTAGTTCAAATATTGTTTGTTTTACTTAATTATGTGTGTGGGTGTCAGTGTCAATTTTGATTCGTCAATGTCGTGGGACACGACAAGTGCAGGATGGCCGAATGTTACAGTTTCCTGTTACACACACCTACTTTAAGTCATTCATTACATACTTGTAATTATGATGAACATTACATTTGTACACCTATTGTATTGTAACTTCATAGCATTGAATGAGTACCTATGGTCGATATCATCAACATCTATCTCGCTCACTCCTGAAGCATTAGGCGAGCATATCACTGTTACTGTTTTTATGTTAGCGACGTTTTTTTTCCTTTACGAGATGCATTCGGGCTTGCAGCCCTCATACTGTTTTGGCTCGCCTACAACCACACGCCCACAAATAATAATTGTACTTGTGAGAACATCTAAGTAAAACCCTGCGTTAAAGATACCTACATCGTTTTATTGACCACCCGTTTCATCATACAAAAAATCCCTTAGTGTTTGCAAAAACAAGGCCAAATGTGAAGAAAAAAACTCACGCCCGATATCCCCGAGGGTGTAGGCAGAGGAACCAACTACGAGTTAAGACCCTTGTTTTGACGAGGTCCCAAACGTACCATTGGCAAGTCTTTCCCTGTTATCCGGGCACATAACGTTTATATTGTTCAAAATTATTTTACAGGTACCCAGCTGACCAGGCTCTGGACCATATGGGTTAAAGCCACGGGTCGTTTGGACTGACTGGCAACCGACAAAGTATACCCGTGTTTGTTCCCGACCTTTCGAGAGTAGAGACCCATAATTTTCGAAACACAAAGAGTTCTTCTTGTCTGACAGAAGGTTCCGTTCCGAAACTGTTTTTGCCGGTAAGGACTCCCTAAAATAATACTAGTTATAGGTACATTTTAGTGATGCAATATATTCGTACATTATTATGTTATAGTTTACCTCACAAATATATTTGCGAATAGACCATTCAATGCATTATTAGCAAGGGTGTTTAAAATATTAGTTATGGGTATATTTTAGTGATTCAATATATTCGTACATTATTATGTTATGGTTTACCTCACAAATATATTCGTGAATATACCGTTCAATGTAAAATTTTGTCTTTGTTCTGGGTCTATTATTTTTTCAATCTCTACTTACTGTATAGTTAACTGAGGTTCTAAACTACTTTCTTTGAAAGGTATTTTTTTTAAAACGCATGTGTGTTCTTTCCAGGCTTTTCCTGAGGCTACATCATCGTATTCTCCATCACTTGCGGTTGCAAGTACTAGTACAAGTGCTACTGATATTCCTACGATGGACAGCCTGAAAAATCCTGATTTGGCTCCGTGTGACTTCTTTTTAATTCTCTAAAATTGAAAGTCAGCTCAAAGGGATACAGTTGTCATCGCCGGAAGACGCGCTAGCAGCGTTTGAGAAGGCCTTGGAAGAGGTGTCTGCCGAGGACTGGAAAAAATGTTTTGAAAATTGTTTCTGTCGCATGAAACTTGGTATTGAGGCTGATGGAGAGTTCTTTGAAAAGATTTAATAAAAATATTTTTTTCATAGAAGTTACTTTTTTAGTTTCTTAAAACTTTCTGAGTGTCCCACGTATAATTTTAATAAATTTTTTTGCTTCTATTGAGGTACTGATTTATTGCCCGATTTTCTGTTTACAACTATAAATACGCAAAACATACTTTTGGGAATTATGGGTTATGCTAGCAACTCTTATGAAGTACCTATTTCTATCTCCATCTCAAAGGTATACGCGCAGGCCCAGTCTATTCTATTCTCTGTCTACGCTGACTTCTTATAGTATTAAAGGTATTACCTACTTCTTAGTTCAGTTTCACATTTTCCCCACATAAACGTCCTCCCCACAAATTACCCAATCACTCTGAGATTTCCCGCAGTTTGGGGAATTCCCCACAGATTGACAACGCTGGTTGCGGATACTTTTGCGGTGTGGCGGTAGTGAAAAAATAAAATTACCCTATATTGCTTAACAATGTAGGTACCAATAACTTCTTTTTCTAAATTACGTATATTTGTGAAGTTAGAATAAAAATACTCGCTAACATTGGAGGAAAACAGCGGGAGGAAATCTGAGTGTCTGAAGTGTTTAAATACCTCAGGGCAGCGCTGCGACGAGCAGGCGTGGTAATTAAGCCCATACTCTCCCTGAAAGACGGCCTGTGCCCTGCAGTGAGACGTCTTTAGGCTACCTACATACCTACTACTGGCTCTTATCACATACTAAGCTCTTACCCAGCGGTGAAGAATCCTTAGGAATTTACAAAATTGAATAATTATATTCTTTTTGTTGCACTAACCCGTGCTGAGGACAATTTTAAAAATCTATTTAGAGACTAAAAATTCCGCCCATGCCGGGACTCAAACCCGCGACCTCTGGCTAACGGGCTCCGGTACGGTTAGCCAGAGGTCGCGGGTTCGAGTCCGGGCATGGGCAGAATTTTTAGCCTCTAAATAGGTTTTGAAAATATAATGAGCCAAGTCGTTTACTGTCACGAATATAAATACATCCGTGTTTACTGTATTTAAGTACTGGTTGTTGATTCTGTTTTCCTCCTTTATAATTAAAAAAATAAAATAAAATTCATAGAAATATTAAAAATATTGCATAAGGTCGATTCAGAAAACACTTGGTGCCAAGGCCGTGCAACCGCAATGACATTTTAAAGTAATCAACATTATTCGATCCGTTACAAGCCCGAACCTGAGGTAAATAGGACATTCAGTGTTAGCGATTAACTTTAACCTAAATGACAGAAATAGAGCGTATTTAGTACTTTAAACTCTCGGTAAATGAACCTCGCCTCTTTAGTTTAAAATTTTGAAATCGGGTAAGTAGGTAGTTAGCGCAAATCCTTGCAAATTTAACCTCAATTGGGCTGGAAATTTACTAAAATGGAAATATACCTTCTAGATTCAGGCCATTTGTAACTGCATTTGTTCTGCTATTTATTCTAGCTAAGAATTTATTTTCAGCATCTGTTAGGCATAGTTTTAGTATAATATCCTCAGAAGCTATTTTACAATAATGTTATATCTCAAATCTTTTCAACTAAAGATTGTCTACACAATCGTTCAAGATAATTCAAGTCTCACCAAAATAAAAAAGTTACAATAGGTACTAGTAAATTTTTTTGTCGTCACTAGGCTCAGGCGAAGACCATAGAAAAGGGGTTTTTTTTTTTTTTTAAATTGGTTTAACGGCTCTGGGTACAAGCCCTTTTAAGCCTTGCTTCGCTTCAATTCTTCACTATATTTTTTTAACAGTTTTTGTGATAAATTTATAAAGAGTTCTAAAGTACAGTTTATTAGATAGTAATTCTTGTAAATTATTAGGCACTTCTTTGTCTTTGTTCGAGTCACTCGATTCATTAATTATTTCACTTAGTTCACTACACATCACTAATCTTTCAATACCGAAAGCACAGCATGTCATAAATAAATGTTCTAGGTTACAATTTTCAGCTCCGCAGTATGAACAATCAGAACTTTCCACCAGTTTAAGCCTTTTTAGGTGAGTATTAGTGTGACAATGGCCAAATCGCAGTCTATTAATAGTTGTTATAAAATTGCGACTGTCTGCTTCTCTATAATCATGGTACCAGGGTTTGGCGGGCGGGGCTTTTTGTATCCCTGCGTACCATCTGCCTTTTTCTTGGCTTGCATATTCCCAGTAATCAAACCACAATGCTTTCAGGTTTCCAGCCATGTGAGCATAAAAGTCCGTGAATGGTATTTTCAAGATGGAAGAGTGATCTTCATCAAAGCTGGATCTTGCAGCTGTGTCTGCTTCTTCATTACCAGTGATGCCACAGTGAGAAGGTACCCAATTAAAACTTACAAATTTGTCTCTTAAAGTTAATTCATACAATACTTGCCTAATATTATACACAATGTAATTTAAATTGAATTTGAAACTAGAATTTTCTAATGCTGCCAGAACGCTTTGTGAATCAGTGAAAATAACAATATTTTTACAATTTACAAATTCATTAATGTACAATAGTGCTGAGAATACTGCATAGCATTCAGCGGTAAAGATGCTACAGTGGTTATCAATCTTAAAACAATAGCTTATCTTTCTCTGTGGATCATAATAGGCAGATGACACGTTATTCTGGCTCTTAGAACCATCTGTGTACAACCTGTATTGATGTTCATCAACTGATGCTAATAATTCCTTTTGGTTAGTAATTGGAAGTTGAAGATTATTTACATTGTAATTAACAAGTGCATCAAAATCCATGTTGTACAGTGGCCAAGGGCTGCTTTTATACATGTTTACAGAAATATCATTTACATGACTTAAAATTCTTAATAAGCGTGGAACACATCCAGATATTACATTAGAAATATTTACATACGGTCCTGACATGTTAAAGGGCAATGGGTCAATAGGTAGGATTCTACTGATAATGTGTTTGTTGTCTGAAGCTACTATTTTAAGGCAAAATCTTTCAGCAATTTGTAACCTTCTCAAGGCTAGAGGAGGAATGCAAGCTTCACACTGCATTGCATTTATAGGTGTGGAGCACATGGCTCCAGTTATAATTCTAAGAGCTTTATTTTGTAAAACATCCAATTTTCGTAATAAAGTAGGACTACAGTTCATGTAGGCTACAGAACTATAGTCAAAATGACTACGTACAATACTTTTGTACAACATTGATAAAATTTTAGGGTCTGAACCCCAGTGAACACCCGCAAGTGACCTAAGGATATTCAAAGCTCTTGAAGCATTCTGAATCAAGTAATTTATGTGATTTCCAAAACTCAATTTTTGGTCCAAGTAAACACCTAAAAACTTCTTTTCAGAAACCCATGGTAGAGCCATGCTATTGAACTTTACAGAAGTATTGCAACCCAATACTTTTTTTGAGAAAATCATGGCAACACTTTTTTCTGAACTTATATTTAACTTTAACTTATTACAATAAAACTTTTTAACTTGTAAAAGACCTGTAGTCAAATTATTTACAGCTATATCCACATCTCTATTTACACTATATACAACTAAGTCATCAGCATATTGAAGATATTTAACATTTTCATTTTTAAGGAACTTATTTAAATGACAAGTGTACAAATTATAAAGCAAAGGCGAAATGGTTGCACCTTGCATGGTTCCTTTATACACATTTCTAGGTCCGTGGATGTTATTATTATATTTAACAAATAACTGTCTCTCATATAGGAAATTGAATATCCATTTACAGACTTGTCCGGGAATTCCTATGTCCTTCAAGATGCCCACCAGGACACTTGGATCAACATTGTCAAAAGCACCCTGTACATCCAAAAATGCGCACACAGTAGACGAATGACTAAAAAAAGAACTGTTTATGTCAGCTAGTAATGAAGTAAAATTTTCTGCAGCACTTCTCCCCTTACGGAAACCAAACTGTTCTGCAGTTAAATATTTTTTGATTCCACATACCAATCTAGTCTAACCTTTAACATGTATTCAAAAATCTTACCTACACAAGATGATAATGATATAGGTCTGTATGAGTTATGGCAATTTTCTGGCTTATCAGGTTTTAATATAGGTATAACACATTGCGTCTTCCACGAAGAAGGAATGGATTGAGTTTTCCAAAGAGTGTTGTACAGTTCAAGCAAAATTTTCTGTGCATCACTATGCATGTGTCGAATAAGCTTATAGGGAATATTATCTAAACCAGGTGTGGTATCTTTTCTGGATCGAAGTGCACTTTGAAACTCTATCCACGTAAAGCTTTCAGAAAGAAAAGAATTTTCAGGGTCTAATTCTTCAAACAACAAATTTAATTTATTTGTATCAATATTCTTTTCAGGTGGTGAAATTGGAGCATACTTATCCAGAAAGGCTGGGATCCATTCATCATTTTTTGAGGCTCTAAAAGAAGCTATACGCTTAAATCGGCGAATATGATTCCAAATAATTGAGACAGGTGTGTATCTATTAAATGAATCACATAATTTTCTCCATCCATTTTTTTTCTTTTCACTAATAATTCTCTTTTTGAGAGCATCTAGTTTTTTGTAATTTATAAAACTCTCCAAAGATGAATCTGATCTATATACATTTAAGGCCTCTGTACTATTTTTAACTGCAATTGCACAATCATCATCCCACCACGGAACAGATTTTTTGAGAATCTTTTGTGAACAGGTTTTCACTTTTGGAATGCATTCATCTTTGATTTTATTAAGTACATCACAAAATAAGTTATAGCTAAACAATGGGTTTTCTGGATCAATAGCAAAATTCTTAAAAATGATTTTTGTTTCAGATGAAAACCTATTCCAATCAGCTTTGCTGTAAATATACCGCTCTGTGACTTCACCCACCTCAAACTTTTGGACTGCTGTTTGAATGTTAACAATTGTTGGGTAGTGGTAGCTACCCATGGGATCACTATGAACTCGCCATTCACATAGGGGAGCTATACTTGGACTAACACAAGAGATATCAATGGCTGACTGATTTTGATGAGGCCTGCCCACTGTTGTTGGTAAGCCTGTATTCAATATACATAAGTCACATTCATCTAATAAGTTATAGACATCAGAACCTCTAGAATTGATGGATCTACATCCGAAAGCCACATGATGGGCATTGCAGTCTCCTGCCATAAATAAGGGTTTTGGTAATGTATCTATTATTTGTTTCAGCTGCCTGCATCTGAAGCGACCCCCTCTTGGAGGACAGTATAAACATAAAATAGACAAATCGCCAACATCTGTTTTAAGAACTAAAGCAACTGATTGTAAATTATCATGATAACGTGTTTGAATGCACCTGTATTTAAAGGTGTTTCTAATAAGTATTCCAACTCCACCATTACCATTGGGTCCATCTTGTCTAACAAAGTTATAACCAGAAATCCTGAAATCACCTTTCCTCTTAAGCATGGTCTCATTAAACAAACATATATCAATATCACTCTCAGATAGAAAATCAACTAATAATGGTTTTTTACTGTTCACACTTTCAACATTAAATTGAGCTATACGTAAATACTGCTTATTCATTTTTTTAAATTACTTATTAGTACGTCTTTAATAACTGAGGTGGTAATTTTTTGGCCATCTTTGGAATTCGCCAAGCAAACCAAAGCAGCAACCAAACCTTTTAATACTCCATCATTATTTAAAATTTGATCAATAAGTGTTTCCGAGGAAACAACTTCTGGAGACATATAAATAGGTGTTTTCGTAGTAACCGAGATGGGTATGGAAGACGTTTTGTTGCTGGTTGTTGATGCCTTTCGTTTTGGCAGCGTGGGGAAATCTGTAGCATAATTCTTTAGTAAGTTTTCTCTGTCCGACTTGTTAACAGCACTCGCATAAGTGACTCTATTCTTTTTTTCCTGTATCTTACTATGCTTAACCGGACAATCCCTCGAGATGGCCACATGAGCCCCACCACAATTGACACATTTCAGTTCCTGCTCATTGGGGCAGTCCGAGTAGCGGTGCTCCCCCGCGCAAATGGAGCATCGCTGCTTAGAACGGCAGACTCGCGCTCCATGATTAAACTTGAAACACTTAAAACACTGCAACAAAGGTGCAATGTATTCATGAACGCGATATCTGAATATATCTAAGTATACCGCGTCTGGCAGCACATTAGATACAAAAGTCACACTTACTGATTCATACGGTTTAATCTGTCCGTTGACTTTGCGGGTGAACCTTCTCACCCCAATAATCTCGACGGATGCAGTCAGTTTCTTGAAAAGCTCTTCATTGCTTATATTTATTGGTACGTACCTGAGGACTCCTATTTTCTCAATTGCCCTGGCTGGAATGTAGGCTTTAAACCCATGTCTATTTAGAAAATCCTCATTCTGGAGGAAATTGTTCGCATTGTTGTACTGGTTAAAAGTAACAGCAATTTTCGTAGCCGATATGCGTTTTATATCAGATACACCTTTAATATCGTTCCTGAACACACTGGCTAAAATAAGTGGATTTCTGTTGCCGACGTTTTCGCCTTTGCTGCTCTCTACGAAGACCGTCAGCGCGGCTGGGTCTGCATTTTCCGGGAAAAGTCGAACATACCCAGGCTTGAGGTATGGTAAGTAACATTTATCACTTAGTTTTGCACTATTCGATAAGTCCTCTTCACTGTTAGATTCGTTTGAATCCCTCTGTACAATTCTTCTTTTTTTAGGAGCAAGTCCCTGCAGCGTCCCAGGGGGCTCCTCCCCTGGGAGCGACATTTTGAGAAACTATATACACGCAATATTAGGTATTTACAACACAAATTATCGCAATTATTACAAAGTAGGAAAAAAATATTTTAAGAGTTTCGAAATTCGCGCCCTCTTCTTCCAAAAGCCCGCCAACTTCTCATAGAAAAGGGGAATAACGCAGTGTTGCCAGATCAGCAAGACGAAAAATCTGTATTTTCGTTTCGAAAATCCGTACGAATTCCGTATTGACTGTATTTGTATTAGGGGTTAAAGTATGAAATTGCCGTTTTATTGCAATAGGTTCTTTGAATTGACATAGAATCTTCATGGTTTGAGGTTTTCGAATGAAACTTTTTTCAAATGGTTTCTATGATGTTATTTTTTTTAAAAATGTGAAACATTTGAATATCGACTTTCAATTGTTTTTGTTATTCAATTTAGACAAGAAAGATGGATACTGCGAAAATTCGAGTGATTTTTTGCATACGAGTTCCGACGCGGAACTAACGCGGCAGAAACAGCCCGCAATATCAATGCTGCGTTTGGAGAGGGGTCTACTAATGAACGCACCGTGCGATTTTGGTTTAAACGCTTTCGTGATGGAAATTTCGACTTGAACGAGCCACGAGGAAGACCGACCCAGGTGAATAACGATGAATTAAGAGAGATAGTGGAAGCCGATCCTAGTCAAACTACCCAGGAATTAGCGGCATGGTTTAACAGCATTAGTAGACCCCTCTCCAAACGCAGCATTGATATTGCGGGCTGTTTCTGCCGCGTTAGTTCCGCGTCGGAACTCGTATTCAAAAATCATTCGAATTTTCGCAGTATCCATCTTTCTTGTCTAAATTGAATAACAAAAACTATTGAAAGTCGATATTCAAATGTTTCACATTTAAAAAAAAAAAAAAAATAACATCATAGAAACCATTTGAAAGTTTCATTCGAAAACCTCAAACCATGAAGATTCTATGTCAATTCAAAGAACCTATTGCAATAAAACGGCAATTTCATACTTTAACCCCTATTATTAATCCGTATAAAATCCGTATCCTCGCAACGAAGCAATGAGGAAGCATATTTGTACATATCTTTATTCATCATTTTTAGCATATTCACATTAATTTCTAAGTCATAACAAGCAGTCTTAACTTGTAAGCATGTAAAAGCCCGGTTATCGTCTCAGTAGACAATTTATTTCGTTGTTTTATTTCATTAAATTGATAGCCGAAAATATTCGCTCCACCGCAGGCCTCGAGTAGTCGAGTGCTGCACGAAGTAAAGAAAGAAAAAGACAGGCATACATAGTATCATTGTCTTTGGTTCGTGATGCAGTTTATGAATTTGTAGGGGATTCCCCACTCATATCTGAGACGTCATACGATGTTGCTAGTGTAACAAATTAATAAATTTGGAAGTATTTGGAATTATGGTGTGCCTACGCGTAAATAAATACGTTATTCCGTATAAAATCCCGTATGATGACTCAGTCCGTATACTATCGTCAAAATCCGTACAACTACGGATAAATACGTATATATGGCAACGCTGGAATAACGCGAACCTCAGAATAAATTGTTCTGAGCCGCGAATGTTATTGTTCTGTGATTGATTACACGGTCCGATACACAGAACAAGGTCCGATAATGTACAGGCAATAATGCACGTCCCGGTAATTCATGCCCTATCGACATATTGGGTTGTGTATTATCCCAGATCATAGAAAGAAGGAGAATGCCCTAGCCGCGAAATAAGTCCGGTACCGCTGTCGCCACTTTTGAATATGTGTGCGTTTTCATCACATGCACAATATTGTAAATATAAGGTTCACGCACACGTCTGTCCAGTCATTTACTAGCGTTCTAATCTTTTAATTGGTTCGCACACTATGAAAAACAATTGTACGAATACACTCATCCACGTAAACAACAGCATCGGTGAACTCCTTAGGGATGGAACACTTGTATCAAATAATACATCTATCGATAAAATTATCCGATGAGAGGTTATTCATTTATTAACAGTATACTTCGTGTTGGGATGATAAAAAAAACAGAGCATGTTAAATTTATAAAAACAATATTACTAAAACAAATAATCCTATTTTAATTTACTGTCCTGTGAAATGTAAATATTTATCAAATACGTGTCTTTTTGTCAGTATTTGTGGCTTCAGTATATGCTAAAGACGCAAACTTGGCTTTCTACTGATATAGAATTTGATTATTTTGATAATGATGATGACCCATGTACTGTATACTAATACGATATGTTAAATTTGTTGGACAGAACACCACTGAAGCATACTTGGTAGTGACTCTGTCCGGAAAGCTAGGTCTTCTGGGTTTAAATCCTGGTAATGGAAATAACTAATATTTGTGTGAAGAGCATGTCCACTGTCAGGGACGCATTTGTACCTGGATCTTGGATATTTCTTTGTATTTATTTAGTATATGAATCCCAATGTAACGTGAAATGCACTTACATTACCATTTACAAATTGGCTTTAAATATTGGTAACTCTGTTAGGACTCTGTAAATTAACAGCAGTTTTTGTTGGGTGAAAGAATGAAGTGCTGACTTTTTAAGAATACAATAGCAATTACTTTCTCATTCTCTGAAAATAATTCACCCAGCTATATAAAAAATAGAATAAACACATGTATAAACTCGAAAAACAACCATTTTTCTGAAGAAATTGCCACTTGTCTGAGTAACAGCGATATATTGGAAATCAGTAGCCACGCTTGGATTATAAGGATTAAGTAAAGAATATGTTTATAGCTGTGATTGAAATGTATCATGGGCCTGTAAATAAAGTAACTTCCTAATTAAAAAAACACTAAATAGGAAGAACTTTTGTAAGCTTGTCAAAAAAAATTTCAATGACACTTTCAAATCATATATAGATTAAAAAATAAAATCAGCATCCGACTGAAATCCTACAGAGAATATTTTCATTATCGTCATCATTCAGCCACAAGATATCCACTGCTGGACATAGGCCTCCTCCATGGATTTCCAAAAAGACCAGTTGAAAGCGGCTTACATCCAGCGTCTTCCTTCGACTAGGATGAGATCTTCTCTCCATCTTGTCGTCCGACGCTGCACTTGCCGATATGACATATAAGCAAGTACCGACATACCATATTGTGGTCTCCATTCGAGAACTTGTCGGATCTAAAATGGTAAATAAATTATTAAAATACTGAACATGCTTTATTTAACTTGTTTTTCATTACATAATCGAATTTCATTTATAACATAACGCTCATAAAAAATTAAATATATAAGACTATGATTTAGTACCACAACCACATCACCTGATTTGTTTCTTTAGAAACACTTTCTTTTGGAGAGTTATGCGTCGTCCATATGAAATGAAGATTAGAATAAAGTGATAATTGAATATTCTAAACCATGTAAAATTTTATCGTGATTTTAAATATACTGGTACCTCAACCTTTATGGAACTCGTTATTACTGGTATTTTCAAAGTAGGAACTGCCCACGGAAATATTTTTTCCCCCACTTTAGCATCTGGAAACACTTCTCTATAAAATAGATGGAGCAAATGGTACTTTATTTGAGAGGAAATCAGTTATACCCTCTGCATTTTGATCCATTTTTCTGTCGTATTTTTCTTTATCTTTATTAAAAACTTTTGAAATACATGATCGAAGCTAGGCCTGTTTTTAATAAGACAAAATCCTTTTACTAAAATAAAAGCTTCCTTAGCAACGCAAGCTGAAGTCTACGCAGATGGAGTCGCGGGCAATAGTCGACGATAAGACTAGATACCTAGTCTTACAATAATTGGTTCTAGTTATTTTGAAAGTCTGGACGAACGATTATAAATGCCTCAATAATATCGATACTTAATCAGTCTGAAAAGAAAGGAACTACCTCATCACTATGTCTCCAGCTGACCTACTGGTGAATTTGACATTTCGCGGCAAATACATGCGGCCGTACCTCGAAACATCGCATTGAACAATGATCAGCTTTGCGTGACGGTTCACTGCGGGCTGGCTTTTCCTAGTTAGCAAACCTCCACGAAAATCCTATATAGAAACAGCAGTGGAGTAACTACAATGTAACAAATACGTCCCATTTATGATCTTAGTAATGTGATGCACATTGCACATAAAATTATTATAATTATGATTTTTCGTAGTTTATAAGACGAATATAGTGAGTAAAATAGGTTTACCGGTGAAAAGACACTCCCCTGTTTTTGAATAGCATGTATCACAGCGATTTCTGCAGGCAATCACTGTGCAATTAGGCATTTTTCTCAGATGTTACTACGACGGCTGGCGCGAAGCGATTGACGGCCATATTTTAAAGTTTCGCAGAGGTTAGCCCAAATGGGCTAACGTTGGGCGACAGTGCCACGCCCACAAGGCACTTCTCCTTATTTTTGTGTTCTGAGCGTATTATTGTAGTATCCCTTATTCCTCTGTGGCATTATTGCGCGCACGTTATCGAGTCGCGCTCAGAATAAGGAATAAAGCATAGAAGGAGCCGTAAAATAAAAAGTAATTATTGAATAGCCTTCCTTGTTACTCTTACGATGATTCTTTGTGCCAGAAAGGGACAACTCGTACACTCGAAATTTTACAATCGTACTAGGTTGCATATAGAAAGTCATAGTTATGTATATATATATATTATAGAGTTAGACAAATATATGTCCGCCATTAAAACGGGGCTAAATGCGAACAAATAATTCAAAGTTCCTACTTGCGCTAGGCTGATCCTAACATCGACCATATTATTTTTTCGTGTCGTCAATTTTCAATACAAAGACTAGTGCTTGCAAGCGAAATCGGTGATCTAGTACAGAATAACATTAACTCTTCCCGCCGCCTCATCGACCTATTACAAAATGAAAAGTGTTTCGAGCCAATATTTAACTATATAAAAAATACAGTGCAGAATATATAAACATATAAAGTGTAGTGCATAAAACAAGAAAGTGAAAATTAATACAAAGACATGGCCCAAAGGACTTGCATCCAGGTCAAAATCTTTTATAAAAAAAAAATATTCTGAGGGCCAGCCGGCCGGTCACACTATCGCGATAACACGAAGATTTGCGCTGTCGCGAACTCGCGACTCGTCTAGCGTCTGGTCAAAGAATTCGTCTTAGCACGAATCATTATCGTGAATAGGAATGCCCTTGCCGTTGCTGTCGGTAAACTGGTGCACATCGAAGGGTTTTATCGCGACAAAGTTCGTGCGTTTGGCTGCACTTCGCGCGCTTTACCTACCCTACTTGAGCCGTAATCAACCTGTCTGTCTACTATTTTGTGGTTGACGGCGAGACGCGTCATAGGTGTTCTGTGGTCATGTGGTCATGGATTGGAGCAATGAGAGGATATTAAAATTCATACAAAATTACGAATCTGAACCAGTTTTATAGAACAATATTCTTGTCCAATTTAATAAAGATGTAGTCGGTACCTAAATAATTCTTTGCCGAAATGCGATACACTGCAACCACCTCTTCAATGTTTTCTGAGAATTGAATTATTCCGACGTTCTAGATTTTCGCGACGTACCTAGCGAAGTTTTATTTGATGTGGCTAAGGGCTAAGCTCTTCGTAGTAGATCGAACACGAAGTTTTATCATGACAACGCGAATACAAATCTTCGCCTTCAAATCTGGCCGTAGTATTATTATGATTTTAGAACAGGAGGATTCCAGGCAGAGACTAAATAAAGATACTAATTCCAGGTGTCTGACAAACCTCTCTTTAGGCAGAAATCAATCCTTCAATTAATCAATTATTAGGTACTTATCTCTCTATTATTTGTTCGTATACCTATTTATTCTGTATGCTTGGTACGCAACACATTGGTACTTACCTAGGTAAAGATAAATAAAATAGAATTTTTTATTCAGTCACTTCATTTTTATTAGAAGCTCGTCATTTGTAAATAAATAGGTAGGTATTTATTGGGTACTTACCTACATTCTTACTACGACAAACACAAATTATATCAAAAAATACAAAGATATGGAGGTAGTACCTACTAATGTAAATATTACAAGGTACATAAAAATGTGGGAAAATAAGATACATGCATCAGGTGCATGACACACAGTAAAATTTCAAAGTAAAAAAAAAACAAACATTGAAGACATGGACAAGTTTAGCGATTTCCAATAACATTTTTTTATAATTGCGCTACGAAGTGAAACAAATATTTTACTTATACAAACTTCTATTGATTAATTGCAACATTTACGTACACATTGGAAGCATTACGTCGGACGGAGTTTTATTATGTTTTATTTCATGAGTTCCGTTAAAAGCAATCCGTTTCTGAAGGACAGTTTACACTTTCTGGTAAGTATAGGCTGAGTATCTACCGCCCCAGTGTACTTATCAAACTGTAAACCGGTCTTCAGGCGCTAACTAGCGCCACCAATGGAATAAAAATCATAATGTGTTTTATAATACGTTTTTTTTTCAAAAAGTTAACGTGAGAAATCTTAATATCCGTGGTAACTATTTTTATGCCACACCTGGCAATAAAGTGGCTTTTTCCGCACGCTGCGCGTACGGAAAAAGCCGCTTTCTGGCCAAGTGTAGACATAAAAAGATGTACACAACACGGGAGGTAATAAAGAAAGCTCTCGATGGCATATTTACGTCCCTCGCTTGCAGCTTGGGCCGCAAACTTCTGCGATCTCGGCCTTTCTTTGTATTACCACCCTAGTTGTGTAATGTACTATTAAAATACACAGCCAAGAATGTAGTATATCCTCAGCCTTACTAATAAACTTGGTGTAAGTATTGAATAACTATGCAGTGTTTTGTCTCATTTCTTCCAACTGAAAATTACATTCAAATGACGTGAACAAAACACTGTGTAACTATACCAGGCTTATACGGTGTTTATTAATAGACTTTAATCGACTTCCGCTAAAAACGGCCGTTTTTGTCAGAAATCGATTACTTAGTCCTAGATTGTTGATCCTAGGTTCTAGACTGTAGGTCCTAAAAATAGTTATCACATGTTCACTTTTAGATAAAAAACGTATTATAATAGTTCATTACACAACTAGGGTTGTAATACAAGGAAAGGCCGAGATCGCAGAAGTTTGCGGCCCGAGCTGCAAGCGAGTGACGTAATATGCGATCGAGAGCTTTCTTTATTACCTCCCGTGTTGTGTACATCTTTTTATGTCTACAACACTTGGCCAGAAAGCGGTTTTTTCCGTACGCGCAGCGTGCGGAAAAAGCCACTTTATTGCCAGGTGTGGCATAAAACAATTTATGATTTTTATTCCATTGTTGGCGCTAGTTAGCGCCTCTAAGCGCCTTCAGTGGCCTATTCGCTGACGACATTGGTAAACTGAGTCGAATGAAGACTTCTTGGTGCCAATGGAACATTTGAATGCCTGATGCAAGCACTTGTGTGAAAGTTACTTAAGGCCGTTCGTACAACACATGACCTCACTCACATAATTTAACATCTTTAATTATTGTGATAAAATGAGTAAGCTCTTGATAAACCATCATTTTATTGATGGTGAGGGTTTGATGTATGTGTAATTCAAATACCGACATACTAATTACTTATATACCTACCTTCGTTTTCCTATATGATGTAGTGTTTAACAAAGTTTTTCCCAAAAACAAAGTACAGGTTAGAAAAATTGGTAGGTATGCAATTTATTTACCTAATCATCAAACCCTCGGACCACTTTTTATCAAAAGTAAACAAATTTTATTACAATCACTAGGTATTTCAAAATGATAAATTGTGCAAGCGAGCAGGATGCTCCACGTAAGAACAGTCCTAAGTAGGTACCACACAAAGTGTAGTATGCGAAAAACTGCAGGCAGAAGCAACTAGCTGAAGACTTCATAGGGGAGGGCTATGTCCAGCAGTGGACTTGCATAGCCTGATGACCTGTTAGCGCATACTACCATGACTATGACAGACACACGGTGAAATCACGTGACGTGGTATTTCACAGCATTGACACCATCAGAGTTTCATAAAGAAATGACTGGCAGGCAGGTAAATAGGCGGGACGACACTATCAAATAATCAAAGATTTAACGATATTAGGGGAAAGTACATATTAAAAGGACTTAAAACACTGATTTACTTTTATGAAAAAAAATGAGGTTACCGATATTTTTAGTAAAATAAAAGATTATAATACTGCTTTCAGCCATTTTTACTGAAACAGCAATCACACCACGTGATGTCACGCTTCAGTAACTTTGGTAAACTGCACCCAAGCTTTGACGTTTGATGTTTCTTTACCTAGGCGTGACGTCAGATTCGACGCCATGCCAGTGCGAGCTTTTCCCCACAGATTTAAAATAATTTTATAAAAATGACTTATACCTTCGTTAAACTTTAGTTTACTACTGAAATATAGGTTTTAAATTAATGGATGTGTTCCCACATTATGGTGGAAGATTCAAAAATCTTTTGTCATGCCTATTATAAGAGTCTTCAGAGCCTAGCCGAGCACATTTTCGTCAGCGAATAGGGGCCAGAATGCCTAACAACATTACCCTACACACTATACATGCCACTATAAATAATTATTATGGGAGGATCACCAGGCCCAAGCTGGCTCGTAGGTGTCGAAAGCCCACTTGTCAGCGTGACCCTTTGGGCAGCTGAAGCCGCTATTGGACCACTGGAAAGGTTGGACTCTATGCTCGTTGATCTTGGCTAGCCTCTCTCGGTCCGCCCGCTCTTGCTGCTGCCTGAGGAGGTCCAGCATCTCGTCGCCATCGATGTTCGGCTCGTCGTCAAACTGGTCGGTGTAGATGGACGCGATGGTGCCCTTGTTGAAAGCGGTGGAGTTGCGCGTGACCGCGTTGTAAGGGGGGCCGGACTGCGCGTAGAAGCGCGTCTCTGTGCCGACTGAACTGCCTGTGAAGAGAATGTTGCTTGTTTCTACTAACTGGCTGTGCTCCGCGGTGTTACCCGCGGCTTATCGATTTTGACATGCTAATAACATGTTTTCCGGCAGTAAAACGAAGCCTCTGTGTTAATCTAGGGTGTTAGCTAACTCCATACCAAATGCTATTAAAAAAAATAGCTCCACCCGTTTAGACGTGAAGAAGTAACAAACATACACACTCGCAAACTGTCGCCTTTATAATATTAGTGTGATGTGTGATATTATAGTGTGAAGTATGAGGTGTATGTATTCAAAGCATGAATTCGCTGGATTTATAAAGTCAAATCACCTTTTATCTGAACAACTTCAAACATTCTGTGATAGAATATATTATAGTTTTGCTTTAAAGATGAATTACCTTTTGATTATTGATATATTAGAGAGGCGGTAGCCCAGTGGGTAAAACAATGGACAATGGAGTCGGACTCGGGACTCGGAAGCGAGAGACCCATGTTCGATTCTCAGTGCGGGCATGTACCAATGACTTTGTTTTCTGAGTTATGTACATTTGTGAAGTTATAGTATCAATGCCATTTGCTAACTTTGAAGGAAAACATCGTAAGGAAACCTGAGTGTTGGCGGTGAGGAGATACCTCAGCGCTTGCAATTACCAATTCACGGTCGGCACGCTTGGTAATTAAGCTCATATCCTATCTCTGAGAAAAGGCCTATGCACTGTAGTGGGCGTTTATAGGCTACATTAAAAAATTAAACAATTTTCACCAAACTACAGCTGTTGGCCGTTTGTTGGCGAAGCGCTCTAACTCTAATTAATATTAGGTAGGTACTTATTTAGAATATATTCTACGTAAACAACAAAAAAATAGATTTAGAATAAAGCATAATATCACTAGAACATGATTTAAAAATCAACTTTGATAGAACAACTTCAAAGGCCTGCGCTGACGAGGTAGGTACTATCGCCCGGGTACTTTTTTGTCCGTCGATAAAGATCTCTTATAAATTGTATCGAATAACGCACACGAAGGACTAAAAGTACCCCGTACAAAAAGTCCCTCGAGTTACCGAGGACATCAAGAGACCGGACTGGACAAAAGTTCGGGGGAGTCCCCGAAAGAAATAGAACGACGACGGTACTAGGCGCAACAACGCACACGCACGCACCACGGACTTTAGTCCGCATTGAGCGCTAGATAGATAGTGACGTACTTATGCACGTCGATACGATGACGCAAGTCATGTAAATTACAACACATCATCGTCAACTACGTCAACACGTAATCTCATAATATTTTCTTCCATAGCGTACGCTTCACTCAATTTGTATGCGTTGAGTCCAGTTGAGTCCGCGACAAGTACTCGGAGGACATTTTTTACACGATTCAGCGCAGGCAGTCTGCGCAGGCCTCAAACGTTATATAGTGATAGTTTTGCTCTAACATGATTTATTTATTGCTTATAAATAAGACTGTAAAATGCACTTTGATCGAGGGCAGTCATACATTCACAGAGCAATATTAAAATTTTAAAAGGAACACCGTGTTTAGTTAAGAAGTCATTGAACTGCTTCCAAGAAAAACATGATTTCTCTAAAACACCCCTTAAATGCAGTTTAAATGTTTGTGATAAAGTGAAAGCCTTGTTTAATTGCATTTGAGGAGAGGTTTAAAGAATCTTGTTTTTGTAAAACAATAATGTAATTTGTTGTCGACTTTTTTTAACATTTTTTATTTTTTTAATCTCTTTTTAGTAAATTTACTGTCTGGAAGTCATTATTAGGCAGTAGGCACAAAGACTGGTACAAGAGCTTTTTTCAAACGAAACCAAACTAAAGTATTACCTACATTTTTCTCGACATTGATGGAACCTCTGCATCATGAATCCAAGAGAAGATCCAATAAAGAAAATGCGAGGACGTTTTCTTCCTTGAGTTACAAAAGTTACAAAGGTCCCAAACTCACCGCTAACTACCTTCGTGTCAATCACCCCGTACGCCTCTCTGTGCGTATTGAGCACGTCGCCTCTGACGCCCAGCACTGCCCAGTAACCCTTCTCACGCAAGATGCAGTCCACTCCCACACACGCTTCGTCGTTGGCCGTGCTGAGATCGAATAATAAACACATCGGTTAATTCATGCTGACCACACTAGAGTGTCATGTCATGACCACTGATCTATAGCGTGGTCACCGGGAAATACGTAAAACGAAGCAGAGTACCTAAGTACCTCTGGTTTTAATTTTTATGTAATTTTTTTTTATTTTATTCATTAGGTACACCAAAAGCAAGCACGCAAACATGATAAAGTTTATACTAAAAGTGACTTAGGGCTAGCGATTATACCAATTAAAGGTATACACAGCACTTTTCGATTTAGTTATACGCAGACAAGTAGAAATGTAATATTACAATACGGTGATACAAGGCTGCTACTTATGTATGCGGAATCTGGGATTCCAATAATTTTAAACGCAATGTCTGACCTCCATGGTCAAATTCGTTCTTTTTTTAAATACTGGCCGCTAATATTTTTCTCTTATATACGTTAGTGTTTTGTTTTTGTTGGGTTTAAAATGTCATATCGCTGAAAAAATGGAACTCACTCGTGAAAATATTCGTGCTATGATTCAGCCTAGCGCAAGTAGGAACTTTGAATTATTTGTTCGCATTTAGCCCCGTTTTAATGGCGGCCATATATTTGTCTCACTCTTTAATACTACTTACTTTTTCTTTGTTGTCAATGTCAAACTGAAAACATAACAAATATGGCGGAACGCGGCACATATTAGAATGTTTTCTAGTTAAATTTTTTGTGTTATAAGTTTGTTCAATATCTAGCTGTGTGTATCTTGTTGTACAGTGTTTAGTGATTTTCTTTTAATAATGGCATTGATCGGATGGTGTCGAACTTGTGCCATTTGTAAAATAAGATGCAGCCGGTCAAAGGGTACCAAAAGAAAGTTTATGGGTAAATTTCCTAGGGATGAAGACCGGTAAGTATTTCTGGCTACAGTTTTTGTCATCTTGCACAAGAGCAAGATCATAAATTAGGTTAAATAACGTAATTAATATACTATGAGAAAAATACTATGTTTCATTGTCATAGTGATGTGCCATACTTACACATATTCAATATCGATAAAAAAATATCTGATAAGTACCTTGGTCAGAATTACTACTCAGTGTACGACGGGTGAATTGCTGTAAGCCATAACAATGTTTCAACGATGCACTATTAGTGGCTGCATTGAATGTTGTTTTTTTTTTTTTTAGATGCAGACAATGGGTGAAAATTGTGGAAGATCTTATATCGTATATCCCCATCGAAAAACTCCACCAACATAAATATGTTTGTAGAGATCATTTCCGGCCGAAAGATTTTTACAACGATTTTAAAATGAAGCCGATTAAAGAAATGGTGAGTTGTGTTATAAACTTATAATGTAACACTTACTACATTTCATGAATAATTATGTAATAAAACACAAAATACGCCTTGCTTTACGTCGAACATTTGAATGTATTTTGCTCCGTCATTTAGAACGCAATATTATTATTACGTCTTAATACATAAATGACATACTTTGATAAACATTTTTTTACAGGGCTGTATCTTCTCTACTTATAAATGCGCCTCCTCTTCCTGATTACTTACTAGCTGAGTTTTCTTACCACGTAGCCACGTCGCATCACTTGAAACTGGTTAGTGATTGGAATTACTAAAATATTTTTTTTACTAATTTTTAACTTAAAATATTTTTTTATAAAAATGTATTTGATAGTTACATAGTCAATTATGCAGTTATGTGGTAAACAGGAACAAACTATTTTTTTTTTCGGACTATTCTTGCAATTGTTTATTTTCAGATTCAGCTATACAAAAACCTATTAGTTGTCGAGCTTCACAAAACAACTCTGGTACGTAGACTTTTCATGTATCGCTGAAGTTTTTTGTAACTAGAGTTTGTTTACTTTGATACATTACAAAGTGTTATCATTTTCAGCACCTTGTACAGCAGCCAAAATATCAGCTGTTGCTATTGGTCCAGTAGGGTTTGACCACAATTATTGTGGCCTGGAATCTCAGCATATTTATCAGAACTATCCCGGTAAGTAGCATAGTTTACCAACAAATTAATAATCAATAACGACTCAACTTAACTTTTTTTGACGATTTCAGCACCTGAATCCAAACCACCGATTGATGAAGTTCGCTCAGATTGGACACCTCTAAGGAAAAACCAAATGGCTGCTGAAATAAATTCAATAGACCTTGACCACAATTATTGTGATTTGATAATCAATAATAAAATACTAATTTCATTTGTCGTTTTATTGAAAACATTGATTTTTATTAATTTCATTTGGCTAACTGCGGAGCCCCTGGATGAAAATTTATCGATATCGATAAATGTAGTACCAATGTAAGTGGACGTCCCTAATGCACAGACAAATTGTTATGTTGGTAGCACTTTTGACATTGCATTTTTGCTCTATTGGTTGGTATTGCTAACGGGGCTAAGCTAAACTCATTACAAAAGCTTATAGGGAGGTCCCGTCTCTTAAAACGTAGTGTTTATATGCTCTGTGCTATGATTTATTACGATTTTCGACGTGATTTAACGCAACAACAGTGCGTAGATCAATTAACTTCGACTTTTGGTGGTGAAGCTCCATCAAAAACGATTGTGTATCACTGGTTTAGTGAGTTTAATCGCGGGCGCAGTAAGCTCACGGACGAAGTTAAAAAAGGTCGCCCGAAATCGGTGGTTGTGCCACAAAATATTGAAGCTGTGCGAAAAGCAAGACCGCTATGTTACGTATCGCGAGATAGAGGCTATTCTGGGCATGTGTATGACGAGCATTCGTAGGATATTACATGAACATTTGTCTGTAAAAAAAATTTGTTCGCGTTGGATCCCGCACAACTTAACTCAGGATCAAAAAGATGCTCGCGTCGAATGGTGCAAGAAAACCTTATAAAAATTCAACGGAGGCGACTCAAAATCTGTTTATAATATCTACACAGGTGACAAATCCTGGATCTACGCGTACGATCCCGAAACTAAACAACAATCAACAGTTTGGGTGTTTCAAAATGAGCCGAACCCTACGAAAGTGGCTTTGCAAAAAGCACTGTAAAGCAAATGGTGGCCCGCTTTTCTGGTATTAATGGCCATGTGGCTACAATACCACTGGAGAATCGCAGAATGGTTAATTCGGAGTGGTACACGACCATTTGTTTGCCGGAAGTATTTGAAGAAATACGCCAAAACATTCAGCGACGCAGAATCATACTTCACCATGACAATGCCAGCTGTCATACATCTCAGGAAACAACTACATTTTTGGATGGTCAAAAAATAGAATTGATGGGTCATCCACCGTACAGCCCTGATTTGGCTCCCAATGATTTCTATTTATTCCAAAATGTAAAGAATAAATTACGTGGTCAACTATTTTCGACCCGTGAAGATGCCGTAGATGCGTTCAAACAGCACGTTTTGGAGATACCTCAATCAGAGTGGAAAAAGTGTTTTACAAATTGGTTTCATCGAATGCAAAAGTGCATCGATCATAGTGGAGAATACTTTGAAAAACAATAAAAGCATATTTAGCCATATACATTTGTTTATTTTTTCTATTCCACATACATAAGTAGCAGCCCTCATAATTTAGATGTCATTACCACGCAAGATAAGAATTTTTAGATATTAGAAATTAATTTAGACTTAAAAGTGCCAAGGCTGTATCGAAAAATATCCAAATTGAATTTACTCCGGCACTCGTTATAAGTTCGGAGCATCCTATTTAATGGTACATTAAAGTGTTGTCTATGTATCTAGCGGTAGTGGTTAGATTTATATATATTTGTCAAGCCGCTCATAAGGCCTGTGGCATAGTTTAACGCCATTACATGACAGCCGCCACGGAAGCGCTTGAAAAAAATGCCACTAGCGGTAGTCACGGGACGGTCACTCATCATGCACATGACAGTGCCTGTTGTTGCTTAACTCAAGTGATAGCATCGAATCACTCAGTTTGACTAGCCCACGAGCGCTTCAGTATTCTGCGCATTTTCAATATTCTGTTATAAATAAAAGAGTGGAGGAGAGAGAGATGTGTTTTATAAATTAAGAACAAAAGAGTTTTAAAAATAATATTGGCCTTTTTGCATCTACTTAATGAGATGAAATCATCTCATTAAGATTATACAGCGTCCAGTGGTATCTTCACTCACACTAGATGGGTGAAGGGACCACTCCGACGCTGTAGTGCCTGGGTCATGGTTTTATAGATGGTGTAGGCTTGCCCAGCACCTATACCATCCTGACAGCTTAGTCAGCCTAGCCCACAGGAAAGACTAGTCAATACGTGCGGAGCCAACCAATCCAAAAAAAAAAAAAAAGAGTTTTACTTACCTATTAATTGCGGTCATATTGATCTGCCGCATTAGCTTTAGGATCTTCTGCAGTGAAGTAGCATTATTGTGGTCTCGCTTAAAGGTCAGGGCCCTGGCCGATTCGTCCTCTGAGAACATTTTGCCGTACGACTCTTCCATTTGCGTCGTCTGCGTTAAGTCGGCTGTGTCCTGTGATAAAACATAGCACGATAAATACGTATATCAATGACATAAGCGCCCAGAAAGGAGTTCGCACTACAAGTTCTTAGAGAAAAGTCTTGGCTCTGTTTCATAAAGATTTTTTATGGCAAATAAGCATGTTACAGTATGTGTCCTCTCAAACGAGGATTTCCCGTGCTACTCGTATTTATAGCAAATTTATAGTGACCTTTCAGTTTAGGGTGGCACATAGGAAAGGCCAGGCACGAGCGCGTGGAAATTTTGAGTCGCAACGACCATAACACGAATATTACATTTTACAGATGTCTCATTCTTTGGTTGGTCCGAGGTCAGAGGTCATATCATAGCAGCACGTACCTTGAAGTGCGGCAGTCCGTGGCTGGCCCAGTAGCCGCGCTCGAGGAGTGCGTCGGAGAGGTCCGCCGAATGCGTGCGCGCCGGCACTTGCTCCACCAACCAGAACAATCCCTTGGCCCGAGAGCCGCCGCCACGATGCACAACTGTGTGCTTCATGTCCCTGAGATAAAAGTCATATCAGAATGAACCACAGATTCGACTAGAAGCCACAGGCCTGTGGTGTGGACCCTTCAACTTGGGACAGACCCACTCTAAAAACGACCGTTATTATGACCTATTTACTGTAGAGTGGTTCAAAGACCGTGTATTCTTGACAGATACGTTGTATATATTGTAGCCTAACCGAAGAACTTCTACTAATCGTGATCAACATTGAAATTCCAAAATAATACTGGAACTACAGCTGGGCTGGGTAATAAGAACTTTTGAGATATTTAATCGCATGCAAATGAGCTTTCGAGAGTCTTCCTGCGTAAAGTATAATATCATCAACGATATTATCTATTTTTGAATTTAAAAACTCGGCAAGGGTGATGCAGAACATTACGAGAACACCTACTCACTTGACTTTACAGAAACCTTATTTTTCAAATCTAATAAGCTGACTTATACCTGAAAAATCAGGTGGGCAAGCCGCGGACTACAGAGAATCCGAGCAGTCACTACATGCATCTAGCTAGTGTAGGTTGGAGATGCCACTAGGTGCCGTAAAAATCATCTAGCACAGATATAATATATCCAAATGGCTGAGCCGCCTGCCCGACAGCACGATTACGCATATCCGGGAGGTGGCTTGTGCCAGACAGAGCTTCTTTCACGAACTGTATACATTCTTACTTATTCCGTCCGCCGATGGAGACCTCGGTGACCAGATCTTTCTTGGTCGCGTGCGGTGCGAGTTCTTGCGAGGAGTTCAGGTTGTTGAGCCGGGAGAAGTCCACGACCAGCCACTGTTTGCAGCCGGTGCCGGAGTTGCTGGTGGCCAGCAGGCGGCCCCAGGTGCTCACATTCACCGCCAGCCGGTTGGCGGCCGTCAAACGAGGGCCCACTGGAACCTGTCGGAGTTACCCAGACTTTGACTTTCTTCTTGGACTATCGGTTACCGCGCTTAGTTATCAAAACAGAAGTAGTGGGTTCATTCTCAGTGGAGGCCGCCGTACTTGATTTGTACAAACGGCCTCAGTCTGGGTGAATTTCCATGTTTGTGATGTCCTTGCATTGTGACCATCGCACAGGGTATCCTTATGGATACTTTTTTTTTTGTTTATTAATAGCAAAAAAATAACCTTACATTTTTGGTTTTACAAATTTCGCCAAACTGCAGTGCAGTTTGTTGGCGTTGCGCTCTTGTAAATTTAATTATTTTACAGCTACCTATACTTAGTAATGTAAGTACCTATTTATTTTCTTACACAAAAATAAGTTCCTACAACTATTTTAAACTAACAAAACATATATTAATACCTACATATATTGGCTAAACGAGCCTTGAACACAGTATTCAAGATTCGTTCAGCCAATATTTACCTACTTTAACATTATTTCCTTTAATTTATCTTTCAACGTGCTTATTTTTACTTTATTTTGGTCTAACGAAAACAAATATTTATTAAACAGCTTGGGAATGTAATATTCTCCGGTTCTTTCACCATAATAATTTTTAACAGATGGTTGCAACAACTGGCCTCTCTTAGCTGATCTGGTGCAGTGTTTATGAGCTAAAGGGATCTTGTATTCTTTGGAATAATATGATTCTAGTATAATCATGTAATCGACCTTACAATGAACAGGGAGAACTTTACACACATTAAAACGTTTATCATAATCATCTTTACATTTCTCTTTGGCTTTTTTGTCTACAAGACATTATAACAAACGCACTTGCATTTGCTTTATTTGGTCCAAGTTTTAAAGGTTAGTCCATAGCTACTCAGTCCATAGCTTAGAAATGGGATATGCCTTGGGACCAGGAGAAGTAATCGTGTTAATCGTGTCAATCGCGTGTTGGAAGTACAGACCGGCTGGTCTACCATATGAGATATTACAGTTTCTTTCTTATTTGGAGAGCTTAGGTCAAATATCTGAGGCTGGTTCATAAGTTGGAGTGCGGATAGAGGTATGAAACTTAGGAACGGCATATGATAACCGTTATTAACCGTTGTTTTGGTTCAGTTATAAGTAGACTATGAAAATGAAATAACAAAAAAATAATGAACCTTGTATGTCCCCACTGCTGAGGAAGGGTCTCTTCCTGCATCGCAGGAATGTTAGGCCATACTCCACCTTGGGGGCCAAGTCCGGGTTGGTGGAGGATTGTAAGACTTCTGACAGTAAGACCCTGGCGAGCATTACCTACTGTCAGAAGTTATCAAGCCGCCCATAAGGCCTCTGACATAGCTTAATGACTGACATTACATGACAGCCTGCACCAACGGCTTAATGTGCATTGCGGAGCACGGACTAACCTGTTCAGTGATATTAACGTTCTTCCACAGGTTCGCGTTGTAGTTGCGCAAGGCAGTTCCGGCAACGGCCATCCGGTGATGGTCTCCGCGGAGGAGATAGAACTCGTCCTGGCTGGTGATGGCGCCAGGATATCCGGAGAAGTCGACGGTGACTCCGGGCGTTGGCGGCGAGTCGTCCGCTGAGGTTAGGTGGTAATGCAGCTTGTACCGCTTGATGATCCGCATCATTGTTGAGTAGCTGGAAAGTATTTGCCTATTTAGCAAAGTGTAGCGGGGAAAAATTCTCATGAGGGCTGAATAGGTAGGGAGCGGAGCAAAAGGTTGTTTTTTCTGGTTGTGCAATAAAGTGTTCTCTATCTAACTTTTCAAAGTCATTATTCCAAAACAATAATTATTTCTCCGTTTTCTACCCTCGAGAAATGCGTTTTTACTTCCAACTCGATGTACCTATCCCAGAAATACCTTTATTTGAATGTAAAAAAACATTTACGACCTTATACTTATAAAGTCACGGTTCCAGTAAACCACCCTTAAAGACATTTTATGTAATCTGTGGGTACGGACACAGACTATTTTAATCAGCGTTTGTGTTTGTGTTTATAAATAAAATAATGGTTATTGGAGGAGACCAGATTATACAGGAATTGGAATTGCTTACCTTCCAGCGGCGTTGTGAGCGACAAATAGCTTTGAGCTTGTGGTCCCGTCTTCGGCTGTTTCGTTGACGATCTTCAAGAAGGCGCTGGCGACGCCTGGCAGCCGGTCCAAGTCGGGATCCTGGACCGAGATGTTCAGTTTCTGTTGAATCTCAGCGATCTCAGCTTGGGCGTTTAGCCAGTACAGGTCTGAAATGTCCGTTTCATACTCGTTCATGCTGCGCTCCACGCCATGCTTCCAGCCGGTGTAGACGCCACTCATTTGGGTGTAGTAGAGTGACACCTGGGGAGTACAGGACAGCATTCCTTAATTAGAGGCACACTCCGTATTTTTTCAGGCACTAGGTACCCACTCTCCTCGCCAACGTGATTATTAGAAGCTGGAACAAAATAGTATCTACAGTATCAAGCTTGCTGTTGTACCTATACCAACATTTGTTTTAGTACAATCAATATTTTTTTCAATTTTTTTTATTAGGGGCCGGTTAGACAGAATTACAAGTCTTTGTCGCATGTCGGCCAGTTCATACTATCTCTCTTAAAGATGAGGCATCTCTCAGTAATCAGGACTTGATGGATGACAGGTTGGATCAGGACACTGACCTGGTGCCAAAAGGGGTCAGTTTGTTCGTTGTCCGATGCGTAAGTCTTCCAGATGTTGGCGGAGCGGTCAAGGGCGTCGCGTAGTCGGTCACATCGCTTCTTTAACGGCTGGCTGCCGCACCTGGCGCGGATGGTGTTTTCCAGGTGGTTATGGATCAGTAACCAGGTCAATGCGCCCTCCACGATGCCGGCGGCGTACGCCTGGATCTCGTCGGGATACGAGCCGTCGGTTTCGACCTCCAGAATAGACCAGCTGGAATAACAGACAGAACTCTATTAGTGAGTACAAAGGCAGGTCAGCGGTTTTAAGTTTTTGGGGTCGATGGTAAAATAAGTTTTTGTTCTATCGTATCTATCTCATTCAGCGTTTCATTTTATTTTTTATTGTTATAATCGTCACTCGCTGAAGGGCTCGTGGCCTAGTCGAATCGAATGATTGGAATCAATCACTTCGGTTAAGCAACAACAGAAGTGACCATTCCGTGACTACCGCTAGTGGCATTTTTCCGCGCTCTTCCGTGCTTCGCAAGGCACCTTAAGCCGTTGGTGCCGCCCACCAACCCGGACTTGAGCCCCGTGGTGGAGTATGGCCTAATCTTCCTGCGATGTAGGAAGAGACCCGTGTCTCAGTATTGGGGATATACGAGTATAAGGGTTCATATCGATTTGTCCCGATCCACCATCTCTATCTCTCTCTCTCACACACATTCTGTTGTGTAAAACATTACAACAGTATTCATAGAACCTCACATAACAAGAAAACAGAGCATATACATACTTAAAACGTGTTATTGAAATAGCACTAAACCTGGATGAGACGTTTCTTTAATATCGATCAAATTAAGTCACTGCTCAAAATATTTTTCTTGTAGGTACCTACTATCTAAAACAAACCGGGGGGTGGGCAGCAGCGCCCCCTACAGTACAATTCCACCGAACTGCGATCCCCAACCCGCATACCTAGCGTGGGGATTATAGGCATTGCCTCCTATGATAGCACAACGTGGCGCTCTTTAGGGGAGGGCTATGTCCAGCAGTGGACTAGTATAGCCTGACGAACGACGACAGTTTACTATCTTTAAACTTTGCGCGGTAAGTTTTTATGAGAAAAAATATTGTGAAGTCATGCTCATTGGATATACATAGTTTAATTACCGATACTAAATAAATATTACGAAGTCTTGTTATTTCAATAACACGATATATACCAGTATAATTTGCTTATCCTAATAAAATAAAATATACGTCCCACTGCAGGTCACAGACCTTCTCAGATCGCTCATGGAACCTACCCCGTGGTATTTATGTCCATCCGGAAGAAGGCACGGGCGACGCCACGCGGTATGTCAGCCAAATCGTTGCTCTGACCCCAGTACTCGATGTGATAACCGGTCTTCTCTGAGTGAAACACAGTCGCAGCGTACGTGCCGTCCTCCTGGGTTCTGCGGAATTGAGTTTGAGGGTTGTTGTGAAGCTGGTAAAGTAATAACGCTGGATAATTTTAAGTTAATAGTACAGCCTTGTATCTTAGATACGGCAGAGACCTAATCTCAGAGAGTGCATGATCACATCACCATGCGTGCCCACCGGGGATTGGACAAGCACTGAGGTATGTGAACAACACAGGAACTCAGGTTTTCTCACAAGGTTAAAATCGTTCATCGTTAGCAAGTAGCAAGTTAGCCTATAAAATCTCGATTGTACGATATCAACCCTTGAACGTCCCCACTGCTGGGGCAGGTCTCTTCCTGCATCGCAGGAAGGTTAGGCCATACTCCACCACGGGGGCCAAGTCCGGGTTGGTGGAGGATTGTAAGACAGTGGCGAACCTTACTGTCAGAAGTTATCAAGCCGCCCATAAGGCCTCTGACATGGCTTAACGACTGCCATTATATGACAGCCGGCACCAACGGCTTAACGTGCCTTGCGAAGCACGGAATTGTACGTAACTTTGTAAATAATGTCAGGCTTGTACCGATCGCTTAACTCAATATTTTTTTATGTTAAACGGACTGGCATTTTTTTGAACTCTGTCCCCGGATGTTAAGTGAACACGAGGCCTAAAATGTTCTATGTCAAAGTATACCAAAGCGCACGAAATTCCGGGCTCTACAATTATTGATACATGAATCTATTTAGAGAAAACTGAGTATCCACATCGATACCTATATCTGTTTGCGGTTTTATTAGACGTCAGTTTCTGCTTCGTGTAAATGCGCAAATAAACATGACGTTTATTTGTGTACCTAGAAGTAAATAACACTTGTATATGCCTTTTGAGTTATTGCCAACGAATTATTATAAAGCTTCGCGAATTCCCATTGGCGTCACCATTGCGAAGCTATATTTGTGTTTTATCTTTGCGTAAGCCATAAGCATGTTCCATAATATTTTCGAGAACTTCCACAGTTTGATAAGAAATATCAATATTGTGATATAAATTTTTTACCTCTTACAAGCGTTTCAAGTGTTGCAAAGACGTTATTAGAGTAGGTACCAGTAAAAATATTGCAGTAAACATTATAACATGATTATGTACAGAAGCCGATTTTCAATACTAATTGACATTGAATTTCAAGTATGGATCATCGAATAGAGACAGGAAAGGAATTAATTACTTTACAATAATTGATATTGCTGCAACTAGCCGCAAGACTTAACGTACTACAAAGTCTATCCACAACGCTTTATGCTATTCTTTAACTTTGTGTTGAAATTGAAATCACTTACCTTTCCATCTGTCCAACGAATAACGCCAAAATAGCGAGCGTCCCCAACAGCCCGAGGATGTACGAGCTGATCTTGGTCTGGAGCCACGATGCTCCCACCACCTTCAACATTTTGGTCATCCTTTCTTGGGTAACTGGACACGGATATACTATAAAATGTAAAATATGTTGAGAAACTTAATAACAATGAAGTGACAGAGCGTTGGGACTATCTTCTCCAGAGGGAGAGCGACCATCGAAGTTCGGTAGGTGGCGTCCCTTCAGCGGGAATCCCCCCGCAGGCCTACGGCGCGGCGGTGTCTGCTGCAGCTCTATGGCACGCAGACTGCATCGGACTCCGAAGATTGACTTTGGTGAACTTTGCACCCTGTTAGTTGTCTGCTTTTGACCCTGGAACAAAACGAAATTAGCACTGAGTCAAAGCGTACCTGTGTGTTAGTCGAAGATCTAAATATTCGATGATTGATCGCAGAATATATTTAGATTCTAATGAAGATGCACTGAAGTTTTAAACTAGACACCACAGAGTAGCTGGTAAAATTCCAACTAAAGTTATGTGTAGAAAAGCGCTTTATCTGTATATCAATAGAAGATACAGTAGCGTATGACTGTTATCTAGATAGCTCACTATTAATAACTAAGAAGAGGCATAACATAATAGTTTACTGCGTCTCTACCTACAGATACAACAATCCAACGGAAATTAAAATAAAATCTGTAAGTAAATGAGCCCAACTTATACCCAAAAAAGTACATTTAAACAGAATTTTTATTGCAAATAAAATGGAAATTTCGCACTAAACATGGCAACTAATTACGTTGTTATAATATTTAAAGCCCTAAATTGGCCTAAGATAAATGTTTTTGTATATAATATATTCTACTAAATTTGTATTATGGGTTTTGGTCAATAAACAAAATTAAATAAGATGTTACCGCTCGTAGATATCCCGACAGTAACGTGGCGCTCAACTCTGGAGAATATTAGCAGAAACTGACAAACTCAGGCATACATGAATTCATTTCGCAAGGAGCCGCGTGCGCTACAATTAACGGAACGTGTAGAGCTAATAAAATATGATGTTACTGCATACATCCCGCTAGTTACACGCAGCTCAACTTTCAAGAATATGAACAGAGACTGCTGAGAATAGATATAGGTACCTGAATTTCCGTCCATTGTAACGAGCCGCGTGCAACTAAGCTAGACTCGACTCAAAGTGTAGACCTCTTCAGCTTAACATGGTCACTTGTAGTACTGGCCGAACCTGATACCGAATAACTTACACGTGCCGCCTATATAGCCCTAGTTGACTGTGTTTGAACATGGTAGTAGGTAGATACGAGTGACTAAGACCATTGTTCACACCTCTCCCCTAACGCACTATTGCACGCAGTGTGTACCGACTATAACCCTTAGGGCCAGTTTTTGAATTGAGAATTTTGCTAAGTAAATAGTTAATGTAGTGCTGTTTCTTCGAATTTCTCCGAAAAGACCGTGACAGAAACTTAAGTATTGACATTGTGAAATTCTCAGTTGAGAAAGCGGCTCTTAACTAGCTGTGTGTGGATTGGTAGTTGTTATCTATGGCTCTACCGAATGAGATCGTCATCCTCTTTCGGTACCTATGTATTTTCTGTCGATCGTTCCCTTCTACTATCCCCTACGCTGTTCCTAATGTGGGTTATTAGTACAAATAAAAAAACCCAATGACCCCTGATTGCAAAGGTTTGCACATGTAGAAGATGTTTGATAGGTGCTCTGTTATAATTATAATACTGCAACGCTTTGGTTTAATGTTACTGTTGTTACAATATTCATGTAAATAAATCGATCGAATAATCGACCTCTGTGGCGCAGCGGTAGCGCATCTGCCTACCATGCAAGAGGTGCCGGATTCGAACCCCGGCTGGGGACAAAAAAGAACCCCAAGTCTTGAATGTTTACATGTTTGTGATGTCGTTGTTTCTGGTTCCCCCGACACAGGGTATCCTAGTGTGGGGCCAGAAGCAATGTATGCGCCTGTATGTAAATGTTATGTTATGTTAAATATAGTTGACAACCTTTTTCCTCCTTTCCCAACTGCCACCCGTAGTCTACCAACAGTGAAAGATGGATGGAACCGAAATTAAAAATCATTCCCATATGAGTGTTACATATATGTAGTGTTTTAAGTATTGTGTAACGACAAAAATCACAAAATCATTAAGTAACATAAGCTGTTTAAAAAAAATTACAGTTTAATCGGATTCTGTTAGAACCAAACTAGGTATCCTAGATTTTCTGGGAAAATCAGAATATAAATATTGTTGAGTATAAATTATATGTAATGCGTTCCGAAACAGCCAGTTAGGTAGTTCTAGTGATACAACTTTTGATTAAATCTAGAAGTTATGCACCGCCTGATAAGAGCTATCACGTTTTATCTGAGCTGTCACTTATCTAGTCACTAAGGCCCCATTGTCACGTTGAAACTAAACCTACGCTAAAGTCTTATTTATAAAAACACGATTAGATAAAACAGTAAAAAAGCTGATTAAAATAGTATGTGGTGTTGATTTGTAAAAATAAGACCGTCAGAGTACACAGCAGCAGCATCTACCCTTACATTTTATTTGCGTAATCGCCCGGAACGGTACTGTATAGAGTGCACGGATGTAAAGGTTGATGTAATGTCAACGTACCGTGTAAAAGGAAACTTACTTATTCGTTCTCTATAGGGCTTCTATAAACTGAATTTATTTAACAATTTATAAATTTTCGCAGCAACCTTAAGTTTGGAAAATTACTTACTTTTTTTATTATGTTTTATATCATGTGCTCCGGTGTACTATATAGAGTTCTTATCTTATATTACTTAATCTTATTTTTATATCTTTATTTTTACAGGACCATGTACGATTATTACTTAATCTTACTCAATGAAAAAACTAAGTTTTTTATTACTAGAGTACAGTGCGTTCACATTAACTTGACGCGTGAGAGAATTGGTAACAAGGACATAACATGTAAATAAGCTTTTGGACCTATTCGGAAGATGGTAAAACAAGCCCTCAATCCTTTTATTTTCCCCAAGTAATGGGAATGATTTCTTACGAGTATTTAACGTAACAGTAAACATCTCAGTGCTACCAATTCTCTCACGCGTCAAGTTAATGTGAACGCACTGTAATGTGATGATATTTCGTGTTTTCTTAAAACTGCAGAAACGAGAAAAAAAAGTATTTTCATAATTTTTTTTCTGAGATTTTCTACTTTTCGCACCACAAAACAAAATGTCACTCCAGTGTAACTTTATGCAAGTTCCCCATACTAGCCCAAAAAAGTCCGGCTGCGTGCCGCCGTCCGTACTCTCTAACTTCGGATTAGCATTTTAAATGAGCCGTTTTCAGCATAAATTCACAAAGAAATTCAAAGATGGCGCTTACAGGTGTGGCCATAGAAGAACCGGAATACGGCTGTCAAAATAAATCTGCGCTAAGCATTAAGAATTTTCAAACAGAAGAATTCGTCTCGATGATAATCCGCAGAAATACATACTTGCAAAATGAAGAATTATTGTAGGAACTAATCGTCGACACAAAAATTCTCTGATCTTGTATGGGCACCCCTATAAGCGCTATCTATGAAGTGCTTTGTGAATTTGTGCTGAAAACGGTTCATTGAAATGATACCGCGCGCACTTCGGGTGCCGCGCCGGCCAGCTTTAAATTAGAAACGTTTAAAAAAGAAAATAAAAATAATTTTATTGCCTCATTAAAAAACAACTTAAACAAAGTAAGACTTAAAACTAGGTTGTGGTAGACTTGGGCAAAGTGTGTCCTTAGAGGGAGTTGTTATATCTCATATCTTTGCTCACCGAGACACACTATATCTCTATCATATTTCGCTCACCACTTGTGTCCTGGCTCATACGACGTCCAATCAACTAAGTGCGTGTGGAAACAAGAGACACAACTGGTGAGTCAGTATAGTCTACCTATTCCCTACTTTATCCAGATCACACGTTTTTGGTGAACTTTCTCTCATCGCTCGTTGGTTACGACGAGAAATGCGGCCGAATGTAACCGATGTCAGACGATGTTAATCTCGCTCTCGCTCATTGTATGTGAGCTGGAAAAAGTAGCAGGAGATGACTACCGTACTGAGTTGAGAGTAGGTATGTGTGAGGGAGCCAGATATAGTTGACATCTCTGGGATATGAATGGTTATATAGTTGACATCACTTAACGGCGAGGGAGTTGTGTGTCCACTCATATCTGGCTCTTGAGTTACCCAAGGCTAGGTTGTGGTTTATAAAATAAGGCAAAAGGTAGTGGCTCAGCTGGTGCTGACCCGGGTCAGCCCCGGACAGCGCTGGTTTTCAGCCACTGCCTTCTCCCTAAGATGATAGACGTTTGATAGGTTACCGACGATGTTATATGTTGTTGCCAAGCAAGCCGCAAACATCCACTGGTATTCAGAAAATGTTTTTTTATCCATACACACTGAACCCTGAAAAGCATGTTTCCGTGGAAGAAGTTATGCACTTAAACTTTTCGCCCAATGATTTCTCGGGAATCAGCGTCTTTTCCTTTGTACGAGGGCTGCTACTTATGTATGCGGAATAGAAAAAATAAACAAATGTATATGGCTAAATATGCTTTTATTGTTTTTCAAAGTATTCTCCACTATGATCGATGCACTTTTGCATTCGATGAAACCAATTTGTAAAACACTTTTTCCACTCTGATTGAGGTATCTCCAAAACGTGCTGTTTGAACGCATCTACGGCATCTTCACGAGTCGAAAATCGTTGACCACGTAATTTATTCTTAACATTTGTGAATAAATAGAAATCATTGGGAGCCAAATCAGGGCTGTACGGTGGATGACCCATCAATTCTATTTTTTGACCATCCAAAAATGTAGTTGTTTCCTGAGATGTTTGACAGCTGGCATTGTCATGGTGAAGTATGATTCTGCGTCGCTGGTTGTTTTGGCGTATTTTTTCAAATACTTCCGGCAAACAAATGGTCGTGTACCACTCCGAATTAACCGTTCTGCGATTCTCCAGTGGTATTGTAGCCACATGGCCATTAATACCAAAAAAGCAGGTATTAATGGCCATGTGCCAGCATGATTTGCATTAGCACCATTTGCTTTACAGTGCTTTTTGCACGAGCCACTTTCGTAGGGTTCGGCTCATTTTGAAACACCCAAACTGTTGATTGTTGTTTAGTTTCGGGATCGTACGCGTAGGTCCAGGATTCGTCACCTGTGTAGATATTATAAACAGATTTTGAGTCGCCTCCGTTGATTTTTTTAAAGGTTTTCTTGCACCATTCGACGCGAGCATCTTTTTGATCCTGAGTTAAGTTGTGCGGGATCCAACGCGAACAAATTTTTTTTATAGACAAATGTTCATGTAATATCCTATGAATGCTCGTCATACATATGCCCAGAATAGCTTCTATCTCGCGATACGTAACATGGCGGTCTTGCATTATTAGTTTTCGCACAGTTTCAATATTTTGTGGCACAACCACCGATTTCGGGCGACCTTCTTTAACTTCGTCCGTGAGCTTACTGCGCCCACGATGAAACTCACTAAACTAGTGATACACAGTCGTTTTTGATGGAGCTTCACCACCAAAAGTCGAAGTTAATTGATCTACGCACTGTTATTGCGTTAAACCACGTCGAAAATCGTAATAAATCATAGCACGAATATTTTCACGAGTGAGTTCCATTTTGTTAGCGATATAACATTTTAAACCCAACAAAAACAAAACACTAACTTATATAAGAGAAAAATATTAGCGGCCAGTATTTAAAAAAAAAAAACGAATTTGACCATTGAGGTCAGACATTGCGTTTAAAATTATTGGAATCCCAGATTCGGCATACATAAGTAGCAGCCTATGTATAGCATCTTACAATGGGGATACACAGAACCTGATAAAATATTTGCTCAAAACGTATAGTTTTCCACATTGTAAGTGCGCGCGATTACGGGCTAAATACCACAGTTTATAATATTACAAGTGCGGAAAGGCTGTCATTGCAAAGAGTTCCGACAAATGTCTACCCGAGCCGAGGCGCAGCCGAAGGCGAGGGTTGACAGTCGGAACAAGTTGCAATGATGGGTCCGCACGTGTACTGAACGACTATTTTTAATACAGTTGCGAAAAAAATAAGCAATTTAATAAAGAAAAAATATTTGGAAAATGGCGCCAACCGCCAACTGTAAAGGCAAATGTACAAAAATCAAAAACAGCCAGTAATAAAATTACTAATAAAGTAAATTAATATTTTTGTGTTTTTGTTACATATAAATGGTTGTAATTTATTGTCAAAATTAATTAAATTAAAGAATTAAATGTTTATTTGTTATATTTTATTTCCCAAAGTTAATTTTATTCATAAAATATTGACCACTTTCTTGACATAAAACCTCTTTGCTAAGATTTTTAAAAGTATCGTTCTTTTTTAGACGGAGTATCTTAAACTTTATTAAAAAAAAAACACGTGCCTTTTACATTACATTATCGCACAAGTATAATATGAGATACATTACGATATTGAAATAATGGTGTAATTACAACCACTTTACGAGCAAATATGTTATAAAAAAATATAAGCAGAGATTTTTTTCTACACCCATTCTAGTAGGCAAAGGGAACTATGCCCATACAGCCAAGTCTTCAGTAGAATTTTTTTATTGATATGAAATGAAAATGAAATTTTATGAGATGAAATGAAAGGAAATCTAACTTAACTCATTCAATCGAATCATTAAATCTTATATTGAAACAAATTAGTAGCTCATCAAAACTGCTATGATTTTTTTAGTAAAAACTTCATGGTTAGTTTTTCTTTTTAATATACATTATTTTGACAGTTGGGAAAGAAAACGCACGAGTGCGGGAAAGGTAAAAAAAAGCACGAGTGTGTAAATAATAATAGCCCACATCCCGCACGCCATACGTCCCTGTAATACGCCACTTTTTGAGCCCGAGCTGCAAGCGAGGGACGTAAATATGCGATCGAGAGCTTTATTTATTTCCTCCCGTGTTGTGTACATCTTTTTATGTCTACACTTGGCCAGAAAGCGGCTTTTTCCGTACGCGCAGCGTGCGGAAAAAGCCACTTTATGGCCAGGTGTGGCATAAAAGGCATTGACGACACGAGTGTCATACATAAGATGCAAAAAAAAAAACGCAAACTTCAGTTGTAAGTAATACGAGGAGAAAAACTAATAACCTGTAATGGGCTCACTAAGTAGTGTTATCTATCAGTCTCATAATTGTTTATCAGCTGTTTTCCAAGCGCGTGTCGGGGTCACGTAGTAGGGTTCCATATGAGGGGGTTTTACCTGCTTTACCGAATAACAAAACGTTCACTTTGTGTGAAACTTTATCAAAGTAATTTTCAATGGAATTTGTATGAAGTTTAGTATTTCTTAATGATTCGCGATACTCATACATAGTTATATATTAAATGGGTCAAATCATGATATTTTTTTAGGTAAAGTTAAATTAACTTATTTCCCGACGTTTCGGCTCTTATAATCGTAACATAATCGTGATTAGACCCGTTTAATATATAACTTTGTATCAAGTTTTATAAGTAGGTAGGTACTATTGCTTGTTTATTTGTAAAGTTTTTATTTTAAATTTATTATATTATAACGTGCTAGTGCCGTGATTTGTTTCACGTTTCTACAAGAAGAAGACAACGACTCACTAGTAAAAAAAAAATTTGCACTTTGTATTTTAATATTTCGCAAACCGAACCGTAAATCGAAAAATGCTTTCACTCACAATATTTTTTAACAACCAATGAAACGATCCCTAATATTATGTATCTCTATTTAAAAAAAAAGTTAACTATATATTCTATCGTTTTGTCGGGATAGTTAATCACATCACACTGTAAAGGCGAAAAATTGTGAATGTTTGTTACTTCTTCGCGTCTAAACGGCTGGAGCGATTTCAATCGCTCCGAAATTTTGTATGGAGTTAGCTGAAACCCTGGATTAACACATAGCTTACTTTTTACTGCGGGATAATATCCTTTACTGTTAATACACAATTTATTTTCCCTAATAAACCGCGAGTAACACCGCGGGACACAGCTATCCTTCTCAGCTAATCTTTAACTTTCAGCGTTCTAGTACTTATTGTTCAAGCCACGGCCTCACAGACGGGCATACAGAGAGACGGGTGGATTAGCGAAACTAAAATGCCATACAGGTATATTTACTTAATATATGCCCAGGTCTTGGATGTTTACATGTTTGTGATGTCATTGTTTCTGGTTCCCACGACACAGGGTATCCTAGTGCGGGGCCAGAAGCAATGTATGTGCTTGTATGTAAATGTTATATTATAAAATTATAAATATAGGACACACTTGCACTGTACTACGTTATTTTTTAAGTCTCTTATGTAATTCCTGGTTTACAAGCAGTAAAGAATATTCTATCAATACTAATATTCAATTGATACCGAATGATAGTCGGAAAGAATGATTATTGCCAGCCGTAGAGCAAAAAATCCTTAAATAGGTACCTACTTAAAATAAAAGGTATTTCCGATTCGATCATTATAAGTAAATGTTCCACAGAAATTTTAATCCATTCATTAAAGATACCTAAGCTTGGTATCAAGATAATCCTTTATCTAGCAATTTGAACCTCCACTTAAGTAACGGCTATTAAAGACGGGCGGCTAGTCTCCATGGTAACATCGAGCGCAGCGCAGCAAAACACCCCAACGAATCATCACACTTATCACTTGACACTTCACACTACTAATATTATAAAGGCGAAAGTTTGTGAGTGTGTATGTATATTACGTCTACACGTCTAAACGGCTGGAGCGATTTTAATAAAATTTGGTATGGAGTTAGCACACACCCTGGATTAACACCTAGGCTACGTTTTAATGCGGAAAATATCTTATTCCCATGGGAAAATCGATAAGCCGCGGGTAACGGGCGCGTCTAGTATGATTATATTTTTATAACGTTATGTGCTGCCTTTTTCTCCACTACATTGCGGCCTCACTTAGTTTCACTATTTTTTAAATTACATAAAAATACATTTCTGGAACAATGTACAACTTCCATAAGCATTCTTTCACTTAACTTAATTTCGGAATCGCATCGCTTACATGAATTTTAAACAAACACTGAAATTAATTTTAATTATTATTAGATAGAAATTGTTACAAATTATACATACGTGTTATAAAACTAGTGCCGTAGGATTTTGAAATTTGGTCAGAACGCTACCTTAGAAAAAATTGTAACCAATCCATGTTGTTCCCGAATTTCAAACAAGTATGAACAATTAGCGTACTGGGAAAATTGGTTAATTCTTGCTAGCCTAGGCATTTTGTTAAACGAAGTTAATAATAAGCTAGCGTTATCGTTTACAATTTTTGCTGATTAACTTCGCGGTTGAGTGGTGATTTGCTTATTCACGTGAGAAGTTCTTTGAATCACTAAAGAGGACGAGCACGGTACAAACCTTTTGGGCGTGAGCGGTCACCACAACCTTTCAGGAACCACTGGTCGAAATAAACGTGTGTGTTTGTATAAAAAAAACAACATATAAATCGCGAAAGGACGTCTGTACACCACCGTACGTAAACAGACGAGAAGTAAATCAATACAGTGCCAGACATTTCAGTTTTATTACCTTTACGATTATGCTTCCCGATGGTTTTCACGCAGTACTTCTGAAAAATGTTCCGAGAACATCGTGATTACTAACGCCTACACGGTTCAAACAATAACTAAAGTGTCTGGCTTCACTACAAACTACTGTAAGCTCCTTTAAAATTTGAATAACAACGCATATCGTGAATTTGAAGAATACTTAGTTAAGGTTTATATTAATGATATTTCTGACAAGACAAAGCCCAGTTTAAGCCTGTCTAAGTACATGTAATAATTAGATACCTACCTATTGATGCTTTTTTCCACAACGTACAGGGTTATTACTAAGCTGCGCAATTTCTGACACACGTCAACTAGAGATTGTGTTTTACAGCAATTTTTCTTTCATGAGTTTTTACTCAGTTTGACACTTTCCAAAATATAAAACGTATCACATATTGTTTCAAGGTGGGTACATATTTAGATAGGTACATAAGTTTATGAAGTTCGCGCACTCCACCAAAATTGCAGCTTGTACACAGAAGAATGTCTATTATATGTAACACAGAACTGCCCGCGACTACGTTCTCGTGTTAAACGAATTAGCCTATAGCCCATGTCCAGTCAATCATAAGCATTCATTCTAAATATTGGTGAAAGATTGTTTGAAATCGCTTAAGTACCTACTTTCGGAGATAATCCCTAAACACAAACTTAGAAATATTATCTCAGAACCTTTTTGTGTCTATAACATTAGTGTAGATTATAGTATTACTTATTGGATAGCACCACTGCCTTAAGCTTACGGTAGTCTACGTTGTAGTGGTGCTGTCACAGGAAATCAAAATACGAGTATAGCAATGTGAAAACTTAACAAAAATAGTCTTAAAACAAAATAATGTTTTAAAGACTATTGTATTTGTTTAAGAGGTAACCCTGTATAGCTATCAATTCTGACGTCAATCGCGTAATATTTTCGTGCTATATGTATGCACAATTTTCCCGTTTTGATGACTACGATTGAATTTTGTTTAATCAGCTAGAACTCTTCCAACAAATCCTTTATTACTTACTAAGCGATTTTTGGTATTACGTAATTCAAGAATAAATAATGCACATAGCAACACAAATCTGATGCCGTGCGTGCGTGCTGTACCTATTAGATATTGGTGCAATTGCAGTTTTAAGTTTCAGTGGAGATTATTAAGATAGCTTTAGGTAGCTCTCACGGTAAGTCTCACGCCTATTATGTAGGACTAGCTGGTGCCCGCGACTTCGTCTGCGCAGGATTAGTATTTAGAGTAGCTTATTTTAGCGTGGCGCAGAAAATGACTAACATTATGACATTAAAATCGTCTTATAAATAATGTTTGCCTAGCATTTGAAAAATATCACACAATATCTTTATAATAGTAGCCTATGTGTTAATCTGATGCATAAGCTATAGTATTGTAAAGTTTCATTAAAATCCATTCAGTAGTTTTTACGTGAAAGAGTAAAAAACATCCATCCATACTTACAATCTTTCGCGTTTATAATATTAGTAGGATAAAGCGGTGGGACCGATAGTTAAAAATATATATTAGGTTTTTAACACTACTGGAAGTTCTCTTTACGTCTAAATAATACACAAACGCTATTTAAAACATATTCGTAGCGGTAGAGCATCTGCCTATCATGCAAGAGGTCCCGGGTTCGAACCCCGGCTGGAGACAAAAAAACCCCAGGTCTTGGATGTTAAATGTTTGTGATGTCGTTGTTTCTGGTTCCCACGACACAGGGTATCTTAGTGTGGGGCCAGGATCAATGTATGTGCCTGTATGTAAATGTTTTGTTATGTTATTCTTTGATGAAATCAACTGTCTATAGGGGCTATTTTATTTTTGTTTTTTTTGTAATTTCTTTTTGACTTTGGGATTATTTATTTGAATCCATTTTGTTATCAATATTTACCATTTACTCATCTTCGCCCTTGACTGTAGCCGCGGTAAGTGCTCTATTTTCAGGTTCCTGGCAATTTCGCTATTTGTGGAACCCTACGTTAACACGGAAATAACATGTTTCATACTCGTGACAGGTTTAATGATTTGTTACATAATATTTCTTCTCCTAGTTAACACAGTGTCTCCACGGTGTAAAAATTGTGAGGGACAATAATTTAACAGGTACCTATTCAATTTACCTAATACACGGGCCTTCGTCACTTCATGCCGCGCCAATTTTAATCGCTGAGGTATGTGAACACCGCACATAGTCAGGTTTCCTCACGATGATTTCCTTCACCCTTAGCGAGTGGTATTGCTACTACGACTTCACAAATGTAGAAACAGAGAAAACAAAGTGGTATTGCTACTACGACTTCACAAATGTAGAAACAGAGAAAACAAAGTCATTGGTACAGATTTTCTAGAGCAATAATTTTAGTGTCATCCTCAGATGATTAATTTGGGAGGTATTTCTTAGGTTTAGGTATTTCTTATATTATGCTCTCTGTTAAATTGATCTGGCCTGATCTGAATCCTTTTTTGGTTGGTGGTGGAGTTGGTTGGTTGGTGGAGGATTTTTAGACAGTCAGAAGTAATAAAGCAGCCCAAAAGGCCTCTGATTTATTGAATACCTCATTTCTTAACAGTATAGAAATAGCTCGATAAGTTGGCTTTTGTTCATTCTCGTATTTATGGCTTACGCGATAAGAGCTACTCCGTGGCCAGGACAATGGTCCTTCTACGTAAGGAGATTATGAATGGCTAACATAATGCTGGGAATGTCCGGAATGCACTACCTGCCACGCCAGACCGGCGCCGGCGCAGGAGGATTGACCTTTTTACAAAGCATTTAAGGCTGTTCTGACGTAGTTCTCGCTCGCACAACTTATAATTTCATTGATAGTAATAAAATTAGTAAGTGTTTAAAAAAAATGTCTGCTCATTTCAATACAATCAATGAAGAATATCAATCAATTAGGTAATTTATACTTTCGATAAATGCGGTTTGATGTTTGACCAGTGGGGATTGTGCAAGTGGACCCAATGAGAATCGAACCCACGACCTTCAGCATGGTAACCGTGATGCCGCTAGAACAAGGAGGGAGTTGAGTAGAGTTCATTAAGTTCGGTTATAGAGTATAAAGTCGTATCATTCCGATCTCATTCCCAGGAGAGGATTCTGCAAACAGGTCGTTCAAGTCGGGGGTAATGAACTGATTTCTGCTCCAACCAGTTAACCATAAATGCCCAGACACACCATATTAGTATCGTACCAAAAATAATCGTAAAAATAATGGAGCTATAAATATAGTATGCTGACCACCGATTGTTCTAACGCAATTTTTCAATTCTTTTGGAAGACGACTACCCCCTTTCGATCGATATCAACCCTTGTATGTGCCCACTGCTGGAGCACGGATCTCTTCCTGCTATGCAGGAAGGTTAGGCCATACTCCACCACCGGGGCCAAGTCCGTGTTGGTGGAGGTTTGTAAGACACTGGCGGGTCTTACTGTCAGAAGTTATCATAAGGCCTCTGACATGGCTTAACGACTGTCATTACATGACAGCATTCACCAACGGCTTAACGTGCCTTGCGAAGCAAGCAAACGCTCGGAAAAATGCCACTAACGGTCACCCATCCTGCGCTTGACCGTGCCTGCTGTTGCTTAACTGAAGTGATTGATTCCCATGACTCGGTTCGACTAGGCCACGAGTGCTTTCCTCTTTATAAGCTAAAAATTATAGCGACCTCCGAGGCCCCTTATACCATATTATGTCTTCAAAGCAATTTGCGCGTCAGCGTGGCGATAATTTACTCGATCATCGATGGCATTTTGTTTTAGTTGTATGAAAATTCAGATCCTTGAGAAAAGACTACGAACGAAAAATTTGCTTTCAAAATTTAATAAATTGAGACGATCAGATCGAAACAGATCATGATGATGCCTAAAAATTTAATAAACTGACATTTTCATTTCGTTATCATAAAACTCAACGGCCTGAAAATAAAAAAAATAAATTTTAGTCTCCCCCAAATCCCGACGGTACCGAACCGTTTTTTTTTTCTCACTGGCAACACTAACTATATACCTTGCATTTTACTTTTATCTGGCTGGCGGCCGCGGCTCCCCACAGGCTCGCGACCCACATTTTGAAAAACACTGTGGTAATTGTACATGACCTCCTCGATTTAACTTTTTAGGCGCCAATGGAATGAAAAATCACGTGACCCTATCGCGAATCTGTCATAACATCCGGTTCCTCGTACACTGCCTTTCTGTTAATCTACTGTTAATATAAGTAACAGCTCTCAGTTGGTCTAAGTGTATGCTGAAATGACAGCTGTTAACAGTACATTACCAGATTGCTACAATAGCAATCTGGTAATGTACTGTTAACAGCTGTGCGTTAACCTCGGGAGTCCCTTAAAACAATTCAATAACAGAATGAAAGCTCAGTTTCCTCTGCATCGTAACACAGGTTTATCGCTATATCATGGTAAATCTACCTTCTTTTGGTTTTAGAGATGCACGTTTTATCCTGGAGCTCTATTTTTGAATCACTCGTCTCGCGTCGAGCGTTCGATTTCTACTGATTTTCGTTCGACATACGAAATTCCGTATTTTTGAATCACTCGGCTGCAACGAATGGCCCTTACCACTCGTCTCGTATGTCGATCGATAAATAAATTGTCAAAATTTGTGTTAATTTCAAATCGAGGAGTTTGTGCTTTTGTGCCGAATTGATTTTTTGTTTTGACATTTTCGAACAAAAACAAACCAAAGTGTTATTATTTACGATCTATGACAGTGTTTTGTTTGTTTTGCAACTAAAGGCAAGGATTTTTCATCTAAACAGCCAATAAAATGAAATATTTTACGTTCCGTTTCCGTTACGGTAGTTTCCGGTTTTTGTAATTTCTGCGTAGAACGGATAAAATACAATACTTCAAATTGTACTGGCAACACTTCAGGCGAACGATTCAAAAATACGGAAAAACGAGATCATGCGACTTAAAAGACGAGTGTGACTTATGTCGCATTCGACGATACAATTTCATACGAGTGATTCAAAAATAGAGCTCCAGGAGCTCTATTTTTGAATCACTCGACTCGCGTCGAGCGCTCGATTTATACTGATTTTCGTTCGACATACGAAATTCCGTATTTTTTAATCACTCGACTGCAACGAATGGTCCTTACCACTCGTCTCGTATGTCGATCGATAGATTGATTGTCAAAATTTGTGTTCGAAAGCAAATCGAGGAGTTTGTGCTTTTGTGCCGAATTGATTTTTTGTTTCGACATTTTCCAACAAAATCAAACCAAAGTGTTATTATTTACGATCTACGACTGTGTTTTGTTTGGTTTGTAACTAAAGGCAAAAAAAAATCATCTCAACATATTGGCTGTTGAGATGATTTTTTTTTGCCTTTAGTTACAAACCAAACAAAACACAGTGATTCAAAAATAGATCTCCTGAACTGTGTTGATAGCTAATCAGCCTTTACGCTGCGTAGCAAAGTCACCAGTCACGTAACCGGCTAGAATTCACATGTAGAACAGATGTGCCGCTTGGCAATTTTAGAAACATTGGAAACGTGTTGGATAACGAATCTACGAAGATGTTAGTACAATGAATAAACAACGAGGACCTCGTGTGGGAAACTTTCTCAGAGGCTGTGTAGAACCCGTGGCAAAACTATAATTCCCACGCTTTCAGGATAAAGAAATATCGTGGCGGCAACAGTAGTTAGTGGACTAACTACTCAAGTGCTTTATTTATTTTTATTTTATTTCTACAAGTTTACATCTGTCATAACATGCATAAACCGTTAATGCGATAGATAAAACAACAATTTATTTTATTTATTTATTTATTTATTTATTTATTTATTTATTTATTTATTTATTTATTTATTTATTTATTTATTTATTTATTTATTTATTTATTTATTTATTTATTTATTTATTTATTTATTTATTTATTTATTTATTTATTTATTTATTTATTTATTTATTTATTTATTTATTTATTTATTTATTTATTTATTTATTTATTTATTTATTTATTTATTTATTTATTTATTTATTTATTTATTTATTTATTTATTTATTTATTTATTTATTTATTTATTTATTTATTTATTTATTTATTTATTTATTTATTTATTTATTTATTTATTTATTTATTTATTTATTTATTTATTTATTTATTTATTTATTTATTTATTTATTTATTTATTTATTTATTTATTTATTTATTTATTTATTTATTTATTTATTTATTTATTTATTTATTTATTTATTTATTTATTTATTTATTTATTTATTTATTTATTTATTTATTTATTTATTTATTTATTTATTTATTTATTTATTTATTTATTTATTTATTTATTTATTTATTTATTTATTTATTTATTTATTTATTTATTTATTTATTTATTTATTTATTTATTTATTTATTTATTTATTTATTTATTTATTTATTTATTTATTTATTTATTTATTTATTTATTTATTTATTTATTTATTTATTTATTTATTTATTTATTTATTTATTTATTTATTTATTTATTTATTTATTTATTTATTTATTTATTTATTTATTTATTTATTTATTTATTTATTTATTTATTTATTTATTTATTTATTTATTTATTTATTTATTTATTTATTTATTTATTTATTTATTTATTTATTTATTTATTTATTTATTTATTTATTTATTTATTTATTTATTTATTTATTTATTTATTTATTTATTTATTTATTTATTTATTTATTTATTTATTTATTTATTTATTTATTTATTTATTTATTTATTTATTTATTTATTTATTTATTTATTTATTTATTTATTTATTTATTTATTTATTTATTTATTTATTTATTTATTTATTTATTTATTTATTTATTTATTTATTTATTTATTTATTTATTTATTTATTTATTTATTTATTTATTTATTTATTTATTTATTTATTTATTTATTTATTTATTTATTTATTTATTTATTTATTTATTTATTTATTTATTTATTTATTTATTTATTTATTTATTTATTTATTTATTTATTTATTTATTTATTTATTTATTTATTTATTTATTTATTTATTTATTTATTTATTTATTTATTTATTTATTTATTTATTTATTTATTTATTTATTTATTTATTTATTTATTTATTTATTTATTTATTTATTTATTTATTTATTTATTTATTTATTTATTTATTTATTTATTTATTTATTTATTTATTTATTTATTTATTTATTTATTTATTTATTTATTTATTTATTTATTTATTTATTTATTTATTTATTTATTTATTTATTTATTTATTTATTTATTTATTTATTTATTTATTTATTTATTTATTTATTTATTTATTTATTTATTTATTTATTTATTTATTTATTTATTTATTTATTTATTTATTTATTTATTTATTTATTTATTTATTTATTTATTTATTTATTTATTTATTTATTTATTTATTTATTTATTTATTTATTTATTTATTTATTTATTTATTTATTTATTTATTTATTTATTTATTTATTTATTTATTTATTTATTTATTTATTTATTTATTTATTTATTTATTTATTTATTTATTTATTTATTTATTTATTTATTTATTTATTTATTTATTTATTTATTTGTCGATATAATACGCAGACTATTTTAATCGGCGTATTATATCGACTGTTTTACGGATTCGAATTTTTATTAATAATAATGAAATATTTTTAGTACCTACGTAGGTATCTAACAGCTGATTCATTTGAACTGTCCATTATTTTGATAATTCAAAATTTAATAGCAAACAATCAAAATTTTGCACGGTTAGAGAGTACCGTTTGCAATACTTACAGGCAGCGACATACATAATACAGAGAGTATTGTAAAGAGGTTCGAAATTTCATTGATGCCAACTTGCACATTAGCTCAGTTGGGAGAGCGCTGGCACGGTTAGCCAGGTCGCGGGTTCGAGTCCCGGCATGGGTGGAATTTTTAGCCTCTAAATAGGTTTTTTTTTAAATATATGATGAGTGACGAGTTCCTAGTCTTAAAATAATTATCTGCAAACTCGATTCCATATAATCATTGATTGGAAGATAAAGTATTTTTTTTTGACCAATCTCCAAAATTATATAAATTAAAAAAAAATAGACCCTTAGTTTAACTTCTAACGTTCAATATTTGAAAAGCTCCACCACAGACTATTTTAATCGGCGTATTATATCGACTGTTTTACGGATTCGAATTTTTATTAATAATAATGAAATATTTTTAGTACCTACGTAGGTATCTAACAGCTGATTCATTTGAACTGTCCATTATTTTGATAATTCAAAATTTAATAGCAAACAATCAAAATTTTGCACGGTTAGAGAGTACCGTTTGCAGTACCGAAATAAACAGTGTCCAATAAACACGCGTTGTCATTTAAGTATTGCAAATACGTGTCTCTATTTTCCAAGATGAAAATGCGTGGCAACGTGACTTCCTAGTAAACAACGACAATGGCTGCCCCCATTATCACGCTGCTAATTGAAAAGGCACGTCCATCTCATACAGGCTGCGTGTTCATTGTCTAGCTTAGAGTTGCATGCAATATAATGCACGATAAGTATAATAATATCTAATGCAGCCTATAAACGCCCCACTGCAGGGTGCAGGCCTTCTCTTCTCTCAGAGAGACAGTATGGGCTTAATCACCACGCGTGCCCTCCGCGGATTAGCAATTTCAAAATCTGAGGTATATGAACACCTCAGTCACTCAGGTTTCCTCAATAGTTTCTTTCACTGTTAGATGGAACGGTGATAATGTGCTAAATTACATTAAGATCCGTAGTACGGCTATGAAAAGTCATATATTTCTAGTGTCACTGAATGTGTGACTGATCTTCGGACTTAAGTTTAGCTAGGCGAAAAAACGTTTTTAGAGATATAGACATATAAAAACATTAAAATTTATTTAACATCATTTGGCGTGAGTCACAGAGCGGTCACGGCACTGCAGTCGCTTTATATGGTTCTTCTGACTGACATATATTTACAGTGCCACCATCATCTCATCTGTCTGTTCAGTAGATAGCGGCGCTAGTGGAGAATTTGGGGATGCCATTTAAGAAATTTACTTAGAAAAAATGGAAAATTTAAAGTCAAAGGCCCGGCCCGCCTTTGAATGTAAATAAAATATAAGTATCTATAAATCAACAAACAGCGGAATATTTTTTTCATTTCTCATACTCGGAAAGTAGTGTTGTTTTGATCTGGTTATTGGGTGGAAAATGCTGCTTCCCTCCATAGGGAGGGAAAAACTCATACAAATTACTTCCCACCTAACGGCGGGAATGAACTTTACAAATAGAACTACTGTCAGTTGTGAAGAGTTTTAGTAATATAGTGCGTTCACATTAACTTGACGCGTGAGAGAATTGGTAGCACTGAGATGTTTACTGTTACCATGTTAAATAAGAAATCATTCCCATTACTTGCGGAAAATAAAAGGATTGAGGGCTTGTTTTACCATCTTCCGATTTGGACCTACCAAAAGCTAATTCACATGTTATGTCCTTGTTACCAATTCTCTCACGCGTCAAGTTAATGTGAACGCACTGTAAATACGCTTTTATAAAAAAACTAATTAGAAAAAATGCTGCGGCCATGTGAGTTTCTAAACAGCCAGTGTGAATTTAGCGCAAACTTCTTTAAGCGGAATAAGCCGCAACAATGACGAGGTGAGTTCCATACTTAAAATTTAAAAAGTCGACTTAAATTGGCGGGTACTAATCTGTTATTGCTCGTGCTCTGCACTGAAGCGCTCGTGGCCTAGGCGAACCGAGTGATTGGAGTCAATCACTTGGTTAAGCAACAATAGGCGCGGTCAGGTACGGGATGGGTGAGCGTCCCGTGACTACCGCTAGTGGCATTTTTCCGAGCGCTTTCGTGCTTCGCAAGGCACGTTAAGCCGTTGGTGCCGGCTGTCATATAATGGCAGTCGTTAAGCCACGTCAGAGGCCTTATGGGCGGCTTGATAACTTCGGACAGTGAGGCCCGCCACTGTCTCACAATCCTCCACCAACCCGGACCAACCCGTGGTGGAGTATGGCCTAACCTTCCTGCGATGCAGGAAGAGACCCGTGCCCCAGCAGTGAGGACATATAAGGGTTGATAACCAATCTGTTATAGTATCTGTGACGGAATTAAAAAAAAAGGTAATAATCGTGTAATAATCTTTTATGCTAAGATTTGAATATTAAAAATTAGTTTTTATTTTCCTCATATTAGAAATGAAAAGTAGAGTGTTTAACACGGGTAAAAGAATCAATTCCTACTCGGACTATAGTCTAAATACCTCGGGAATTGATTCCTTTCTACCCTCGATAAGCAATCTACTATTTCAATATGGCGGATGACAAGATCGTAGTTACAATTTTTCCCACCTGAACAGATAACTTGGTGGCGCTGTATATGTTTTTATCTGGCTTCTGATGTCACTACGTGTAGTTTCCATGTTTCACCGGCTGTCGCTGTCAGCCAACTTACTCTAGATTATTATTATAAAAAAAAGATTTGAAAAAGCGTATCAGAATAAGAAAAAACCCAATTGCGAGTCGGACTCGCGTACGAAGGGTTCCGTTTAATCTAAGTACATAACAGTTGAATATTACAAGCGTCTTTGCCGTTACTAAAATCGAATAAAACAAAAATGTTTGTATGGGAGCCCGTTAAATATTTATTTTATTCTGTTTTGACTATTTATCGTTATAGCGGCAACAGAAACTACCCTGAGGGTAATTTATTCCCTTATCCGGTACGGTAATTGGTTCTCGACCATCCCCATTCAGCCGCTGCCGTTGCTCAGATCGTCAGTCCAGCAAGCTAGAGAGCGTTCTACGGCTACGCTGTGTATGCCATCTCGTTGTCCCCACAGAACAGAGGTTCTGTGGTTGTCACCATTCCTTTGCACCCCTTCCACTAAAAGTTATTCGGCAGTTGTGACAAGCTCACTGCCACTTCAACATTCAAACCTAATAGGCCTATATCCAGTAGTGGACCAAGGGGGCGAGTCTCTAAAATGCATATAGTTGTTCAATAGAGTCATATTAGTTTTGTTCACACTATCGGTAGTCTGGTAATAAATCGCATTGCAATGATATAACCCGTGCTACTTAACTCGGCGCCCCGCGCCTCGATCTTCGCGAGCGATGCCTATTTAATTTGCGCGGGTTATACCACTGGAATGACTTTGTAGACTACTAAATTGAGGCAAATAATAACCATTGTCGTGCATATTTCATTCTATTGAAAAACTATGTAAGTATTAGACTCTAGGGCCAGTACTGGCTGATAAATTGGTTGAAGAAGGAAAAGTAATTACTCACAGCGTCAGTGGTTGGTGTCCCACAAACACAAAAAGAAGGCGTTCTCAACCCATCGGGATAGGCTTCGAAATCGCGCGGGACGAGCGACGGTAGAGTTAGGCCGTAGCAGATCTGAAACAATGTCAATAAAGCCAATTACACAGAGAACGCGCTAGGCCTGAAAATAGCGCGCACGCGGTGGCGGCTGCAGCTCAGGTTCATGCAACAGTGGTTTTTACGGCCGTGTGTAAACAGAAATGTACCTAACTGAAGAAGTGATGACTTGAAACTTTTTAAATTGTGGCAGATATGTAAAATGAACCCTAAGGGTTCTATCAGACAGAGAACGGTCAGGCCTCTTGAACAAGAGGTCGATCGGTTTGCGATCTCAGTGTTGTATTACGTTACAATATGTACTCATACAGGAGGCGAAGGAACGCGGAACGCTTGAGCGTCTCACTCACCGCTCCCTGTCTGATACAACCCTAAGATGTTTTGCGTGTTCGAGAAAAGGCAGGTAATGTACAAACTATTTAGGTACTTATCAATATTCTAAACATATCATCACCAAAACCGTCTACGTCCTACATGTCGCTCCTAGAAACGCTTTATTTACTCCCAGGTACGTTTCCATCACTGCATGAGTCGCATTGGCTACACTTCATAACTCATGATTTACTACGACAATACGACGTACATTGCGAAGTCGATTAACCCACGAATTAACAAGTCGAAAGACTCTTGTCATAATATCCTACGAATTGTAGTCTTATGAAACTCGGCCATGGTGTCGCTCGATTACACCCATAAAGAAAAGAAGCAGTCTCTCTCGTGTCTCCAGCTGGTCGCGACGCGGGCGGCGCGTATGTGACACCTGTCGTTAGACGAACGATAATGGGAGCCATCGTCTGCCGCCATTGTAAACAGATAAGTAAGGCTAATGCGGTCGGCAGACCCAGCCATGAGATAAAACTTGATAATGGTCTCCTAAAGCGTTGGTCACATAGGACAAGCGTGGGACGAGGGCGCGGAAAGGGTGCGGCGACCTTCCAATTCACATTCATACAAATATTATACGGTCGACAGCGTATCAAACTTTGCGTACATGCACTCTAATCAGTTCCGTTAAGCTCAGATTGAGCATCAGATGATGATATAACTCTGTATTTCCCCACTGCTGGGGCACAGGTCCTTGCCTGCATCCCAGAAAGATTGGGCCATACTCCACCGCGGGGGCCAAGTCCGGGCGCCAAGACTATGGCGGGCCTTACCGTCTGGCCTCTAACATGGCTTAACGATTGCCATTCCATGACAGCCGGCACCAACGGCTTAACGTGCCTTGCGGATCACAGAAGCCCTCGGAAAATTCATCACTCAAAAAATAAAATCATTTTTAAAAATCTATTTAGTCTAAAAATTCCACCCATGCCGGGATTAAAACCCGCGGCCTCTGGCTATCCGTGCCAGCGCTCTTTCCAACTGAGCTATTGGGCGACTCACCGGCATCAGTGAAATTTTGAACCTCTTTACAATATTCTCTGTATTGGAAATAAAATCATTTCATCGAAACTGAAAAGTTACGAAGAGGGAAAGTTTATACTCGTAAGTAGGTTTAAAATCTGTTTGGAAGACCTAATCTATTTGCTCTATATTCGGATGATGGGATCACGGGCCGTCCTCATTTCAGGGAAAGAGCCTAAATAGAAAACGTGATACATCTCCGTTTAGTAAAAAGCCGTTAATAGGAAAACCATATTCAACTTTGGAAGTCCTTGTTTTACGATACAGCAATGCTAAATGTTTTCATTTATCTCTCATCATGAAAATGTGAATGAACTAGGTTGCTGGCACCAACAATTTTTCTTGGTTTCAAATAGATAATCCGTACGTAATAATCAGCCTATATCGTTGCTTATCGTCATAATCGTAACCGCTGCATACCTACCTACAAAGGGTTTTATGCAGCATAAAACCCTTTGTAGGTTCCGTCGATATCAACCCTTGTATGCCCCCACTGCTGGGGCACGGGTCTCTTCCTGCATCGGCAGGAAGGTTAGGCCATACTCCAGTCGCCACCAACGGCTTAACGTGCCTTGATAAGCACGGAAGCGCTCGGAAAAATGCCACTAGCGGTAGTCACGGGACGGTCGCCCATCCTGCACCTGACCGCGCCTGTTGTTGCTTAACTCAAGTGATTTATTCCAATCACTTGGTTCCGCTAGGCCACGAGCGCTTCACAGATGCCGGCTCTACAATCGCCTATTACTAGTTAGAGTAATAACTGACTTAGTACCTACCCAATCAGTTGAAAATTACTTTCACGAAGTTGTTAGTAAAAACCCCCTTCTACGGAACTCTACACTGGGGCTCGATACGCACTTGGCCGGTTTTACAATTCCAGAGTTGATAATGAGATGGCCCCTTGCCATCGCAGCCACACAAACACACTACATAGTTTTCTTGACTACCGAAATACAATACAATTGTGTTTGTTTGAAGCACTTACCCAGACAGCAAATGTGGGTTACGTCACTATTTGGTGCACGAGTGATAATGATAACGCTTGGCCTCTGCCGTGTGTGACATCACATGGTATTAATAAATATGTAAATTTGTGGGGGTAGCGTGGGTGACAACTGTGCTTAGACACTTTTTGCAAATTAGGTTTTTAGTAAAAGATTCTAGTTTTTTTATCGGGGCCTGGGGCGTAGTAAGTACGGTTTGCTGGATTGATTGTTTCTCCCACTTTAGGGTACAGGGTTTCTCTCAGAGGGAAGACAGAGCCAGTATGCATTTCAGCCGCTGAGGTATGTAACCTGAGGTACTCAGTTTGCCTCCGAAGTTTTCCTTCAAAGCTAGCGAGTGACATTTCTACAAGAAAATTTACAAATGTACGTAACTTAGGAAACAGTCTTTGGTATAGCGGACACGCCGGGGCTCAAATCCACGACATCAGCAAAGAGAGGCACGCGATTGACCGTCTACTACGACTAGAATGCACATAAGCGAAATTGTCATAAAAATATTGTTCTATACCACATAATTGATTGATTCTACATCCTCATCCTCACTTATGTTTATGTTATTGAACATAAATGTTTTTCCTCCTCATTCATGCATGACCCCTCTCCGTTGATGTAATAAAGATAATAAAAATGCTATTGAGTAACGGCCTTATTTATAGAAACAATTGCTTAACAATAACACTCCAAAAACGCTCACAAAAATAATCTAGGTCGAGATTTTACAAGGAAAACACTAAAGGTTAATAAAACGCCTCTAGGAGTGCTTTAATAGAATCGTGTTTTTATAAATAGGGCCGTAATTTTATAATAAGTTTTTTCACCTCCTCATAAATCAGTGTTTTGGACCTAGGCGCGTTAGTCCGCCGACCTTAGATATTTTTTTTGTTGTTTTAATAACCTATGTGTTCACAATTAAAAAAAAATACACTTATACTGCCAAAAAAGCAATACCAATACCAATTATACATGACTGCTAGGTCATTGCAATATTGTACATTTCAGAAGTATAATTAATAAATAACTCATGTACATCATGCACCTACCGACTATATTTTACGTGCAATCCACTCCATCCAAAGATTTTCTGGAAGAAATCGCTCTAAGCGTTAAGACTGCCAATTGTAGGTATTACATTAGGTACTTAGATTTGAGAAAACATGATTGTATTTTCTAAGGTTAACACGGTCACTAGACACGGCACCTGAAAAAGTACCGAAACTTCGGAAAATTGTAAAAATGTAATAAACGAGTAAAATCCGAATAAAAACAGTTTTAATTGGTTGTAAACATGGTTGTATTTTTTTTCTGGTTGTGCATAAAGTTATCATAATAACAGAAAGCTCTAGCTATCTATATTATAGGTACTACATATAAGGTATGCCGACTTTCCCTGCAATACCAAGTTTAGGTATGGGTTTGGCTTAGCCGTGTTCTATCAAACTACTCGTTTCTGTGTGATATAATAAGGCTGGGCGCATGCTGAGACGCAGGTGATGCAGCACAGCGCTGCGCAGATTTTGTAAAGCATGGAACGTCATTGAGCTACGTACGCTGCGGCGCAGGCACGTGTGACGCAGACATGTTTCTATCCTGCTCTGCGTCTCGTTGTAGTGCCAGCACAGAATTCTGCGCGACGACGCGTGCAAGTCGAGGCGTGTTTGGTAACAATTTTGTTGCAATGACAGAATATTTCATTGAATTAGTTCTCTGTGAACCTTGTTTGTATGATACAAATCATCCAGACTATTCAAAAAAGACATTGCTTGAGTTAGTATGGGTGAGAATTGCCAAGGAATAGTTGCTTCGCAGCATGCGGTAGGGGCCTATGTCTGCCTCAACTGCCCTGCCCTACTGAACTGTGCTGCGCTGTGCTGCGTCGCCTGCGTCTCAGCATGCGCCGAGCCTAACTTGTGTGTTTCAGATGTGGCGTGGATGTAACACATCTCATGTTTACGTAGGATTAGTATTATAAACGAGTATTAAAGAAAGCTGTAAACGCCAATGTTATCTCTATGATTCATTGTTGCGGTTCTGCGAAAACGTATAATGCGCGTATAATCTGTTTTGTTACAAGAACGAGTTTGTTTTATTTTTAGGTTTGCGTGTTGTGAAGAACTTTTGAAGAAAATCTAAACCAATTTCAAGACATGTATCGTATTTATCGGTACACGCTCTTGTCAGTATTTATACTATTTCATGGGTGACACTATTTCCAGATCAAACCAGTCAATGTAAATTTAACTATATATATATATTATTTGCTCGTCCATGAGATTCAATGGAAATTAGCAGTATGAGGAATGCTTTGAAAACCTCCAAGAAACTCTTGTACAAGTGGATAATCGATAAATTATATTTAATTTCATTCAGCTTGGCTAGATGTAGGAAAATTTTTAAAAACCTATTTAGAGGCAATTTTTTTTCAATTGTCCTCAGCATGGGTTTGTGCAACAAAAAGAATATAATTTGGTGTAAATTAACAATTTTTTTTAAATATCAAAGACAACACATTGATTATGCGTACAAACACGCACACACTTGTAGACACATACACACACACACACACACCCATACGCGTGCACTTTAGTAAGTAACGTTACGGGTGACTTTGCAAAAAAAATTTAAAGGAGATTGACCCACAGCTGCTGTCGACTGTACTTGTAGCGAAATGACTTGTCTGATTAAGTGCTCCTAAAATACCCACTTAACACAAAGTTAAACAAGGCAGACAGGTTATCATGAAGGATCTATAATTATTAATTTTATCATCGGACGTGATGGATTAGTAGTATACAGGGTTACCACGAAAATGCACATGCGCATTGTGTTTTACTCAAGAATTTAACTACAACTTTAGTAGGTACTTTTAGTTTTACTCAGATTGACACAATTTTTTTCTAAATACGCACTCTACCAACGTCGCAGCCTTCGGTAAATCATTGGCCTACATAGAATGTCCACTGTATTAAACAAGAGTCTACATGATGTTTTACTTACAATTCATTTTCAAGGGTCACTTCACAAGCAACATTTGTCAATGTTTCAGTTTACAAACCATTGTTTTTGCTATTCCAATGTATTTTGCTTTTATAAGAAACTAATTCTGTTTTGTAAGCTTCAATTTGGGGCGAGGTCCAAGCACGGGCGAACATGTTTTTTTTCGCAAGGGGGCTTCGCCTTCCTCATCCCCCTCGAAAGACGGCTCCGAACCGGGAACTGTATGCCTAAATCATATTAGTAAAACATAGAATTATTAACTAAAGGATTATTATTTATTAACTAATGGATTATTAACGAATGTTCTGTTGCCAAATGAACTACAAGAAATAATTAGTTTATGACATGTAGGGTTTGCGAAACACTTCTAATACGGAATGTCGAGTGACACTTTTATGCCGTTACTTGAAAAGTATAATATCTGTTGGACAGTCGCAGGGAACCCGACACAAGTGGGTTGGTGACCATTATCAAACCTACAAAGCAGAGAACCGGCCAAGTGCAAGTCAGACTCACGTACCTATGTATCAGAACATAGTATATTTATTACTTAGCAAAAATGCTTCAGTTTATTATTTTTAGCAGGAGCACAACTTATACAAGTGTTCGGTTTACACATGTGAACACTCAAAAAAAAAATACATTCAAAATACTAAACGGAAACTACAGTACGCTAATTTTGCCAGTAGGTAGCGTTGAAGATACTTTGCATTGAGATATGGTCGTTTTATGAAGGAAAGGAAAGAAAACCAAAGGTAAAAGAAATTTGTCTGAATCTCCAACAGCCAACCAACGTTCACCCAATAATCATCTTGCAAAGCAAGCAAACAAGAAAAACAAAACCGATATTACTGAGTACCTGATACGTAACCAAAAGGAAACCGAATAGGACAGAGTGGCTCCTCCACAAAGAACAAATAAAAATATAATACAATGCCGAGATTCCCAAAGAATCTCTCTCCCAACACGGCCGGTCACCGCGGGAGAAATCGACCAAAACCCTCCAGTCAGACAAAACAAAAGAATAACTCTACATCTGTACCTACAACGTACGAACCCTAGCATCCGAAGAAAAAATGATTGAGCTGAAGCATGCTTCACAACTCACAAGGCGTGAAACATGACATCATAGGTTTAGCGGAAATAAGAAGAGAAGGATATCAAATAGAGGAAGACAGCGAATACATATTCTTTTCCACGGTCAAAAGAATGGTCAACTAGGTACTGAATTTTTTATAAAAAATAAATATAGAAACAATTTTCAAAGCTTCATAGGACTAACAGAAAGGGTATCTCTACTTAATCTCAAATTTTAGCAGCAACATGTCTCTTTTATACAAGTACACGCTCCAACAACAGATTCAAGTATAGAAGAAATAGAGCATTTCTACAAAACCTTTGATAGAGCCCAATGTCTGGCAAAAATATAAAATCATTCTAGGCGATCTTAATGCAAAATAGGATTACCGAAACCAGAAGAAAACTTGATAACTGGCTAATTCGGCTTGGGAACAAGAAACCTTAGGGGACAAAGGCTGGTAGAATATGCCCTAGAAAATAAACTTTTTATAATAATAATAAATACACTTTTTAAAAAGAAAAACAATAATAGATGGACTTGAATATCACCAGATAAGCAATACAAAAACGAAATCCACTTTATATTATCAAACAAACACAAACAGTTAACAAATATTGAGACGCTAAGTAAAGACTTTCCATCCGACCACCGGTGGGTAAGAGGAACACTCAACATATATACAACAAAGAAAACAAAAAGAGTATTATTCAAAAAAGCAATGCCAAGACTAATAGAGACCCAAGAACAAAAACATTCTATAATAGAAAAGTTAAAGAGCAACATACAAAACATTATTTACACCATGGTTGACGAACCCGTTCAAAAATATAACGACAAAATAGAAACCTGGATTACAGAAAGCTTACTAACAACAACAAAATATAAACGAAAACAAAAAATATCAATTGTATCTGAAGATACGAAGGTCATAATAAGTCAAAGATCAAACCTGCAAAGAAAAACACCCCTAAATAAGGAAGAAAAGAAAGAACTAAGTGGTTTATATAAAAAAGCCAATAAAATTATAAAAGCAGATTACACGCGACATAGATCAGTAATAATACAAAAACATCTAACTACAACTGGGAGCTTGAAGAAAGCATATAAAGAAACAAATAAATCAAAGAATTGGATAGCAAAATTGAACAACAATCAACAACGCCAGGATATCTTAGAAATCGCAACATCGTACTATGAAAACTTATATAAGAAAAAGCGCTATGGTTCCCCTGAGAAATTAATACCAATATCAAAAGAATCATCAAGTACAGTTAGTCATTTTTAGGAAGTAGAGATTATAAAGCTAATTAACAAAACAAAGACTGGTAAAAGTCCAGGATCCGAAGGCATAACGAACGATATATTACGAGAAACAAGGAATATACTCGTCACACCACTAACTCTACTATTCAATAAAATACTGTATCAAAAGTCCGTCCCAAAACAGTGGCTAGAGTCAGACATTATAATTCTATATAAAAAAGGGGAACCAACCGACATCGAAAACTATCGCCCAATCAGCCTCATGTCGAGCATGTACAAATTGTTCTCAGCATGCATCCAAGAAAGAATAACAGAAAATATAGAAAATATAGAAAATATAGAAAATGTGGAGCAATCTGGCTTTCGACGAGGTTTTAGCACACTGGATCATACATACAATCAGTCGAACAAATTATAGAAAAATACGAAGAATCCCAAATGCCGCTCTACATGGCTTTTGTTGATTATCGAAAGGCTTTTGACACCATAGATCACAAAGCAATCTTTGAAGCTCTAAATGAGGCACAGGTGAAGCCTACTTACGTGTATATAATAAAAAATATATACACAAAATGCAAAAGTAGAGTAAAACTAGAGAAATCAGGAAGATACGTGAGCATTGAGAGAGGTGTGAGGCAAGGTGATCCACTGTCACCTTCTTTATTTATAACGGTACTACACTACATCATGAGAAGAGATCATTCCAGTTGATCTTGAACTGGAAAAACACAGGAATAACCATAAATAGAAGGGAGCTTACTCATCTCGCTTTCGCAGACGATATCGTGCTTTTTTCAGAAAATTCACAAAACCTCCAACATATGCTAAGCGCTCTACACGAAGCAAGTCTAAAAATAGGTCTAGAAATGAATTTATTTAAAACAAAAGTAATCACAAACAGTCGGGAAAACAATATCTTCGTAGAAAACATAGAGATCGAGTATGTTAAAGAATATATTTACTTGGGAAAACAAATATCTTTCAGGCCAAGTAATAATATAGAAGAAATAGAAAGAAGAATAAACAAAACTTGGAAGAAATTCTGGAGCATGGCTGAGGTCCTTAAGGGTTCACTACCTTGTATCCACCTAAAAAGGAGAGTCATTGATTCATGCATACTGCCCACGCTTATATATATGGCTGCCAAACCTGGAAGAATACAAAAGAAGCTAAACATAAACTGACCACCTGCCAGAGAGCCATAGAAAGAAGTATACTAAAAATAGAACTAAAAGACAAGATAAACCATAAAAAGATAAGGGAAAGAACAAAAATTATAGACGCATTAGAACACACTCAGAAACTAAAATGGCAGTGGGCAGGACACATAGCTAGGATGCATGAAGATAGATGGACAAAGAGGACAACATTGTGGAAAGGACCGCCAGGAAAAAGAAGACAAGGTAGACCGTGCACTTGATGGGCAGATGATGTCGAAAAGACGGCGACTACCAAAAGACTGGCATAACCTTACGGGGTCCTAAAATTCCATAGATTTAAGATTTATTATAATATTATTTTTTATTTGTTTTATATATGGTGTAGAAAAATAAAGGCTTTTTTATTTTATTTTTATTTATGCATGGTCGTTAAACTTTGGCCTATAAAGCTTTGAAGATGCCTTGGCAAACTGAAGAGTTTGGATCCTGAAAATTAAGGAATTTTAACCAGAATTTAAAGTTGAGGCCAGAGGCCAGATTTACATGGGGCCACCAGAGGCACCATAAGAATGTACCTCAAAGGACTTGACATAAAATATATATTTAAATCAGACAACGTGTTAAGCACATACAAAAAAAAAGTATACATATAATTATATGGAGCTTTTTCTTTTTTGAAAATTATTCCGTACACTAAAATTCTAAAATAGTCTTAAATGTTTTTCCAAATAATAGTTGAATGCGACTGTTTTCTTTTGGGATTAATTGTCTGGGGATATGCGCATTTTTTAGGTAACCCTGTATTACATTGTAGTTCTTCTCGACGCAGGAGTTGTCAGCCAGCATCTAAGAAAACCAGTCGCTGCGTAGCGAATTCCTTTGTAACATCGTGGCTAAGTACTAAGGTAGGTAGCAAAACACGGATACTGGATTTTCCTGTATTGATTTCTGTCGTTCTACTTATGTTTGCTGATAGTGCTAATAATAGCATCGAGTTGATTCAAATAACTTACCGAGGTTATTTGAACCTACGGAGTTGTTTGCACTTTGCAGCTTTGGTTCTTTCTCATAACTCTAGTGGGAGCAAGATTACTTACTTTTATTTTTCTGTACTATTAGGTGATAATGGAGAAATTGCAAAATTTGCCTTAATTAAAAATTAAATAATAGAGATCTCAGCCACAGTACAAATAAAGGTATCTGCGATGAATACATAGTTTCCTTACAAATATAAAAAAAGTTCCGCGTTACATAATAATTTTCGTTTCGGGCGTGGTACACATACGCGTTATACCGTATGAACTACATATGTATTCATCGCAGATATCTTTATTTGTACTGTGGCAAAGATCTCTCATACCCCGACTTCTGACTACAGAAGTCATCAAAACAGAAAGGACAAGAAAAAGGAAGGAAAGAAAAAGGAAGGACAGAAAAAGGAAGCATTGGAAAAGAAGTATTCTTTTTTCATACGGTATGACGCGTACGTGTACCACGCACGAAACGAAAATTATTATGTACCGCGGAACTTTTTTTATATTTGTAAGGAAATTATGTATTCATCGCAGATAGGTACCTTTATTTTACTGTGGCAGAGATCTCTCATACCCCGACTTCTGACTACAGAAGTCATAAAAACAGAAAGGACAAGAAAAAGGAAGGACAGAAAAAGGAAGCATTGGAAAAGAAGAGTTCTTTTTTTCTCTCCATTCAATTTGCAATCCTTTTTTTGCTCTATAATTAATAACAGATGGTTTCTGGGTAGATCTGGCGTTGGGATGCTGGTACCCGAACCTAAATTTTTAGTTCATCGCGTAATGTCTTGAGTAGGTACATAAGTCAACTAACCTATATTATTTGAAAAGAAAATTATTATAGCGGGGGCACAGGTCGACAAAAGGTTGATCGTATTCATAAATCGATTCCTTGAAAAAACACTCTTCATATGAGTTGTAACAGTCTTTATTACAGTATTATATAATAAAATCTCTAAACCTTAATAGATTTGTCTAAAGTGTATTTTTTACAAAAATAATAAAAAAAGGTTTTACATTATAAAGAGAAAAAGTTTCTATTTTCATGAGTTGGGGTTAATCATCAAAAGTACTTATCCCATTTCAAAAATTCTTTACAGGAATATACAACTAAAAGACACTAGGTGAAATTGTCATCATAATGGTTGTAATTAATTACTAAAGTAATTACGATAGCAATAAGCTTATTTTTTGTAAAAAAAAAGTAAGCCAACCAAAAGCCAACCCTAGAATTGTTCGAGATGATTTAAGTCCAGGTGATTGCCACAAAATCCTAAAATGACTGGCTTACGCGTCTTACCTACCCAAGAATGGGCATTGGCGGTCATTTGTGGAATACCCATCTTGCGTCCACATACACCGCATGGCAATAACAATGAGGGACACGTCTCGCTCCAAAATGTTAAGCTTAATACATGAAGATTATTTCCACACAGACAGGTATTCTCCGCACTAATTAACGCTATATTAGGCTGGTGCTTCACGTGGTTGCGCCGACGCGATGGTTTACAATACATTGCAGATTACCATTACGCATTGCTGGAAAACCCGGCAAGGATGGTACATATTTGGAAAATACCTACGCAAATACGAGTGGCGAATTGAGGCGCCGCGGGAGTACAGAAGCGACTACAAAACGCGCTTCATCATTATTAGGGCTGCCACCTCCGATTTCGACCCGGAGTCTACGGGTTTGACCCGGTGGGCGAGTCTCCAAAATGTATAGTTGTTCACTAGAGACATATTAGTCCGCTAATGGACGTTTCATTCACACTATTGGTAGTCTAGTAACCAATCGCATTGCAATGGTATAACCAGTGCTACTTAACTCGGCGCCTCGCGTCATTCGATTTTCTTCGCGAGGGATGCCTATTTAATTGGCGCGAGTTATACCCCTGGAATGACATTGTACTGCTATTGCTTTGTAGACTACCAAGTTAAAGTAAATAATGACCATTGTCGTGCTTATTTCATTCTATTGAAAAACTATGTAAGTATTAGACTCTAGGGCCGGTACTGGCTGATAAATTGGTTGAAGAAGAAAAAGTAATTACTCACAGCGTCAGTGGTTGGTGTCCCACAAACACAAAAAGTAGGTGTTCTCAACCCATCGGGATAGGCTTCGAAATCGCTATATTACACCGGGGCAACACTGTGCGGCATTGCGGCATGCCACAAGGCCGCATGCTACAAAATTAAAAATGTCGCACATTGTGGCAAGAACCGTGCGGCATGGCAACACCTTGCGTCATGTGGCAGACTGTCGCAGCTTGTATCCAGGCACAATGGATTCCATGCGACATTTTTCGTGCGACATTGACATTCTGGTAGTTTTTAAATAAGGCACCATCGTCTGCTTTAATTTTTGTTAGTTAACTAGTACGTGGGCCAATCTGAAGTAATCTTCTTTCCACCAAACGTTTCTTCTTCCGTTGTTTAGCTGCATGGCTTAGTACTAAATAAGTAGCTGCTAAAGTTACTTGATCAGCCATATTCTGTGGTGTATTCCTTCGATCAAATAAATAGGTAAACCAGAAACACTCCATAAACATCACGATGCTTTGGAAATTATGCACGATGTTGCCTCGAATATAGGCTGCCGTATGCCACATATGCCGCAAACTGTAGCATGCGTTAAGGTGCCGCATGCCACAATATTTAGCATGCGGCATTGTCACATGTTGTTGCCTCGGCGTAAACGAGCCTAGGGCCCGGAGTCTACCTGTTTGACCCGGAGTCCACGGGTTTGAATGGTACAATGTCCGGCACCGAGTAAAGATTATATTGTAATCCCCGTCTATGGAAAATTTACGGACGACATTGACGTATCTTACTTGCATTCAGTCAGCTATAAAAAATGTAATACTACCCATGTAGTATCACATTTTTTTACAATTTTATTAAACTAAATAAAAATTATAATGTTAATCTTTTTGTAATAAATAATAAAAGGAATGAATGTGCGGTAACACTAAAAAAAAATTTCGGAATCTCCGCATCTAAGTTTTTTAAAAGTGGCAGGCCTAATATTCACGCATAGAGTTTAAATTGGCAAGAAAATTCAGTTTTTATTTAAGTTTTATATTATAATTATAACAGATAATATATCAGCACAGGAAGGTTGAAAGGAAGTTTTATTTCAAGGCAAACAAGCGAAGCTGGCGTAACGCAAACGCACGCGATACAATCTCTGGCATTTCCGAAATAAAGTTTCATGGCTCTTCGTTTAAGCAGCAGTCTTCAGCATTTAATTCGAGTTCAAGTATAATTTTTATCTGTCAGCTTGTTAATTTTTGGCCGTTTCTTTCTTACGTACAGATTAACCTATTCAATTTATTTCAAACTATTTCGTCAGCCAGCCATTTCGAACTTCAATTATGATAATTCGAACGTCTCTAGCTGTGGTCTCTGTCTCTAGAAATCTTTTTATAGAAAAAGCGGCACAAAGGGTGTATTCTTGAGTTTCACAACGTGTGATAAAATACCACGTTTTTATAATCGACCACTTGTCTTGGTAAACGTTCATTCGTGTCTACTCCTGACTAAGGAGGAGAGAAGGAATGTCGACAGCGACCGACCGCCGCGATCGTCCCCTCGGGCACATTGGGGTCAACGCTTCTTGATATCTTTAGCCAGATAGTTCGATATTTGTTAATTCCGTAACAACGCAAATTTCACAATACATTGATAAAGTACCTAAATATAACATCTCATGTCGACCGTCGCTGCATTGACCTCATATTAACATTCAGGTCAATAAAAACAATTGTAAGAATTTCCTACGAAACTTCATTATTTTATCTGTTATCGCTTAGAAAGCCTTGTAAAGTTTTCAGGTTTAATATAAGTAGGTAATATAACGAACCGAGGCTGAGAGAAGAGAAAGTTAGTGAGTATGAAGAGGTTAGCGAAGTGGTAAAATTTTTGTTTCAATTCGAGGTTTTCGCCTAGAAAATCCTGACGATAGACCATTCTTATCTTACTATGCTAAAGCAAATTTCACAAATTGTGCAGTAGGTAAGTGGGTTTGTTACACATTTGCTCTACAGTAAAATTTTACGTGCGATAACGGGAAAACGTCTTTTCCCCAAAACTGGTAAAAAATCGATTGACTTACGTTGGCATTTAGTTTTTCCGTCAGTGGTAATCCTTGTTCTTGTGCGTGCACGGAGAAGGACTACATTTGAGAACACACGGATTGAGGGCTTTCTAGCGAACTACAATGAGCCCTGAGAGAAACACGACCGCACACAGTTACATGGAGTCAACGAGTGAACAAGTGGTGGACTCGTTCGAGGCGATGTCACGCGCCGCTGGCTGGCTGTCGCGATTACGATCCACTTCTGCGCATGTCCGTCCATGCTGTCCATCGCTGGTCACTAAATAGTACCTACCAACGGAGCGATGTAATGTGCTTAGCTCTTACTGTAAGCTGTTGAGATTAGTCAGTCTTTTTTTATAACGAAGTCTGATATGCAGGACGATGACGAAATGTACCTACGTATGACTCAAATTATTGGCAGTTACAGTTGCAACCTGTAAGTAGGTTACAAAGACCTCATTGAATATTACAATGGCCTAGTGTGTATTCATTCGTTCAGTCTGGTTCTTTCAAAACAGCGCCATCTGTTGCTATTTATTATAACTTCTTTACTCAGCATCCAGTTGCGTAGTACACGTCTTGTACAGAAGTGTTCTGTCCTTTTATCAGGTAATTGCTCCTGAAAGCCGATAGATGTCGCGGCAGTTCCGAATTTCAGGTATTTTCAGTTGAAGATTGATCCAGAATGCAATGCATCGCAGGCATCGCAGCTGGGTGGGTGACGTGACAACGGTAACTATTGGACGTTATTTATAGAGTACGTAGAGCTCGGCTATGTATGCTTTAAGTGCACAGAATAATATTGCCACTATAATATTGTGCCGTTTTGAGGTTTTATAGTTTCTTATACAGTTTTGTGGTAAGTAATGCAGCGTCGTTAACTTGCCTTTGTGGTGTTTATGGTAGGTATGTAAATTATATTTTTTAAAATGTAGAAAAAAATAAAACCGACTTCAGTAGTCACACTTAACACCTTTAACCTGTCACTAAAAAGCGCCGAAATAATTTAAACGAATATGAACTCTAAATTACAAATATGTTTACGTGTAGGTATTGTATATTTTGGAGTCGTTGGCCAAAATGTGTGTGATGGTCTGGAACTTGGCACCTACTCCAAGATATACCTACTACCATTGAATCTACTACTACAATACCTACCTATACACGTACCTATTTCAAATTTAGAGGTCATATTAAATTATTTATGCATTTTTAACATTGCATTTTTTGTGTATTGAAGTCGGTTTACCTATATTTTTTATTTAAAATAAAAATCACGATTTTTATTTAATAATGTGGCCAAAAAAAAATTGTGTATGTTGACTTACATTCTGGATTTATGGGTGCAACGGTAACTTAGTTTAGATCAAGGTTTTATTGAGGTAGTCGTCATCCGACTCTTAATTTCCCTAGTGTGAGAAGAGATAATCAAACTATAGCACAGAGGAAAACTATAGGTATTTATGAATTAAACTTCAATTGCAACGGTGCCTTAGATCTGGGTGTTCTTAGATCTTACTATTTTTATTTTTAATGCACTAACCGTGCATTTCCGTGCTAAGGACAATTTATAAAACCTATTTAGAGGCTAAAAATTCCATCCATGCCGGGATTCGAACCCGCGACCTCTGGCTATCCGTGCCAGGAATTTTATGGGTGGAATTTTTAGCCTCTAAATAGGTTTTTAAAAATTGTTCATAGATCTGCGAACCTGATTCTATCTAGATTAGAAACTAGAGCCTCTCAAGACCGACATTCGGGCTAATTAAAATGTCATCAAAATTAAAATGGACAAAGGTATTTCTATTAACAAAATAAATTATCGAAATCGAAATAGATGTGACGAAGTTACGCGAGAACATAGTCAACAAAAAACAAATAACCTACGCGTCGAATTGAGAAACTCTTCGGTTAAAAAACAAAGTAGATTTTAAGATACGTTTACAATCTTTTTATTCTTACTTGTCCAATTTAGTAAACAAGATTCTACCCTTAAACTGTGACTTTTTAGTCCAAAACTGCCATATTTCCATAAATGAAGTAACCTGGAACACTCTTTTAGATAACACGCTGCCAATTTTATAAACATAGTTCATGATAGTGCATGAATTTGCGAGAAAATGTCTAGCGTAGGCATCTAATCTCAATTTTAAGGTTAGAATCTTGTTTACTAAATTGGACTAGTAAGAATAGACTGTAGAATAATGTACATAAAAAAGTTTAGTTTCCAAGTTACGATGGTATGCTCTACGTTTTAACGAATACTAATATTAATGAATAATATTAACTTAAAAAAACCATGCCAAGTAAACCTTAACGACTGCCATTACATGACAGCCGGCACTTAACGTGCCTTGCGAAGCATAGAAGCTCTTGGAAAATATGCCACTAGCTGTAGTCACGGGGCGGTACCGTATAGGGTCCCATTTTTACCCTATAGGTAAGGAACCCTAAAACACTTCTGTAAACTGTTTAATCGCCGCTTACTCAGCCTCGGCCTATCTGTGGACATCTTCCGCCACACAATGAACCCTTACCTAATTAGATATTTTAGTTTTCTTGCTTCTTGTGCCACACCCAAGTCTCGCTACCATACATAAGTGTTGGGACCAGCACGCCACTATGAATAGCCAATCTAGCTCTTTTGGAGATGTTTCGGCTGCACACAATGGAGTGCAAGGCACCGTTTACACAATTTCCCGCTTTTACTCTTCTTTATATATCACCTTCACACTTTCCATCCCTCGTAAACAGGCTCCCCAAATAGACAAATTCTTTTACTTGTTCCACTCTTTCGCCTCTAATCGTTATCTTGCACTCAGTCATTTCATCATCTTTTTCAAAGACCAGTACTTTCGTCTTACTCACATTCATGTTCATACCTTTCCTTTTAAAAGCCTCATCCATTACCGTGACTTGTGTCTGCAAATCTTCGACCGACAATGCAAACAACACGTGATCATCGGCGTACAACAAACATTTCACAAGTAGCTTACTCATCCTTATCCCACATTCATTCTCTTTCAGATCAGTCAGGCAACTATCCATGAATAAATACTTCTACGGTTGTTTAGGGTCCCGTACCTCAAAAAGAAAAACGGAACCCTTATACGATCACCGACCGTCGTACGTCTGTCAAAACTTTATTTCTGGAACGCGTATTGACTTTTAAAACCCTATTCTCAAATCTACGGTCCCTTGAAGTTCTTCACAAAGTTGCGACTCTTTACACCACAAATAAAACGTATATTTCGACACTTGAGTCGAAATGTACGTTTTATTTGGGAATAAAAATTCATAGGGTACTTCCCGTTGACTTAGAACTCTGAAATTCCTTGTACTAGTGTTCGTCTTGTACTACAAATATAGAAAAACTCTGCAAGCTATATATTTGTGAATAAATAATAAAAAAAATGTATTTGAAGTTCAGGAAAAGCTCGGAAAAAACTGCGAGACTTGATTCCTAAACTATTTATAGTATGTAAGTAGCTACCTACAAATTTATACGGAACCCTCCGTGTGCAAGTCCGACTTGTATTTGGCGAGTTTTTTTATCCGTAGCCTCCATACAACCCTGTGTAGTTTTACATAATAAAGGCTGTGAACTCTCTACTAGTACAATCGACAGCAAGATCGAGTTTCATAAAACTACAATGCGTATCAGAGACTGTTTTAATCTATGGCAAGTGCATCGATGGCATTGCAGTTCTATGATACCGGTCAACCTTTACCTTTTTCGTTAAATAATCTACCTCAAAATCAACCATATGTCGTAGGTCATATTATGGTCGTACTGGAGGTCACCGTACTAGATCAGTAGAAATGGCCCCAGTCTCGGTGTATTTCCATTTTTGTGATTTGCCTTGCCTGTTACCACAGCACAGGATATCCTAGTTTGGGACCAGGTTAGGTGATTGTGTAGTGTGGTAGTTATTATTATCATAAAGTAACAGATTAACATACATAACATTACATTTACATACAGGCACATACATTTCTTCTGGCCCCACACTAGGATACCCTATGTCGCGGGAACCAGAAACAACGACATCACAAACATGTAAACATCCAAGAACTGCGGTTTTTTTTGTCCCCAGCCGGGATTTGATTAGATTGTGTGTATGTAAAGGCTTCCTCAGCTTTGAGGGATCGACTGATCGGATTTATATGCAGTCGACTGTACAATTCCTCGTAGACATTCCTCTATAACATGATTAAAAATCTATTTGCCTCGCTCGCACAACATAGACGGTAATAAAATAATGCAGCCAATACATATATGCCCCACTGTAGGGCACATACATTCCCTCAGAGAGTATGAGCTTAATCAACACTCGTGCCCGCCTCTCATAAAACCAAAGCACAAACTTTGGTGGCGGTGACAGACCTATTATAAAATTACTCTCTCTATCTCTCTCTTCTCAACATTAGTTAGACACAGTAGTGGAGTCAGCTATTAAATTATTACTCTGTAAAATTTTTAATCATTTTTTTATTTTAACAGAGAGCTGTCATGCAAAAGGGCATTGAACATACACTCCTGGACACATCTAGTGCGATCGATGGCTTCTACCTAAATATGATTGCTAGAATGAACAAAAACTATTGATGCAGTTTTAAACCTGATACATTTTACATAAAACTGGTTCAAAACTGCATAAAAACTTTTTGCTCGACCTAATATAATCTTTTAGCTAGGACTAAACGAAACTGAAAATGCAAGGTGGGCCAATAGATGTGTCCAGAAGTGTATGTTTTTTTAAACCGTCTGCAAAAAAGGAGGAGGTTATCAATTCGACACGTATTTATATTACATATTTTTGTTTTATTTTTTACAATGTTTTTGCATAATTTAATATTAAGCAATCTTTTTAATTACTAATGGTGAACAGATCACTAATTTAATGACAATTTGACTTGACTTTTGTACGCCGACCCTAGATCTTATCTAGTAAAGGAAAGAACGTAACCACATATTACTTAAAATGCCTCTGGAGAGCGCTGATATTCCAAAACGCTGACTGTTGTATCATGTACGAGTACGTCTATGTCTATTGGTAGACATCCCAGGTTACGTCATGGTCGCGCGAGGGGCCTATTCCCGACCTGCCCCACCGCCCACACCCGGGCTAGGTCACAGTATTAGCGGTTCGTTCAACTGTGCGTGTGCGTGATCGTTTTCTATTCTTGAACGTCAGCCGAGCTGTAAAAAGCCAGAGTTACTGCCGGAAAGCGAGGCCGAGGACCGCTCAAAGGGATGGATATCTAAAGAAAACTCGTGAAGCTGATTACCCTAAAGTCGGCCCACAAGGAGCTAATCCCAGACAGACGTAGTTTGATTTTTTGTTTACACACGACATATCAGCCTAAGACCGCTTAGGATTTTTTTAATCGTAAAGGCCTGCTCAGACGAGGGACTATCCCCCGGGTACTTTTTTGTCCGTCGATATAGGTAGATCTCTTATAAATTGTATCGAATAACGCACACGAAGGACTAAAAGTACCCCGTACAAAAAGTCCCTCAAGTTACCGGGGACATCAAGAGACCGGACTGGATAAAAGTTCGGTGTTTTCTTTCAAAACGCCTTTTCTTTTTCAACTTCATGTAAATTATAATAACACGGTGTAATCTCAGAATATAAGCTTCCGTAGTGTAAGCTTCACTCAATTTCTGGGAGAGAAAATGACCGTACACCGTAGGCGTTGAGTCCGCGACAAGTACTCGGAGGACATTTTTTACGATTCAGGGACTTTTGTCCCTCGGGGACAAAAGTCCCTCGTCTGCGCAGGCCTTAATGGCAAAAGAAGGGGAGAAACGTAGACGGATACAGACTTATCACATCAATTAAACATACCTGACTTGACGAAAATTTATTGGATATTGCTTTTTTATTTGGCATAATTATTGTTTCATGACAGCTTATTGGTAATGCCAATGATATGTTTTTGTATCGAATTATAATTAAATAAACATTAGAGTAGTTGACTAGTTCAGGTTTTCGAACATACCTAAAGTGTGCTCAAACTATTCTAATTCATTAAAAAGTTAAAATTACTTTGCTGAATTCCGCCAAAAATCCCACAAGCACCATGCGGCTAGCTAATGCACCGCCCTCCCTCCCACTTTTTCAAGCAGAAGCAAGACACGAACACACCACCTTGCTTCTGCTTGAAAAAGTGGGAGGGAGGGCGGTGCATTAGCTAGCCGCATGGTGCTTGTGGGATTTTTGGCGGAATTCAGCAAAGTAATTTTAACTTTTTAATGCTATTATGGATTTCCGCAAAGTAACGCCTCTGAGTGCTTAGTGCGAGTTTTTTAACTACTCGATCACGTTAACGTAAACTCATATTTCTATGGCATCGAGGAAGCGCCACCTAGCGACAAGTATGGAAATTAAAATTGCTGAGTGCGAGTTGTAATGGTTTACGTTGAGAAGTGAACACGTTTACCAGCCAAAACACGAATAAACACGAGTGCGAGTTGTAATGTGACAGCGTTTTGCCAGTTCGAACGGTTAACTTACTCATACTCACTACTCAATGCTCGATTAACGCGGTAGTAAAGTTATTCGATTGGATCTGTCAAACTCGCACTTAGCACTGTGGTCTGAGTTGGGGGAGGCCTTTGCCCAGCAGTGGGACACAAACGAGGCTACATAAAAAAAAAAGTCGTTACGTGCACGCACGCCTACTTTGAGTACTACCTACCTATATCTAACTCATGCGTGGAAAAAATGTACTGAGTGCTAGTCTAAAAGTGCCTGTGTCTCATAATATAAAGTAAGTAGGTATTCTATTTTAGGCTGTTCTTTAGATGTCTATCTCTGTCTGAGGTATTATCTCCAGGTTATAGATGTGTTTGCCTGGTTGCCACAGCTCAGGGTATCCTACTTTGCGACCAGGACAAATGAATGTGTTGTGTGTGTGGAAGTTCTTTATTTATAAAACAATAGATATAGGCTACGAGAAAATTCTATTTACTATAGTAATTACATCGACTAAACTAAAGTTGTTCGTGAATAAGAAATAACATTACTTGGTGTACATGCAATAAAGAATATTCTATCTATCTATTACATAACTTTTACATACAGGTACATACATTGCTTCTGGCCCCACACTAGGATACCCTGTGTCGTGGGAACCAGTAACAACGACATCACAAACATGTAAACATCCAAGACTTGGGTTTTTTTTGTTCCCAGCCGGGATTCGAACCCGGGCCCTCGTGCATGGTAGGTAGATGTGCTACCGCTACGCCACAGAGGTTGTCAATCAACCTGTACTCGTCTACTTCTGAATATAGGCCACACTTTAGGCACGCCATTTCTTTTTCGGCTTTCCTTAGTCCTCGGCCATTCTTATTTAGCCACTGCCAGCAATCTTCCTCACATCGACAATCCGGGAATAATGTACAATAATAAGGTTAAAAATAAGGTGCTCGTGGCCTAGCGGAACCGAGTGATTGGAATCAATCACTTAGGTTAAGCAACAACAGGCGCGGTCAGGTACTGATGGGTGACCGTCACGTGACTACAGCTAGTGGCATTTTTTCCGACCGCTTCCGCAAAGCAGGTTAATCCGTTGGTGCCGGCTGTCGTATAATAGCAGTCGTTTAGCCATGTCAGAGGCCTTATGGGACCCGTGCCCCAACAGTGGGGACATATAAAGGGTTGATATTTAAGGTTAAATATGAAAAATATATAGAGTTAGAGCGCTTCGCCACCAAACTGCTTTGCAATAGGTTTTTTATACTCAATAACGTTAAAAAGGTGTCATTTATCCATTCATTATGAGTCGACAAAATGGGGCTTATAAACGTCAATGAGTAGAGAGAGGTGGTGAGATATGTCTAAGTACTAATCAAAACGGTTATTTATATTTAATACATAATATGGTTAACAAGAAAAAGGAAACCTCTGATAAGTTCCCACTGAACTGACTGCAAAAAAGGATGAGGTTATCAAGTCGACGCGTATTTTTTTTTTGCCTATTTTTTCCATGTCTTCGTTTAGGTAACTCCGTCAAATCTGAACCGATTTCTTGAAGAAGATTAGTAGTGTACACTTCACTAATTCGGTGATTTAACTGATGTCCTAAAGACTGTCTGATCCCTTTTTCTATTAAAGATAATATAAAATGGGGGAAAAAAATAATGGTGAAATCGGTTCAGATTTGACGAAGTCATGCGAGAACACAGCCAAAAAAAATTATACCCGTGGAAAACAGAAAATGAAATAGACTCCCACGTTCATTTTCATCAGTAAATAATCCGTTACTTTATTTGTAAGGTCAATCCAATCATGGGCTTTTGTGAAACAATAATTAATCCACGAATCCCATTGGGATATAAGGGTGAGTAGAAACTGCTACACGAGCAAGTTATTATAATTCTTCGAGGAAAACTTCCACTTCCAGCGATAAAATACTGGAAGTTGAAATTTTCACAGATTTTTGAACTAAATCTTTCGTAAGCACAACACATTGTAGACTTTTAGTCCGGATTTACTTAGGCGGGTGTTGTTATATAGGAAAAGTCCGACCAGGTTTCGCTCCGATTCGCAGAGCTTAATCATGGTGAGCAGAGACGGAGCTCGCGTCGTCGGTTTTCCGATATACCAACACCCGTAAGTAAATCCGGACTAAAAGTCTTTTCACAGATTGTTTATTTTTCCTCGGTATCAATAATGGCAACAGGTAAACGCTCGAAATATTCAATCTTTGTATGGATAATGGTACGAAACCCTTCGTGCGTGAGTCAGAATTGCAATTGGCCGGTTTTATTTATCGGTTTACCGGTTTTAGTACCTCTACATACTTACATAATATGGATGTGATGAATCTAAAATGAAAAAGGGAATTTTATTATTCAAAACCTATTTAGAGGCTAAAAATTCCACCCATGCCGGGATTCGAACCCGCGACGACCTCTGGCTATCCGGACCAGCGCTCTTTCCAACTGAGCTAATGGGCGACTCACCGGCATCAGTGGAATTTCGAACTTCTTTACAAATATTCTCTGTATTACGTACAAAATTGTCCTTAGCACGGGTTAGTGCATTAAAAATAATATAATTTTATTATTGTTCATCAACACAATCATTATCAGCCCACCGCTGCCCACTGCTGGGTATAGGCCTTATGCCACAAATGCCATCTCTCCGATCTCTTGCCAGCCGCATCCACGGACCCTGGCCGATTCAACGACAACGTGCGACCATCGGGCCGTTGCTTTGATCGTCTTCCTGTTCTCGGCCGCCACTCTGTGATTGCTTTGGTCCACCTTCTTCTTCTTCTGCAGGCTATATTAGTCCACCTGCCGTTCGGTTATTGCATTTTGATTATTTCAGACTATGCCCCGCGGTGTTACCCGCGGTTTAGCTATTTTCGAGACAATATCTTAGGAATAAGATATTTTCCCGCAGTTAAACGTAGCCTAAGTGTTAATCCAGGGTGTCAGCTAATTCCATACCAAATTTTATTAAAATCGCTCCAGACGTTTAGACGTCAAGTAGTAACAAACTTTCACCTTTACAATATTAGCGTGATAATAATAAAAATATAGTGTAGTGTGATGTGATATATGACATCCATAATATCAAATGTTAAATGTCAAACAGACGCGTGTAGTTCGTGATTGAATGTTAAGGAATGTAGGATTTAACTATGTACCTATATACTTAACCACAAATTCATTCACTACGTATTATGTTGTATCCTAAGGTTATCAACAAACTTCATCTAAAAGTTGTCTGGAAGAGATCGCGATAAGCGATACGACCGCCAATTGTATGACATTACTTAGGATTTAGGAAATCATGGTTGTATTCTTTTTCTGGTTGTCCAGTAAGATATTCTTTATCTCTATTTATTTATGTAAATAGATCTAATGCATACTTCACATATTAATATTAGAGCTCGCGTCACAAATGAAGTTCCTCTCGCCTTTTTTGTCAACTACCTTGATTCTTGTAATTTTACTTTAAAATTTTTACATCGAAATCAATAATAATGGGCAAGCAAGACTTTCGACGCCTCTCTTCGCGTCTCAGAGACATTTGTTTCATGTGGCTATTATAATTAATTATTAACACACAAGTAGATTAATAAAATCAATAAAATTCGTGGAGTCCTAAAACATACGATAACTATATGATTACGTATTTTAAGAATAAATTCCCATACAGAGGTAATTGGGTTTTAATGCACAATCGACATCCACTGGATCTAAGTGACACGGTACTTTACCAATATGATTAAGGGGCACAAATCAAGGTTTGTTGAGAATAACCCGATAAAAAATAAAGTAGATGCTCATAGAATTTTCATTGACACTATTCAAAAGGCTATAATTTATTTTTAATAAGTTTACTCAATACTCAATAATTTATTGCATTCCACAAGTATCAGATGACATAACTTAAAATATGGTTCTTTGTGGACCCTGTAGGGCACGCAATATTATAAATTATAGAAGGCCCTTATAAACTAGGCCTATGACATTTTAATTCTAATTATATTGTACTATTATCAAACTATATATATACACTATTTTAATATCACACATGCTTCTTAATAATTCTTTTAAAGTTATTTTATAAAATGTCATTACAATTTTTTTTTTATCGATAACTCAATTTACTTATACAATTATTAAATCATTTCTTTTTCATTACCAATAAATTTCTATTGCAATTAAGATTAATCTGTATTAATTTTACTTCTTTTGGAGATTAGTTGAATGTGTTATCTTCTAGGTATTCCTCTATTTTATAATAACATCTTGTGATTAGTTCCTTTTTTAGTGCTTGATTGAATTGTTTGTCATTGTGGATTTCTTTAAGGTAGTTTGGCAGCTTATTAAAGATTTTTATTAACGCTGGCAATGCGCTGGTAGGGTGAAGCTTCATTCTTGAGTTGGGTAAAATTAATTTATTGTTATGTTTTGTTCTTAATGGCCTAAATAGGCACAGCAAATGCTGTGTCTTGTCTTCTTGTATATAATTCGGGATATTTTCTTACAAATTTGCATATTTCTAATATATATAATGAAGGCACCGTGAGTATATCGTACTTTTGGAAATAGGGTTTGCAGCTATCTGTTTTACTAATATTTGCTATAATTCTGACAAGTTTTTTTGCTGCGTAAGAAGTTCGGGAGCATCCGTACTGTTTCCCCACAGAACAACCCCGTAACTTAACCGTGAGTAGGCGTACGCGTAGTAGGTTACTATTGCTGTTGCTGTGTTGGTGGATTTTTTAACTTCACGTAATGCATAGGCAAAAGACGATAGCTTTGTTTTTATTTTTTGGACGTGAGCCTTCCAATTTATATGTTTGTCCACAGTTAGTCCTAGTAATGAAAACTCGTTAGCTACGTCTAGTTTAGTGTTATTATAAGAAAACTCTATATTTAGGGGGGATTTTTGGCGTGGATGAAAGGACATTATTTTGGTTTTTTGGAAGTTAATTTCGAGGTTGTGATCGGTTAGCCAATTATTAGTTTTGTCTATCATAGTAAAAAGTTTAGAATTTATATTTGTGTCGTTCTGACAGGATGTAAGAAGAGAAATATCATCTGCGAACAGTATGCACGTATCATCAATATTCTTAGGAAGGTCATTGATGTATATCAGAAATAGCAAACATCCGACTGCGCTTCCTTGAGGAATAGAGGCGTTTATTTCCCATTCTAAGCACAATTCGACACGACATACCTCAAATGTCCTCTAAACGTATTGGTAAGGTTTCATTGCGATCCGGCGCCGCATGTCGTTAGTAACTAAAAAACAAACTACGTTAATAGCTCTGAGTACTATACTCGCTGCGAATACCCGCTGGGGGCGGAAGTTTTGACCTGGCGGCCAAGGACCTGGCGACCGCGGACCGGACAACGTACCGTGGTTGGCAGGCGGCGGCTCAAGACCGGGAACCTTCAGGAAGCTGAAAACCCAGAGGGGTTATTTCCTGCACTAGGCGTCAACTGGCTAATGATACTGATGATTACTTTTAGGTAAAAAGTAAAATAAAATTGCTGTGTGGTGTCGGCCTAGAGAATAGCACCAACCCAAATTCGTAAAAGCGTATAACCGTAAAAGGCGACAAAGGGACACAAATCGGGGGGTGGGCAGCAGCGGCCCCTGCACTACAATTCCACCAAACTGCGATCCCCAACCCGCATGCCCAGCGTGGGGATTATGGGCATTAACCCCCAATGATGGCACAACCTTGCGCTATGGCGCTCATTACCCCTAAAGGGCTATGTCCAGCAGTGGACTAATATAGCCTGAAGAAGAAGAAGAAGAAAATAAAATGCAATTGGCAGCGCCTCTCCGCCTTTAACCTCCTTAGGCCTGATGACATTGTTTTTCAATTACTATGCTGTGATACATTTAAGTTCAACCCGAATGGAGAACTGTGCCCCAAGATAAAATTTAATTTAGTTTGGGGTTCAGAGTTACTCTATACACTGTTATGTTTTATTCTGCTCAGTAAACATTTTTCATTTTTTTTATTTTTTTCAAGGTCAGGATAGGAAGAAAAGAACAATGACCCGCGGCACGCCAGTCCCGTGGCTGTCTAGCAATGGTTTTCATCACAGATTAGGGTTTGTGCTGAGGTATTTCTGGAAAGTGCCCTTTTTAACAAAGAAAACTCGTGCATTCCAAAGTTATTGTTTAGGCACGCGCTCGGTTCGACACATGGCTTTCAAGCCACCCAAAATTCATGATGTATATTGTTACTTTCTGCTACGCGTGCTATCAGCACTACGCTACGTGGCTACGATGGTTGATGCTACGGAATAAGCTTACACGGAGGCAAGCACTCAGTCAATAACTCAAGCTATGAGATTTACTTACTAATCGTCGGTTCTGAATTGATACTTTATTTAAAAAAATATATGTTTCTATCTTGTTTTGTATTGGTATTGTATTCAAGTTTTATAAAACGCGTTGCAGGACAGCCGGTTTTTGCATTGAATCCCTACACGGTTTCCTTTTTATTTCTACATCCAATGCCGGATATGTCTCGGGGCTGTGTGATTTACTGTCTTGAGAGATTTGATTTATTTAATTTTTTAATAATTTAATTTCCTTTAGTTTATAGCTTTAGTTTAATTAAATCCTAAATTTTGTGCAACACCCTTCCTGCCTCAGTGGCACTTTCTACTATTAGAAATTCACAAACGGGAGACCACGATACAGGATTTACCTAGTGTAGGGCCCACCAGACACTGTTCACTGCCAGTTACCTTTTACTAAATAAATATTTTTTACTTACTGACTTACTTTGTTTATTTATTTACTTGGACATTGTACGACAAAACATTTGTGAATGAGTTTGTATCTTAAGTGTTATGTGATATTGTATCAAATGCATGTTCGTTGTAGATTGACTAGTGTAATTAGACCTACTTGAAAGAAAGCAGACTTATTTCTCCAATAACAGGTATTAATACTAACTAGTATAACCTACACTCATCTCCAATTAGCCACTGCGATCGGAGGCACAATATTTATAACGAGTAGGTCGCTCAATTTGCGTTATATTCATCCGTTTGCGTGGGCTAGCTCGTAATTGCCTTTCCTACTTTGTCTGTCGTCAGCCCTTACCTGAAACGTCTGAAAATATGCAAAAGCACAGCCTGGGTGTTACACAAATAAAACCTCAGCACTAGGCGACAGAGTTTTGCTCGTTTACTTTTGTTGGTAACCATTATTTAGGTTAGAAACTGAAATAAAAAGCAGCCAACAATCCGACAGCTTAGTATTAAGACGCCTTCGGCGGGTTAAAAATCGTAACTTGTTTTTGTAATAGCTATATTTTTTTCAAAAAGTAAACATCATTAATTTCATAAAACTAAACCTTCCTAAAGGAAGAGACCCGTGCAACTCGGTGGAGACATAATGGGTTGACGACGATGATGAAACATCATAAATCTAACTAAACCTACATAAACTGTATTATGTCAAAACTTATGATACCTTAAATATTTATAATAAAAATAATTAATGATAAAAATGGAACTGAACCTAAAATATCATAAACTTAAATATAGTGGATTTAACTATCATTTTTAGAATCTACAGTCTAGAGCCGAGGACTTTAATCGATTTACGCTAAAAACGTCCGCTTCGATTAAAGTCCTAGGACATTGATACTACGTTCTAGGCTGTATGTTCTTGAAATAGATATCGTAGATATAAAGATTTTTGATGTTTACTGTTTGAAAAAAAAAAACGTAGTATAAAACAAGTTATGATTTTTATTTCATTGCTGGCGCTAATTAGCACCCCGAAGCGCCTTAACAACTACTACCGAGCCAGACCAGCCTGGGTAGCACGACGACGCGAGATGCGCCTTTTAACGTCAAAAGTGGCGACTTTCCAGTACATTGTCAAATTCTGACATTTGATCGCCACAAAACGCGTGACTCGCGCCATCGTACTGCATAGATACATCAGTGTGCAAAAATTAAACATCTGAAGTAAGGCCAACGAAACCTGAAAAGAATGTACACAATCTGACCGTTTACTAAGTTGCATTGCGATATCCAGCTATGAATATCGATATCAACCCTTGTATGTCCCCGCTGCTGGGGTATGGTTCTCTTCCTGCATCGCAAGAAAGTCAGGCCATAGGTACTCCTCCACGGGGGCCAAGTCCGGGTTGGCGGAGGATTGTAAGCTATGAATATATCTGTCCTTATCACTCGTTCGCAATTATGTTCTCAGTTGGTCGACGACAACTGTCGTTGCCTGATTCGTGGTACGGGAAAGCTGCCAGTACAGATGATAATAACATTTGGACCGCCTCATTTGTGAACATTGAACATGTTCATTTCTCCGGACCATAACGTTATTATTATTTTTACATTTTTTTATTGTACCAGTAAAGATCTTACAATTGTAAGATTATTTAGTATTAAGGCGGGATTAATACTAAATAGTATTATAGCATGCTCTGCTCGCTTTGTAGCATGCACTTTGCACAAAAAAACTTAAGACTAAGTTAAGTTAAGCTAGTGGGTAAACTGTTACCTAAACAATTCAAACACCCGCGACCGTCAAATCCAGTTTGGACAAACTCGCAAAAGCTGCGTTATTTAAAAACTTATTTATGAAAATCGTCAAACATCCAGTTTTTTTAAAAAGAAGTTTCTTTAATCGACCAAGTTTCCCACACACGTTTCATAAAAAAAATACCTACCTACATTTTTACTTACAGCGGAAGTATTTTACATCGTTACTTTATTGACAGATCATCTTCACCTAATACACTCAACGACAGTTAGAATAGGATAAGTAAAAAATGTGCACTCATATAATTTCAACAAATAAAAATGTTTTGAACCCTTGAAAGTTTGTTTACATTCTTTATCTGGTTCCGTTGGCCTTACTTTACTGGACTTTGTCATGCGATTATGACTGTGTCTCAATATCACTGTCACGTCTCGGGTATCCATTAAAATAAATTCCTTAACAAACTATCGATAGAATATCTTTGTATATATTGCTGTGGCAATGTCCACGCCATCTCACCTCCACCTCCCATTAAATTGTTTTTAAGTCTTTTTGACCTCAATGTCAATCCCCAAGTACCTACTCTTCACTGATATCCAGTATGTGTGAAACATATCACGCCTTACGTTAGAGCTAATAAGTAAGCATTGCGCTTTCGCACACATAGTTATGTATACGTTAAAAGATACAACATCCCTTATCAATTGGACAGTAAAACAACAATTTGGTATGTGATCAACGGAATATTCTGGTAATTAATTCGAAATTGTTTGCTGCTTAGTTTGTTTATTTTCTGCTCCTAGCGACCACTATAAGTACAAACTTAGTCTAATCTTTACTGTCAGCAATAAGAACATATTTAGGAACTGACGGAAACCATTTTGCGAAACAGTATTTGCTGAACGTTTAAGTAGGTATGTTGTCTTATTTTTAGATTTGCCGTAATGGTCCTTCTGTACATTTCAGCTTTGCACCGAAGGTCCTAGTTCCCGTACACGTGTAAATTCTCGGTGCGGGCACCGTCGTCGGGACAACCAACCTTGTTCCAACTTTCTGCCATGTAAAGCTTATTGTTTTTTGGCTGTAAGCTTGAAATTGTAAATGAAACAAATTTAAGTTGGGGTACAGTAACTTCTTTTGTAAAAAAAATATCTACAAAGTATGTGTAACTTATGTACTTCCAAGTATCAGCGAGTTCAAAAGCCGGGGCTCCAGCGATCTGAAAAAAAATCTTGTTTCAGAAAAAAATACTTAATCGTCGCCCAATCGGTGTCGAATCTTTTCCTGCAAATCGGAAATGGCAAACTGTGGTTTTTTTGGCCAACTCTGGTTTCTGCCGAGCCCTACGAGATACAGGCGATAGGTTATGTATACATGTAGAGGTATGGTTTCCTTGCAGAAAAGTGCATCTAGAGCGGAGTCCTACCTTCCTATCTATGTTCAAACCTGAAATTACTTAATGAGATAACTTTGTAGTGTTGTAAAACTTTTATAAATAAGAAAACTGGAACGACTTCAAGTTTGTAGTTTATTTATACTGTTTTATTTATGACAAAAACGGAAAACTGGATAAAAACGGAATAAGCAGGTCAAAATAGTCAGGTCTAGTCAAGATGTAAAGTAGTAATGATGAAAATGAGGGAAATCTCGAAAATGTGCGACATAATTTTAAATATTTGAAAGTGATAGCTAGAAAAAGAAATATAAAAAATAGTGTTAAGAGGTTCGCACCGTTACAACTTTACTGGGTATTTCTACTTGGAGGTCCTCTGCGTATAGGAAGTTTGAGTAATACCTGAGCAATGAAGACTCCCGGGTCAGCAATTGTGATGTTGCTAGGGTTCGGAAGAATTTGGGGACACATATTTTATCCGAATTCTCTCTGAGGTGCATGGGCGTACTGTTTTTAAAGCTGGAGGATTTAGGATGGCCTACTACAGTGTCGTTATTTTCCGGGCTGTAGGAACTTGTGGTTTGCTTGCAGTCTCCAATGACGCCGAAGCAAATGCCTTGCTATCCCCTTTGACCAACAACTTTTTCTACGCTGTGCCACTGTGCGCGCGTGGCCTACGGTGGCGCCACAGCGAGGGCCATCTTCTGGGATCAGGTGCTAACATTGAGCTAGGCTCAAGGCTAGCTAGAGTACGCCTAGGGCAATCTTTATGCTCACCAGCGTCGCTGTTCTCCGGGCAGTATCGATGGTGTGTGCGTGGCCTACGGTGGCGCCACAGCGAGGGCTATTTTCTCGGATCAGGTGCTAATATATGGTGCTCACCAGCGTCGCTGATCTCTGAGAAACAACTGATGGTGTATGCGTCGTCTACGTTAGCGCCACAGCGAGGGCTATCCTCGGGGATCAGGTGCTAACATTGAACCAGGCTCAAGGCTAGCTAGAGAACGCCTAGGGCAATCTTTGTGCTCACCAGCGTCGCTGTTCTCCGGGCAGTACTTGATGGTGTGCGCGCGGTCGCCGGTGGCGCCGCAGCGCGGGCAGCGGAACGCGCGCAGCACGGGGCAGAGCACGCGCCCACGCCAGTCTTTCAGCGCGTGCTGCGTGTACCATGCCATAGACTCGCCGTTGTTCTTGCAGAACGCGCATTCCTGGGAAATATTGAAGTCTTATTGCTCAACATCCATTCATCATAATTATCATCATCATCAGCCATTTGACGCCCACGGCGAGTCGCTGGATGCGGATGGCACAAGACCGTGAAGTTTGGAAAATTGTGAGGGAGGCCTGTCCTTAAAATTCCATTAGCTATTCATTATAAAAAAAAAACGTCAAAGGTCCGTCCGTGTACGATTACTTCAGGTAGGTATTGTAAAAGAATTTAAGCTAAAGAAGGCAATACACATTTATTATTTTCGTAACACTTTTAAACTTAATTATAATTTTAGCATGTTCAAGTCGTGTAGATTTCAGTGCTAACATTATCATGGCGAATTTAAAAACCTATTTAGAGGCTAAAAATTTCACCCATGCCGGGATTCGAACCCGCAACCTCTGGCTATCCGTACCAGCGCTCTACCAATTGAGCCAATGGGCGACTCACGGCATCAGTGAAATTTCGAACCTCTTTACAATATTCTCTGTATTACGTACAAGCAGCGACATCTGACTTAAGCAAATTGCATTACTTACAGCCCCGACTGTATTACGTTACTTACGTCGCCCATTGGCTCAATTGGTAGAGCGCTGGTACGGATAGCCAGAGGTTGCGGGTTCGAATCCCGGCATGGGTGAAATTTTTAGCCTCTAAATAGGTTTTTAAATTTGTTCCTTAGCACGGGTTAGTGCATTAAAAATAAAAATAGTGTAATCATGTGGGTACAGTGATATCGTTCCGATGTTAAACCTAACTGCAAAGTAGGTAGTCGGGGCTGTAAGTAATGCAATTTGCTTAAGTCAGATGTCGCTGCTTGTACGTAATACAGAGAATATTGTAAAGAGGTTCGAAATTTCACTGATGCCGTGAGTCGCCCATTGGCTCAATTGGTAGAGCGCTGGTACGGATAGCCAGAGGTTGCGGGTTCGAATCCCGGCATGGGTGAAATTTTTAGCCTCTAAATAGGTTTTTAAATTTGTTCCTTAGCACGGGTTAGTGCATTAAAAATAAAAATAGTGTAATTATCATGGCGTTCAATATTTAATTTTTTTTTTGATATTTTTCTAAATGTAAATGAAACTTATAAGTTTCTCTAACAAAATACCTTAGCGAATACCTACTAACCTATCTTATACATATTAAACCCTGCCTCGATTCGATTGCCGCCGAGCCACGATTGTGAAATTGTGTCTGATTGAGTGGTCTGATGCCGCCGGGAGCGGGCGGGTGGCACTCTCAAGGGCACACAGGAATGAACAATGACATTCTATTGATTGCTGTAAAGCTGTTTCGCTTCTTATCGATTGCTACTACGTAGGTACAATGTAAAATGATGAATAATTTCGATGTAATGGCGTGAATTTTCGAGCGATCTACACGCGCAGTTATTTACCTAAACTGCACAAGATTCATTTAGGACGACTTGCTCTACTTACATCGTTACTTTATTGACTCCTCTTATATGTAACTTAAACGGTCATTTAATGAATGAATGAAGATGTTTTTTAAGTGCTACTTTAAAGTGGCGCAAATCAGCTTTACATTACAACTGCGACAATAATTAAGTTAGATTAGATTATCTTACAAATATTTATTGTACTTGTGAGGGTGCATTTTTTAAACAGAATTGGAGACCACAAGCGTCTTTCGAGTGGCGTCGTCGTGTCAGCGTCCGCGCAGCGTCGACGCGACGTTCACGATGCGTCTACGCGACGCCAGCGCTTGGCGACTTTTCTCTTCACAGACTTTTACGATTTTTTTGTGTACTTATAATTTGTAGGTCTGAGAGTGGGCTACCTAATTATTAAAACTCACGAACACTACATTTTATAATTCTTGTTATGTAAGTGTTATATATGTAGGTAGTGGTAACTGCGCTTACCAACGCGCTTGACCGTTATCCAATAAAAAGACAGTGTGCTAATGGCCGGCTTTTAATTCACACGTGCCCCACGTCACAGATATAACAATGGCGACTTCGTCGGATAAAATACCCACAAACGTACAAGTAAAAATGGCGCAAATCGGAATACTGCCAATTTTGACCATACAACACAGTCATGGCAAACGTACAGAAACAGGATTCAACAATGGTTTATTGCGAACGACTTGGAGGCAGAAGCAAATCCAGTGAAGAAGCGGGCAATTTTACTGAGCGCACTCAGCGATGGTACCTACAAACTCGCGAGCGACCTAGCTTTGCCAAAACAGTTAGAAACGGTGCCATTCGAAGAAATCATCGAAATACTGGACACTCATTTTATTCCCAAGATAAAAGGGTTCGGCGATCGGTTTAAATTCTACGCTGCAACACAGGACTTGGGAGAATCATTCACACAATGGGCTGCGAGATTGCGCGGACTTACGGCGAATTGCAAGTTTTTTAAGGTAGAAGAAGCACTTCGCGACCGATTCCTGATGGGGATGCTACCTGGACCAGAAAGAGAGAAGTTGTTCGCGCAAGGACTTGATGAATTAACGCTAGCAAAGGCTATAGAACTAGCAGAAAGTATGAAGAATGCACGCGCGATGGCAGCTGCAGCCACGTCGGGACAGCAGGGCTCGGCGCAGGGAAACCAGCAGCTGTACAAGATCGTACAAAGTGCAAAAAGTGCAAGCGTTAACAAAGAACAGTGTCAAGTATGCGGTCTTAGAAATCACAAGAGTGAGAATTGTCGTTATTCGAAATATAAATGCAAAAAATGTAATGAAAAAGGTCATTTGCGTCGTATGTGCACGAAATTAAATTTCATCGAAAATGAAGGTAGTTTGGTTGGCTCCGGAGACGGCGATGATGGTGAGTTATTTCATATCCGTTCCCTCAATGGCGAGTCTATGACAGAATTTGTATTGGTTCAAGACGTACGAATGAAGTTCCAATTGGACAGTGGATCAGCGGTGACAGTTATTTCCGATCAGACATACAAACAAAATTTCTCTGATTTCCCTTTAACTCCCACTAAAAAACGCTTGCTTACATATACAGGATCAAATATTAAGTGTTTAGGCACTATAAGCCTACCGTTTACATATTTAGATCGAACAAAAATCTTTAAGGTTTACGTAATATGTGACGGCGGACCACCACTGTTAGGTCGCGACTTCATTGCAACCTTCGAGTTAGAAATGTTGCCGATACATTTTTGCGAACAATTAGCCATAGAAAAGCAGTTACAATCTAACTACCCCTTAGTATTTTCCAAAACGTTGGGTAAATTTAAAGAGTATAAAATAAAGATACACCTTAAAGACAACGCTAAACCTGTGTTTATTAAAGCGAGACCGGTGGCCTACGCACTTAAAGATAAAATCACAGAGGAGATAGATAGGCTGGTGAGTGTAGGTATACTGCAGCCGGTCGAGTATTCTGAATATGCCTCTCCCATTGTCCCCGTATTAAAGCATAATGGTTCTCTTAGACTGTGCGCCGATTATTCAGTTTCAATAAATAAACAGTTAAAAGTGGAACAATACCCACTTCCGACTGCACATGAGCTTTTCACGAAGTTACATGGAGGTGAACAGTTTACAAAACTGGATTTATCACAGGCGTATGCACAGATCCAGCTGGACGAAGAGTCACAAGGCTTAACTTGCATTAACACACACAGGGGCCTTTTCAAGTATACTAGGTTGGTGTTCGGTTTAGCAAGTGCCCCAGCAATATTTCAGCGGATAGTTGACAGCATTCTTTCAGGAATGGAAGGGGTATTGTTTTTACTCGATGACATTTTAGTTACAGGTGTAAATAAAACCCAACACATGGAGCGGTTAAACAGGGTGCTACAAAAGTTACAAGATGTAGGTTTAACTTTTCAGCAAGAAAAATGCGAGTTTTTCAAAGATGAAATTGAATACCTCGGTTACATTATAAATAAACATGGATTAAAAAAATCACCAAAAAAAATTGAAGCTATTTTAGGTGCACCTATACCTACTAATGTAACAAAGTTACAATCATTTCTGGGTTTAGTAAATTACTATCGTAACTTTGTGCCAAATGCATCCTCTATACTCAGTCCTTTATACAATTTACTTCAGAAAGGAAGTAAATGGTGCTGGAACGAAAAACATCAAAACGCCTTTGACACAATGAAAACATGCCTTACATCAGATTTAATTCTAACGCATTTTAATCACAATGCGAAAATTATTTTGACGGTGGACGCCTCGCCAACCGGTTTAGGCGCGATTCTATCACAAGTCGATGATAAGGGCATCGAACGGCCTGTCGCATTTGCTTCGCGCACATTAAATAAAGCTGAACAAAATTACGCGCAGATTCAGAAGGAAGCAACCGCCATTATTTTTGGAATACGGCGTTTCCATCAATATTTATATGGCAGGACCGATCCGTTCGTATTGCGCACCGACCATAAGCCATTATTGTCCATTTTCGGTCCCTACAAAGGTATACCAGAGGTTACCGCTAATAGGTTACAAAGGTACGCAATGTTTCTGAGTGCATATAACTACTCGATTGAATACATAAGCAGTGCTAATAATACCGCGGACTACTTGTCGCGCGCGAGCCTACCGGAGTGTGACTTATCGCAAGTCGTACAGAGTGATGCGCTCAGAAACATGGAGGACCGCGCGTCCTACATAAATTTTGTAACGGATAATAGTATGCCTATTACACTTTCTTTACTTCGTTCGGAAACACAAAGGGATAGTACATTACAAGAGGTAATTAAGTGCATTAACAATGGTTGGCCGCGAAAAATAAACAAACCTGAATTACAACCATTTTATCATTGTAGAACTGAATTGTCATACGAAGGGGGATGTATTATGAGGGGACACAAATTAGTAATTCCCGAGAAATTAATACCAAGTGTTTTAGATGAATTACACAAATCGCACTTAGGTATCGTTAAGTGTAAAGCCGAAGCACGCAGTAGGTTGTGGTTTCCGGGAATAGATAAAGCTATTGAAACAAAAATAGCCTCTTGCAGCATTTGTGCCCAGCTCCGACCATTACCAGCAAAAGCACCACTTGCCGTGTGGCCTTACCCACCGAAACCCTTTCACAGAATACACCTGGACTTTTTGGGTCCCCTAAACGGCAGCACGTATTTAGTGATAGTAGATGCATATTCGAAATGGGTCGAGGTTTACTGCATGACCAGCCTGTCTACTCCATCAGTTTTGGTTAAATTGCAAGATTTTATTTCAAGATTCGGCATACCCCATACGCTGGTAAGCGACAATGGGACTGCCTTTGTTTCACATGAGTTCGAGTTGTTTTGTGTGTCGAACGGAATTAAACACGTCACCTCACCCACTTACCATCCGGAAAGTAACGGACAGGCAGAGAGTTTCGTAAAAAATATTAAAAAAGGACTAAAAACCAGTATTTTATTAAACCAAAACAAAGAACAAACTAATGTAAATTTGTTGAAATACCTATTTGCCTACAGGAATTCAGTAAATATGACCACCGGTTTTTCTCCTGCAGAAATAATTTTTGGTTCGAAACTTCATTCACGTCTTGATTTGCTTGTGAACACACCGCCACCGCCGCCGTCATCGGAGCCAATCGGTACTAATGTAAGAATTAAACAGTCTTTACAGAGTGAAAACTACGGGGGCACAAACTTGCAAATCTTTAGCCCTAACGATGTAGTATTATACAGACAACCGTGGAATCGACAAAATTCTTGGAGAAAAGGAATTATATTAAAAAAAATTGGTAAAGTTTTGTACCAGATCAAAGATTTGGCCACTTCAACAATTCACAAAAAAAAACCGGCCAAGTGCGAGTCAGACTCGCGCACCGAGGGTTCCGTACAAACCTGTATTATAGACCTGAGTATTTGGTATGAATTTCAATTTAATACCTCTACGCGTTTATGAGGAAATGGGTAGTAAGTTTAAAATTATTAAAAAAATATATATTATGTGATGTTACTAAAAATTTATGGTTTTCGTAATTTTTCCTTTATCTATGCTATAAGACGTTGCTTCGTACCAAATTTCAAGATTCTGAGTTCACGGGAAGCACCCTGTAGGTTTTGATTCCCTTGCAAGTGTCGAAAATTTGCGGCATAAACGGCTGTATCTTTTGATTGCGTTGGCTTAGAAGTTTGATTTTTTCACAGCTTCAAGGGACAGTAGACCTGAGTAATTGATATAAATTTCAGCTTCATACCTCCACGCGTTCCTGAGAAAAAGGGTCTTGACAGACGGACGGACGGACGGACAGACGGACAACAAAGTGATCCTATAAGGGTTCCGTTTTTTCCTTTTGAGGTACGGAACCCTAAAAACACAAAAATCAGTTGATATTGTATAAAGGGAACGACAACAACATAGACGTTTCTTCAGAAATAGACACGCAAGATGCAATTGGGAACAGACTCGAAGACAATATAAGTGACCTGAGATCACCGCCGCCGCTATCGCCGGGGGAAGAGAATAGAGGTCAAACCCCAGCTGCTGCCACCGCCACAGCCGCTGCCGCCTCCACCGCCGCTAGCGCCACGACCGGTACCGACAGCATTGACCAGACCGAGCCGGTTCCCTCAACAGAAGACGAGGTAGAAGAGTTCCATGAAGCGAGTGAAAGCCCAGAGGAACGGCCACAACAGCCAGAGGACCGTCAAGCAGGAGCAATGTTGTTGCGTCCTCTTAGTAGGGTTAATTATAAACCATTTTTGTAGTATTAGGTAATAATAGTTAATAGTCTTAGCTTACTTATTATTTGCAGACTAGAGGGAGGAAATGTTATATATGTAGGTAGTGGTAACTGCGCTTACCAACGCGCTTGACCGTTATCCAATAAAAAGACAGTGTGCTAATGGCCGGCTTTTAATTCACACGTGCCCCACGTCACAGATATAACAGTAAGCATATGTGGAAAAAAATCAATCATGGAACATAAACCGAGAGATGTATTGAGAGAAAAGCGTAGAGGAGGGTTTCAAAATGATGCGTCTAAAACGGCCCTTGGGTTTCGGCTACCCACCAAGGTCCTGCTGCTGCTACCAGTCAAGTATAGCTTCCCACCAAGATCCTCTGCTACCAGTAATGTTATGCTACCCACCAAGTTCCGCTGCTCCCGCTTTATGTGCAGCTACCCACCAAGGTTCACTGCTCGCGGTCATGTATAGCTAGCTACCCACCAAGGTGTACTGCTACCCGTCATGTATATCTACCCAGCAAGGTCCGCTGCTCCACTTATGTACAGCTACCCACCAAGGTTCACTGCTCCCGGTCATATATAGCTAGCTACCCACCAAGGTGTACTGCTACCCGTCATGTATTTCTACCCAGCAAGGTCCGCTGCTCTATTTATGTACAGTGACCCACCAAGGTTCACTGCTCCCGGTCATGTATAGCTAGCTACCCACCAAGGTGTACTGCTACCCGTCATGTATAGCTACCCAGCAAGGTCCACTGCTCCATTTATGGACAGCTACCAACCAAGGTTCACTGCTTCCGTTCATGTATAGCTAGCTACCCACTAAGGTGTTACTGATACCCGTCGTGTATCAGCTACCAAGCAAGGCCGCTGCTACCGTGCATATAAAGACACCTACCAAGGTCCGCTGCACCGCGTGCCGCTGCCGCCGCAGAGTGCCAACATAGCGCATCAGCAGCGCGAGCTGCTCCGGCGCCAGTGACTGCAGCGCCTGCTGCTGCTGGCCGGCCAGTCGCTCGAAGTTGCTTACAGGTGGGGGACCTACAAAACACAGAACGGTAGTTAATGGTAGCAATAGTCGCTCGAAGTTGCTGACAGGTGGGGGACCTTCAAGACAAAGAACGGTAGTTAATGGTCTAGCAACAGTCGCTTGAAAGTGCTGACAGGTGGGGGACCTTCAAGACACGGTACGGTAGTTAATGGTCTAGCAACAGTCGCTCGAAGTTGCTGACAGGTGGGAGACCTACAAGACACGGGACGGTTATTAATGGTCTAGCAACAGTCGGTTGAAGGTGCTGATAGGTGGGGGACCTGCAAGACATGGAACGGTAGTTAATGGTGCCGTGTAGCAACAGTCGCTTGAAGGTGCTGACGGGTGAGGGACCTAAAAATCTAAAAAAATCTTAATACTCTATATTACGAAACTCGACGCTTGAAATTGCCAATCCACGGTGGGCGAGTGGTAATTAATAACTACCATTAAGTTCACACTCTGTCCGAGAGAAGGCCTGTGCTCGGCAGTGGGGCGTATATAGGTTACATAAAATAAACTTAGGAAACTTAGAGACTAGAGCAGAGGTGCAAAAAAGCCTGTCTTTGTGACGTCCCGGCCCATTCTGCCCCGCCCTATGTGACTCTACGGCCCGCCTGGTGAAGTTTTACCTACTTTTGTAAGATAACATAACAACATAACATAACATTTACACACAGGCACATACATTGCTTCTGACCCCACACTAGGATACCCTGCGTCGTGGGAACCAGAAACAACGATATCACAAACATGTAAACATCCAAGACCTGGGGTTTTTTTTTGTCCCCAGCCGGGGTTCGAGTCCGGGACCTCTTGCATGGTAGGGAGATGCGCTACCGCTGCGCCACAGAGGTCGTCAAGAAAAGTACCTAACTAATGTTTTGATATTTATAGTTATTAATGCCAGATATAGATTGTTTATTAACTGCTGTATTATGTTGACTGTGGAATGATATGCCGTTCTTAATAAGGCGCTCCCCTTCCCCAGCTGTCTCTAGAAGCAAGGTTAAGTTTTATCTGTCTCTGCAAGTTGAATGTTTGTACATTGTTTCTCTCTATATAGGTTTGCCTTTATTTACTCCACGCGTAGATTCTTTTGTAAGTTTATGTCATTTTCATAAAATTTTAATAATTTTATAGTACCGAATTAATAATTTCTAATAATAATTTTAAAATAAAATAATATAACTGTTTATGTATGTATATCGTTATTTAAGTAGTATATTAATATTCTTATTTGCACCGACTACCCGTCTCTTTTCCTTCAGTAACTTTCCCTCATAAGGTTGTCTGGAAATTGCTTTTAGCAATGAGGCTGCTAAGTGTATTCTGTATCTTTACATGTTTTAGAACTGTACATGTGTATGTCACTGGACTCCTCCAACATAACATAACATTTACACACATAAATGGCTGAACAGATTTGAATGATTTTTTTTGTATGCGTTTGGGTGGCGTTCTGGATAGTTTAGATTAAAAAATCAGTACGGCAGATGGCGCTGCATGCAGGGCAACATCTGTCGCGTCCGCTAGTGTTTTGTAATTATGTGCTCTGGTGTACAATATGTTAAGTAGCATTAAGCTCGCCTATGTGCAAAATTTTTATGCAATAAAGAATTTTAATAATAATAATAATGTGAAATAATGAATAATGAAAAAAACAAAACAATCTGAAGATAAGAATCTTCAGATTGTTTTGTTTTTCTCTCAACAATTTCTTCGCTTCTCTTACAAATTTACATTGTAAACTGACAACAATCTAAATATAAATTATTTACTTCCAAATTAATTTTGGATTTCTGATTCTGACTGACTGCATCTGCCAGTTCGTAATCGCTACTCGATAAAACATTATAAAACCTTACCATTATCGGTGCCCACGAACGCTGCGAAGGGGCCGGCAGCAATTGATGGAGTAACTCCCGGCAGCCTGACGGTCTCCCGTGACAGCTGGGCTTCCAGCACTGCCGGGTCTTGCTTCACGGCTTGCAAAACATCTGTGGGCACAAGAACAATTTTAGGTAAGTATGGTATTTATAAAATCAATAATTCAATTTGTTTAATTTAATAAAGGGAAGAAAAACATCGTGAGGAAACCGAGTGTCTGAGGTGTTCAAACACCTCGAAACTGACAATGTGGGCATACGGTGGGCATACGCTAAGTGGGCACGCGTGGTAATTAAGCCCATACTCTCTCACTGAGAGAAGACCTGTGGCTTGCTGCGGGACGTTAATAGGTTTCATAAAAAAATTAAGCAAAAAAATTATTCTTGGAGTCAAATTTTCCCAATAAAAAACTCTCGTTTAGGTTAACAAAAATTTTAGGTGATTATCCAAGAATTATACATCAAACTAGATTAATAAAATTAACCCTCGTGGCTGACTGATACTGTAACGCTGAAAACATGAAAAATACACTGATTTATTCAAGATTCAGTCAATTATAAAATGTCTGTTTCCAACCTTGTTATTATTGACTAGAGGCCATGCATACGCTAGCCAGCGGGAGGCGGCCCACCATCTCCACCCTGCCTAATGGCCTTTAAAAAAAAAGGAAAAGGCTAGTTTTTATTAGGAACTCCATCCAACTAGTCTCCACAATTATTATAAACTAGCTGACTCAGCGAATTTCGTACCGCTTAACAGTCGATTCTTTATTTTTTTTTATTTTCCTCTCCGTAAAAACCATCCTCGTAGTTCAAGGAATATTGTAAAAAAAAAAATTAGCGAAATCGGTTCAGCTGCTCTCGAGATTTCCGCTTACCATACCAACACATTCAGCGATTCATTTTTATATTATAGATTAGCCTTCGGAGACCAAATCTTGTCGGAACCCAGACGTTTCCTATAGCAATTATTAAGTAGGTAATTAAAGCGGGTTGCTAAAAATATGATTCTTGATTTTGTTGACGCTACCTACCCCAAAATTGGTTGCGAACTTGCGACTAGTTTACATTAGTTCACTTTAGTAAGACGTATAATGTCTGAGTTATAGATAGATAGAGAACACTTTATTGTACATATCGTTATCAACCCTTGTATGTCCCCACTGCTGGAGCACGGGTCTCTTCCTGCATCGCAGGAAGGTTAGGCCGTAAACCCGATTTTGAACCCGCCTTCCTGAGACGCCAAGGTGGATGGACGCAGCGTAACCCCTATTTATTAGAATTGGATATAGAGCATAACATAGGTGCAGGTACCTACCAGTCTCAGTGGCCAGTGGTGTTTTGGAATTATTCCACGGCTCGTGCGTGCCTTCCACATCCTGGAAAATGAATAAGATGCTCTCAAATCACTGTTAAATAATGACTCTGAGACAATTGCAGGTCGAAAGTAGCAATCAGTGACATGTAACTTACAATTAAACCGGTAGGGAGAACCGTCCTTGTGACGACTTTATCTAAAGAGGCTATCACGTCCATGGTCGGCGCACAAGAGAAACTAATGGTAAACTTACCTATCTACCCACTATTGAAAATACGAGTGAAAAAATAAGATTACCCGTCGATACACGCGTTGTTGTTGCCACATGAAAAAAGTCACAGTATTGAAAAGAAATCAAATGTATAATAATAACTTCCACACAACACAATCAGTAGACCTGGTCCCAAACTAGGATACCCTGCACTAACCTCCTAAGCCCTGGAGGTAACACTTACTTCAAGTCTTCTAAAACTACGTAGATTTTGAAGAACTTTTTCTTCTTGTTGTCCAAAAAATTATGAGGAAATATTGGACCTGGAACAGTAAGTTCTCCGCACTTCCTACTAAATCATTGGGTGTGAATTAAGAAAGTAATTAATGATGTCCTATTTTTAGGACACCAGAGCTTAGGAGGCTGTGGTAATTAGGCAAGGACGTCACAAACATGAAATCACACCCAGACTGAGGCCGCTTGTACGGCAGCGCCAGAGGGAGTCAATCCCACGACCATTGTCTTTGTAACCAAGCACCTTAATGGCTACACCGACGAGACAGTCGAAGTAAGTCTAATTAAATTAATATTTTTTTGAGAATAAGCAAGGATGTTCGAAAGCTAACTTGTTGGCTTAGCGGTAGAACGTCTGATTACCATGATGGGTGTCGGGGTTCGATTCACATTGGGTGTCGATGTATAGTCGATGTACTTTGTATGAATAATACCTACTTGAGACCTTATCACTGTAATTTATCGCAATAAAATTGAATTGAATTTAGTCGGTGTATTTCCATGCTTGAAAGGGGTTGAGGCGTTTAGTTGAGGCCTTGACAAGTGACTGTGGTATACGAAAAAAAAACAATCGCGTGCACCGAAAGGTTCCGTACTGTATATGTAACTGATTTTTTGTAAAAACGTAAAACAAAATGTTATTTTTTTCACCGGGTCACCTTTTAATACTAAGATATCGATATCAACCCTTGTATGTCCCCACTGCGGGGGCACGGGTCTCTTCTTGCGTCGCAAGAAAGTCAGGCCATACTCCTCCACGGGGGCCAAGTCCGGGTTAGCGGAGGATTGTAAGACAGTGGCGGGTCTTCTGTCAGAAGTCATCAAGCCATAAGGCCTGTGATATGGCTTAACGCCTGCTGTCATTACATGACAGCCAGCACCAACGGCTTAACGTGCCTTGCGAAGTACCAAAGCGCTCGGAACAATGCCACTAGTGGGTCACTACTACGGTCAGCCGTCGTGCACCGCATCGCGCCTGTTGTTGCTTAACTCAGCTTGCATCCAGCGTCTTCCTGCCATTTGGATAAGACCTGTCCATCTTGGGGCTGGCCGTCCTACGCTGCGCTTGCCGATATATGGTCTCCATACTAAATCACACTAATATTATAAACGCGAAAGTTTGTGAGTGTGTATGTTTGTTACTTCTTCACGTTAGTTAGCTGACACTAGTTAGAGTTAGCTGACACCCCGGATTAACACTTAGTCTACTTTTTACTATCTTATTTCCATGGGAAAATCGATAAACCGGGTAATTCCGAGGGGCACAGCCTATAAACTCATAAATGAAAGCTACAATAAATGAAACGTCACTACCCACTCGGTTCTGGATAGCCATCTAAATTACAAGGAATGACTATACTAACTGCGATTCCCGTACGAGAGGTGCCAGTGCCACCTCTGACTATATAGTATATACCTAGAGTTCCAAGAGGCATGTATTTGTGCCCTATCTCCAGCTCAGTGTGTGGTCGGTAGGCATTGATAAGACAGTTTGCGTACATGTGCGCCGCACGGCCACGAAGGTTGTAGACATGCTACCGACGCGACGCAGGTTTTCACCGGCGTAAAATCGGTGTGAGATCTTTCTAAATTATACAAGACTAGCTAGTGATTAGTGCAGGATGCATTACCGGGATAGCAAATACCCTGTGTCTCAATTCAGATCTTTGTACCTACGCAAAACTTGTGATGTTGTATAACTTTTAATAAATAATAAAACTGGAACGACTTTAACTTTGTGCTTTATTTATAGTATGTTTTATTTATAATATAAACAGAAAACTGGATAAAAATGGAATAAGCAGGTAAAAATAGTCAGGTCTGATCAAGATGTGAGTACCCAGTAATGCTAAAAATGAGGGAAATCTCAAAAATGTGTGACGTATTTAAAAACACTATTTGTTCCTTAGCACGGGTTAGTGCATTAAAAATAAAAATAGTGTAATCATGTGTGACGTAATTTAAAATTTTTGAAAATGATAGATAATATTAAAGAAATATAAAAAAATAATGTAAAGAGGTTTGCACCGTTACAAACTGCATGTAAATCCTTTCAGCCGTGATTGAGTAACAAACATCCAAACGTTTTTACAAAGTTTCACAATCACAATATTAGTAGGTAAAGTTTCAAAAGTGCATATCGGCGGGCCACGCGCAGTGTAGGGTTCCGTGAAAGGACGGGTTTTGTACTTGCTTTACTGAACTAACAACTTCATCCAAGTAGTTACAATATTTTCGGGGCTTAATCGCGTAGTAATTTATTGCTATTTTACCTCGACTACCTAGTCTTCTCGTGACCACGATGACTGTAACGTCGTCGAAACGTCGAGGTAAAATAGCAATAAATTACTACGCGATTAAGCCCCGAAAAAATTCTAACTATGTGCACAAGTCGCGAAAAATTAAAATATGTTGTAAAAAATTCATCAAAGCAATTTTCAATGCAATGTGTACGAAGGTTTCCTATTATAAGTTGGTAGCATATTACTCCGGTACTTGTAAAGTCCACGTAGTCGTGATAGTTTTTCTTTTAAGTTCATCACTGCCTTAATTTTCGGCAATTGTTTTGCCAGGAGAGGAGGGAGAATACCCTACTCTTAGAAAAAAATGCGCTTTAAAGCTTAATATTTAATTTTTTAATATTTCATTATTTTTTCATTCGTCCAATCCAACAACACCTTACACTACGGTTTAGGCGAGAAATAAAAATGCTTCCATAGTTTGGGTATAAAGTTACCTTAATTTTTTTTACTTTTTACCGTTTTGTCGGCGTGATTAGTATGATTTGCATCCTATACGACACAGTATACGACAGCTGAAATCAGCTTATACTGATTTATTTATTTATTTATTTATTTATTTATTTATTTATTTATTTATTTATTTATTTATTTATTTATTTATTTATTTATTTATTTATTTATTTATTTATTTATTTATTTATTTATTTATTTATTTATTTATTTATTTATTTATTTATTTATTTATTTATTTATTTATTTATTTATTTATTTATTTATTTATTTATTTATTTATTTATTTATTTATTTATTTATTTATTTATTTATTTATTTATTTATTTATTTATTTATTTATTTATTTATTTATTTATTTATTTATTTATTTATTTATTTATTTATTTATTTATTTATTTATTTATTTATTTATTTATTTATTTATTTATTTATTTATTTATTTATTTATTTATTTATTTATTTATTTATTTATTTATTTATTTATTTATTTATTTATTTATTTATTTATTTATTTATTTATTTATTTATTTATTTATTTATTTATTTATTTATTTATTTATTTATTTATTTATTTATTTATTTATTTATTTATTTATTTATTTATTTATTTATTTATTTATTTATTTATTTATTTATTTATTTATTTATTTATTTATTTATTTATTTATTTATTTATTTATTTATTTATTTATTTATTTATTTATTTATTTATTTATTTATTTATTTATTTATTTATTTATTTATTTATTTATTTATTTATTTATTTATTTATTTATTTATTTATTTATTTATTTATTTATTTATTTATTTATTTATTTATTTATTTATTTATTTATTTATTTATTTATTTATTTATTTATTTATTTATTTATTTATTTATTTATTTATTTATTTATTTATTTATTTATTTATTTATTTATTTATTTATTTATTTATTTATTTATTTATTTATTTATTTATTTATTTATTTATTTATTTATTTATTTATTTATTTATTTATTTATTTATTTATTTATTTATTTATTTATTTATTTATTTATTTATTTATTTATTTATTTATTTATTTATTTATTTATTTATTTATTTATTTATTTATTTATTTATTTATTTATTTATTTATTTATTTATTTATTTATTTATTTATTTATTTATTTATTTATTTATTTATTTATTTATTTATTTATTTATTTATTTATTTATTTATTTATTTATTTATTTATTTATTTATTTATTTATTTATTTATTTATTTATTTATTTATTTATTTATTTATTTATTTATTTATTTATTTATTTATTTATTTATTTATTTATTTATTTATTTATTTATTTATTTATTTATTTATTTATTTATTTATTTATTTATTTATTTATTTATTTATTTATTTATTTATTTATTTATTTATTTATTTATTTATTTATTTATTTATTTATTTATTTATTTATTTATTTATTTATTTATTTATTTATTTATTTATTTATTTATTTATTTATTTATTTATTTATTTATTTATTTATTTATTTATTTATTTATTTATTTATTTATTTATTTATTTATTTATTTATTTATTTATTTATTTATTTATTTATTTATTTATTTATTTATTTATTTATTTATTTATTTATTTATTTATTTATTTATTTATTTATTTATTTATTTATTTATTTATTTATTTATTTATTTATTTATTTATTTATTTATTTATTTATTTATTTATTTATTTATTTATTTATTTATTTATTTATTTATTTATTTATTTATTTATTTATTTATTTATTTATTTATTTATTTATTTATTTATTTATTTATTTATTTATTTATTTATTTATTTATTTATTTATTTATTTATTTATTTATTTATTTATTTATTTATTTATTTATTTATTTATTTATTTATTTATTTATTTATTTATTTATTTATTTATTTATTTATTTATTTATTTATTTATTTATTTATTTATTTATTTATTTATTTATTTATTTATTTATTTATTTATTTATTTATTTATTATTTATTTATTTATTTATTTATTTATTTATTTATTTATTTATTTATTTATTTATTTATTTATTTATTTATTTATTTATTTATTTATTTATTTATTTATTTATTTATTTATTTATTTATTTATTTATTTATTTATTTATTTATTTATTTATTTATTTATTTATTTATTTATTTATTTATTTATTTATTTATTTATTTATTTATTTATTTATTTATTTATTTATTTATTTATTTATTTATTTATTTATTTATTTATTTATTTATTTATTTATTTATTTATTTATTTATTTATTTATTTATTTATTTATTTATTTATTTATTTATTTATTTATTTATTTATTTATTTATTTATTTATTTATTTATTTATTTATTTATTTATTTATTTATTTATTTATTTATTTATTTATTTATTTATTTATTTATTTATTTATTTATTTATTTATTTATTTATTTATTTATTTATTTATTTATTTATTTATTTATTTATTTATTTATTTATTTATTTATTTATTTATTTATTTATTTATTTATTTATTTATTTATTTATTTATTTATTTATTTATTTATTTATTTATTTATTTATTTATTTATTTATTTATTTATTTATTTATTTATTTATTTATTTATTTATTTATTTATTTATTTATTTATTTATTTATTTATTTATTTATTTATTTATTTATTTATTTATTTATTTATTTATTTATTTATTTATTTATTTATTTATTTATTTATTTATTTATTTATTTATTTATTTATTTATTTATTTATTTATTTATTTATTTATTTATTTATTTATTTATTTATTTATTTATTTATTTATTTATTTATTTATTTATTTATTTATTTATTTATTTATTTATTTATTTATTTATTTATTTATTTATTTATTTATTTATTTATTTATTTATTTATTTATTTATTTATTTATTTATTTGTTTGTTTGTTTGTTTGTTTGTTTGTTTTATTTTATTTTATTTTATTTAATTCGGAGATAAAACAGAAACATGCCATTTATTCTAAACTTACATGATTAAATTATGTACACTAGGCATGCATCCAAAAATATATCTCACTAAATACTATATTTTAAGGAAGTTAAAGGTGAGGGCTGGTACTGAGTAATCTATGAGGAGTACACCAATTGCTTTAAAAAAGGACAAAGGATACGAAATGGTATATAAATTAAAATTTAATGTGCATGTGGGGCCCCGAGGCGGCAGTTGACTCCCCAGCTTTAATTAGTATTTTCTTCTTCTTCTTCAGGCTATATTATGTAGTCCACTGCTGGACATAGCCCTCCCCTAATGAGCGCCATAGCGCCCTGTCTACAGCTTGCCGCATCCAGCATCTGCAGGCAGTTTTTCGCAGATCGTCATCCCACCTGGTCGGAGGGCGTCCTACAGTACGTTTGCCGAGTAATTAGTATCCATCCATTTCAGCCTATTGCAGTCCACTGCTGGACATAAGTCTCCTCCAGGGTGCGCCACAAGACCCGATCTCTCGTTTTCGCCATCCAGTCACAACCAGCCACCTTTTTCAGGTCGTCGGTCCATCTGGCCGGAGGGCGTCCTACACTACGCTTGCCGAGTCGTGGTCTCCATTCGAGAACCCGTATATTAGTATAACAGCTGGCATTTGTAAAAGATGTAATATAGTGTACATAGTCCTTGTACGGACATAAGTGCGGGTATGACGAAACTTTGAGGGTTCCTTGTTGACTACGGAAACCTAAACACACGCGCAACTGCTTGCGATTACTTTATTGATTTTTGCCTCATTCCGCCGCTGAAGTAAATTGCATCGGCGCACATTTCGAAAAGGTCAACCAACCTTATGGCTGAATGATGATTGTTCCTTTTACGAGTACAACGGGCCTATAGACCAAGCCCCATATTTCTGTCAAGCATCAAACAAATTTTACTAGTAAACCAAGTCTATTGGACTGGTGACGTTGGGACTTAGGACGTCGTCATAAATTATTGTTTAGAGAAACACCTGGGACAATAAATGTGGTAAGAGTTTTTTCTAAAATATTTAGATGTTGTATCTCCCGCTCAATAAGCATGTCTATTTTAGTCTTATAAAACAAACGGCCTTTTGTACTATCTATCATGAAATTCATGAATAGCAGTAGGTACTATATTATATTTTTCTTGTCTTCGAACAGTTTCTAAGTTATACTATTTTTATTTTTAATGCACTAACCCGTGCTAAGGTCAAATTTAAAAACCTATTTAGAGGCTAAAAATTTCACCCATGCCGGGATTCGAACCCGCAACCTCTGGCTATCCGTGCCAGCGCTCTACCAATTGAGCCAATGGGCGACTCACCGGCATCAGTGAAATTTCGAACCTCTTTACACTATTCTCTGTATTACGTACAGGCAGCGACATCTGACTTAAGCAAATTGCATTACTTACAGCTCCAACTACCTACTTTGCAGTTAGGTTTTACATCGGAACGATATCACTGTACCCACATGATTATACTATTTTAATTTTTAATGCACTAACCCGTGCTAAGGTCAAATTTAAAAAACCTATTTAGAGGCTAAAAATTTCACCCATGCCGGGATTCGAACCCGCAACCTCTGGCTATCCGTGCCAGCGCTCTACCAATTGAGTCAATGGGCGACTCACCGGCATCAGTGAAATTTCGAACCTCTTTACACTATTCTCTGTATTACGTACAGGCAGCGACATCTGACTTAAGCAAATTGCATTACTTACAGCCCCGACTACCTACTATTATTATTAGCACGGGTTAGTGCATTAAAAATAAAAATAGTATAATCATGTGGGTACAGTGATATCGTTCCGATGTAAAACCTAACTGCAAAGTAGGTAGTCGGGGCTGTAAGTAATGCAATTTGCTTAAGTCAGATGTCGCTGCCTGTACGTAATACAGAGAATAGTGTAAAGAGGTTCGAAATTTCACTGATGCCGGTGAGTCGCCCATTGGCTCAATTGGTAGAGCGCTGGCACGGATAGCCAGAGGTTGCGGGTTCGAATCCCGGCATGGGTGAAATTTTTAGCCTCTAAATAGGTTTTTAAATTTGACCTTAGCACGGGTTAGTGCATTAAAAATAAAAATAGTATAATCATGTGGGTACAGTGATATCGTTCCGATGTAAAACCTAACTGCAAAGTAGGTAGTCGGGGCTGTAAGTAATGCAATTTGCTTAAGTCAGATGTCGCTGCCTGTACGTAATACAGAGAATAGTGTAAAGAGGTTCGAAATTTCACTGATGCCGGTGAGTCGCCCATTGGCTCAATTGGTAGAGCGCTGGCACGGATAGCCAGAGGTTGCGGGTTCGAATCCCGGCATGGGTGAAATTTTTAGCCTCTAAATAGGTTTTTAAAGTTTCTAAGTTAACAAACCTACTTAAATTAATTCTGTTTCGTAACATTTCTCCAGAAAGAGCAAAACAGACTAACCTTACGATACTTAAGGGGTTCCATGTAGTTACATTAGCGCCGCACCACAAATGGGAAAATAACATACAAAAGGTTATTATGGCTCCATGACTTTTTTTTTATTTATAATTTTACAGATAAACGGCGGCGTTAATGGTAGCCAAGCTGGGTATTTCCCTTAGATTCACGGTCATGGGTTCTAAAAGTCACTATAAACATAATGTTAATAGTATAAATAAAATTGTATAAAATATATGATTTTTACTTCACCGTTAGCGAGTCAGCGTCGTAAGGAAACCAGTATCTGAGGTGTTTAAATGCCTCACCGCATGCAATTGACCATCCGCTGTATGCACGCGTGTTAATAAACCCCATACTCTCACTCTCTCTCTCTCTGAGAGAAGGCCTGTGCCCTGCATTGAGACGTAAGACGACGGAACGTATAGGCAACATAAAAAATATATATGATATTTTTCCATTGGAGGCGCTATTGTTGCATGGAGCACCTCAAGTAATTATAGCGAAATTATTACTTTAGACATCGCCGGTAATAAATTTCGTCAAAGTCAGCTGGAGGATGTATAAAAACGCGACATGCGTGACAATTGATTTTTCCGGTCTGTGGACAGCTCCACTACAAAGCACAAATAAGTAGTCAGGTAGTAGATGGCTTTAATAAAAAATAATTCCCTCTTCAGTCCTGACCTTGAATACAAACAATTGTTATTTTCAAGGTCAAGACTGAGGCGGTTTAGCAAAAAAATAATTGTTGAGCAATCACGATATTTGAGTGAAAATTTCAAGGTCAGACACGTTTATGAATTCGCTATCCTACACCAGTTAGTATAACACTCACGCACTTTCCAGCTACAAAATTCGCATAACTGCGTCAATCGTGACGCACAGAGTGAAATGAGTAAGAAAGTAATGCTTTGAGACAACTTTGAAATATGTACATTGGTCATGTAATGTACATTAGCGCTGCAGCCTGAGGATTTCTATGGCAAGATTTATTGAAATAATTCGATTTTTTTTAATCAGCAATGAACTCTTTAACACCAACTAGTTGTTAGCAAAAATACGGCGTTATAAACAGACAGAAGCACTCGTGGCCTATTCAAAACGAGTGATTGGAATCAATCACTTGTGTTAAGCAACAACAGGCGCGGTCAGGTGCAGGATGGGTGACCGTCCCGTGACTACCGCTACTGGCATTTTTCCGACGTGACTACCGCTAGTGGCCACAGCAGTTGGTACATACAAGGTTGATATCGATATCGAAACATATTTTATTTACAATCAGAAAATTTAAAGTTGTTATATTGTAGTAAAATTAAATCATATAAATTGTGACCCTTTCTTAGCTTCGGTTTCAAAGTGAAGGTACTTGCTCATTTATTTATTGTGCTGACCCAAAATAATGGCTGGCTGTTCTCTTGCTTTTCCAATATAAAATATTAATTTTGCTGATAATTTATTTTATGATAATTTTTAGCCTCTAAAAATTAGTTTTTAGGATAATTTACCAGTTCCCATATTCATTTTCCCTTAACCAGTTATTCTCTTATTTCACCAATTTAAATATGGTATTGTATCTCATTACGTACTTGTGCGTTATTGTAATATTCAACGCAAGATTTTATTTTTAATAAGGTAAAATGAACGCTTTATCAAGATGATCTATCTAAAACGAACGATACTTTTTTAAATCTTAGCAACTCTATTTCAGAAAAGCGGTCAACATTTTATGAATGAAATTAACACTGGGAGATACAATATAATAAATAAACATTTAATTCTTTAATTTAATTAATTTTGACCATAAATTACAACCATTTAATTTTATTCGAACAAAACACAAAAATATTAATTTACTGTATTAGTAATATTGGCTGTTTTAGTGTCTTTGCCTTACAAAAAAGGGCTAATGCGCGCGCATCGCTAATTTGTAAAAAAGTAAAAATAATTTAAAAACCTATTTAGAGGCTAAAAATTTCACCCATGCCGGGATTCGAACCCGCAACCTCTGGCTATCCGTGCCAGCGCTCTACCAATTGGGCCAATGGGCGACTCACGGCATCAGTGAAATTTCGAACCTCTTTACACTATTCTCTGTATTACGTACAGGCAGCGACATCTTACCGTGCGTACGATGCACGGGTTAGTGCATTAAAAATAAAAATAGTATAAGTAAAAATAATTTTAAGCTTTTCACTTTATACAGGCGCGCGAACAATTATTGTTCCGCGCGCTTTTCCTTTTCGCTGTGTTGTTTTTATTTGAAAATGTTGTCATTATTTCCTCGCAAATATGTCAGAAAACATCGTATGACATATTACTGTATCTGCTATCTTGTAGCCCTCGCCTACGCCTACGGCTGGGGCTAGCAATATCGCCTCGGCTGTATTTTCACCTTCCCGCACTTATACCGTAAAGCTTGCAAGAAGCAATCTTCTATCTTAAGTAATCTTCTATCTTATCTTAACCCGACATATATATATATATATATGTCGGGTTATATATATATATATCTGTATATAGGCTGTCATATAATAATAATAATAAATAATTACATAATTTCATTTATACATGACTAGCTGGCCCGGCAGACTTAGCTACTGAGGTACTGCCTCAATGGTTTTCCCGACAATTATATATATATATATATATATATATATATATATATATATATATATATATATATATATATATATATATATATATATATATATACTGCCGGGCCAGCTAGTCATGTATAAATGAAATTATGTAATTATTTATTATTATTATTATTATATGACAGCCGCGGTAGCTCAGTGGATAGAACAATGGACTCGGAAGCGAGAGCCCCCGGTTCGATTCCCAGTGCGAGCATGTAGGTACCAATGACTTTGTTTTCTTATGTACATGTGTGAAGTTCTAGGAGCAACACCACTCGCCAACGTGAAGGAAAACAGCGTGATGAAACCTGAGTGTTGAAGTGTTCAAATTCTTCAGCGCTTGAAATTTCCAATCCGCGGCGAGCACGTACGGTAATTAAGCCCATGTTCTCAGGGCACAGGGCTCTGAGGTAAGGCCTGTGCCCTGCAGTGGGACGTTTATAGGCTACATAAAATATTATAGGTATATTTATGCCTTAACAGTTAGAGGGGAAAGAGTGGAACAAGTAAAAGAATTTGTCTATTTGGGGAGCCTGTTTACGAGGGATGGAAAGTGTGAAGGTGATATAGAAAGAAGAGTAAAAGCGGGAAATTGTGTAAACGGTGCCTTGCACTCCATTGTGTGCAGCCGAAACATCTCCAAAAGAGCTAGGTTGGCTATTCATAGTGGCGTGCTGTTCCCAACACTTATGTATGGTAGCGAGACTTGGGTGTGGCAAAAGAAGCAAGAAAGTAAAATTAATGCAGTTGAAATGAGGTCCTTGAGAAGTATGTGTAGTGTTACTTTGAATAACAGGATACGCAATGGTCTGATTAGAGAACGTTGTAGACTGAAAGAGGATGTAGTGACTAGAATTGAGAAAGGAATGTTGCGTTGGATTGGACATGTGGAGAGGATGAAGGAACAAAGATTGACGAAACAAATATATATTGCGAATGTGAGTGGAAGGGCTAGTAAGGAACGTCCCAGACGGACTTACATCGATCAAATAGGGCATGTATTAGCAAAGGGAAAGATAAAAAGTACCCGGAATCGGCGTGCGTGCATGCAACGACTTATGAACGTTGATGAAGCGAAGGTGATCTGTCAGAATCGTGGCAAGTGGCAGTCCCTGGTCTCTGTCTACCCCTCTGGGATACAGGCGTGAGGTTATGTATGTATGTATTTCGATATCAACCCTTTTATGTCCCCACTGCTGGGGCACGGGTCTCTTCCTGCATCGCAGGAAGGTTAGGCCATACTCCACCACGGGGGCCAAGTCCGGGTTGGTGGAGGATTGCAAGACAGTGGCGCGCCTTACTGTCAGAAGTTATCAAGCCGCCCATAAGGCCTCTGACATGGCTTAACGACTGCCATTATATGACAGCCGGCACCAACGGCTTAACGTGCCTTGCGAAGCACGGAAGCGCTCGGAAAAATGCCACTAGCGGTAGTCACGGGACGCTCACCCATCCCGTACCTTAACCGAGTGATTGATTCCAATCACTCGGTTCGCCTAGGCCACGAGCGCGTATGTATTTATGTCTTTCTTTTTTCGTTCTGCTAATTAGTATGACTTTCTCACGAAAGGTTTCGTTCAAAACTAAAAATGTCTGGCCTGCGCCGCGTTAATCCTACCCGCACTTGTCCGGTTTTCTTAGAACCATGTCGTAGCCAGCCATATCGCATAACACGCCGTATTACAAGTAGGCGCGCCGGATTGAAAAACGTCGCTGTAATGTAATGCGGCTATTTCACGTTCAGCCGGATTATCGTGACGATGCCTTCATGCTTTATTGTCAGCAATGCAGGATGACTATTAATTAGGAACCGATTTTTTTAAAATATTTATCATAATATTTGTATGAATTATTGCTAAAAGTAAATAATACTTATAACGACAAACACAATCACTAGTCGCCATGGCAACCAGACTACGATATCACTAACATGGATATACACCCAGACCGAGGTCATTTCTACAAAGGTACGGTAGCCTCCAGTGGGAATCGAACCCGCAACCTCTGGCATAATAATCAGACTCCGCATATATAGACTACATAATAGAAAATATTCTTATCAATAATTTCTACCTCAATTGCTCGGATGTCCGACGAATTCCAGAAACTATTGGCAAAGTACCCATTTTGATGTGCGAAATTACCCCAAACACTGGATCAAAAACGTTTTTAAGGCAAGTAACCACTAAATAACTAACTACTGCTGGAAAGGCCCCAGCATATCTAGAACCACGTAGATCCGTCTCTTCAACTCCATGTGAAAACGACTCTTCTGTACTGCTGCGAAACATGGAAGGTCACAAGAGCGGTTTAACACATGATCCAGGTTTTCGTCAACAATTGCCTGAGAAGCATCTTACGAAGACACTGCCCCAACACCATCTCAAATGCAGAACTGTGCTATGTTACAAAACAAAACCCCGTAGCCCAAGACATCAGGGAACGCAAATAGCGTGGGCTGGGACACACCTTAGAAGACCCGATCAACATATTCCGAGGCTGGCTCTTGACTGAAAACCCGCCGGAGGCGCACGACGACCCGGAAGACCGTCTCAGACGTGGAAGAGATCCGTTCTCTCTGAAACGAAGGAGAGGAAAAACTTGGCTGGAGCTACCATCCCTAGCCATGAACAGAGACAAATGGAAAGCCTTTGTGTCAGCCCCAGACTCCACGGATGAGTAAAGGGACCAAAAAAGAAGAGACGACTCGGCTTATTTTTGAACTCACAATTTTTACGAATGCGACTATCAACTTTTGCAATATCTAAATTCAATGTTAATTTCACTTTGTTGTGACACCGGTGTTGATTGTGACGCTATTTTTGAACGTGCAACGCTGCAAGCAACTTATGAGGATAATGGAACTAAAGCTTTCAAAGCGGCGTATCGTCGCTGCGCGAATTGTATGTGCGCTTCAGGTCACCAAGCCGCTTTATCGAACTCTCCTACCATGTGGCGTATTTATTTCAGACTTATTGAAATCTGGCTGTACGTGAGATTGCTGCATTGCATGACAGCGACGATGCGCCTTTTTGCAATGCGGCGTATTATATGATATAGCTGCAACATGCATAACTTGGTTTTACAGATACCTTTGCTGTGTGAAAATCATTTGGCATACGGAACCATTTTGCATTCTACCGAAGGAAGGAGGAAAAAAATTAAGCTGGAATATTCCACGAATCAAGCATCACAGTATATTCTACTAATACTCGTATTTGCGATCTGTAGGTGTACAACGTTGTTAATCAAACAACGGTACTGGGCCACTTTTTGCCTCACGACCATACAATTTTGCCGTCTATACCGGGTGAGTGGGAAGCAAATAGCTACTCAATCCCTTTCTTAATAAGCCGATATGTGAGATCTTCGCATAATCCACATTTTATGCCATCTTTTAACAAAGGCCTTTAAAATAATTTGTAATATAACAAAACAAGCAAGCCAAAACAAGCAAACAAGCAATTTACAAAATTAAACAAGCCTCTCTGGCTTGTCTGCATTTCGTTTCCGTTTTCCATAGTTCGGCATGTTGTGTTTCAGTTTACAGCCTTAACCATTTGCGAAACTGGTTGTATGGTAGTGGGAGTAGAGGTTCAGGTCCTTCTACTGTAGTTTCGGAGCCTCTTCTGGCGAGCTCATCCGCAGCATCGTTACCTAGGGAGCCGCTGTGACCCTTTATCCATTGCAGGGTGACTCTGTTGTTTGTCGATAGTTTTCCAGCTCTTGGTGGCACTGTAGTATAAATCTGTTATTTGTGAGCTTGTTTTGCTTGTAATATAATTTAAAGGCATAGTTCAGTCACTTCTTTCCTATGTTGTGTGCCAAAACGCGCCGTAGCTGTCTCGTTGGCAATAGCGCAAAGTTGTTAACATCTATGATCTATTTAAAAACCTATTTAGAGGCTAAAAATTTCACCCAAGAGGTTCGAAATTTCACTGATGCCGTGAGTCGCCCATTGGCTCAATTGGTAGAGCGCTGGCACGGATAGCCAGAGGTTGCGGGTTCGAATCCCGGCATGGGTGAAATTTTTAGCCTCTAAATAGGTTTTTAAATTTGTTCCTTAGCACGGGTTAGTGCATTAAAAATAAAAATAGTGTAATCATGTGGGTACAGTGATATCGTTCCGATGTTAAACCTAACTGCAAAGTAGGTAGTCGGGGCTGTAAGTAATGCAATTTGCTTAAGTCAGATGTCGCTGCCTGTACGTAATACAGAGAATAGTGTAAAGAGGTTCGAAATTTCACTGATGCCGTGAGTCGCCCATTGGCTCAATTGGTAGAGCGCTGGCACGGATAGCCAGAGGTTGCGGGTTCGAATCCCGGCATGGGTGAAATTTTTAGCCTCTAAATAGGTTTTGCTTATGATGATGCTTACTTAAGCATCATCTTAAGCATAAGTAGCATCCGTAAGAGGGCTGGTAAACATTTCATAAATATATAATATAACATAATTTGTCATCTTACTCGCACTTATAAGTGAGTGAGCGAGACAGCAAATTATACCTGCTTGTGCACATGTAGCGCCCCAAAAACAGTTCCTTTTGTTCAATTTATCACATTCGTCGCTTTGCGTGCCATGCGTTCGGGTGTTTTTTGTGTGTTTTCTGTATTTTCGGACTACTTGGCTATTCTACAACGGTTATTGATTTGCATTGTGATACGGATTTTGGTTTTACATGAGACGACGAATTTGCTACAAATTTTGGAACCTGATTTACTCTGCGCTGGGACTTGGACATCTTATCTCTTTTATTTACAAGGTAAGGATTATTTATTTTTACAAAATATATTAAATGTCATTGTACTTATATTTGCAAAAATGTGAAGATTTTGACTATAGTGTGTCAAAATCTTCACATTTTTGTGTGTGTGGCCTAAGACATACAACATTTTTGTATTACATTTGAACACCGTATTCTGCAACTGTGCCGAAACCGTGTTGCGATACAAATATGCCCTAATCTTGATGTAAAAAGGCGTGATACAACAAATAGTATTTAATGTTTATGTCTATTAATTTATTTTTATAAATGTATTATTAAAGATTGCATTTAGTACCTCGAGTTAAAAAAGTCAGTTGTATCTACCAATACATCGTATCATGTAATTTTTGTATGGAGGTTCCAAGTCAGTATTGAAACCAATTGATTAGATGCTTATTTGGATGAATCTGAGCTACCTCGGTAGAGTGTCAAGTTGACCTGTTTAATTGACATGCAAGTACCTGTTCAAGTTTTTCATTTATGCCCCTATTAGAGCAGTGTAACTTAAAAAGCCCTTTACAGCCGTGAAAAAAGATTAACTATTTAAAAAATGTCTTTACCGTTACTTTTGTACAGTTATCGCTTTTACTGAAAAAATAAGCCGAAAAATAAAACGAATGATCTTTCTTGCTTCACAGACATAATGGCTGATTCAACTCAAAGAGAAGACATAGCTCAGTCATGGATAAGAAATTACCCAGAGATGTTTTACGACTCGGCAAGTGGAACTATAGTGTGCACGAAATGTGAAAGAAGACTATTTTGAATCGGCATCTGAAGTCACAAAAACATCGCGAGATTCAAAAATCAACACCAAATGATTTTTATTTTGATTTAGTTAATTTTCTCATTATGTGTAACATACCGTGGTCAAAAGTTGAAAACCCCATTTTACGTAGTTTTTTTGAAAAATACATTTGCAAATGTAACAACCAAGATAGGGCTATTCCAAGTGAGAATTTGTTGAGAACAAAATATGTGACTCAAGTTTATGAAAGCAAAATAAAACGTGTTCATAGTGACGTACAAAACAATAAATTATGGATATCATTAGACGAAACCACTGATTTTCTGGGCCGATATGTGGTACATTTTTTAGTTAAACCGTTAAGTGAAAACGTATCGGGACGAATTCATATGTTAACTTGCAAAACTTTAGACGTAGTTAACGGTCATTCAGTGTCGGAGTTTGTAATACAATGTTTAAAAAACTTATGGGGAGATCAATTTAACAGTAAAGTGCAGGACGTCTTAATATTATGTACCAATAGAGTAGCGTATATGTTACTGGCTGGAAACATATTAAAAAATACATTTCCAAATATGAAACACTTTACATGTTTAGCGCACGTCTTGCACAGGTTAACTGAGACTATACGTTTAAGCTATAGTGATGTAGACACTTTAATTAACAATGTTAAGAATAGCGGCTTGGTTGGCTCCGCACGTATTGACTAGTCTTTCCTGTGGGCTAGGCCGACTAAGCTGTCAGGATGGTATAGGTGCTGGGCAAGCCTACACCATCTATAAAACCAAGTCCCAGGCACTACAGCGTCGGAGTGGTCCCTTCACCCATCTAGTGTGAGTGAAGATGCCACTGGACGCTGTATAAATCATCTTATTAAGTAGATGCAAAAAGGCCAATATGAAGAAAATATTTTGAAAATCTCCCAACAGGGTACGAATTTTTAAGGAGCTGCATCCAAATTTACCCTTGCCTCCAGAGCCAGTTATTACTAGGTGGGGAACATGGTTAAAGGCGGCATTTTACTATGCTAAACACTTAGACAAAATAACAAATGTTCTAGGTTTATTAGATAGCAATGAAGCCATCTCTATTAGAAATGCTAAGGAAGTATTAACAAAACCTAATTTAAAGAAAGATTTAGAGTATATATACGAGTGTTTCGAAATTTTCGATATTGCAATTGTAAAAATAGAAAAACGCGACCTTACTATAACTGAAACATTTGAAATATTTGACGATGTAAGATCAATTGTAAACCAGACATCAAATAATATATTAATCAACAAAATGGAGCAACTTATGGATAGAAACCCTGATTTTGATTTCCTTAGGTCAATAAGTGAAAATATTACTCAAGACAATGGCGCTAGTATTTACAAATTTGCGCCACTTACATCTGTAGATGTAGAGAGATCTTTTTCGTTATATAAGTGGATCCTGAATGTCAAAAGAAATAGGCTAAAAATTGATAATCTCGAGAAAATTATAACTATTTACTACAATTCTCTGAATGAAACAGAAGTTACCAGTTGAGATTTAGAACAGTCACTGAAATCTGACGTAACACCATCATGTTCAACACAGACAGAGAAATATTAACGTCAGATTTCAGTGACCAAATTATAGTTATAGATAGTCATTAAAGTTGTTACACATATGGTACTTAATTTAAATAATATATTATTAATAATTATGTATATTTTAATTATTTCAACATCTATTTTTTTTTATCCTGTAAATGTGCAATAAAGTATTATTTTATAGTAATGATTTTACTACTACACTACTTTTCCTGTTACACCCTACATACACACACATACATAATTGCATCGGAGGCTAAAATAAACTTTAAACAAAGGCACATATAAATAATTATGTAATACCAGAGTCCCGGGTTTTTTAAATTCATAATACTACACGCTAAATAAGTCGTCTCCATGCTACGTATGCGATTAGTTTTGCATTCCCGAATTTTCTGAAATCCCGGGATTTATATTTAAAAAATATGTTTTAAGAAAATTCCATAATTTCTGAGCCAAAAAATAACTTTAGGTAAATATGCATCCGATTATTCGATCACTGGTTATCATACATCGCATAAGTTTCTCTCTTTGTTTTTTGCTGTAGCCCTTTGAGCACCATATGTAATTTCTGGTAGAAAGCACGTGTTGAAAATTTTTAGCTTTGTAGCTATCTGCTTTAAATAAACAAGAACGTTTAACATCCTTGGCTTTAAACTAAGGTACTTATAATTATTTACAGTCCAGAATGTCTTCCATTATGTTAACTCTTCTGTCTATTCCTTTGTTAAGGCGCTTATCAAATGAGATAAGTTGACCCGAATATTATATAATATAGTCCTCCACACATTCGAGATAAGTGCCTCATTTTATATAGAATTGGTTTTCTCGTACTGTTTGTTATAATTATGTTATAAGTTATTCGTTTCGAGAATCAATCTACAATAAAACTGAACTGATCTCGAATGAAATGAAATGAATTTTATTTCAACGTAAATAATTTACATCTGTCTGTTTGCAATGTAAAATGTAAGCCGCTGCCTTCGGGCCGTGGTGTAGTGGAGAAAAAAGCAACTAGGAAAAAAAAATCTAGTTTGACCCCCTTTTCAAGTCATATTAAATCTAATACATCAGTTGCCACCTATACATGGAATATACGGAGAACTTTATTTGGGTATATTGCTTTCATCAAGTTGTAGACCGATTGCCGTAGGGAAATCTGAGAAGGTGTTTTGTACTCGTATGTCATTTGCGAATCGTCATTTAATTTGAGCATATTGTTGATATAGTATTTTCTAAGTTTAACACGAGCACTTGACATAATTAAAACGGTTTTTATACGGATTTATGCTCGTTTATTACATTTTTACAATGTGGTTCCTCGTACATTGGTCAAACCAAGCGTACCATAGCTGAACGGGTGAAGGAACATATCGCGGATGTGAAACATAAGCGCTCTGGTAGATCTGCAGTCAGCGAACATACTTATTTGACCATTTTGTTCTTAACTTTGTAGCATTATGCAAATAGAAACCAGGCACAAGCACAATTAGGCTGTTTTTTTATGTAGCCTGTATACCTACGTCTTACAGGGCATAGGTCTTCTCTCAGAAAGAGAGAGTATTAGGGAGTTAACTGACAACCCATATCTATCACCCACTTTTGGTCTATGCCCACACGCAAACCAAACGTGGCCAGCATCATAAGCCTAGTGAGTAGAGGTGCATACGCTCGAGAGGCGTTATCGCGCTCATGCCGATTTCTGTGTTTTAATCAAATACTACGGTGTTTTATTGTATAACCGAGCGTAGTACGTACGTCAGGCGCGATAAGGAGATTCGATAGGCAAAGAAAAACGTCGGCGACGGGCGACGCACTGGCCAACAAGGCCGCGCTGCACGAAGAAGTTAACGATAACCGACGTCACTCTGCAGCGCTTTATCTTTTTGTTTTGTATGTACATATTATAGTCTGTTAGCTTTTAGAATATACCTACCACGGGCTCTAGAGTAGGCTTCGGTTTTCGCCGAAAGCACACGAATGTAATACCTACTACTTCCTTTTCTGTATAAAACTTTTCTTCACTATTTTGAAAAATTGTGTAATTATACTTATTCTTTTTTTTAATGCACTAACCCGTGCTAAAGACAATTTTAAAAACCTATTTAGAGGCTAAAAATTCCACACATGCCGGTTAGCCAGAAGTCGCGAGTTCGAGTCCCGGCATGGGTGGAATTTTTTGCCTCTATAAATAGGTTTTTTAACATAATATGTAATTATTAGTTCCGATATTTCTATTACACGAATATATCCGATTCTATTCGATAGTTGCCGAGGTGTTACTAAAAGCTAACAGACTATACTGAAAACTGTTCTTACGTGGAGCAGGCTGTCTCGCTCGCAAAATTTAGCATTTTTAGTGATTGTGATAAAATGAGTATATATCCACTTTCGATTTAATGTGGTCTTTTGTGCCTACTTAGAGAGATAAAATATATTTTTTTGTATGTCCACAGGAATTACATAACAGACATTATATAAGCAATAACATAGCACAGTACAATTGGCTATTACTTGCCCTATTACTAAACGTACTAAAAGTAATTTTTCGAGATGAGCATTGGCGGAAAAAAGAAGCTAAAAGACCGGGTAGTCAGTGCAGCTCTGTGTTCTGAGTTGCAGCTAAACAATATTCAACATTGAGATACAGGGACTTAAGACTGTTTTTACGCACTGTGTCGCTCGCACAATTGACAACATTTCATTTTTTTAGCATACGGATTTTATTGTCCTAAAGGAAACTAGATACAAAATAAAACGAACCATATTTTTTTATTTTCTGAAATACGCACGTTTTCTTATATTTTTTACATTTTAAAGTTTAAAATATTTTTATCGGAAGTGACGAAACAACGAGGCTCACAATATGTTTTCTTTTGCCTAATATCCTAAAAAAAAATGTAGTTACAAATGTCATTTTAGTATTGCCAGGGCCATGTTAAAAAACAGTTTCTGAATTTTTTTAACATATGCAAATATTTAAAAACCTATTTAGAGGTTAGTGCATTAAAAATAAAAAAAAAAAAAAAAAAATAGTGTAATATGCAAATATGTTTTTCTTTTATACAATTAAATCAGCTTAGTTCAATTCATCATCCCTTATATGTAGTTGTTCCTTTTTTGTCAAATGTACTTTGTGTTGGCAAAGCCTTTATCTGCGTTCGGAGTGTTTTTGCTGCCAGTTTGTTACTTTTGTAGCTACTTTTTCAAGGTTATTTATAATGGTATGGTAAGTATAAAGTATGGTAACCCTGATATTATGTTGTGTGGTTTTGCCTTGCGTAGGTAAGTGCCTAACGTAAACAAACTTTGTGTAGGTAGTGTTAAATTTATTTCTCTCTACTCAAATTATATCCTATACAAGAACAAGAAAGTCATTGGTAGGTATACAATGGACACTTCAGATTTAGACGGATTCGTACGCGCTGACAGCCGAAATCTACCCAAGGTAGATCTTTCAATGCTTTTGGAGTTCATGCATCTCATGACGATGCAGTGAAAATAAGAGGTGCAACCGTGATGATGAAAACCATGATTTCAGTTTTATGAAATAGGCCCCGGAGACCAGCAGCAACCAAAAATAAAGGGGGGGGGGGGGGCACGTGAATAACAATGTACTACTTAAGAAATACGATAATTAATAATTAAAAATTATTCTTCGCCATCACTACATAAATTAAACACTTCTTCGTCCTCATTCTCATATGGCTCAGTTGAAGTAGACGTTTGAGTAAGTAAAAAATAGTGTTGGGCATATTTTTTTATCTTGTACTTAACGAAATCTTCAGGTTAAAACATCGTCGGCAGTGTTATTATTGATACGGCAATTGCCGTAATATACTGTAATTCATGGATGTTTTTTGTAATATACGGTATACGGCAGGATTTCGACTGCCGTATGATATAATACGGCAATTCAAGTCCAACATGCTCGTGAGTTTAAAACAAAAAATACTACAAACGAAACGTAATAAATGTGTCCGATTTTCGGGATATCCCAAAGAAAATTTTCCTGCAGACATAAATTGAACTAGATGTCTCATGCAATCTCTTTTATATGTCCTACTCTTAGCTAAACAAGCTATTCGAAATCAAGGCGGTTGCACAAAATTTCAGGTGTCAGGAGATAATTATGCTTATCAAAATGAAAAGCAAAGAAAAATATTCATTGCACAAGCAGTGTATTAGAAACATATAGGATGAAGAAATGATAGAAAGTTGAAAATATACTTATTATTTTTGTGTTTCAATCACTAATTATTCAATTAAAAGATAATACGGCAGATCAGCGATTTTTTTTTTTTATAAATACGGCAATTTGAAGGTCCAGATTTTGACGATAATAACACTGGTCGTCAGCTAAGTCGCTAAATTATTTTTGTCCTCAAAACTTTTTACTTGTCGCTAAGGCTCTCGCAAAAGTCGTCATTTCTAGCGACTAAGTCGCTAAATTGGCAACACTGATTTTTTAGGTTAGATCTTGAAATTGACTTTTTTTTTATCGTGGCACAGGCATGTTCACTGGGAGCCATGGTGTGACGTCATCAGCGTATTTTTGTGTTTTTACCATTTTCTCGGAAATGAAACCACAGAAAAAACTGAAATAAATTTTTACGTGCTTTACAAAGCCAAATCTCGAAATGGTTTTCGAATTAGAGCTCCATACAATTTTGAAATGTTGTCAATTGAACATTTTAGTCATTGTAATAAAGTATTTCTCTTTGTGATAAATGTGGTCTGGAGGGTTGGATGGATAATTTAATTGCGGATATTCGAGATATGTTTTTCTAGTCCAGTAAGTTTGATTGAGAAAATTTGATTCCAAAATTAAAGGATTCGTTTTTTTATGAATAGAACAATTAATTATAGTATTTTTATTTTTAATGCACTAACCCGTGCTAAGGACAAATAAAAACCTATATAGGTTTTTAGAACAATAAATGTTTTGTTAAATGAGTGCAGATGCAAACATCACCTACCTATTTTACGATATAAGAAAATAATTTTTCGTCTTTTTATTTTCATATCTACTGTTAAATAAACGTCTAATGAGTCGTGACTGTTTAATGAAACAGTCACTAATGTTTTATCTATAGTATAACTAATTATTTTGCTCTACTATGTTTCAAGACAATTAAATATTTTCTATTCTATTCCAATCTATTCTATATTCAGAAACGCTTTATACACTATATATAAGCCATTACGTGCATTAAACAACTTGACCGTTATTCGAAGCCTAATAATATATTGAGAGAAGCCATCGCTTCCGGTTCCGTTTCTATCCCTTTTTTTCCTAGCTACTTCCGTTTTGCCCTCTCCTTCGCACACTTCCACCACCACCGACAGTGTGGCGCCTTGGTTTTCAGGTGCCATCTTTTCTTCATTGACGTCGTTGTTCGTGTTCCGAATAGTCGTGCGCCAATGCGCACATTTAAAATATTTAATTTCCCTTTTGGTGTACCTCTAACGGTTTCAATTTTCGTTGTGAGTGTTAATTTCTACTATAGTGTTTTCTCCCACAATTGGATTGATCTACTGTGCTGTGAGCGGAAAAGGTATGTCTTTGAACCGTTATTTCCAGTACATTAGCTACCCGTTATTACACCATATTTTTTGCAATTGATATTCTTTTTTCAAAGAGAATTTTCTTGTTTGATGGAGAAAGTGTTTGTTTAAAAAGCTGAGTATTTGAAATTCCGTACTAAATTTGAAATAAAACAAATTTGTATCAACAAAAATTTGAAATAAATTCAATGGAATAATTAGAAAAATTAACGGTGTAACCGTTCGTAATATGATTTATTCTTTTTAATTTGACCTGTTGCGGTTACTGAGCCTAAACTATAACGACAGTTTAAATTTTTGAAATTAACGGTTGTCAGTTGTTGATGACCGTGCGTCTTCTAACTAATTGTTCTTTTCTCTAGTTTGATAAAATGAGTGACAATGAACAGATTAATAATAATGCTGAAATGGCATCTGACAAAAACGAAAGGCCCTCTCGTAACCGGAAACGTGGAAGAAAAAGTAGTATCTCTGATTCTTCTACATCGAGCAGTGAGTCCACATCTTGTTCTGATTCCTCATGCAAGATACGGACAAGCCGCAAAAAGAAGAAGAATAAGCGGCGCCGTTGGCAGAAAGAGAAAAAACTTGATAAATTGATAGCCGAGGTTAGTTATCTAAAATCAAAGATTGCTTCAAGTGGGAGTCTAGAAGATGATCTAAGTTATAGCCACGATAATCTCGATAACTTTGATGACAATAATCCTAGTCAAAGCAATGAACACGATCACGGTGCACAACCACAGTTCTCTCTGTCTATTGGTACTAAACTAAAAGACCCCGATATTCCATAGACTCCTTTGTCATATTTAGAAGTGCTCAAGGGTGTTCAGAGATTGGAAGACCCAGATTGGAGGAATTAGATACTCTGACGTACAAAAACAATACCGCCATACCCCTGGCTTCACTGAACTGGAAGTAAACGATGAAGTAACTCGTTACGACGCCCCTCGCTCTTTAGCAAACAAGGAAAAAGCTTTCGCTGCATTGAGCTTCGCTGTTATAAAGCAGAGGGACCAGTTGGAAAAAGAATTACGAAGTTTTCTAGCTTGGGCTAAAACCACTTCAGAGATAAGGTTCGAAGATATTAATGGGAAAATTCAGGACATTTTTGTAACTGGAGATTTTTCAAAAATATCAAACGATACGCTCCAGTTGGTCTGTGGCCATCGGGCAGAATTGATACAGCAGCGAAGGGAGACAGTTCTGGCCTCTGTCAAGGATCCAGTGCATAAAAGTGCCTTGCGGAAAATACCTCCTTCTTGCAACAATCTTTTCCAGGCTGAAAATTTCACTGCTGTGCTTGAAAAAGGGGGGGGGGGGCGTAAGAAAGCTATTCTGGCCTCGTGACAAAGATCGCGCTACTGCACCGCAGGCCGATCCAAAACCGCAAACATCCGGATTTCAACGAAATCCTCCTTCACAGGCACTCAAAACCAAATATTTGCCCACGACTAGACCATACTCATATGGATCCAATGCTCATACTTCCAAGCCCTTTCGGGGTAGAGGTGGCAAACAAACAGGAGGTAAACGCGACAACGCGTATTACAACAATCGCAAACACTCTCCCTCATCCTACCGGGATAAGAGAGGTAAACCAAGAAAATATTGACTTACCGAGCAAGTTCCGGGCCGGACAACTGGCTTTCTACCACCATCGGTGGAAAAACCAAGGTGCTCCAGATCATATACTGAGCATTATTTCAGGATACCGTATCCCGTTTATTAAAAAAACCGCCTCTATTTGTGCCAGATCAGTGCCGAACCGGCCAATCGACTCCAACCTCGGACGAAATGAGTTCAATCATAGAGAAAATGAAAGCGGAAAGAGTACTTTCTACAGTGCCGCTATCTCCCAGCTTCATATCCGCGATGTTCCTGGTCCCCAAGGGAGACCAAACTATGCGCCCGATTTTCAACCTAAAAGCATTAAATCGGTATGTCTACACGGCACCATTCCGACTAATAAACCTGCACAGAGTCCCCGACTTCTTGCAAGAAAACGATTGGATGGTGAAAATAGACCTAACTCAAGCATATTTTCATCTCCCAGTTGCAGAGCCACACAGGAGATTTCTACGTCTAATATACCAACAAGAGCTGCTACAAATGAACTGTCTTCCCTTCGGATTGAGTTCAGCACCCAAGACCTTTGCGACCGTGAGCAACTGGATGGCCCAAGTGCTTCGCAATCGAGGGATACGCATCCTGGTGTATTTAGACGATTTATTGATCGCCAATCAGAATGCTCAAATTTTAAGAAACCACACACAGACCACGTTAGACCTGCTGGAACATTTGGGTTGGAATGTCAATCACGAAAAGTCGGTTCTTCTACCAACCAAGATTATAGAATACCTAGGTGTGATATGGCATAAATCATAAAATGCTTCCAACAAAAAAGTGCAGAAAGCTTACGACGATTATCTCCACCCTACTGAATCGGCAAACTGCCAGCTTTAAAGAATTACAGAGTCTAGTCGGCTTAATGAACTTCGCCAGCTTCGTCATCCCTCGAGGAAGAATGAACTTCCGACAGCTGCAGAGGCTTTGCATCTCCCTTCTGAAAGAATCTGTGAAGCGAACTCAGTTGCCTCATCTCGTTCAAGAAGAATTACGTTGGTGGCTGAAGCACCACAAGGATCATTCCCAGATTCACCTGCCATTTCCGACTCATTACATTGTAACCGATGCATCAGATCAAGCTTGGGGGGCTCAAATAAACAACTTACAAGTCTCAGAAGCCTGGGATGCTGCGGAGAAGCGGTTGCACTGCAACCAAAAAGAGTTGCTGGCGATTTTGAAGACACTAGAAGAGCACGCTCAGAACCTTCGGTTCAGTTCCGTACATCTGCAAAGCGACAACAAAACTGCAGTCTCATATCTACGCAACGAGGGTGGCACAAGATCGGCAGTCCTTCTCGAGCTGACATACAGAATTTTGACGCTATTGGACTTGCATCAGATAAATCTCACTGTTTATCACATTCCCGGTGTATACAATGTAGAAGCAGATCACTTATCACGATTACGAACAGTTCCAGAATGGCATCTGCTACCAACAATAACCAAAGTTATATTCAGCAAATGGGGAATGCCAGTAATCGACCTTTTTGCGGCGCGACTAACCAGAGTAGTTCCGAGATACTGCAGCTAGGACTGCTTAGACCATCAAGCGGAGTTTCACGATGCCCTCTCCCGAATTTGGGATTATTCACTGGCTTGGGTCTTCCCGCCACCATTTCTGATACCAAAAGTGTTACAACACCTAAACAAATGTCAAGGAAAGTACTTAATTGTAGCACCCAGATGGAACAAGGTTTTTTGGAGAGCAGATCTCAGGAGCAGAGCAACCGACGCCCCTTGGACCATCAGGAACCTTCCACGAGTTCTGATAGACGTGTCGACGGGATGTGCTCCACAGAAAGCATCCGACATGACGTTAGAAATATGGAATTGTGGGGGTGGAATGAACACCTTAACGGCTGGTCAGAGCTACAAAAACGACTTTTGTTGAAGAGCTGGCGTCCGTCAACGCTTAATACTTACAAGCCAGCTTGGTCGCGATGGGTAAGATGGGCCCAACGAAACAAAGTACGAGTTGATAACCCTAACGGGTCTGAATTAGCAAGATTCTTGGCCGATATTTTCCATACTGAGAATTTATCCTATAACACCATACTGTGTCACAAATCAGTAGTATCTACACTCTGTAACCCAGATACATCAGAACAACTTAGTGGTCATCCTCTTGTAAAGAGAGTGTTGAAATCAATATCTCTGGCTAAACCAAAACCGCCAAAACCACCAGTATGGGATGTTGATAGCGTCATAAAATATATATCGCGAGTGGACCCAGAAACCATCAACCTGTATCAAGTATCCAAATATACCACAGCAGTTCTTTTGTTATGTTCTGGTCGAAGAGTACACGATCTTACATTACTTCGCGTAGATTCTAGCGGATACAAAGTTTTCCATGACTACATTATTCTATGGCCAGAATTCGGGTCAAACACAGATACGGCAGACTATCGTCAATCAGGCTGGAAACTTCGAGCAAACCCAGATTGTAACAGTCTCAACCCTGTACACTGGGTACAGCGCCTCATCACTGTTGGCCGAGAAAGAAGAGATGAAGCCGGTTGTCAGAATCTTTTTATTTCTACCCGCGGTCCGCCTAAGCCTGCCACCCGGTGCATTATTGCGGGCTGGGTTAAAAATTTACTAAAAGAATCTGGAATAAATACCTCGGCGAGAAGTTTTAGAGCCGCGGTAGCTTCAAAAAGTTGGCTAGAAAATTCGCCTTTAGACGAAATTTTGGCTAGAGGAAATTGGAGATCTGATAAAACATTTAAAAGATTTTACTGTCGTCAAGTAATTTCATCAAAATCAAGTGATATTTCGATTTCCAAGTTATTCGATGCAGTTGATTGATATAATAATAATCATAAATATATTTGATTGTTGTCAAATTTGAATTGTTTATGAACTCATTACATACATACATTTATACAATACATAGGTATTGTTATATCTTGCATCTCTATGATAATTAATAAATTATCTTAACAATTATTCTAATTGAAATGTTAACCTTTTGAAATCATTATTTCATATGGTATGATTTATGTCATGGTTGGAATTATATATTTAATTATATTGTTGCACACTTTTGTACCTATGTTGTTTTTACTTCTACCATAGAAACCATTCCTTCAGTCTTTGATGTCTCTAAATATCATTTGGTCACATTGACGTCAACCACCACCACCAGACGATAACAAACAAATCTCTCAATATATTATTAGGCTTCGAATAACGGTCAAGTTGTTTAATGAAGACGTTTTACCTAAATTAAAACGTAAATTAAACATACTTACCTTATTCGAAGCCTAATAAATTAAATTCTGCCTGGTGGCAAAACAACGTAATGAAGAAAAGATGGCGCCTGAAAACCAAGGCGCCACACTGTCGGTGGTGGTGGAAGTGTGCGAAGGAGAGGGCAAAACGGAAGTAGCTAGGAAAAAAAGGGATAGAAACGGAACCGGAAGCGATGGCTTCTCTCAATATATTATTAGGCTTCGAATAAGGTAAGTATGTTTAATTTACGTTTTAATTTAGGTAAAACGTCTTCATTTGTGACGTTTTAGTTTGAGCCTGATTTGTATGGCGTGTTTTTGTACCACGTGACTATATTTACTTTTCGATGGGTATTCTATGAAAAGTATTAGTCATAGAGAAAAATACCCCGTTTATTTATATTTAACATCGCATCTAAAAATGTTGTAAATTATAACTTATATAAGAATATAAGTTATAATTTACAACATTTTTAGTGCAAGTTCTTCATTATTTCATTGGCCCGCAATTAAATAATTAAGAACTTGTACTAAAATTAATGGAACCTGGGTCTTTCGCGAGACAATTGTTCTACCTACCGGGCCAAGATCTTTTAGAGTAACGTACATCTGCGAATTTGTACTAGCAATACCACAAGAAGGAAAACATTGTGAGGAAACCCTCGACGACTTGGTATTGACTTGTCTTTCGTGATTGCTAGGCCAACTAAACTGTCAGAAATTCAGGATGGTACTAGCTGGGCAAGTCTACTCCATCTAGAAAAACAATCTCCCAGGCACTGCAGCGTCCGAGTGGTACCTCCACTAATCTAGTGTGGTTGAAGGTGCCACTGAATGCTCTATAAATATTCTCATTACGATGCAAGGGCCAGAGTTTCTTATTGTTTCTATTCCTATAAAGGCTATAAGTACTTACTGAAATTTACAAACAATCACTGAACAAAGGCTAATACTCAAATGGTTTCGCTTCCGAAGGACATGAATTTAATTAATTACAACTTTGTAACTTGTAATTACAGAAGTAGCTTCCCAAGTGGTGCATTGCATTTTAAAGACACTATTCTCTATCTTTCAAACCTAACCTAACTGACTGCCTGGCTAGTCCAGCGGTTAACACTCTTGCCTACCAAAACGGAGGTCGTGGGTTCAATTCCCATTGGAGATTGCCGTACTTAGTTCGTACAAATGGTCTCTGTCTCGGTGCATTTCCATATCCCTGAGTGGTTACCAAAGCACAGGGTATCCTAGCGGGACCAGTATTAAATAAGGAATGTTGCGTTGGTTTGGACATGTGGAGAGGATGAAGGAAGAAAAATTGACGAAACAAATATATATTGCGAATGTGAGGGGAAGGGCTGGTAAGGGACGTCCCAGACGGACTCACATCCACCAAATAGGGGATGTATTAGCAAAGGGAAAGCTAAAAAGTACCCGGAACCAGCGTGCGTGCATGCAAAGACTTATGAACGTTGATGAAGCGAAGGTGATCTGTCAGGATCGTGGCAAGTGGCAGTCCCTGGTCTCTGCCTACCCCTCTGGGATACAGGCGTGAGGTTATGTATGTATGTATGTATGTATGTATGTATGTATGTATGTAGGTATGTATGTATGTATGTATGTATGTATGTATGTATGTATGTATGTATGTATGTATGTATGTATGTATGTATGTATGTATGTATGTATGTATGTATGTATGTATGTATGTATGTATGTATGTATGTATGTATGTATGTATGTATGTATGTATGTATGTATGTATGTATGTATGTATGTATGTATGTATGTATGTATGTATGTATGTATGTATGTATGTATGTATGTATGTATGTATGTATGTATGTATGTATGTATGTATGTATGTATGTATGTATGTATGTAAGTATTTAGAGGCTAAAAAATTCCACCCATGCCGGGAACCTGATGCCGGTGAGTCGCCCATTAGCTCAGTTGGAAAGAGCGCTGGCACGGATAGGTCGCGGGTTCGAATCCCGGCATGGGTGGAAATTTTAGCCTCTAAATAGGTTTTTAAAATTGTTCTTAGCACGGGTTAGTGCATTAAAAATAATATAATTGATTTTAGTCAGAACATTTATTTATCAAAAACTAAATGAAAGAAAATAAAAATGTCCGTAATTTTATTTTCTAGCAGTCTTATTTCTAAAATGTCGATCGCACTAAAAACCGGCTCTGTCTTCGTGGAATAGACTCTTTATTAATAAGACTGCTAGACTACATATCGTAACTAAGCTACTTCGACGTACTACCAATGATCCGTTCTCTGAGACGAAGGAGAACGGAGAAGCTTAGCTGGAGCTACCATCCCTAGCCATAAATGGAAAGAACTTGTGCCAGCCCCAGACTCCACGGAGGAGTACAATAATACACTCCGTGTACAAGGAATACACTGAGGGGCCAAAGATTACCTGCCTGCCTGGGTCATACGACGACACTAGTCGTGCGTTTTGAATGTCACAAGTCGCGATTTTCCAGTTTAATTGTCAAATTCTGACATTTAAGCGCCACAAAACGCATGACTCGTGCCATCGTTCTACGACGACCTCCGTGGCGTAGCGGTAGCGCGTCTGCCTACCATGCAAGAGGTCCCGGGTTCGAATCCCGGCTGGGGACAAAAAAAAAGCCCAGGTCTTGGATGTTTACATGTTTGTGATGTCGTTGTTTCTGGTTCCCACGACACAGGGTATCCTAGTGTGGGGCCAGAAGCAATGTATGTGCTTGTAAGTATGTAAATTTTATGTTATGTTATGTTACTTAGGCTAGACTGGACACTGACAAATAAAAGTTGAGTGAAGTGACCCAGGTGATTGATACTGTTTCAAGTCATTTAATCCTGCCCGAAATCACAGTGGATTTCTTTAAAATAACACATTTCGCAATAACTGAGCGATACAAATAAAAAAAATGGACAAAGAAACTTTCGTTTAATAAATAATTAAATCATTTAAACTCTTTACTTATAGGGAATTGAGTTTTTCGTGAATGAGACCGTTAGTGTTTTCAAATTGGGTCCATAGTAAACAGAGTTTTAATAATTGTTTTAGAACCTAGTACACACGCACTGAACTGGATTTTATTCCAGGCGTCTTTGTGTATGAATACTTATACGAACCTAGTTTGAATTGTAACGTTCAGTAAGCCGCAGTTTCTGCGCTACTTTGAATAAAACCTTTTCATTTAATTTCATTCCATTTCAATTTTAATATTTTATAACATATTCAGGATCAACTTCAGCGGTGATGTCGCTTTATTACTGTCCTCGCATACGGAAAAGGTAAATAGTTATAATCAGATGATATTGGCTTCCATTCTGCGCTCTCACGTGTGGTTTATTAATAACTAATAAGAGATGATGAAGATATTTACCTCTCTTGTGCAAATCCACGCAGAAGAAATAGGCCGACTTTTCAATAAAATCAGCACTTTATTACTATTAAAGTAAAGTAAATAATATTTTTACAAGAAGAAAAAACAAAAGACGATATAGACAAAGAAAACGTTTGAAGTAGCAAGGAGGTTGCATACTCTCCTGATAACACATTCAAGATCAGTTTTATTGGTACAATCGGTATCGGCATAGGGAAAAGGTACCTCGAAATTTTATGATGCTACGAGTATTATAAACATATTTTGAACATAATCGTATTACAATAATGAACATATTTTTCCGGAGAGATCTTTTGCAAAAAGGTAGGTGGATTAACATAGAAATGTAATAATTAATACGTACACAGCTCCTAAAGTGGTACTCTATTCGTGACAGTTAGGTGGAAGCTTCGATTATTGGGATCTACTTAGTACCAGGGGCATTAACTTTGTTTGAGATCATTGAACGATAGAACATCACTACCTTCGGAAGGCCTTCAGGGAGGCCTCATATCTTTGATCTTCGTAGCCAAAGATACCTTTTTTCTGGCCACCACAAGAGAGGATTCATTGGGTTCTTCCACGTAGTCAAACTATTTTGTGAAACTGATTTGACCACGTGGAAAATTCGTTCCTCGTGGTCAAATTAAAGTAATGATCCTTCCTGTATAAGATTCTAAATGCCAAAAAGTACAGTCAAACCATAGTCAAACTATTTTGTCGAACTGATTTGACCGCGTGGAATTATGTTTCCGCTTAGTCAAACTAGTAAAATGCCCTTATTCCGTGCCGACCAACTAAACTGATCAACTAGTTGTTCCGATCGGAGCTCAGTACGTGGTTTTATTCCTGTCGGACTAACTACTCAAATCAACCATATTAAGCTTATATAAGAGTTCCCAACGGTGAAGATGAAGTTTTATTCTTCACGGAACAACTCATTAAAAAAACAACAAAATAATAAACTTCATGCTTACGTATCTATTTAAATAAAAAAATTATCAACTTAACTGTTTGTTAAAATGTCCGTAGTAGACATATTCCGCAAATATCTTTTGTAGTGGCACAGAATCTTGAATACTGTTATGTAGGTACTACTGTTATTTTTTTATGCGAATTATTTTGCGGTGTGCTAGAAATGTCTTCGGAGAGCTCTTTTAACAAACGAGATAAAAAAGCTCAGCTAACGTTTCTCTTCCACCGTTGGAAAAATGGAGGACTCATTTTATGTCAATAAGTGCCTGCTTACAATCAAATGGTGATCAATCAATCTGATTGAATCTATTTTTCGACAAGTTCTTTTCGTCAGGAATATCCGGTTTGTTATCGTGTGCCAATAAAATATATTTTCTCATTAATTTAATCTCGAGGTTGTGAACTGTTAATGAGCATAGAAATTGACATGAATAGGACTGAAGCTCGTAGATCTAATGAAATAGTCTCAATAAAAAGTCTAACCAAGATGCTTGCGTGAGAAAGGAGTTACCTACTTTTGAATGTAAAAACACAAAATCCAACTACGTGTAGATACTCGGCAAGACAAAAATTTTACGTTACCACTTTAAGATAACGCGGTATTGAGGTATTGAACAATTCCTGGAGGCTCAGACTTGAAAGATCTGTTTTCCTGAAGTGTATGTTTTCAAAACGTCAGCGTTTTCACAATGTTAGCACTTTTATTTTGTCAGCTACAAAACATCTGCTGTTTAAAATTTGTAGAATCTCAGAAAGTGTCTATTCATACTGTTACATTCCTATAATATTATAATCCGTTTCGCATTTCCGTAGTGTTTTTTTCTTTATAGGCTTATTATAAGTCTTATAGCGTTTTTTTCCCATAACATCTGCTTTAGTTTCAAATAAATGGTCTAAATGTAAAAGGCTTAATTGCATGCATTTTATAAATGAATACATGAAACTTTGAAAACAAATAGACAAAGATGTGAATTGAGACATATATGATGCTTGATATTCCGGATAATGCGTTTCCGTGGGATATTAATATGATCTTAATATTTTTATTGTTACTGTAACCTTTTCTAAAAGGCAAACTAAGCTATTTATTTATTGCCATGGCAACGTAATAAGTACATAAATTAAGAATCGTATAACCGAATTCTATGGCGGAACGAAGAATATTCTTTATTGTAGGCACGGAAATCACAGTAAAAAAATAAGAACATTAACAGAAGTTAGTAGCACATAAATTAATTTCATCAGCTTAAGGCTGCTGCTACTTCTGGCATGTTGTCTCGCTCGCACGATCTATTACTTTTGATAAATGTGATTATAGAAAATAATCACATTTATCAGGTTTATTAGATTTTATAGAAAAAAAATTACAGCATATCAATTTAACGCAGAAATGATTTTAATTTTCATACCGCAAATTGGGAGGTTTTAATCTGAAAATTTCTATCAGTTTGGAATTTTCTATTATATCTAAATTTGATTATTTTGCTGCTCAATTCTGTACTTTTACTGACTCTTTCACACTCTGATCAAAGTCAAAAACCTGGACTTTTTATAGGAACTCTATAGGTACCTGACTTATGATGGAACAATGTATTCTGAACAAATTAATGCTGCTTTTACATGGAGCATACTGTCTCGCTCGCTCTTTTCGTTTACTGTAATAAAATTAATAAACTGAAATTTTAATTACACTTTTGTTTTCCTACTGTACTGGTACAGTAGGTAGGTGACATGTACTGTTAAAGAAAAAATGATCCCAAAATTATTAATTTTGAAATCAAATTAACTCAATCAAAAACTTACATAGGCTGCTACTTATGTTTGCGGAATCTGGGATTCCAATAATTTTAAACGCAATGTCTGACCTCCATGGTCAAATTCGTTCTTTTTTTAAATACTGGCCGCTAATATTTTTCTCTTATATAATTGTTTTTGTTGGGTTTAAAATGTCATATCGCTTAAAAAATGGAACTCACTCGTGAAAATATTCGTGCTATGATTTATTACGATTTTCGACGTGGTTTAACGCGACAACAGTGCGTAGATCAATTAACTTCGATTTTTGGTGGTGAAACTCCATCAAAAACGACTGTGTATCTCTGGTTTAGTGAGTTTAATCGCGGGCGCAGTAAGCTCACGGACGAAGTTAAAGAAGGTCGCCCGAAATCGGTGGTTGTGCCACAAAATATTGAAGCTGTGCGAAAACTAATAATGCAAGACCGCCATGTTACGTATCGCGGGATAGAGGCTATTCTGGGCATATGTATGACGAGCATTCATAGGATATTACATAAATATTTGTCTGTAAAAAAAAATTGTTCGCGTTGGATCCCGCACAACTTAACTCAGAATCAAAAAGATGCTCGCGTCGAATGGTGCAAGAAAACCTTAAAAAAAATTCAACGGAGGCGACTCAAAATCTGTTTATAATATCTACACAGGTGACGAATCCTGGATCTACGCGTACGATCTCGAAACTAAACAACAATCAACAGTTTGGGTGTTTCAAAATTAGCCGAACCCTACGAAAGTGGCTCGTGCAAAAAGCACTGTAAAGCAAATGGTGGCCTGCTTTTTTGGTATTAATGGCCATGTGGCTACAATACCACTGGAGAATCGCAGAACGGTTAATTCGGAGTGGTACACGACCATTTGTTTGCCGGAAGTATTTAAAGAAATACGCCAAAACAACCAGCGACGCAGAATCATACTTCACAATGACAATGCCAGCTGTCATACATCTCAGGAAACCACTACATTTTTGGATGGTCAAAAAATAGAATTGATGGGTCATCCACCGTACAGCCCTGATTTGGCTCCCAATGATTTCTATTTATTCCCAAATGTAAAGAATAAATTACGTGGTCAACTATTTTCGACCCGTGAAGATGCCGTAGATGGGTTCAAACAGCACGTTTTGGAGATACCTCAATCAGAGTGGAAAAAGTGTTTTACAAATTGGTTTCATCGAATGCAAAAGTGCATCGATCATAGTGGAGAATACTTTGAAAAACAATAAAAGGATATTTAGCCATATACATTTGTTTATTTTTTCTATTCCGCATACATAAGTAGCAGCCCTCGTAGTACCTACATAATAACAACAATATGCCTTGTTTGAATATCGTCCATTTATTTATCCTTCAAACTTTGAGACCACATTAATCAAAATTATAGGTACCCATTTTATTACAATCACTAAAAATGTTTAATAGTGCGAGCGAGACAGCATGCTGGCCGTAACAACAGCTATAGGTAGTTAAAATAGATTATTAAATCTTTTTATTGTGCAGCTTTTGCTAAGCAAGCGCCTTTAAAGTCCAGATTGGATAGTGGACTTTGGGCTATGAAAAGATATCATCCAAATGGGCTCTTGATGACAGAGTAGGCGCGAGCGCAGTTGTTATTACCTACACTCGCGAAGGTCGTCTAGGCATTAATATTGATAACTCCGCGAGCGCAGTGGCGTGGTGATGTAATCGTCACGTTGCATGTCGCATGCACTCTGACACTGCGCAGGCGGCGGCCTATTCCCGGCTGATCGTGGAATCGCGGGGTTCGTACGTCCACTCGGATCACAGAAACGGATCACAGTCGCAACGTATCACATCGAACCAAGCAAAATATTCCACTCGGATCATGTGATCCGAATGGACTACATTTTTGATTAGATTTTGTCCATTCGGATCACACCATTAATCTTAGTAGGAAGCTTAGTGTAATAATCATGTATCACCTGTCACCTTAATTTTTGTGATTCTTGATGCTGGTTTTTAAATTAATAAAACTATAAGTAGTTATTGTATTGTATTTATTAAAAAAAATATCGATTACCTTCCTACTAAGATTAATCCTAATGGAAAAAATCTAATCCAAAATGTAGTCCATTCGGATCACAATGATCCGAGTGGAATATTTTTCATGGTTTGATGTGATCCGTTGCGTTGCGACTGTGATTCGTTTTTGCGATCCGAGTGGACGTACCCGAATCGCTAGCGACCGAAACTATACTATGTTTTTGTCTTGTCTATGTTTAGTCTGTGTTGTTATTTATATTTAGAAACTTTAGAAATACCTATAGGGTATTCTTTATTGTAGGACTGAATTACATAAGATAGGTACTGTAAGTGTGTAATGTTTCGTAGACGTGTGTTTGTTTGTTACACTTTATATTGATAAAAATATAGCACTTAAAAAACAGGATTAACCTACAGTTTGAGGAGAAAGCGGATTTATTTTTAGAGAAATTTCTTCCAGCTAGCCTTAATGTTTATAGTATTATACAGAAAGTCGGAAAAGGGCAAGTAAAGGACAAATAATAAATAATTATTACTACATTAATTCTTAATAAGAAACATAATATCTACGTGCGTATGTCGTATGTAAATAAATAATTTACATATGTGCAGATCGTACAGTGGACAGTACATCAACCTTTATAGGGCTTTACATACGTGCACTCTAATAATAATAACTTCCACACAAAACTTGTCCTGGTCCTAAACTAGGATACCCTGTGTGCTATGGTATCATCACAATGTACGGCAAATGTACGGCGGCGGAGTCAAACCCCAGACCTCCAGCATAGTAATCAGACGTGATATCGCTAGCCGCTAGATTAACATACCGTACGCCCATCTCATAAATGTGTTGTGACATAATATAGCAATAAATATTTTCTTTGACTATGCAAAAAGCAAAAGTTCCTGAAATAAGAAACTTTAAGTTTCTTATTATTAATTTAATTTATACACATGCTCATAATTTGTATAAATTCAAACTTGTCACATTGTCAATTAGTATTTACAAGCCCAGAAGATATCAAAATAATTACTCGAGTAATTTACTCCACAAAATGACAACCACATCCTTCCCTACAAAACAACAAGCAAGATGGCCTCCCCATTTCTTTTTCTAGTGACGTCATCACATGAAGGTTTCATAACTGTTTGTTTATCTTAGGCCATGTTTATCCATGTATACAATTAAGTTAGTCAAATTGAATACTGTTAAGTTATCCGACTAATATTATAAAATATCAAGATTTAGTATTTTCTAAGGATAACACGAGCAGTAGACATAATTAAAATTGTTTTTATACGGATTTATGCTCGTTTATTACATTTTTCCGACCTTTTGGCACTTTTTCAGGTGCCGTGGTCCCGGATGGCAAGGTTTGTGAAGAAGTTTATATGTTTGTTACTCAATTACGCAATAATGGTTGAGCGAAGTTACATGAAACTTGACAAACAGATAGACAAAAAAGCTGAATTGAGACATAGGATACTCGATGTCGCGGTAATACATTTTATCGTTACTGTATCATTTTTAAGCCAAACTCTATGAAATTTATTTATTGGGTTGCCATGGTAACTAGACTTCTAGACTCGTATAATGAGGTACTTGCATCAAAGTTAGATTAGAGTGAAATTGACTTTATACCCTAGAGAACCTTAAAAAAACATAAAATATAGTTTTCACTTTTGTTAAGACTAAGAAAAATTACTAATACCTATTTGGTATTACTAAGTATACTATAATAAAAACGTTATCAGATTTCGTTTTTTCATTAAATTCTAAGCTTTCTAATTGTTATACGAGATAACTCAAATATTGCTTGCTTCACAAAATATTCAAGATTGACCTCATAGAAAATTTGTAAAGCGTATCTTTACACCACTGGTTTTAACATCTCTCGATTTTAACATGAAGTATTCATCGTAGGAAAAAATTACGGGCTCCGTGCAGTAGATGGATAGATAGATTGATTATTTGGTAGCATCTAAACATTTAAAAACTAGGAATTAGGACCAAAAAGCTTTATAACGCTACTTTTCAGTGGATAATCCACGGATAGATCCACAAAAGAAAATAGAACAAAGCAAAATTAAGACTCTGAGACCGGCATCGCTGTAACACAACAATTTATTATAACACAATAAATATCACAGCGCTACAAATAGTTTTTTTTCTACGATCTGTAAAAAGATCGATCGAAAATAGTTATTTGTTATAAAAGAGTGCAAAGTTGCTTTTTAACCGCGTGTTCAATTTTGATGACCGAGCAAGCGAAGGATTCTAAAATTCAAAATTAGAATCCTGAGCGTTAGCGAGGGAATCAAAAGAGCACGAGGTGAAAAATTTTTGCACTCGAGTGCAACACGTAACTTTTCATTCCACCTCAGCGAGGAAATGACTAAATGCAAAAAAAAACGTTTACAATCACAAGATAGGTACACTTTTTTAATTCACAAACTTAGTGCACACGATGTTCTAAATTCAATTTACTTTATCCTCTAGAGAATAAAAACGGCTTTTCCACTCAGATATTGATGATTAAAAATACTCTTTCCGAGATGGTGGGATGAAAAGATTTTTTTTTCATCGGTGGCCCATTACTGCATAGAGGGTAAGCAAATAAGCACCCCCAATAAGCACTGCAATGAGAATACTGAATAACCTTTTTTGTGGTGATGACCTAGTGGTGATGATCGTATGGAGAACTTGTCTCCATACGATCATCACCACTAGGCACAATGCATCGCACAAATGCGCACTGCTCACACCAGCCAGTCACACACAACTCTGAAAGCGTCACATTTAGTCGTAATATCGTGTTTGGCTGTTACGTCACTGTGTTGCCATGGAAACGGGCGTGGAGGCACGCGTCACTCAGAAGGACATATTGTGATAAGACCTTTGCTCCAAACTTAGAGTATATACGTATATACTCTAAGGCTCCAAACAGGTTGGTTGAGTCGCCTCACTCACGCTTTAATGTTTCGTTTTTTTGTACTTATTTCTTTTATAACATGCTTTATACTACATGCTTTATACTAAATATCACAAGATCATCAATCAATTAACTTGGACGTAGGTAACTCTTTGGAGGTTGTTTGTCCTTTTTTTCTCCAAAATGATCTAGAATTGGACATGAACACCTAGTTGCACCACAGAACATAAAAAAGTGAGTTGCACTAGTAACATTAAATCAGTCACAGTCATGTGTAATTTGTATAGAATACTTTGATTGACTGATTGATTGATTTAAAATAGTCAAACTTTTAGGTACTGCCTAAATCGGTCGTACCGGACGCAGAGGCATAATTATAAGATAATGAGGCCTTGCTCCACGGTATAGGGTTGTACAAAGGTATTTTTGTATCAATATAAACACAGCACTAATATTGTATAACATAGTTATCATGTATAACTTAGTTATACAATATCTTCGTTGAACAACAATGTAGATGTACTTGCGCCGACTATTTCTATATTTTCCATGCCCTTCAATGACATTTAACATTGTAGTGGATGTCTCTTTGATCACACGACAACACCCTCCGTCCACTTGGATCCATTGATTGGCTCCATTAATGTATCCAAGGATACTTTTTCCTCCTCTTGAATCCATCGTTAATATCAATGGATTCAAACACACTAACACAGTACACTTGGATCCCCATCGCCATTGCATGGCTCCATTGAGGGTTCCACGAAAACTTTTTCCTCCTCTTTAATCCATTGTCGAAATCAATGGATTCAAAAACACTTCGAGGGTTCTCTCAGATCCTCCAATAAGATTGTTACTGTAGATAACATTCTCTTTGCTTTCAAGTACTACTGCGTAGTTATGTATGACACACCGAAACACGGAGTCATACGAAACACTTTTCCGAATATTAAAATCTCGCGTGCCAGAGTTAAATCCTACAAAAATATCAATTGACTTCGAAGTTGCAACAATTAAAGCGGTTCGCAAAATATATCCGGCAGCTGTGATAATCGGTTGTTGGTACCATTTTCAACGAAACTTATTATATTATTATATCTTTTTACAAATGGACAACAATAATAATCAGTTTAAAAAACTACGGAAATACATGGAGAAATATTTTAAACCAGCTAGTTTCTGGCACAAAATATGGATCACAGTTGGAGAGAGGCATCGTACAAATAACTGCGTAAAGGCATGGAACTCGATAATTAACAAACGGCTTGGACGAAAAAAACCGAATTTTGTGTCGGTGTTAAATTATTTGACCAAAGATGCCAAACGGAACGCGGTCCGCATTAAACTCAATCGTAAAAACAAGCGGACACAGAAACAATTACAATATGATAACTTTGTTCGAGAATGTCAATTGGAACTTATTAATAAAGAAATTAGATAGATAGATAGAGAACACTTTATTGCAAAACCAGAAAAAATATTACAACCATGATGAAATTACTGTTCCACTTTTCCTAGAAAAAATTAAATAGGTAATCAGTATCATCATCATCATAACTTGTTAAGATAAATAATTCAGCACTTGATTCAGAAACTTGTTTTACTCGTTAAGTACTTTTCTATTTTATAGTACTGCCAATACAAAGAGAGTTTCAGCTATCAGTATTGGAGGATCTGAGAGAACCCTCGAAGTGTTTTTCAATCCATTGATTTCGACAATGGATTAAAGAGGAGGAAAAAGTTTTCGTGGAACCCTCAATGGAGCCATGCAATGGCGGAGGGGATCCAAGTGTAGTGTTAGTGTGTTTGAATCCATTGATATTAACGATGGATTCAAGAGGAGGAAAAAGTGTCCTTGGATACATTAATGGAGCCAATCAATGGATCCAAGTGGACGGAGGGCGACAACACCTTATCATTAATTCTATATCAAAGGTTATTTTCCAACGACTTAAGAGTCTCCCTTAAGGAGCATTCCCTATTAACTAACGTAGTTTGGACTTTATATACAACTAGCCGTATCGCAATGAAACTGTGAATGTATTCAGGGGGCATTAATCGAGCTTTGAAAGTGCTTACAATTGAGAATAACAAAATATATGTGGTGTCGGCCTAGAGAATAGCACCAACCCAATTCTTCCCGCGGGTGTCGTAAAAGGCGACTAAGGGACACAAACCGGGGGTGGGCAGCAGCGCCCCCTGCAGTACAATTCCACCAAACTGCGATCCCCAACCCGCATGCCCAGCGTGGGGATTATAGGCATTACCCCCTATGATAGCACAATGTGACGCTCTTTAGGGGAGGGCTATGTCCAGCAGTGGACTAGTTCCTATCCCGGCTGGGGACAAAAAAAAAACCGCAGGTCTTGGATGTTTACATGTTTGTGACGTCGCGATTCTGGTTCCCACGACACAGGGTATCCTATTGTGGGTCCAGATGCAATGTATGTGCCCGTATGTAAATGTGCCAGTGTCGAACACCGGAAGGTAGATGCGCTGACTTGATGCATAGGTGGTGGTTCCGTACGGTCTGTAAAGACCCCACTTGGGGATGCGGTTATGTGCAGTCTATGTGCCACATTACTGACCATTGTCCGCTATGGTGCATCAGAGGAGGAATTCGGAAGATTCACGAAGCAGACAAGAAAGTGACCGATTGGTGTGATGGCCGCGATATCAACCCTTGTATGTAAAGAAATATTGCAAAATTAATCAAATTATTCAGATAAACAATCAATTCATAAAATTTCATCAAATATTAAAAATACACAATAGTGTTTGGGTGTTTGGTGCATCGTGTGCCACATGGAAATGGCCGACAGAAAAGTTTATCAGTTACCCTTACCGACGTCTTAACACTTTCTATGACCTGCGGGATTTTTTACTAACCTATTATACTTTTATTTTAAATATCCTTAAATTCTACGTATAAATTATATAAAAAATATCAGGCGAATACTTTTGAATTTAATTTAATTTTAATATGTATTAACTATCTAAGGGTTCTTTTAGATTCAAAATCGTCTGTTTTTTATGTTGCAAAGTTTCTGAATAAGCAAAATTTAAATTAACGCTTTCGCTTTACAAGGCATAAAAAATGTGTCAGGCACTTCTGGGTATGTGCGGTCACTTCACCCGCTTATATTCAGGTAGTGTTTGCCACGGAACACCGTATAAAACAAGAGGTTGAACTGGAGATTGGATCACAAACAGTTTCCGCCATCCTCAAGCTTGCAAGGAAAGAAGCGAGCGTCCTAGGAGCGGCGTTCGTGGCAATCTTTTTCCCAAATAAAACGCCCGCTCACACAGCTGCTAGGACCAACTCGGGGGTACAAATGTTGCCCCATCCTCCGTACAGCTACAGAGGAACAGCCCAGATTTAGCTCGATACGATTTTTTTAATTCCCACGAAAAAAATATTGCTTCGAAATTTCAACACTGCAGACGAGGTTGAAGAATTTCGGTGGTTATTTTTCGAGATACGCTTCTAAATGTTTTTATGAAAGCACAATAGGCGTGACGACAGTTTAAATAATCAAAGATATAAAGATATTATGGGAAAGTACGTTTTCCCACAGATTTAAAATAGTTTCAGAAAAATGGTTTTAGCCTTCGTTAAACTTTAGTTGATTACTGAAACATAGGTTTTTTTTGTAAAGTATAAATGTGGCTCCACATTATGGAAGAGGATTTAAAAATCTTTCGTCATGCCTATTCCATAGGGGTTGGAAGACAATAGTTTAAAAATCTGTCTTTTTTTCATATTCTATTTTTCATTCCACTTACTATTTTTGGAACGGTTTGCGTGTATAACCCGCATACCGCCAGCTCAAGTATGTGGGTGTAGAACGGACTGTATTCTGTAACAGAATTCTATTTACAACGAGTCAATGTACAAGTGAATATAAAAATCGCAGTCATATACTTATTTTTTTGTATGGTCGAGCAATATGACCAAACAAAACTGGCATCGATAGTATAACCTGCGCATTTTAACTTAACATACCTGCCTACTCAGAACAGAAAAACTCAGAAAACTCAGTATTTGAGGCAATGAAAAACAACCCATTTTAATTTACGTCTATGGTTTTATGTCAGCTTAGTAGCTTTTCTCAAAAAAACTATCTCATAATTTTATCTAAACATCTGCGATATCATGTAACCTAGTAAGTAATACGTAGTACATGCAAAAAATCGTCTTCTGAATAAGTTAATAACATAGATTATGTGCGTTGTGAAAGACCTTCACGTTTTTATGTGAGCCTAATACTTGAGGATACGATTAACATAGTTATTGAATGAATGAAAAATATTTTCACGAAAGTATATCTAGAGAGAAATCTAGACCTCGACCTACTAAGTAGAACTACTGAAGACAAAGTATTCACTTGCACGCTGGTAGAACCGTTCAGCTGAACTACAGGCTGACTTTGAATACGTTTTCCTTTTTTTAAAGAGGTCATTAAGGTTATTAACAGGTCACTAAGCATTATTTAAACTTTATTTGTTTTACATGAAGTAATCAATATAATGACGAAGCGCTCGTGGCCTAAGCGAAACGAGTTATTGGAATCAATCACTTGGTTAAGCAACAACAGGCGCGGTTAGATACGGGATGGGTGAGCGTCCCGTGACTACCACCTACCACTAGTGGCATTTTTCCGAGCGCTTCCGTGCTTCGCAAGGCACGTTAAGCCGTTGCTGCCGGCTGTCATATAATGTCCTTCCGATTAAAAAGTTGGTTCTACCGCAAATAAAAATAGTACATACTCGTATAAAAATATTATGACATTTATGATTTCCGCCTTTTCCAATGACGCATTATAAAAGAATATCGAAAGAAAGTTAGCACCGCGTAATAAAAGGCGCCTTAATTCCCGACATCAGAGGTAAGTAGTTAAAATTTTTTAATAGTATGACGAAATAGGAAAGACTTAACTACAAATTATTTACGCTACCCCTTCTTGTCTTAGAGAAATTTTGTTGTTGAATAACATAGTTTCTAGAAACTTCTCATCCTAGGTAAGTACTTTAGCTATCGGTTTCCAAGCGCTCGTTTCCATTAAATACCTACTAGACTTCTGCAGTAAAGATAAGATAGAGGTACTAAGACTGTCTGCAGTTCAATTTGAATAGAGGTGGAAGACGAGTGTTTTATGTCACTACAGGGTGATATTAAATGATTGACATTTTTACACTATTTTTATTTTTTAATGCACTAACCCGTGCATTGACATTTGACATTTTTTAAAAGAATATTCTTTTCATTATGAAAAACAGATGTCTGTTATTAATTATTTCGATATCAACCCTTGAACGTCCCCACTGCTGGGGCGCGGGTCTCTTCCTGCATCGCAGGAAGGTAAGGCTATACTCCACCATGGAGGCCAAGTCCGGGTTGGTGGACGATTTTAAGACTGTCAGAAGTTATCAAGGCGCCCATAAGGCCTCTGACATGGCTTAACGACTGCCATTACATGACAGCCGGCACCAACGGCTTAGCGTGCCTTGCGAAGCACGAAAGCGCTCGGAAAAAATGCCACTAGCGGTAGTCACGGGACGGTCACCCATCCTGCATTTGACCACGCCTGTTGTTGCTTAACTCAAGTTCCAAGTTCCTGATTGATTCCAATTACTCGGTTCGGCAACGCCACGAGCGCTTCATTAATGATTTACCGGTAACGATTTAACATATTTATAAATATTCGTGAATTCCGACCTGGGGCATTATTACGTAAGTATCCACTGAGTTGCGTGACGTTGATTTTTACTTTTTTTAAGCTGCTCCGGCTGTTAAATGCATACATTTTTTGACACTCAGGAGTAGTCTAAATGCTTCACTCGATAGAGTGGATTGCTACGTAATAGGAGGGCTGGTCATCATCATAATCATAAACAGTCGGTGTCCATTACTTGACATGGGCATCTCCCAAGACACAACACTGAGTCCTATCTTCGGCTCTTCTCTCCCAGTTACTGCCCACCGGTTTACTACATTTTTCTCAGAACAGAGATTCCAAATTCAACGTGTGATGTTACCTTTTTTCTAATATGTTAAATGTGTACGAATCTGTACTCCAAGATGCTTAATCAATAAGGACAATTGATTTGGCCGGCGCTGACTAAAGACGATCGATGCGTAGTTTTTTTTTTTCATTCCTGTAACTTTGCATCCTTAGTAACGTGTTTGCTTAGTATCAACCATTTGTATGTCCCCACTGCTGGATTGCTGCACGGGCCATTTACTGCATCGCAGAAAGGTTAGGTCATACTCCAACACCACCACCAAGAAGTAATTATGGGTAACGAAAAAAAAATTGGTATTCAAGTCCCCATGTTTTCCAAAACTAACTCCATATATTTTAAATCATGGCTACAATTTCCCCTTAAAATTTGTCAATCGAATTCTGTGTCACCCTGTACTAGTTCCGGCATGGGATTTGAATAATATTATCTCAAAAAATGAACGCACAGTTATTGCCTGAATAATACAACCTGTGTTAGTCTAAAATATGCTCTATGTTTGTTATAAAATTGATCCATGTCCTCTGAACCTTTGACTGAATTTTTAGACTAGTACGTTTGCCTTGCCTATTTATTCTATAAAATTAATTTACATCTTTGAAAAGTGCCTGTAAGTATAACGAGTTAGTCAAATACCGCAAAAACTAAATACCGTTTTCTTTCAGTAACGGAAGTTTAAACATGCAAATAAAATACATTTCTATGGAAAAAACGGGTCTAAACTGAAATATTATTAAGCTATTACCAATATTTGAGTTGACTAGTAATAGTGTTTTTTTTTCTATACCACAGTTATTATATTCTCGCACTCTTTTGCTGTTTGTTATCAATATATTTTCGATTTAATTATTTATGTACATGCACCACGTACCGACTATATTCTTCATGCAATCCACTCCATCCAAAGGTTGTCTGGAAGAGATCGGTCTTAGCGATAAGACCGCCAATTTTATAACATTACTTAGATTTAAGAATCATGGTTGTAATATTTTTCTGGTTGTGCAATAAAGTGTTCTCTATCTATCTATTATATCACCGTCTGGAACATTTGTTTTTTTATTACAAAAAAAGGAGACAGGAAACATATTTTGAAACACTTGCTCAGCACCTGTCCAAATTTTTATACTAAGTTGGTTAGAATTCCATGCAAAAATTGGAATTATTTAATTTTTCTAAAACGAGACCAACCTTGAAAAAAATATCATTACTTTTGGCGTTTTTCTATGTACTTTGCGTTAAATATACAATGCCGCTCCAATCTAATCTTGATGCAAGTTTCTCATTAATCAACTTCCTTAAAATTATCACTTTTATTTGTGTAATGTTTATCTATATAAATTCACTAATTTTCCTTCACAACTTAGGTCGGGTTGCGACTACGCTATCTGACAGACGATTTGTCCAAAAACGTTATGCATCATTTCATGATATTTGCAGTGTTATCCATAGATAAATGATATGACTGAAAACCTTGTCAAACAGTGATTTTATATATCCGTGTTTTATATAAAACTTTCGTACTACAGATTATTAACTTTATTCCGGTTTCACTGACTTGGTTTTCTGTCGAAATAGTCAGACCAGGATTCGCCCTGATTATCAGAGCTTGGTGAGTAGCGATTGTTAAGTAAACGAATCCTGAATTACCCAAGTTAATAATAGATGTTTATTCGTTTACCCCTGGCTTAGTATTTATCTATTTACTTAACTATCCAGTGATTTAGGACACGTTGCACTTAGAAAACAGTGTTTGCTTTGTAGTTTTCTCTACTCTACTAGGCAAGTTCTCGACCTTGACGTAATTTCCACTTCGCAATGTTGACTTCTGAATACAAAGACAGCAGAGATACTAAACCAGTTTCGGATACAAATAGGTACCTATATAGATAGATAGAGAACACTTTATTGTACATAAAAAAGGAAATTACACAGATATTTCTTAACATAAGAGTACAGACGGCGGCCTTATCTCTGATCTCTTCCAGACAACCTTTGGATGGACTGGAGCAATATTTAAAAACCTATTAAGCAATCTATGGAGCAATATGTTGGAGAAGGAAGTAGATGTACAAATAAATCAATCAATTTATCATGGTACCCTTAAAGCTTGACGAATATGTTATCAAGGGGAAGTTGAGCTTTTGGTAGTAAACTGGTCATTCTAAGGCTTCGTGAATGCTGAGGAAAACTCTTGTTCAAAATTGTTTTTTAAAAATGGAATAATATATATATATATATATATATATATATATATATATATATATATATATATATACATATATATATAGAATCGATTGATTGACTAGTTCAAAATGATGCCACATAGGGCAATCTGGCCTGTCAGCCAGTACCTGCAGGATACCGCTGGCGCTGCCGCGGACGTGCTTAATATTATGAAAAAAGTCTGTTTATTGATGGTACTATGTTATTATGTGCTTTCCAGTTACTACATTACACCCACCAAATCCTAAATTCTCTTCAATCCTAAATTTTCAATCCTCTACCTGTCAAATTCCAGTATACCTAATCGCTATCGCAAACGTCAGGATTCCGACAGGATTCGGTGTGGATAATTAGGCCTATGTACACCACAATCGTCAATTCGGATAGGGCGTCTCTGTTGAAGTCGAAATGCCGGCTGGAAGCATGGAAACATGAAGAGTCAGGGTCACGGTCGTCGCCGGGCCGCTCGGCCCTGCTGGAAGCCGCGTCTCCTGGCAACGGCCCGGGCGCGCCCGCCCCCCGCCGGCCTGCACCCCCGCACCCCGCCATAACGACCCTTAGCACGCACGGAATAGGTTAAACTTTCCACTGGTAATGAAACTCAGCCGGGGGCGCTCGGGATATTCTTAGACCCTGGGGCAAGATCGATTTTCTCTCCGGTCACTAAGGTTTGTTTTGCTTAGACCGCGCCGCCCCTCGAGTGCACGCAAACAAGTTATCTCGTATAATTCAGGTGCACACACTGAGCTCGCCTAGGTATTAGTGCAATCAATACCGTGACCTAGGCGGTCTGTATGTTAATGGACATAAGTAGAAGTAGCTCTATGCCTATGATGTATGCATTGCATTGCATAGGAGCGTTGCATGATCGCACGCAACTGCAGGAATTAAATAGCCGGTGATTATCAAATAGCCGGTTGCTTGCTGCAATGGAAAGAACATTTATACATAAAATATAAAGAACGAATAAGTATAATATTTCCGGACTTTCTGTTAAAATATAAATTGAACCATAATGTGAAATGAACTGGCAAATGACAAGTAAAAGTAAAGATATTTTTAAAGTAAGTAAAAACTATGTAGTGATTAAAGATGAAATATTGATAGAGGACACACATATGGGTGAAATTTTTAGCCTCTAAATAGGTTTTTAAAACATATGTACCTACGTACATAAATATGGAAATTATACAGATATTTCTTAATCTATGAGTACAAAGCTGATCTCTTCCAGACAACATGTGGATGAACTGGAGAAGGAAGATAGATTGGAGAAGAAAATAGATACCGAAATCGCAGTCACCATCATGTTTTGATAAAATCTTCTGAGACTGAATTTTCGGGTTATTTTTTTTTCCAATTTCAATTTTTGTCAATAGTTTATTGCCATAAATTTGTACCTGGCGACACTTTTTATTTTTCTGAGAATGAAAATATTTCGTGGCGATAGATCTATTAATTAGATGATACAAGTTGATGTCAAATATAAACTTTGATGACACAAAATAAAGTTCCCATTTTTGGAGACGGCTCCAAATATATTTTGAATTTTTTTCAAATACGTCTTTTAACCCTTAATCGGCCATAGGACAATTATTTCCCACCACAAATGTGACCACTAACCAATTTTTTATTATTTTTCTATTGGTGGCAAACTTAAATAAATTGAACGCATCTTTAGATCGATACTTTTCTTATGTATTTCATAGCTGCATGTCAATCGGTATTCAAAAACAACCGTTAATTTTTCACGTACATTTGCTCCTCGAATTTGAGTCTATTTTTGGAACTACATCAAGAAAAAATCCTGTAAGTATTTAATGGTTTTTGGTTGTTTTTGCTAGATATGTGTTGGTTTGTATGGTAATGAAAACAATGTGTGTAAGTTGTTGCATTACTATTTTTTTCTCATTCAAAAAAAGTGGGAAACTATTTCCCTGTGGCCGTTTATGAAAGTATTTAAGTGGGAATATATTTCCCTATAACTGTTTAGGACAACTAATAAATATTAATATATAAAAAAAGTTTGTCTGTTTTTTCTATATTACAGTCAATGGTGCCACCTAAAAAGAAGAAAAAAGTTGAGGATAAGTAGTTAAAAACAATTGTTGACAATTTGTCGGACCTGTCACAGTTAATACTCCAGAAAACACCAATCAATATCTCTTAAAAATAAAAAAAGGTGAAAATTTCGGCGTACCAAACGAGATACGCGTCAGGAATGTAGGTCTGCATATGCCTATTAAAGAGAGCACATACAAAAGGTGTTGCATTTGTAGTTCGAAACAAACACGGACAAACATCAAATGCGCTGGCACGGATAACCAGAGGTCGCGGGTTCAAATCCCGGCATGGGTGGAATTTTTAGCCTCTAAATAGGGTACTTAAGATTTACCTCCGGACTTTTAATTTTATTCCCTAAAAATAAATCAACGAGTGAAACAGAAGGCAATAGCTAGTCAAGTGGGAATTTATTTCCCACATATATGTTACTGGATATAGGAAAATTATTTCCCACAAAAAAAAACCCTTAACGCTTATAGGGAAATTATTTCCCATCATAAAAAAAAACCACTTCCCAACATTCAATAATTTTGATTTTGTGTTTTTATTTAATTTTAAGAAAACAATATTCTAATATAAAACAATTTACTTGATTGGAGCCATGGCCGATTAAGGGTTAACAGATATGACTTTTTTGTGGCGCTAGTGTTACAGTATGATGCCCGTTGTTTGTGGATTAATTGAAATTTGCGAATTTGATTTATTGTCCTAAGGCAAGCAAATACAGCAATTAAATAACAATTTTAACAGGTCTAAGTTCTATCCCATTAATTTTTGAACAAGATCTTATGAATGGGTTTGTGGTGAAGAGAAAAAACTTTGTCGGTGATGATAAGTGTTTATCTTTTACCCTATTTTTTTGTTTTCTATTATTGCAGAAAATATTGTTAGTATTAGCGGCCCTTAAGTGGCCTAATTAATACATACTGTAATTAATAGGTACATAATGGTTATTACCCGGAGCAGGATTTCTAGGTAGGTAGCTATTTAAGTTTATGGGGTAAGCACATCAATAATCCGCTATTTGACACGTATCAAATTTGACGCGATAAATGAATATTTCCTATAGTATTTAACGTAAGAAACCGAAATATATTGATTTTGCTAAGTAAGTATGCAGGATGGCTGCAACATTATTTTGCAAAGTAAAAAAAATTTTTCTTCGTTTAATTCGTAACGGCGAAAACGCAAATCTTGAAAGCATCTAAAGTATGTACACAAACATATTTCAGCCAGAGCCAGTGGACATTGATTACGATAGGACTTATATCAAAGTGATCTTCACATAAATACACCAGAGTTTCAATTGATAAAGAGTCGGGGTCTCTTTTGGCAAGTTTGAGCCAAATTTTTCGAATGTTAATTTCACTGGGTACCCGAATCCACAACTTCCCGGGGGTCTTTATTTACGTGTTTTTCCATTCTCGAACAATGCAATAATGATAATTGGTGTATTTTGGATGTAAATTCGATGAAATCATGGTTGCTTTGTTGTTATTTCACTATGCTCAGAGATCACTTACAGAAAATTGAATGTTAAACTTTGTTTAAGTACAATTTTTTGGACTTCAAACCATAGACAAAAATGGCTGACCACGTTTTTGGCTGTTTAGGAAAATAAAGTTTTAAAATATATTTTCATGTTGCTTTTAGGTCCTCAAAAAATATACTAAAATATTTTTTGGTCTAATGGAAGAGTTATTTACCGTTTAAGACTTACATAGGTACTTGAAAAGAGAGTCAAATAGCGGATTGTTTAACTTGCAGCGGCGTTCGATGGCGTCTTCTCGGCTTTTTGTTGCGTGTCTTTCCATTCAACGATAAACCAATTTTCTTTCGAGTTTTAATTGTAAATAACTTGGGGAGCTGTTACGAATGTTAACGAAATTGTCTTGATTATATGGGTCCTATGATTTGTTCTGGCACACTGACTGTTTAGAATAGAAGTTTGATTTTGGCACGCAGACTACTTGACAGAGTTGACAGTTGTCGGATGAGTCTGTGCACACTTTGACGCCTTGTTTTTTTGATTGGAAAGCGTGTGGAGCGTTTGTTGGCCCAAATTGGTGTGGCTATTGGATTGCCGGGCTTGTATCTTCAAATCCTTCTCCCGGCATGAGAGAAGCCAAGCGCTTGTAGCACAGCCTAGCATAAGTTTCTTGACCCAAAAGAGCAACTGTTTCTTGACAGCAAAAAGAGAACACAGCCACAACCGAAATTACTTAAGGTTGAAAGAAAAAACTAAAGTTAAGCCAACCCCCCCCAAAGGTAAATATTTAAATATCTCGTGAGAAAAAACAACAAAAAGAAACCCTATCCAGCTGAAAGGAAGAAAAATTGCTTCTATTAGAAGATTGCAAATGGCATAAGCATGTGGCAGGCAATTGTATAAATCTGGATAAATCTTACCGGAGACATTCAGCAACTAGGATTGTCTCGACGCTGGCAATCCCTCCTTCACCCCTTTCCAGGAATCTGGTGCTTCCTAAAAATAACCACGAGGATGAGAGATGACCAAACCGGAATTGTACAAGATTCTACACACAGCCTTCCAAATAAGTATTTACTTACAGATTTCCTGCTGCCACAAAATATAACTTAAATGGGCTGCTTTGACGCCATCTGAGCCAAGTCTGCTCACAATGGAGGACCACACCTCCTCGTGTCCTCTGATCTTTCCAGCTAATCTCTCTCGTCATTTTCGGAGCCCGATATTATACCAGCAGACCGTCGCATCACGATTGTCAATCTTATGCTTGGGTGGCCATATAAAAGAAATGATTATCTCCTAAAACGATATTCCAAAATTTCCATATTGTATGAATAACATTTACCTGTATTTTTCTTTACTAGCTGTATTAATTCTTTGTTTATTGTGTAATTATTTTTCCATCTTTTAATCAAATAAATTATATTCATCAACACCTGAAGTTACTATTTTTCCCTGAAATGAGGTAACTAGATTTCCTATGGCATCCCACAAGCAACGACCAATCACCGGCGACCAACTCATCAAACAAACCCAAAGGAAGAAATGTCAGTCTACAAAATTCTATGGTGATACCAGAGTAAATCGAAACCTGAGCCGTGACAGCGGTCCTCAATTCTCGTCCTCTCTGTCCCCTGTCCCCTGATCTAAACGATCTAGAGGTCCTCACTTCTGGCCATTTTTTGATTGGGCAGCCACTTACTGCGCTGCCAGAATACCCATGGAGGGATGAACGTACGTCACGGTTGTCACGTTTTCAAATGTTGCAACAAATGGGCCAGGACTTTTGGAAGCGTTGGTCGGTTGAATACCTGCAGGACGGAATTCCACGCGTCGCGGATGTGTTTGTTAGTCGATGGTTCGATTCTGCGACGAGCCATAGCAACTCTCTCTCGCCTCCCGGTTTATTAAGCAAGCGGCCTGAGCTGGTCAGCCCGGAGCGGGGAGATGTTTAGAATAGAAGTTTGATTTTGGAACGCAGACTACTTGACAGAGTTGACAGTTGTCGGATGAGTCTGTGCACACTTTGACGCCTTGTTGTTTTGATTGGAAAGCGTGTGGAGCGTTTGTTGGCCCAAATTGATGTGGCAATTGGATTGCCGGGCTTGTATCTTCGTGTGAAGTGTGAGATACGTTCCGGGACGGATCCCGTATTAATACTTTTGGTTTTGGGCGACGGATCGCCCGGTGTAGTGAAAGTGCACTGCAGGTACGTAGCTTTCTGGGGAAAGAGCTCTTGCGGGTAGACGGGGACGTCTAGGGATCCCCAAACCTCAGTGCACCCACCCCGGGCGGCGCCGGCGGCTAAGTCGAGAGGCGTCGACGCGGACAAACTGCAGCCTTATTCCAAAACGCGGTCTAAATTTAGTGCTGGGATTGTTACCAGGTTTAAACCATAGACCAAGTAAAATGTTATTACAAAACGAAGTTTATCGCTACGTCAAGGACTATCTATGGTACTAAAGTTAAACTTCTGATACCCCTAGTTTATCTATGGACTAACCTCCAAGTTGACGTTTGAATTTGTTTGGTTTTGTGTGTGTGATAGATTGCAATAAATAATTGATATTATGGACGCCACTGATATGATGGATTTCGATGATTTGGACGATTAGGCCATGATTTGGACTTCGTCATCGTGTGAATCCCTTCAAATTAAGTGACGAAGATTTTCGATACAAATATAGGTTCACGTTTTTCTTCAAATGTTCCATTTTATTAATATAATAATCAACAACGAAACCGCCCAAAGTTAAAAAATTAATAATACCTATTCCCAGTATGAAACTATCAGAAAATTGACGTCTCGGATTGGCGCGCGCGCTCGAATATTTCACTCCATTTCACACGAGAGTAGCCATTTGATTATAAAAACGCTTCAATAACAATATAATAATTAATAGTGCTCATTTTAGTTAGATTGGAACAAAGAACAATTTACGATGTATAGGTATTTTAAACGCAATAATGAATATTTTTGCGTTTATTGAATGAGCAGCATTGAATGAACGTTGAATGAACGAATCAGTGAATATTATTTGAACCATGGCTGATCTCTGGTTTAACTGATCCTCGAATAGTCTTCTATTTGTAATAACGACACACATTTGATCTGGGTCTAACTTTGATACCGTAACAATACTAGATCTTTTAGTCTTGGTTTAAACCAGGACTAATTCAGGTTTTTATAATAAGTACGTAAGTGTTAGTATTAGTTTTAGTATTCGTTTTTAATTACGTCCTTTACCCAACACTGACGGAATTAGTAACGGAGCGTCATGCGTTTGCTGGAATTGTATAATTTCCCCGACACTGTAGGACAGATGACTGACGTTAAAGTGTGTTAGCTGGGGTAAAGTTTAATAATAACGAGGTAGGGGCACAGATTAGATAATAGTTACTACGTGTAGGGGGATGTACCAATATCTCTTTATTAGCTGGCCAGCACTGCAGTCTGGCTAGATCTTGAACTCTTTGAAGGGAATCGGTACGTTTTGTTAAGAATTCAGCCGGTCCCAGTTAGGCTATAGGGAATCCATGAAAAAGAGATAGTAAATAAGTTATTATTTTAAATAATTGGTTATAAGAGCCTAGAGCGCTACAATACAAAAATAAACTCACGCCTGTATCCCGGAGGGGTAGGCAGAGAACAGGTGTACCTACAGGCTACGATCCTGACACGTCTCTTTCGCCTCATTAAGTCGGGTTTCGGGTACTTTTTACCTAGCTCTTTTACCAATAGTAGGTATATATCCCCTATTTGATCCAAGTATGCTCTTGGGACGTCCAATTATATTTCATTCGTCAATCCTTCTTCTTACAAAGGTATATATTACGGTATCGAGCCTGATTAATAGGCTCATAAGTACCCTATAGGTACGACCTTGACGACGGTATCGAGATCTGACGCAAAATAACCTGTCCTCGGATGGATCACGATATTTTCCGATATATTCAGTGACAATTATTTTGTTACGAAAGGCAGACGCTACTCGTGAATGTTAGACAGGGAGAGGCCTTGTGGCCTGTTTATCAGACGGGAAAGGTAACCTGTGGCCTATTTATAGGTAACCGAGCTACGTCTCGCTGTGATCAGTTACTGATAAACTATCTACCTACGTCAGAAAAGATCAACCTCGCAAGATGTGTATGATATTTCATTCAGTTTTCGTTTCTTTGTAAAGGCTCTTGATAGAAATGTTTAAAATGCGGAAAGCAATATATCCGTATAGTAGTTTGCACTACCAATATGGGTAGTACGACGACGAAGACTGTGTGGCGAGCACATGTCAACTCTGCCACAGTTTGTAGTGCGCGTGCAGAGTCTCTGCGCGCGCATTACAAACTCTAACATTTCTGCATCGCGCAATCAAAGTGTTTCAATGACATACCATAGGCCGTAGGAAGTAAGAGACTACAAGTGCAAAAATAAGCTTGCCAAGTGCGAGCCAGACTCGTGCACCGAGGTTTCCGTACAATTATAAACCTCGGTAGACGAGTCTGGCTCGCACTTGGCAAGCTTATCAAAAATAAGCTTGCCAAGTGCGAGCCAGACTCGTGCACCGAGGTTTCCGTACAATTTTAAACCTCGGTAGACGAGTCTGGCTCGCACTTGGCAAGCTTATTTTTGCACTTGTAGTATCTTACTTCCTAAGTATTAATGATTACAACCGCCTGCGGCGGAGCCTAAAAGGAGGCTAATGTATTGTATTTGGTTCGTATGTATGTACTTTTGTATGGTTTTAAGTAGGTAGGTATGTCCGAGTCTAAGTTCACCTAGAGGTGTTATGTATGAGTGAACATAGAATAGGACTTCTTAACCAATACCAAGTTAAGACCAATGGAATTGTTAGATTTTGATAAATAAAGATCTCAATCTATTTGTAGTATTAAGCACCGTATGGTGCCCTACTATTTGGTTTTAATAAAAAAAACTATTTATAAATCCGTGTTTATTCCAGAATTTCACAAAACAACTTATTAGACCTAATCAAAAAAACAGGAACTAAATTTAAAACTGGCATAAGTAAAAAAACAATATCTATAAAAATGGAAATTAAACAATAAAAAGTTTTGTCGCCAACACGTAGTATGTCATTGGTCATATGGAATCGGCGTAAATACAACAAAAAAAAACACTAAAGACAACAAAATTCAAAACTGAAATACAAAATTACCAAAAACCCTTCTGCCGAGCATTAAAAAACATCCTTGATTAACTACTATGCAGGCGGGACCCAATTTCAACAATATAACAAAGTGATAGGTAAGTAAGAAGCGCTCGTGACGTAGTCGAACCGTGTGATTGGATTGAATCACTTGAGTTAAGCAACAACAGGCGCGGTCAGGTGCAGGATGGGTGACCACTCACCGTCCCTTGACTTCCACTAGTGACTTTTTCCGAGCGCTTCCGTGCATGGCAAGGGCCGTTGGTGCCGGCTGTCATGTAATGACTGTGATTAAGCCATGCCAGAGGCATTGTGTTTTGTTGTGTTGTGTGTTATGTTGTGTCGGCCTCGAGAATAGCACCAACCCAAATTCTTCCCACGGGTGTCGTAAAAGGCGACTAAGGGACTCAAAGCGGGGGGTGGGCAGCAGCGCCCCCTGCAGTACAATTCCACCAAACTGCGATCCCCAACCCGCTTGCCCAGCGTGGGGATTATGGGCATTACCCCCCAATGATGGCACAACCTTGCGCTATGACGCTCATTAGGGTAGGGCTATGTCCAGCACTGGACTAATATAGCCTGAAGAAGAAGAATAAGAGGCCTTATGGGCGGCTTGGTAACTTCTGACATTAAGGCCCGCCACTGTCTTACAATCCTCCACCAAACCGGACTTGGCCCGCTTGGTACAGTATGGCCTAACCTTTCTGCGGAGCAGGAAGAGACCCGTGCCCCAGCACTGTGGACATACAAGGGTTGATATGGAACTAAGGTGGTCCCACTCGCTTACCTACCTAGAAGCTAATGCAAAATTTTTTTTTGGATATTGAATTGGATAACGTTACCGGATGTAACGTGGATCGCTACCAAAGCTGACAGCCTCTACTTACAATGTTGAGTTACAAATTGCGCACAATTAAGGGCTATGGGTCACAAACAATTACAATAGGTAGGCCACTTGAATGGGCTTGAATGACTAGCATTTAACTAAAATTCTTCACAAAAAAGTTTATTTTATGCTTTTCTTTCGAAAAACACAACTTTCATGAATGGCCGCCAAATTCAAAACGACGCCAACTTTACCCAAACCCCTTTAAATACCCCTTTCATCGATATTTAATAAGTGGTGCAAATTGTTCTACTAAACGTTTTAGTTTTAATTAATTAAAAGTCTTAAGACTTAAGAGCGCTTCGGAAACTTAAGGCAAAGAGAAAGATAAAAAGTATCCGGAACCGGCGTGCATGCATGCAACGACTACTGAACGTGATGAAGAGAAGTATCCGGAACCGGCGTGCATGCATGCAACGACTACTGAACGTGATGAAGAGAAGGTGATCTGTCAGGATCGTGGCAAGTGGCAGTCCCTGGTCTCTGCCTACCCCACTGGGATACAGGCGTGAGATTATGTTAAGTTTAATACTTTACCTGGGGGCGAGTCTCTAAAATGCATAGTTGTTAAATAGAATCATATTAGTCCGGTAATGGTCGTTTCATTTATACACTATCGGTAGTCTGGTAACCAATCGCATTGCAATAGTATAACCCGTTCTACTTAATTCATTGCCTTGCCCGATTTGATCTTCTTCGCGAGAGATGCCTATTTAATTTGCGCGGGTTATACCGCTGGAATGACATTGTACTGCTATTGCTTTGCAGACTACCAAATTGAGGCAAATAACAAATATTGTCGGTATCAACCCTTGTATGTGCCCACGGCTGGGGCACCGGGTCCCTGCATCGCAGGAAGGTTAGGCCATACTCTACCACCGCGGCCAAGTCTGGATTGGTGGAGGATTGTAAGACAGAAGAAGAAAAAACATTTATTATAGCCACAGTACACACGCCATAATAACAAAACAAAGTTAAAACACATTAAAAAAAATAAATAACATTTAAAAAAAGAAAAGAACACTAAAGGTCACGGAGGGTCACTGCCGCTATAACAGACAACTGACTCAGCATATTATGGTGAAAATTTAGAATCCACTGCTAGGCGGTACGGTGGGTCAGCCCAGCGAACTTCGTACCGCCTAACAGTCGATTCTTTAATTTTTTTGAAGAATAGTAAATAATAAAAACTGGAACGACTTCAACTGTGTGTTTTATTTATTTAATTTATAATATAAACAGAAAACTTGATAGAAGAACAAAATAAGCTGGTAAAGGACGATTTATGTAGTCGGTTCTAGTTGAAATGTAAAGTAGTAGTGCCAAAAAATTAAGGTACGAGGGTCAAACTGAAAGTTCTTAGAAAATCAAAAACTGAGCGTATTAGCAAGTTATTAGTTTTATTATATCTTTTCAAAATAGTGTCCATTGACATCAATACATCCCTGCATCCGATGGAACCACTGAGAAAAGCACTTTGCCCACTCGTCCTTAGGGGTCTCCTCAACGGCCTTTTGATACGCAGTCGCTGCTTCCTCGGCGTCTATAAAACTTTTTCCTTTAAGTTTTTCTTTTATTTTCGGGAATAAATAAAAATCGCAAGGTGCGAGGTCGGGGCTATATGGCGGATGACCCAGTAATTCCACGTCTGACGTCGCTAAATATTCGGTCGTTCGCTTGGCAGTGTGTGACGAGGCGTTGTCGTGGTAAAGGAGGATCCTGCTGCGAGGTCGTTTCTTTCGCACTTTTTCCAGGACAAGTGGCAAACAATTGTTAGTGTACCACTCTGCAGTGACTGTTTTTTGATTCTCTAAAGCAATTGATGCGTAATGACCTGTCCTTCCAAAAAACGAGGCCACCATCTTTTTGCCCACGCTTCGACCTCTCTTCACTTAAGTAGGCAACAACTCGGAAGGAAACACCCATTGAGCAGATTGTCTTTTGGTTTCGGGATCATATAACAGTAAATCCAGCTTTCGTCACCCGTCAGTATGTCGAACACAGCATTTGAGTCACCTCCATTAAATTTTTGAAGCATTTTTCGGTACCAATCAACACGATGGAGTTTTTGAGCCACGGTCAAATTATGAGGTATCCACCGGGCACAAAGCTTCCTGACCCCTAAATGTTTATGAAAGATTTTGTGCACTTGACTCATACCGATGCCTAAGCTTGTTCGAATCTGCTGATAGGTCACTCTTTTGTCAATCTCTATCATACGCCGCACAACACTGATGGTATCTTCAGTCGTCGCCGTAGAAGGCCGTCCCCCACGCGGATCATCCGTGAGATTAGTGCGACTAGGGTTACCAGGCCTAAAAATGCAAAATCCTGTCTGAAATGTCAAAAATCCTGATTTTGAAAAAAAAGTCCGGTCACGCACCTGTGTTAAATAAAAATCATAGTATTTGAGTAAGTTTTAATCTACTGCATGCAAAAAGTTGTTTTTTCCAGCTATTTCGCAATAAAATTGTTCACACGTCACGTGTTTATAGTTATATTGCGTAACCAATATGGCTCTCACTGACTCCACTCACTGAAAGTCTGTTTCTCTCTTTGGTCCACTGAGAAGTCATGAGAGAAAAAACTCTCTCCATATTTGCGCTCTCTCCACATTTGCGTTGTATGGCAAAATACTAAAGAAATATTGACAAATCTTCAGAAATTCTGGAACTCTGGAGCTGTCGTTAATTGTATTAAAAAAGATACACCAATAAAAGATATTAAAAAAACCGGCCAAGTGCGAGTCAGACTCGCGCACCGAGGGTTCCGTACAAACCTGTATTATAGACCTGAGTATTTGGTATGAATTTCAATTTAATACCTCTACGCGTTTATGAGGAAATGGGTAGTAAGTTTAAAATTATTAAAAAAAATATATTATGTGATGTAACTAAAAATTTATGGTTTTCGTAATTTTTCCTTTATCTATGCTATAAGACGTTGCTTCGTACCAAATTTCAAGATTCTGAGTTCTCGGGAAGCACCCTGTAGGTTTTGATTCCCTTGCAAGTGTCGAAAATTTGCGGCATAAACGGCTGTATCTTTTGATTGCGTTGGCTTAGAAGTTTGATTTTTTCACAGCTTCAAGGGACAGTAGACCTGAGTAATTGATATAAATTTCAGCTTCATACCTCCACGCGTTCCTGAGAAAAAGGGTCTTGACAGACGGACGGACGGACGGACAGACGGACAACAAAGTGATCCTATAAGGGTTCCGTTTTTTCCTTTTGAGGTACGGAACCCTAAAAATCACTGTTTGTGTTCAGAAAATTCTTAAGCAGGCAGAACTCTTCAAAAGAGCTTCTGTGATTTTTTCAAATTGCAGATCCTTCTTTAAACACATCCTTGCTTGCTTGAGCGGGCGGGAGGACATGCAAGTATGACAAAAATCCGGTCTGACGTAAAATCCGGGCGGAGTCCGGTCTAACACGTAAAAATCCGGTCTAGACCGGCTTTATCCGGTCAGATGGTAACCCTAAGTGCGACCACGTTTAAACTCATTAAACCAGTTGTAAACAGAGGCACGAGATGGGGCTTCATCGTAAAAGGCCAATCGAAGTGTATCATAATTTTTTTGTTGACTAAAATGACATCGAAAGTCATAAAAAATCATTGCACGAAAATTTTCTCGCGTCAATTCCATGATAACGTGACACAGACAATTTTCAATTTGCCGCCAAATCATAAAACAAATGACTAATGAATGACTAAAATACATACTCAATAATATAGGCAAAGAGTTCCATTTTTGAAATTTAAACTTATTTTTTTATTATATTGTTTACAAGTGGCCAGTTCTAAAAACTTTCAGTGTCGCACTCGTAATCTCAAAAATGGGTTAAGTAATTTAAAATTTTGAAAATGATAGACGAAGAAAAACAAAAAAATGGTGTTTGTTTTTAAAATGGGTTGCAAGTTTTACATGTTTTTTTTTATTTTGATTAGTTTTCAGGACCCAGTACCCACCTCAAAAGGAAAACCCGGAATGCCTATGGATCACTTTTGTTGTATGTCCTTTTGTCTGTCTGTCAAGACCCTTTACCTCGGGATCTCGAGAATGCGTGGAGGTATCTAGTTGAAATTAAAACCAGTACTCACCTGAGGATTTTTTCAAAGCTTCTGTAGGCTACAGGAAAACATCGACGAAAAAAATGTTTCGCGAAAGAAGAAAAATTCACAATTCGACGCGTACTACTTGTTATAAAAGAGGCCGTTAGTTTTTATTTCGATTACGTTGCTTGCGTAATTTTTTGTCATAAGGGAAAACAAATGACGAATGACTTTTGATTTTTTCAGTAACACGAAGTATTAGTAGTTTGTTGAATTATACCAATCTACCGGACCTGCCTACGCTTATTTGCTTGTGACAAAGTTGATTTTTATTCATCTGAAATGTATTTACGTGACATGTGCGGTGCGTCATAAAAACTATCTGTTACGATCGTGCATGATAGTGGTACGGCACTGGGGCTGAAGACATTTTATCTACTTAGGTAGAACGGCAACCCACTAACCGACACATCGTGATAACAAGGTCATAGTCACAGCGCAGGGTCGATGATCTTGACAAAGTCACCTTTGCATAATGTCTGTTGGCCACTTACCTATTGAATGTAGGCAGGTAGCGCCGAACCCAACACGAAAACTTTGCAACTGATTCAGCTAACAGTTGAGTTTGAGCTACAATGAGATTAGTAGTTTATTTAGATTATTTTATGCTCTAGCTCAGTAGGTACTAGGCAGATAGCCTAGACACTGGTTTGTTTCTTACTAAGTTCCTACATACACAGATAGGTGAGTCAGCGAATTTGTGCCGATCGGCGATTTTTTGCACCTACTTTACTATTGATTGATTTTCCCAGCGAACACGTTTAGGTAGGTACAATGAACTCTAAAACGTTGAACCTTGCAAAAATAGTATATTTCATTACAAGTGCGGAAAGGCTGTCATTGCAAAGAGTTCAGACAAATGTCTACCCAAGTCGAGGCGCAGCCGAAGACGAGGGTGGACAGTCGGAACAAGTTGCAATGACGGTTCCGCACGTGTACTGAACGACTATTTTTAATACAGTTGCGAAAAAAAATAAGCAATTTAATAAAGAAAAATTATTTGGAAAATGGCGCCAACAGTAATAGTACATTTCATTACAATGTAATGAAATGTACTATTAATTACTGTACTATTACAATGTAATGAAATGTACTATTACTGTTGGCGCCTTTTTTCAAATAATTTTTCTTTATTAAATTACTTATTTTTTTCGCAACTGTATTAAAACTAGTCGTCTTGTAATGATTCAAAGTGCGGAAAGGCTGTCATTGCAAAGAGTTCGTCGGAACAAGTTGCAATTATTGGTTATATTCTATTTGGTTGCAATGACGGTTCCGCACGTGTACTGAACGACTATTTTTAATAAAGTTGCGAAAAAATAAGCAATTTAATAAAGAAAAATTATTTGGAAAATGGCGCCAACCGTAAAAATATAAGCAGGGATTTTTTTTCTTCACCTATTCTAGTAGGCAAAGGGAACTATGCCCATACAGCCAAGTCTACAGTAATTTTTTTTTATTGATATGAAATGAAAATTAAATTTTATGAGATGAAATGAAACCTAACTTAAAACATTCAATCAAATCATTTAATCTGATATTGAAACAAATTAGTAGCTCATAAAAACTTCTATGATTTTTTTTAGTAAAAACTTCATGGTTGGTTTTTCTTTTTAATAGACATTATTTTGACAGTTGGAAAAGAAAACGCACGAGTGCGGGAAAGGTAAAAAAAAGCACGAGTGTGTAATAGCCCACATCCCGCACGCTGTACGTCCCTACAATACGCCACTTTTTGAGCAACTGTATTATAAAAGAATATAAGCAGAGATTTTTTTTTCTTCACCCATTCCGGTAGGCAAAGGGAACTATGCCCATACAGCCAGTCTTCAGTAGGATTTTTTTATTGATATGAAATGAAAATGAAATTTAATGAGATGAATAGAAATGAAACCTAACTCATTCAATCAAATAAAAATAATAAAAATTAATAGCTTCTTTTTAGAAATATACGTATTTGCATGAATCATAAAAACTTCTATGATTTTTTTTAGTAAAAACTTCATGGTTTGTTTTTCTTTTTAATAGACATTATTTTGACAGTTGGGAAAGAGAACGCACGAGTGCGGAAAAACAAAAACAAAAGCACGAGTGTGTAATAATAGCCCACATCCCGCACGCTATACGTCCCTGCAATACGATACGCCACTTTTTGAGCAACTGTATTAAAAATCAATTTGCTCCTCGGCACCTCCATTGGCGTGAATTGAAACTAACAACGATGGAACTACGAATTTTAGTCACTTCGATACAGTAGTAACGTGAAGTAGATGAATAAAAAAAGGATATTATTATTTATAAGTAATAATATATTAGGATATTATTAGTTATTGAGAGGTACAGTCGACGGCATTGGCAGGTCAACATTTTTGCGACAAAGTCAAACCCTTGACGTAACTGAGTAGAGTTCACGCGTTTTTAGGTTGATGTGCTGGCGACTGTATTCGACAAGAACTTAAGAAACGAACGTACCTAAGTATGTATGAAGGATTTGTAAGTAATTTATGTGAGCAAAGTAGCTGAAGCAAATTTTTCTGTTTCACCTCGAGAGCGGGCCTACCCTAACGACTTTTTGCAAAGCCCCCAACAGCATTGAACCAACCGAACTCGGCGCGATCAATGCGAAACAAGTCTGTAGCTAGGTAGGTAGCCACAGCTACAGTCTAAGCTGAGCCAGCCAGACAGACAGAGCGAGCGAGACACAAATACGGGGCCACACGGGTAAGACAGTGAAAAATTCAAGGGCACCTTCAAAATGCTGTCATTGACCGTGGTTAGGGGCGTACCGACCATGACCCTACACATTTCGGGCAGTCGGCAACGGCTCGCTGACTGCTCAACGTTTATAGTATTGTTGTGTGTGATGTGAATTGTGTGATGGATGGCTGATGATCAGTAATTGGAATAGGTTAGGCATGTATTCGCAAAAACCCTACAGTTGGCGAGAGCACAAGCACTAAATAGATTTATTTGTATTTTGTTGAATTCTGAAATCCCGAGAAGTGTGGTAAAGTAGGTATTAGCACTTGACCCAAATATCATATGCAGCGTGTTGCAGGTAGGTTCGGTGAACTTTTGTGAGTTGTTCTACCACAGAGTTCTACTAAATAATACATAAGTTTATTATAAAACTGGGGTGCATGAAAGGAACCTCCCTGAACGACGTAGGTACTGAGTCCGTACGTCTGGTTAGACAACCATTAGCGAGTCCCTTACGCTGATTAGCAAATTCTTGCCATTGACACTCTTAAGAAGAATGATAAGGCTCTGAAATATCTGCTGTTTTCATAAATTGGCTCGAGCGTAACAATATTAGTAGTAACATTGGCTAGTAGTTTTGTCCAATTTCAGCACTGGGCTCATTTGTTGTAAGTCGTTTATTTTTTAATTATCTCCTAAGTATCACCGAGTCACGCCACGCCACCGGGCTAGTACCTATTTAGTTTCTGAAGTTTATAGATTTCTAAAATTTGCGTTCATAGTCATTAACCAGAAATTGCCCTTTTTACTGGGATAACATTTATTTTTGTTGTAGGTATCTCGAAAGCTGCGCTTTCTAAATCGGTTTTCGAAATTTCGACTATTTGGTATTTATTTTAATTTTGTATTTGGAATATTTGTTTTAACAACACTATGATGAAATTACTTTTAGTAATAAGGTCGTCAATTGAACTATACTTTTATTTTTATTTCGTTAGGTACTGTAATTTCTGTGTACAATAAAGAATATTCTAAGTTATCAATTGTTTCTTTGCGCAAACCGTCGTCGCCATTCCCACTTATCCTATTCTGATGAATGAATGACACAATGCATGGTATGTTCACATAGTACAGACCGTACGTACGGAACAATCATCTACATTATAAATTTATTTAAGTAGTAAGTAGGTCACAACTCAGTAGTATGGCGGGTTTTTTTTTCTCTACATCGCCTTTCCCCTAGTTTTACGTAATGTCGTTTGCTTGACATTAATTTTTTTCATATTTTGCCATTAACTAAAAAAAAAAAAATTTTTTTTCAATATTTTTACGGCTTATAAATTAAAACATATCGGACGAAGTTCTTATGAACCGCCCCTAAGGCCTTATACGCACTAGCGATTGACCGCCTAGGCGGTTCGTTTGAGCGGTCCAACCGCTTAACGCGGTTTCATCGCGGCTGACCGCTATGGCGGCCAATCGCGAAAAAACCGCGATGATAACGCGTTAAGCGGTTGGACCAGAGCGGCCCGCGTACCTCATAAACAAAATGGACGCCGTCGAGATAGCTTGTGTTATTTATTATTACTCCCGAAAACAACAAAAGAAAAATAAAAAAAGATACTGGATTCATCCTTTACTAGAAACACGTAATGAATTTGGCCAGTTCGCAAGTTGTTTTCAAGAACTGAAGAAGCACCAAGATAAATTCTTTGGCTATGTTAGAATGAGTGTTTCGTCATTTGAAGAATTACTAACAGTTTTATATGTCACCATCAAAGGACAAGATACTAAATTTCGTGACTGTATCCAACCCGAAGAGAAATTAGTTATAACGTTAAGGTATGTATTTTAAATAAAAAATGTTTTTGCTAGCTATTATGTTTTAATTTGAATCGCAATGTGTATTCATAACCACAAAGAACAATAAAAGTAGGAAACTATAACTATTACTGAGAATTATTATCATTAAAAAGATCTAAATAATCAGATTCTTGAGACATATGTGTATTCTGTGAATATGTTGATTCAGGAGAAGTTACAGATTCTCCTTCATTCCATGTTCCACGATGTGTAGGTGGAACTGAGGGCGGTGGTGGTGGTGGTGGGTTATTATTTCTAGCAAATGATGGTGTCTGATATCCTTGATGTGGCCCTTGGTTGTAGTTAAATGGTCGCACGTAATCCCAAGTAGAGTTGTATCCAGACGTTTGGTCTTCAGTAATGACTTGCATTATTTTAGCTTTTGTACGTAGGCGTATATGTTCAGGCACTTTTTTTATTTCACTAACCAACGACAAAAAGAACAGTCTATCTTCATCTTCTTCGGCCTTTCTGAACTCGACATTCTTATTTAAGACGTTAATCAATTCAACTCCTATATCATCTTCTTTTTTTTCTTTTTATTTCGTTTTGGCGGTGGTGGTATGACTGGGTCAGTGACATTTTCTGTTTCATTTCCATCATTTTCTTGCCTTGGCATATTTGAATCAGTTTCATTGATGGATACTGTGTCTTTCAAAAACATTAAATTATTGTAAAATATGTATTGAGTCTTTTTCTTAGCTGCTGACCCACTCCTGCTAACATTGTCCTTTAGAGCTTTCACAAAATTATCCCTGATGTTTTTCCATTTTTTTTGTAATTCTTTTCCTAGAACAATACAACAAACAAGTTAATGATATAGTCATAAAGTAATAGAAGTATAATATAGGTACATATCTAAATTGAATTAAATAATGCATGTAGTAATTATAAAATTTTTGTTTCAGATATTTTGCAACAGGTTGTACATTTGCGGAACTACATTATACATTCAAAATTGGAGTAAGCACTGTAGCAGAAATCGTACGAGAAGTTTGTTTTGCAATTTGGTTTTGTCTGAAAGATATTTGTTTGCCTCAACCAAAAAAAGACGCTTGGAAAAAAATTGCGAATGATTTTTTTCAAAGAGCTAATTTTCCTAACTGCTTAGGTGCTGTCGATGGCAAGCACATACGATGTATAGCACCTAATAACAGTGGCTCAATGTGCTTTAATTATAAAAGTTTTTTCTCTTTGGTTTTATTAGCAGTATGCGACAGTAATTTCAAATTTGTTATGGTTGATATTGGAGCTTTTGGTAAATTCAGTGACTCGTCAATATTTCAAAATTCTGTTTTCTACGAAAGAATGCAAAAAAACCAATTGGATATTCCAGAGCCACAGCCTATTTCACAAAACAGCGAGACATGTATGCCATACGTTTTTGTAGGCGACGAGGCATTTGCATTATCTACGAATATGATGCGCCCATACGCAAAAAAAGATTTGGATGAAACTAAAAGAACGTTCAATTACAGGCTTTCTAGAGCAAGAAGATATGTAGAATGCAGTTTTGGAATTTATGCAAACAAGTGGCGTATATTTCATAGACCTCTAAATGTTCACTTTGATCTAGCAAAAGATATTATAAAAGCTACTTGTGTACTACATAATTTTGTAAGAGACCGAGATGGTTATTGTTACGACGACTCACTCAGTTGCCCTTTGACAGAAAACTTAACACAGTTAGGGTTAAGAAGGAACGCTAAAACTGCGTTGAGATACAGAGAATTGTTTGCCCAATATTTTATGACTGATGGGAAATTAGAATGGCAAAGAAATATGATTTAATTGAAAATAGACGTATTTATTATGTTTTAAGATGTTGAATGTATGTGTAGTTTCGTTTATATAAATATAATAATAATAATTATAATAAATACTTACCAAGACTTCTTTTTTCCTCTGTTGTCATCTCATCTTTTCCAAAAATGTCTACTAATTCTTCCCATTGTTTCCGTTTTAAATCTCTATTCCTATATATTGCTCCTTGACAATTCCAAATTGATTCTCGTTGTTGAATTTCAACAATGAATTTCTCTGTGTCGAAGTTCATGACTGCGACTCACGTACTTAACTCATCAAACTGAAATCGCAAGTGCGTACAAGCAAGATGGCGGCCAGCCGCGGAGCGGGCCGCAGCTCTCCATTCAACCGCCGCGGTTGAAACTTTGCGGCGGTCAAGTGCGTACAATCACAGGCGGTTGCATATTAAACTGGGAAAGCGGCAGACCGCGCGGTTAGCCGCCCCCGCGGTTGACCGCTAGTGCGCAAGGGGCCTAACTCCAATCATGAACTGTACATCTACTGTAGAAGGTACTATTAACTATCCACTACGTGCTGCGCTACTACGAACAGTTGAGTGCACTATGGTTCCAACATCCGTCAATAGGGCTTGCCACGTTCGCTCCTTTTTGATTTTTTTGTTATCCGAATATTTCGAATAGTACTTTACCCAATTAAGCGAATTTTATGAAGAAAATTGTTTAGTTTTCTGTAAGCTTCACTTAACCCAACTACGTTAAGTGAAGCTTTCAGAAAACTAACTTTTACTTCGCTGAAATAAAAAAAAACTTTCGACTGTCACTTTTCCAGACTGTGAAATTGTCTAATAAGACCGTTGTGTATAACAGTATCTGTGAACTGGACTATTCGTAACCGTTCCAGCAATGCCACATCAAATATTTACTTGACTTTGACGAAGAATTAGCAGAAAATCAGTACCATTAAAAAGTTTGTGTACAGCACTTTTTAATTTTATCCAGTTCTCTGGCGGTAGAAAAGCGTTTGAAAACGCAAATTTTGTACAATACTCGAATAATTAAATGGTAGGCGAAAATCGAACAAAACGGTTATTCGAGTCCAAGGCCCATCCGTGAGGTAGGTTGAATTTGTACTTAGCTCCGTAGCTAATCAGCTTTATATAACGCCCCAGCCAGGAAAACGAACACAAGTAGTAGCGTATAACAGCAAAAACAAGTTAGACCAGTTCATTGTCGATGAAAATTGACTAGTAGACAAACAACAGCCTACATCTAATAATTATTTTAATTGACGTAGAGCGTGAAGAAAATTGCGCCAACCAAGCGGAGACCCTTCGTCAAGCCAGGTTTTACAGACTCAATGTTTTTCGAGAAACTAGTTAAGTTTGGGAGCCTGGTCTGAAAGTTTAAATTTTAATCCATTTTTTAAGCGAATAAAAATATCCAGACTGAGCTCAGCTCTTACGAGCTATTTGTTTTAAGTGACACCATGACGTCATGATTGTCAATACGTAAGACAAAGCCTATGTATGGTACTCAAACCAAAAATTCCGATCTCTGTAACGGTAGCGCAGGTAATAGACTATAATATGCCTAATGGTGTAAATTAAATAAAACGATAATTCCACTTTATTACATCAAATATGTATTAATATCATTTCATCGTACAACAACAATAATAATTCGTACAATGATTTTCTCCACAAACATTTAGTGTATTGGGAAAACAGCACAGAGGATTCTTAACATAACATACATACCCCATTATCTCGAAAAACGTTTTTTTTTCACAACCCTCACAAATATTCATTTTTATTTTGGGGCACCTACTGGTACCGGTACTTGTAATATTAGCATCATATTATTACAATATACAAGTAAGTACCTATATGCAACACTTTCTTAAAAAATAGGGAATACATAATGTATACTAGCTAGGTAATTGATTACGGCTTTTGACTTTGATTCGTTTGAATTTGACCTTGATTATTATTTATTAAATTTTTTGTTATTATAGGTAGGTATATAAAATTTTGATATCAAGTATTAATATTAGTCGACTATATAAACTTGCATGATACTGTACGTTTTCCAGATATTTTATATCTATTCTAGAATGGTTATATGACCGACCAGAACTTATATTATATATTTTTGTCCGCCATGTTTAACAAAACCAGTCCCAATTTTTAACCAGTTCAACAATTCTTATCGACAAGTCAGTCCCACATTTCGATAAAAAAATATACGTTTCGCAATTATCCATTGCAACGTTTGGCCATTCATTTGAATAAACCGAGAGTTTATTTTGAAGAAGGATGAGCAAGAATTTCAGACCTCCGTAGTATGATTTAGGCAAGAAAATTGATGTAGTCTAATAATTATTAAGCCCATTATCGATGCTGTTGGATCGTCCACGGAATTCTTATAGATCAAATACCAAGTAGTTTTCTATCGTGATAAGTAATTGTTACAAGTCACTAGTTTTATACATTCAAGAATTTAACGCTAAACGTCAAAGAAGTGTTCATAATATTCATTAACACGCAAGGACAACCAATACAAGGTGTTTCTAGTTCACTTTTTTCAATACAAGGTGTCAACCACATTTTCGTAACATCTAAGACCTGTTCCAGGCCGGACTCAATATATTAAACATTTATCAAATTTCATAGGTCCCGCAAACTGGTCAATACGTATTCATTCACGATAACATCTAGTTTTTTTTTACAATGCTACTACAATACCAATTATATTATAATAAGTAACTAAAGCTACCCTGCCACGAAGTTCAGGCTGTGCAAATGTGCAAATCATTTTTTTATGAAATTTCTACATTAAAATTGCATAGTCAATAAATTTAGTTTTACAGCATTGAATAAATCTGCTGTCTACCAGTTTCGCAAGTTATTTAGTCTGTATTTTCTCGCAGGACACCCTGTAATTTATAACAATAATCAATATTGTCATTTACTTACATATAATTAATAGTAATGTACAAAAGTTTAATTCACGCATACCTAATTATAGTATAGACCTAAATAGACCAACTGTAGACATGGCACGGATAGTTGAATTCGGCAATGTATTTATTATTATAGGTACAGCTTCTGTGGTACAGCCAACGGTACCTATTCACGGTAGCTCTTAGTAAGCGCAGTAAATTTTACAGTATCGGTTAAAACAGGTACTTATGAAAGTACCTGTTCGTTAGGATTATTAGAAGTGCGTCGGTAGCTGGACCCATATTAACGCAAAGCGTCAGAAGCGGAAAAAAGCCTTTGCCAAAAATTCGCTTAGTATTCTATGTATCTAAACATTTGGTAGATAGGTAAGTATAGAACATATATAAAATGATAAAAAATAACATCCAACCCGAAACGTACAAAGATACGTTATTTCGTGTCCAGACGCACACGAAAGAAATCTCTGGTGGGAAGTCTATTTTTTTCGGATTATGAAAATATAAAAATGTCAGCTCGCAAGGGACGCGTAACTTTCAGCGTTCTTCGAAATCGTAAGCAATTGAAGTAAATCACAACGATGCAAAGAATAGGTATGTTTCGGGAAGGGTATTAGTAAATTAAATCCGAGTAAAGGTGAACCGATACATCAAAAAAGATCGAATAATGCCCTTGGACATACACTATTCGATTCTACAGTTACACCAGATCACACACAATGTTAACCATGATCATTTAAACACACTCGCTTAGATAGAATATACCTACTCTTAAAAATATCGATCCCATTGACAAATGTTTAACTTACCTGTGCAATGCAACAATATACAGCATAAAGCAGGAAAGGTACTTCCACATGGGATAAGCCTTACAACTCTGATGATCTACCTTAAGATCTTATCATGAAAATGACAACTTGATGAGCAAATATGCCGCAAGCAATACTCGCAGGTGCTTGGGACAACACACAGGTTGAGAACAGATAACAATTCTCTCACAATCATTAACTTGTGGCTTTGGATCATGATGGTATACAATTGGACACATTCAATGGTGTGATCCGATCACGAATGGTGGAAATATTTACATGCGTAACTCTTAAACGTGAATTACAGTCGAGTTCAGAAATTGGAAAAACGTGTGTGGTTCATCCTATTAAGTCTTAGTCAACATTTTGTTGTTAATTTCGTCATAGGTACTCGTATATCCATTTTCTGTCTGTTTTTTACACCGTCCCGTCTGTTGTCAGGGTAAGGGTATTCCTGGCGGGTCTGTGACGTCCAATCAAGAGCTTTGTAGTAAATAAAAGTAAAACAACCCAAAGTGTAAATAAACGAGAAGCGAATAGGATAGCTCGCCCTACAAACGGACCATGATAATTTTTGTTTACATCGAAGGAAGCGTGTCTGGAATGAACTTTACAATATGAAGTCATTGTCATTTATCTCTTCGGTATGTTTCCGTTTATAATATGTTACTTTGGAACTATTTGGTATATCCTGGTCCGGTTTAAAATAAAAACTTGCGAGCTTTTATGTGTCACAATTGAACCTTGCCTACGCACTGAAGACGCTACCCTCGGCCCAGTAAGTGGATTTTCAGTAAGATAACCAAGCAAAGCTGAACTCCCGTTCAATAAAGGGGTGTACAGTCTATTTATTCTTACTTGTACAATTTAGTAAACAAGATACTACCCTTAAACAGTGACTTTTTAGTCCAAAACTGCCATATTTCCATAAATGAAGTAACCTGGAACACTCCGCTGCCAATTTTATAAACATAGTTCATGATAGTTCATGAATTTGCGAGAAATTGTCTAGTTTAGGCATCTAATCTCAATTTTAAGGTTAGAATCTTGTTTACTAAATTGGACAAGTAAGAATAAATTGACTGTATACGCTATATAAGATGTTTCAAAGCACATCGTAAATTTTTCCGTGCGTATTTTGTTTTGAGAATAAAATCTTAGAACCCGTTATATTGTAACTTAATGACTATCGCGATTAACAGAACTCATTGGTTTAATTACTATTAACATTTAAAAAGAAGTGGTCAAGGTTATTGGCACAAAGATTTAACATTTAGAAAACTCGCATTACAGAGTGCTTAGTGCGAGTTTGACAGATCCAATCGAATAACTTTACTACTGCGTTAATCGAGCATTGAGTAGTGAGTATGAGTAAGTTGACCGTTCGAACTGGCAAAACGCTGTCACAGTACAACTCGCACTCGCGTTTCTTCGTGTTTTGGCTGGTAAACGTGTTCACTTCTCAACGAAAACCATTACAACTCGCACTCAGCAATTTTAATTACCATACTTGTCGCTAGGTGGCGCTTCCTCGATGCCATAGAAATATGAGTTTACGTTAACGCGATCGAATCGTTAAAAATCTCGCACTAAGCACTCTGATTACACTTATAAATTACAACCATCTGACATTCCTTGTATATAATTTCTCCAACCTTAACTAAGCATCATACATAATAATAAAGTTCAAATTGGGAGTAAAACAAGCACTGATGTTATTCCTGGTCTGTCTACCTCAATCTAATCAGCCCATATGATTTATAACAATTTTATAAGTAAGACTACATACTTTTAGAAATATTTAAATAGCATCCTAAACGAGTCTATTTTTTGAAGCAGTATTAGAAAAAGTTGTGGTTCAATACTAAATTGTAAATTTTTTGGTGTGCAGATTTCTATGAGGTTACATATTTTTTGAGACATTTATTATTATGAGTCTATGACAGATCAGTAAAAAATACAATGGCAATGTGGCGGACTTAATGCTATAAGCATTTTCTGCCAGTAAACCACAGAATCGACAGACTCGTACAAGAACTCGACGGATAGGCATACGAGATAAGACATGGATTTAATTTCATAAAACAATAGTGCCTGAATTACCTCCAACATGAATTTTGTTTGTCTGGCGATTCTGACTACGTCATTCTAACGAGATCAGTAGGTTCCTCATAAGTCCAACCAAAATAGTAAATTGTTTGTTGGTTATTCAGTAAAAAATGCCAAAGCTATAATATAATTTATTCCATACTTAATTGAATTTAAGTACTGATCTATTCTGGGTACCTACATAATAATTTATAGTAATTTTATCTAGCATTTAATATTGGCTAGAGTTATTAACATGCCTTGCCAAAAAGACAAATAATATGATCTGTCATGTCAAATTAAACATCATCACTATCATTACAATATTTTTTTTTCAATTTGTATGTGGATATAATGCTAGAACCTAAAGTAAACCTAGGTTTACTCGGGTTTACTTAGTATTACCCAATCTTTTTGGGTAAAGTCCGAATATTGAATCGAACTTAACTTTTATGCGGCGTTTACCCGTACCCACCTAGGTCTACCCAACACTGGCTGGGTAATGTTAGAAGTTGCGTCATTTTTTAACAAGTTGCGCCGTTTTTGAACACGTGGCATGGCGCGATCGCCCACCCACCGCCCGCGCCGCTCGCTTAGTGACAAAATGGCTACCGAACAGAGTGCACGCACAGCTTTTCAAGAGCGTTTTGAAACAAAATTTCACGAGTTATTGTTCGGAAAAGGGTTAAACTCTTTTTATTTTACTAAAAATAATTAATTCGAAAACAACTTTGCAATATCGGCGATTGAAGCGCTTTGATTTATGTTCGGTAAGTGGCGTCGAGAAACTGATTGCTCCTCTATCTTCAAATGAGACAACAATTAAATATTACGTGACCAATGATGAGATGTTCGAAATTTTACATGAAACTCATTTGGCTGTTGGACATGGAGGAAATCGTCGAATGGAAAAAGAATGTAAAAAAAAATATAAAAATATAACTCAAGTAATAAAGTTTTCTTTACGACTATGCGAAGCATGTCAGAAAAAGTTGAAGTCAGCAAAAAAAGGGATTGTTGTCAAACCATTGCTGTCCACAGAAATAAATAGTCGCTGTCAAGTGGATTTAATTGACATACAGTCTACCCCTGATGGCGAATACAAATTTATAATGGTCTACTAAGACCATTTAACAAAGTTTGTGCAGCTGCGCACGTTAACATCCAAACGAGCTATCGAAGTTGCCCATAAGCTTTTGGACATTTTTTGTATATTTGGTGCACCTTCAATTCTTCAGACAATGTTGTGAAGAGTTGTGTTCTATATGGAGTGGTCTAAAAATAGTTCATGGCAAACCTCGCCACAGTCAGTTTCAAGGTAGCGTAAAACGAGCAAATCAAGACGTGCAAAATATGCTCATGACGTGGATGAACGACGAAAATTGCAAGCGATGGTCAGAAGGTTTACGTTTTGTTCAGTTGATGAAAAATAGGGCGTTTCACGATGGAATAAAACGGGCACCCTATACAGCCATGTTTGGAAATGATGTCAAAGTTGGTTTATCGTCGTCTTCTCTCCCACAAGAAGTTATTGCCAACATTAACACCGAAGAGGAGCTCGAGAAATGATACAAGATGTTGAAACAGAACCCCAAGAATATTTAGTAGAGCCTCAAGAAACTTAACTTAACCGTTTACAGGATATGATACAAGATGTTGAAACAGAAGTTTTAAATAGAAGAAAATGATATAGATGATATAAGAGTTCTACGGGAAATAAGTACTGGTGTGATACTGGAATGTGAAGTTGACACAGAAGAATCAAGACAAGAAATCATCGCAGAAGAATTGGCAATAAATAAAGAGAAAATGGAGTGTAATAGATGTTTGAGACCATGCATAAGTACACAAGAAATAAATTTGTGTGAAATTTGTACTACTCAGCGAAATATAACTGATAATAGATTATCTGCACGGTTGTGTTTAGAAAATCAAGCAAAAAAAATGAAATCCTTATCTAATTTAAAGTTTCCTCCATGTTCTGTCGGGGATACAGTAAGAGTCCCAATACCAGACGTTGATAGAGGAAGAGGAGACTTTCGGAACATACTTATGACAGCTGTACAAATTACTGATGATCTTTATAGATTAAGAAACAAACGCGGAACTGTTGCGGAAATGGTCTCAAGGAACCAGTTTTCTGTATGTGAGGACAAAATGATTGATATAGAGAATGTATCACCAGAACAAAAAAGCTTACGGCAACTTGCAAATGAACAGTCGTTTTCAGGAGGTCAAGGCTATAAAAGGTGTAATTGCAAAACAAAATGTGCCACCAAGAAGTGTAAATGCAAGGCAGCAGGAAATTTGTGCAATCCGAAGTGCCACAGCAGTTTGTCTTGTTCAAAAAAATAATAACATGGCAACATTAGTAACTTATGATTTTATGATTATGAATGAAAAGATTATTTTTGTTATGCCTTTTGTCAACTATTGTCGCAAACAATTTCTATATTCATTACTTACAAAATTTTACGAATTATCTCGGTCAAAATTTATTTTAGTAGTTAGTTACCTTTTTTGTTGTGCTTAGGAAAGCTGTTATGTATTTCTTTGGTATGTTTACTATTAAATGAAAGCTATGAATGCACTATGTTTTTAATTTCATGAATCATTCAAGCATTACCCAGGCAGTATTGGGTAGACCTAGGTGGGTACGGGTAAACCCCGCATAAAAGTTAATTTTGATTCAATATTCGAACTTTACCCAAAAAGCTTGGGTAATACTAAATAAACCCGAGTAAACCTAGGTTTACTTAAGGTTCTAGCATTACCCGTAACAGATATACCAAAATTAAAGATAAGGTAATTTAGGAACAAAATATTACTTAATTATCAGTGCTGACTATCTGTCACAATTTACGTTTAGTACTTAGTTACACCCTAGAATTCCAGTATGTCTTTTTATGTCGTCACCACTTTTATCACAGTCTGTACCGTCATACTTTCGTTTCCGAGTATCAAGTCGTAACCCAGACTCATGTACAAGTCTCCCACTGTTCAATATGGCTGTGATTATATTCTCCTTAGATGGTGCCACCAGTTTCAAGTCCTCAGACGCTTCGTTAGACGCTGGCTCAACCAGGTGCATAACTATGCGCTCCAAGCACTTGGGATTCTCTACGGATGCTTCATCTGTCGCCAAGGCATCCTCTTTTATTTGGAAGTCCATGTTCACCAAAACAGAGTACTTACGCTTCATTTCTTCCATCATTCTTTTACCATAGTCCTCAGAAATTACACTGTTAACACACACAAAGCTCTGGACCTGCTTATTGTTCTTGTCTATTTCCAAGAAGCCACGGGAACGCATGTAAATAAACTGACCAGAACGATTCATCAGCCTATAGTAGGACTCCCCAAACTCCCTGCTCTGGTCATACATTTGTCGTAGAACACAAATTACCCAGCGAACATCCTCTCTATGCATGAAAACAAAGGCAGAAGTGCCATTGACCTCCTCAGTCATGTATCCAGCAACAAGTGATATGCTCTGATCACATTGGACAATGCGACCATCAACTAAATGCCGTGTCCAATATTCAGAGTATGCTGTGGGTGGCATGATGCGGTGTGAAGGCAATGCAGTTGAAAGCAAGCGCACCATACCAATGAACACAAAATCATTGCCGCTTGAGGCGAATGTGCGGTGGTGTCGAACTCTTTGCCTCCTTATGATCTTCTCATCTTCTACACAAGCGCTAGTCGCACGATCTGAGCGCCGAAGATTACCGTCAATGCGGCATCTCTCATATCGAGGAGGGTCTGACCTTGCGCCCGCTCGCATGAGGCGGATGACGAAGTCATGGTGTTGTCCTAGTACCTGATCAACACACCCAGTCTGCAGCTCAGGCGGGTAGATATGTCGACGGAGAGTCTCTTTATCTTCAGGGTGTACATAGTTGTAGATATCTTGACCAAAGAGATCGATATGGCAGTAGCCCAGCTTCTCTTGTACATTGGGAGAAACGCTGAAGATACGTCCACGGCAAGTGAAAGAGATCATGAAGCCGCCAAAAAGTTCGAAGATGTTCATGAACGCCGACGTCCATGTCTCAGTGTGTCCGCATGTGATCGTGTCGCCGAAGACATACTCGTTCCTAAGCTTGTTGGCAGCGAGCCTAAGCACGCTGGTCTTGTCGACCTTTCGCTGGGAGTGCACGACGTCGGAGACCAGCGACATCATTTGTGAGATAAGACCGTTGAATTGGCTACGACGGTGCTTCTCGGCGGCGATGCGCGCATCCCGGTCGCTCGCCTTGGGGTGCAGGACTTCGGGGGAGCGCGACTCGGAAGAGGAATCACCGCTGCCGCTGGCGCTGCTAGCGGACTGCATGTCGTAGCCGAGTGGCATCATGGCCACGCTGAAATCGGGCTCTACCTGCATGGTACTCGGGCCCGGACACGCGCCCAGCAGCGAGTGCAACGCGTGGTCGTTCGACGACGTCATATCGATAACACTTAGCTGATCAACCCAACAACAGCAGCACAAAACCACCTTGATAACCACACTTCAATCCTGAATAATACATCATGTTTACTAATGTTCAAAGTGAACACACACAAAGTTTTTTATATTTTCACGCGCGGCAGTTGAAAATTAAAGCATTGTTTTGATTGAAGCAGTCTTTGGCTAAATGCTCTGCGGAAGGAAACTCACTGAACTTTGCAAATGATATAAATTATTTTAAATATTTTTATCCATTATAACCTCCCACGATACAAACAGCCGTCATTCACGATCGAATGCAGAAACTAACACTAACCAGCCTAGCGCAAGTAGGAACTTTGAATTATTTGTTCGCATTTAGCCCCGTTTTAATGGCGGACATATATTTGTCTCACTCTTTAATACTACTTACTCTTTCTTTGTTGTCAATGTCAAACAGGGATATACGTGTCATAATTATGGTACATGTACCATAATTCAGTTGTTCGTACCATGTACCATGATACATCCACTATGGTACGCGAAAGTACCATAATTTTGCCATTTTTTGATCACAAGCACTTTTGCATCACATATTTTCATCTTTCGCTTTTGCTGTTGACGAGTTTTTTTTATATACCGATATCTAGCAACACTAAAAAAATATTCATTCATTTCGTTCAGTGAGTTGTTAGGAACGTTCATATCTGTGATAGTTTTTGTAGTCTGTGGATTGTAAGTGAACACACTAACGACTAGAGTGCGCGCCAGATAAGTCTGCGCGCGACTGGTGGCGTAGATAATGTTGCCAGAAATAATATGAAATATGAACCTATTTTAATCTACAGCTATTTTGCTTCTCAATGCCGCGAGACGTGCGCTCGGATAAGGGGTGTCCCCAGACATCAGTAATCACAGCTTTTTATAATCCTATGGTAGATTACACCATAGCTCAACAACGGCTGGATCGATTGTTTGTACTTTAAATGAAAATAAATAAAAACAACATTAAATTGTTTTTGAAATTTATTATCAGGCATCTAGAGGTACTTTTAAATTTTGGATACGTGTAATCCTCCAATGGGTCAATGCCTTCCATTTTATCATTTTCTAGATCTTCGCTCATTTCGTCGTCCGAAGAGTCTGAGCTTCCATCGTCACTTGTAGGATCAATTATATTTTTTTCTTATTCTATATCCAACAACCTGTCGGATTCGAAATATTGGTCTTCGATTTTTTCCACGTGTTGACACACATTAATCCATTCTTCTGTAGTTATAGAACTAAACGCTGCTTCAGTTATTGAGGATATTTCACTTGTGGCTTGACTTACATTGTGCTCTGCAACACGTCTTTTGGCTGTAGCCCATATTTTTTCTATTGGATTCAAATCACAGTGATAAGGAGGTAAGCGCACGACCTCATGTCCATGTTGATTTAATAAATATTCCACTTCATAAACTGGATCTTCTTTGTGTTTTTTTATTAATTCGTACAACTGTGGTTTATTCCAGTAATCTTCAAATGGAATACTGTTATTAAAAAGCCATTGCTGCATTTCTGATTTTAAACTGCTCATTGTGGGTGCTTTATTTATTTGTTTGCAATGATATGATGCATTATCCATAACCACGATGCAGTTAGATGGCAAGTTTTCAGCCATCCATCGCATGAAATTTTTCGCATTCATGTCATCATGATAGTCGCTCGATTTTGATTGTGATTTGAACAATAGGAGTCCATTTTCGACAAATCCTGTTTTTCCGCCAGCGTGACCTATAATCCATCTTGCACCGGTACTATCCGATGTCAAAACACCTGGTTCTTCATTCGATTGCCAACATTTTAGAAGGTGATATGAGGTATGGATATATGTTTCGTCAAGGTAGATAACAGGGCGCTTTTTTTCCAAACGGTTTTTACGCATCCTTAAAATAAATTTAGTTCTCCAAGCTACAATATCATAACGTTCCATTAAAAGTTTAAGTTTGGACTGGCACTTTTTATATCTGTACCCCATGCTTCTCAAAATACGCTTTAAAGTTGTTTTCAATATCAGCTTTCAATGCGAGCCAAAGCTTATGAATGGTCGGAATTTCTTTTTTGAAGACATAAAATGAGTGTATCATGTGCCTTATAGCACATTTATCAAAATCGTCTATTTCCAAAAAAATTTCTCGGTTTCTATTTTTTCCTGGAGTTAGAATTTTTGAAGTCGAAGCTTCAGCTTTATTACCCTCTTGAGTTATTTGAGTAACAGTGCGTTCAGAAATAACTGAAACGAAGAAATGTTTGAATATTCAACAATGTACCAATAAACAAAAAAAACACCCCACACGAAGGCAAAATACCAAGAAATGGTCACCCCAAAAATTACCTGTCAAGAACGCAACACGAGCCCGTACTTTAGAAAATGGTACAATTGGGCCCTTATTGTCCCGTTCTGCTTCACAAGAACGTTTCACCTTGAGAACAATCTCTCTGCCAGCACTCTTAATGACTTTCGGCATGATGATTATGAAATTTTATCAACAAATACGAAATAAAACACAAGACGCCCAACACGCTCACTTCACCTGACACAACAACAACATGGCGGCCAGGGATTAGTTACAATTTTGGCCGCGCGCAGACTTATCTGGCGCGCGCTCTAAGTTCAACTTTTTGAAAATTCACAGGTGAATTTTAAAAAAGTTGAACTTAGTCAGAAGTAGCGAATAGCACAGACTAAAAAGAAAAAAGCGAGTACCTAGAGTGTTTGTTTGAACAATTTATGAATATTCGAAGAAATTTTATTACTTTAATTAATAGGACCTGCCTAATTTATTAGATCTGTAAGAGTTTTCCTAACCGTACCTTATTTTTTTCAAAAATACCATAATTTTGAGCGTCTGGTGCCATAATTCAAAAGTTGGCATCTAACATCCCTGATGTCAAACTGAAAACATAACAAATATGGCGGAGCGCGGCACATATTAGAACGTTTTCTAGTTGAATTTTTTGTGTTTTAAGTTTGTTCAATATCTAGCTGTGTGTATCTTGTTGTACAGTGTTTAGTGATTTTCTTTTAATAATGGCATTGATCGGATGGTGTCGAACTTGTGCCATTTGTAAAATAAGATGCAGCCGGTCAAAGGGTACCAAAAGAAAGTTTATGGGTAAATTTCCTAGGGATGAAGACCGGTAAGTATTTCTGGCTACAGTTTTTGTCATCTTGCACAAGAGCAAGATCATAAATTATGTTAAATAACGTAATTAATATACTATGAGAAAAATACTATGTTTCAATGTCATAGTGATGTGCCATACACATATTCAATATCGATAAAAAAATATCTGATAAGTACCTTGGTCAGAATTACTACTCAGTATACGACGGGTGAATTGCTGTAAGCCATAACAATGTTTCAACGATGCACTATTAGTGGCTGCATTGAATGTTGTTTTTTTTTTTAGATGCAGACAATGGGTGAAAATTGTGGAAGATCTTATATCGTATATCCCCATCGAAAAACTCCACCAACATAAATATGTTTGTAGAGATCATTTCCGGCCGAAAGATTTTTACAACGATTTTAAAAGGAAGCCGATTAAAGAAATGGTGAGTTGTGTTATAAACTTATAATGTAACACTTACTACATTTCATGAATAATTATGTATTAAAACACAAAATACGCCTTGCTTTACGTCGAACATTTGAATGTATTGTGCTCCGTCATTTAGAACGCAATATTATTATTACGTCTTAATACATAAATGACATACTTTGATAAACATTTTTTTACAGGGCTGTATCTTCTCTACTTATAAATGCACCTCCTCTTCCTGATTACTTACTAGCTGAGTTTCCTTACCACGTAGCCACGTTGCATCACTTGAAACTGGTTAGTGATTGGAATTACTAAAATATTTTTTTTACTAATTTTTAACTTAAAATATTTTTTTATAAAAATGTATTTGATAGTTACATAGTCAATTATGCAGTTATGTGGTAAACAGGAACAAACTATTTTTTTTTTCGGACTATTCTTGCAATTGTTTATTTTCAGATTCAGCTATACAAAAACCTATTAGTTGTCGAGCTTCACAAAACAACTCTGGTACGTAGTCTTTTCATGTATCGCTGAAGTTTTTTGTAACTAGAGTTTGTTTACTTTGATAAATTACAAAGTGTTATCATTTTCAGCACCTCGTACAGCGGCCAAAATATCAGCTGTTGCTATTGGTCCAGTAGGGTTTGACCACAATTATTGTGGACTGGAATCTCAGCATATTTATCAGAACTATCCCGGTAAGTAGCATAGTTTACCAACAAATTAATAATCAATAACGACTCAACTTAACTTTTTTTGACGATTTCAGCACCTGAATCCAAACCACCGATTGATGAAGTTCGCTCAGATTGGACACCTCTAAGGAAAAACCAAATAGCTGCTGAAATAAATTCAATAGACCTTGACTACAATTATTGTGATTTGATAATCAATAATAAAATACTAATTTCATTTGTCGTTTTATTGAAAACATTGATTTTTATTAATTTCATTTGGCTAACTGCGGAGCCCCTGGATGAAAATTTATCGATATCGATAAATGTAGTACCAATGTAAGTGGACGTCCCTAATGCACAGACAAGTTGTTATGTTGGTAGCACTTTTGACATTGCATTTTTGCTCTATTGGTTGGTATTGCTAACGGGGCTAAACTCATTACAAAAGCTTGGAGGTCCCGTCTCTTAGAACGTAGTGTTTATATGCTGTGTGACACTAACCAAAGAGTATTTAAACACTACTAACGAATTCTGGCCGATTTCACAGACTAGACTAGTTTCCAAAGTTCTCTTTACATCATACAACAATCTTGGGTAGATAAAAATAGTATGAGTTGTTTACTTTAACAGGTTTATTCGCAATGTTACAGTTACCGATTATGGAGTAATATCTATTAGGTAGTTACAGTGGTCGTGGTTACGGGTAGACTCTCCCGTTATAGTGGTAACTTAATTGTTGCGAATTTACTATTTGTCAGAGACTTCTCAAGTTTCTGACATCATAAAATTACATACCTAATTTAGCCATTTATTGACCGCCACAAGTCACGACTTGCGGCGGTTAAAACGTGCTTTTAGCTTCGTCCTGCTAAGTAGGTACCTACTACGCCTTGCCATCCTGGTTGCCAAAAAACCGGTATTAATTAATTTACTGAGAATAATTAGTGTCAAGTAAGATTGTAGCTGACAGACAACGTGGTATGATGTCGTTTTTTCGACTTTTGATTTTAACAGAGGATTTAAAAAATGTGTGCAAACGCTTGGGGGCAGATGATATACCTCATGTAAATGGCTCTTTTAGTGAATGATATAGCCGACTTGATTGAACGTTCACATCTAACCTGTGTGCATTTCATTCGGTCCCTTCAGCTGTCAGTTATTGGTCACATGTGAAAATGAAAATAGCCTTTATTTGCCAATATCTTAAATAACAAATATAATAGCATGTATTAAATTGTATTATTTGAATTATGAAATGTTATGTTAAAGTGTCATTTTGATTACAAAAATAATAGTACATAATTTATTAATTGGCTGCCCATTTCTGAGCAAAGGCCTCCCCCAGATATTCCCATTCTACTCTTTGCATTGTTATCCTTGGCCATGTAGATCCTGCTTCTTTTTCTATATCATCAGCCCATCTCCTGTTTGGTCTTCCTTTGCCTCTTTTTCCATCTTTTGGATACCATTCAGTTGTGCGTTTTGTCCACCTGTCATCTTTCATCCTCATTATGTGTCCTGCCCAGTTCCATTTTTGTTTTTGGATGAATTCTGCACAGTCTATTACTTTTGTTTTATTTCTTATAGTTTCATTTCTAATTTTTTCGCATCTTTTAATAGTTATCATGCTTCTTTCGATTGCCCTCTGGCAGACTTTTAGTTTCTTTATGTGCTGCTTGTTTAGGGACCATGTTTGGCATCCATAAGTTAGGCAAGGTAAGAGAACAGTGTCGGCAATTTTCTTTTTGAGTTCTATTGGTATCTCTTGGTTTTTGAAAATATCCTTTAGGCTCCAGTATCGATTCCAGGTCTTGGTTATTCTTCGATTAATTTCTTGTGTGGTTTTGTTGTTGAATGATATATGTTGGCCCAGGTAAATGTACTCTTTAACATAATGAATTGTGCTTCCGTCTATAGTTATTGGTGATTCTTCTGAGTTAGTCATTAGTTTGGTTTTCTGTTCATTTATTTCCAGTCCTACCTTCTTGCTTTCCGTTTTTAGGCTCTTTATCATTTCTGTCATTTCTACTGCTGTTTCGCTGAATAGTAGTATGTCATCCGCAAACCTTAGGTGGCTGAGTAGCTTTCCATTTATGTTGATTCCCATTTCGTGCCAATCGATTTTATTCATTACACTTTCTAAGATCGATATGAATAGTTTAGCTGAAATAGGGTCTCCTTGTCGTACTCCTTTTTCTATATTGAAGTGGTTTCCCGTGCGCTCTAGTTTTATTGCCGCTGTGGTATTGTGGTATATGGTTTTTAATATTTCAATGTAAGGTTTTTCTATCCCTTGTTCGTTGAGGGCTCTCCATATGGCGTCATGTTGTACTGAGTCGAAAGCCTTTTTGTAGTCTATGAAGCAAAGATAAAGATTTTTGTTGAACTCAGTGTATTTCTCTATTACTTGGTTTGTCGTGTGTAGGTGGTCTATTGTTGAAAAACCGCTCCTAAATCCAGCCTGTTCAAGTGGCTGATTTTCGTCTATCGTTTTAGTTGTTCTGTCTAGTAGGATTTTTGCAAAGATTTTATAGATATTAGACATGAGACTAATTGGTCTATAGTTGCCAATGTCTTTTTTGTCACCTTTCTTGTAAAGTATCGTTATCTCTGAATGAGCCCATTGTGTTGGTATTTCTTTGTGGTTTATGATATAGTTGAACAGTAGTGTCAACTTTGGAGTCACTAGATCTTTAATGGCTTTTATTATTTCGTTGGATATTCCGTCTTTTCCGGGGCTTTTATCATTTTGTAAGCTTTTAATTGCTTTTAAAACTTCATCAGCTAGTATTGGTGGTATTTCTTCATTATTTCTGTATATTTGTTGGTTCGGTCCATTTTCATTTATATCTCTTCCCGATGTGTAAAGCTCTCTGTAGAATTTTGTTGCAGTCTCTATTAGATCTTTCCGGTTCTTTATTTCGGTGCCTTCTTTGTTATATAGTTTATGTATCCACTTCTTGGGGTGATTTAAGTGTTTTTCTCTTTTTTTTAGACCTCCAGTTTGCAACATGGAATTTTTATAAATATTCGTTTTGTATTTCTTAATATCTATTTCCATCGCTTTCTTGGCCCTTCGGTATAGTTTTGTAAGCTTTGTTTTTTGGTCTTTCGTCTTTCCATCTATATTTTTCAGATTGTTTCTCTCTTCTAGTAGCTTTAGTGTTTTTTTCTGTAAAGACATTTGATTTCCTGGTTGATTTTGTTTCTTTTGTTATTTGTTCAACTGTTTTTTGGAGTGTTGTTTCTAATTTATCATATTGTCTCTGTACTAGTTCGTGTGTTTCTTCTGTTTCTTCATTGGTGTTTGCTTCGTAAATATCTCTTAGTCTTTGGTATGCTTCGTATGGTATATTTCTTGTCATCGGCGTTTTGTATCTCGTTCTTTTAGTCTTCAGATTTTCCAGCCATACTTCACAGCGTACAAGTCTATGGTCCGTATTGAACTTAGATTGTACTAGGACTTCTGTATTTTTAATCCGGTCCATTTTGTTGGTGAGAATGAAATCTATTTCGTTTTTATTTCCACACGGAGAGATCCAAGTCCATCTCTTTTTATCTTTGTGCATGAAGTAGGTATTTGTTATATGCAGTCCATGTTGGAGGGCCATATTAACTAGTAATTTTCCTCTCTCATTTCTTTCTCCGTAGTGATATTTTCCCATTACTTTTTCTTCTCCTGGTTGTCTTTTTCCAACTTTAGCGTTAAAGTCACCAATGAGATAGATTTCCTTATATGCTGATTGAATAGCTTTTTCTATGTCTATGTAGAAAAGTTCAATTTCTTCTTGGGATTTTTCTTTGGTTGGAGCGTATGCCTGTATGACGGAAATTTTAAGAGTTTCTGATATTTTTATGTTTAGTGTGGCTACTCTATTTGATTCGGAGTGGATATCTTCTATGTAGTTTATCCATTTCTTTTTTATTGCGAAGCCAATTCCATGTTGACCATTGTTTTCTCCTGTATAGTAGAGTATGTATCCTTCCCTTTCTTCACCAGGTATTCGTACTTCTGATAGACCCATTATATCCCATCTTATGTCTTGCAGTGCGTGTTCGAATTCTTTTATTTTGCTCTCTGTTCTGAGCGAACGAATGTTAAGGGCGCAAATTGAGATAGTTGCCTTTCTTGGGGGGTGTTGGTCATTTTCTTCCGCGGGGACCAGCCGTACTGGAAGAGTAGTTTTGTGGGTTCTTGTTTTATTTATTTTGTTCTTGTTTTTAGGGGGAGGTGTCGCTGTCTGCTACCATGTATTTTGTTTTTTAGTCGAGTCCATATAGGCTCCAGCACGGAGGATTTCAAAAGCATTAGTTTTGTTTATTTTTGATTGTTGCTCATTTTTGTGTTCTTCCGATTGTTTATTTGGGTTCTTTGGGGATAATAGCCTTTTTGTACCACGGCTTGTACCAGGTAGTTCGGTTGGTGACTCTAATTCTGTAACTTGTTTATTTTCTTTATTGCTTTTCCTCTCTTTTACTATTAGTTTATCATATTTTATGAATGCATCGTTACCTTTCTCCTTCTCTATTTTTACTGATTGTCTAAGCTGTTTTCTTATTTCGAGTATTTCTTTAGGATAATCTTCATCCACAGTGATATTTTTCATTAGGCGCTTATTCTTTAAAATCCCAATTTTTGTGTGTTTGTTGACCAAGCGAACGAGCGTAGGCCTGGTTTTGTCGCCTTTTCCTACTCTCCGCGCGAAGTCTATGTCTCTTTTTGATATTTCCATGTTTGTATTGGTATTTAAGACATCTAAGACTTTGTCTAGTAGGTTTTCTGGATTTTCTTCATGAATTCCGTACAAAATTATGTTATTTTCTTTATTTGTTCTTGTTTGGATTTTGACCTTGTTTTCCAAATCGTTCAGTTGACTTTTTAGCATTTGGTTTTCTGATTCTAGGTCGCTCATTCGTCTGCCGTATGTTTCTTCCATCAGACATTTTATGTTAGCGGTTATTACTTCAGTTTGTTTAAGCATTCTTTCGTCCAATTTTTCGAAAAGGAGCTGCATTTGTGTCTCCATTTTTCAGTTTGTTTTTATGGCAACACTTGTATTTTTAACTATTGGTAGAATTTGAAATGTTTATACGGCAACACTGTTAACCCTGTCGTGTCGATGACAGTGACAGACAGTTCTTGATAAGTGAGGGTAGTTTCGTTTAAAGTTTTTATCAGTTTACCTTCACTTTAGAAAAAAACAATTTAGCCAGAACTTATTTCACTCTTTTTCGCTGTTTTGCACACTATTTCGCCCAAGTTTCAATCTTTTTCACAGACACTAGGTGTTACTCTTGATGTCTCACTAACTTTTCACTCCTTATAGTTGTTATTTTGCGAGATTTGGATTTTTGTTTCTGGGACGGAACGATCGCGATGTTTGCAGTTTTGACGCTTTTGACAGCTCATGTAAATGCCTCTTTTAGTGAATGATATAGACGACTTGATTGAACGTTCACATCTAACCTGTGTGCATTTCATTCGGTACCTTCAGCTGTCAGTTATTGGTCACATGTAGAGATGGGATATTTTTCGAGAGTATCATTGTTCCCGCATCTCGACACTTTATAAATGAAGATTGTCTTATTTGTGCCCAGAGCCAGAAAAAAATCAATATCAAGGTAAAAATAAGGTCACTAAATAATTTTTTTGTTAATAAATTAAAAATAAATTAAAATAAAGTTTTTTTAAGTCAATGGGAGAAACTATGAAATAACATACATTCGATAGTTTCTTCCTTTGGTAAAATTTATAATTATCTCCCAAATCGTTTCAAAGACTTGAATAATGACTACAATTTCAATAAAGATGTAAAAAAAATACTAGTTTCAAAATGCTGATACTATAAAGAATATTTAAAGGTTAGTATAGATGAAATAAAAAAAAATATATGGCGAGCACATGCCAACTCTGCGCGCGCACTACAAACTCCAACATTCCTGCATCGCACATTCAGTGTTTCACAATGACATACCATAAATATAACGACCGATTAACCCTTAATCGGCCATAGGACAATTATTTCCCACCACAAATGTGACCACTAACCAATTTTTTATTATTTTTCTATTGGTGGCAAACTTAAATAAATTGAACGCATCTTTAGATCGATACTTTTCTTATGTATTTTATGGCAACACTTATTCCTAAACGTCATAGCTGCATGTCAATCGGTATTCAAAAACAACCGTTAATTTTTCACGTACATTTGCTCCTCGAATTTGAGTCTATTTTTGGAACTACATCAAGAAAAAATCCTGTAAGTATTTAATGGTTTTTGGTTGTTTTTGCTAGATATGTGTTGGTTTGTATGGTAATGAAAACAATGTGTGTAAGTTGTAGCATTACTATTTTTTTCTCATTCAAAAAAAGTGGGAAACTATTTCCCTGTGGCCGTTTATGAAAGTATTTAAGTGGGAATATATTTCCCTATAACTGTTTAGGACAACTAATAAATATTAATATATAAAAAATGTTTGTCTGTTTTTTCTATATTACAGTCAATGGTGCCACCTAAAAAGAAGAAAAAAGTTGAGGATAAGTAGTTAAAAACAATTGTTGACAATTTGTCGGACCTGTCACAGTTAATACTCCAGAAAACACCAATCAATATCTCTTAAAAATAAAAAAAGGTGAAAATTTCGGCGTACCAAACGAGATACGCGTCAGGAATGTAGGTCTGCATATGCCTATTAAAGAGAGCACATACAAAAGGTGTTGCATTTGTAGTTCGAAACAAACACGGACAAACATCAAATGCGCTGGCACGGATAACCAGAGGTCGCGGGTTCAAATCCCGGCATGGGTGGAATTTTTAGCCTCTAAATAGGGTACTTAAGATTTACCTCCGGACTTTTAATTTTATTCCCTAAAAATAAATCAACGAGTGAAACAGAAGGCAATAGCTAGTCAAGTGGGAATTTATTTCCCACATATATGTTACTGGATATAGGAAAATTATTTCCCACAAAAAAAAACCCTTAACGCTTATAGGGAAATTATTTCCCATCATAAAAAAAAACCACTTCCCAACATTCAATAATTTTGATTTTGTGTTTTTATTTAATTTTAAGAAAACAATATTCTAATATAAAACAATTTACTTGATTGGAGCCATGGCCGATTAAGGGTTAACAACAGTTAGACCGGCCGTCCCCAAGCATACGATCTGCCTGGCGGGAAATTTTCCTTCATAGTGGAAGAGCACGAACACCCGCTCTTCCCTATAATTACATAAATATAACTATTCAAATCTCATCTTTTTCTTCTTTTTCAGGCTATCCACTGCTGGACATAGCCCTCCCCTAATGAGCGCCATAGCACCCTGTCTTCAGCTTGCCGCATCCAGCATCTGCCTGAAGTTTTTCACAGATCGTCATCTCACCTAGTCGGAGGGCGTAACGTCCTACACTACGTTTCCCCAGTCGCGGTCTCTACTCAAAAACACGTTTACTACAGCGGTTGTCGGTTCTTCGCAAGATATGGTCAACCCACTGCCACATCAACTCGCTAATTCTCTGAGCTATGTCGATAACTTTGGTTCTCTGTCGGATGCATTTGTTGCGAATCCTATCCTTCAGGGAAACTCCAAGCATAGCTCTCTCCATAGCTTGCTGAGCGACTTCGAACTGGTGGACCAACACTTTTGTCTATGTCCATGTATAGGCTCCGTAGGTCATCCATTACAGGTAAACCTTCATATTCAAATATTGCGGTACGGATAACGAGTAGACTCGGCGTACTCGTTGTTTTCCAAATGCTGCCCATGCAGCCTAGCTGAATCCTCCTCTTGGCCTCCTTCTCGAAATGGTTTTTACCTAACTGCAGAATTTGCCCGCGGATTCAGAAACGACTTCAAGAAGGTGATCATGTAAGACGACCGGTATTGGATCAATGTGGTCATTGATCATAACTTTGATTTTATCCAAATTCATGCCAAGACCGATGCGTCGCGAGCATCCGGTTCAGCTCCTCTATAATTATAATTAAATAAATTGATTTAACTAAAATTGCATGATTATTAATTCTATGAAATATTTTAATTTTAAGTTGATTTAATGTAATATAGCACTTTTAATATAGCACTTTAAAATGTTGGGTGCCCTAAAACTTGTGGAATATAAAAAAATGTTGACAGCCCTTGAGGTAGTGCATCTGCCTACGATGCAAGAGGTCCCGGGTTTGAAGGTCCGGGTTGGGGACAAAAATGAAACCTTAGGCCTTGGACGTTTGCATGTTTGTGATGTCGCGGTGTCTGGTTCCCACGACACAGGGTATCCTAGTGAGGGGCCAGAAGCAGCGTATGTATGCAAATGTTATGTTATTGGTACAGGCCCAGCCGGCCGGCGCGTGCCTATAAATTGCGTGTTGAAGGACGCCCTATAAATTATCATCTGATCTGGACCACCTACTAGAGGCTCGGTCCCAGTCAGACGTAGCCCTCGCCCCCGCCTGTGTCCCCGCTAGTGGGGACACTGTTCTCTCCTAGCAGTTTGTAGCTAACTTTTCTAAGCGGACGCTCCTCTAGAGAGCAGCTCCCTAGAGGAGGTCGAGGCCGTGGAGGGGGTCGCTCCCGATGTGGGTTTAGGGGCCCTTAGGACCAAAACTAGCCCCAAGGTGGTGTTTAGTGGGTAGGCGCACTTCTTGTGAGTCCCACATTGGCAGCACGGCCGGGTCCGTGCTGTTATGCATGAGCATTCACCACCTCCCTCCCCCGTATTCTCCGGAGGGTGCCCTTTATAGGTAAAAAAAACTACGCTTCACCCTGTAGAACTTTATGATTAGCAGTGATCGGACTCGTTTATCGGAGCTCTAGCAAGGAATGTAATCACATCACATCACACTATTATATAATATACTATATTGTAATCACAATCACGTCACACTAATATTATAAAGGCGAAAGTTTCTGAGTAAACACGTTTAAACGGCTGGAGCGATTTTAACAAAATTTGAAAAGGAGTTAGCTGACACCCTGGATTAACACATAGTTTACGTTTTATTGCGGGAAAATATATTATTTCCATGGGAAAGTTATTATTATTATATCTTAATGATATGGCAACCAGCCGATGACGACAAACTCTGCCAAAGTCACGTCTTGACACGAAATGAGCAATTTTTTTTTTAAACTAATTTTGATTTCTTTGAGTTGATAAACCGCGGGTAACACCGCGGGGCACAGGTAGTAAATAATAAAATAGGTAATATATGTTTTGGTAAGTCTCCAATGTTCTTTGCTCCCCTCAGTAATGTATATAATGAATAGAGTAGCGCATTTATGGTATTCCCTGAAGCCGTTATCTGTAGTCTGTAGCCATCACTAGTCACTTGTCATTAGTTCGATTGAAGCACAGAACAATTAAACCAATTTAGGCGATGCTCTGTGGTTGTTTCTTTTATTTTTAGTGGTTTTTTTTTTTTTGGCGGGCTTTTGAAGAGGATAGGCGCGTTTTTTGAAAATTTTTCCAAAATATTTCTGAAAATTGTTAAAACTCGATAAACTTACGCTAAAAGTATTTAAAACATCGTCGTTAGGTTCGGCGAGATGAAAGATCGCCCGGGGGCAAAGCCCCCTGGGCTTTCCGAGGATGAACCTCCTCCCAAATTAAAGAGGGGGCGAACTGAGGACCATGGACGCGAACATCACGGCGAGCAGCAGCAGGATGATGGATTCAAGCCATATCTGAAACCAGGTTACAGGCGGCTGTACGCGGAAAATTTGGTGAGCGATGAATTCATTGTCTTTGTTGAATCCGAAAATGGCAGAATTGGTAATAAAAACCCTGACCAGCTAAACACGATCTTCAAAAATGACGTCAAGGGCGTGGTGGGCATCAAGCGCATCAATGCTAATAAAATTGGTGTGTGCTTTGGACAAGCTTCCAATGCGAACAACTTCCTGACGAATGACGAACTGCTGAAGAAACAGGGCTTTAGAGCCTATATTCCCGCGAGGTCTGTAGAGACTATTGGGGTCCTTCGCTTCGTTCCAACAAGTATCACGAATGAAGAACTGTTTAAGAAACTTGCAGCAGAATTTGAAATTGTAGGCGTAAGGCGCTTTACCCGCAAGGTCAACGGAGAAATTGTTCCGTACAGTTCAGTGTCTGTGACTTTCTTGTCACAGACACTACCGGAGTATGTATACCTAGATCTGTATAGATTTAAGGTCAATGAGTACAGAGCACCACTTCTGCAGTGCTTTAAGTGCTTCAGATTTAACCATGGAGCGAAGTTCTGTAAGGGACTGCAGAAGTGCTCTATCTGCTCTGGTGAGCACCACTTCACAAAATGCGACAAAGAGGATGAATTGAAATGTATCAACTGCCAAGGGCCTCACTTGGCAATTTCCAGAGACTGTCCAGTTAAAAAAAACAAGTTAGAAGAACATGTTAATAGGACTAACTATGCAAAAATTGCTGCTTCAGCCAAAAAACAAGACAATATTGTCAAAAACTACAACTCGAACTTCCCTCCACTGAAAGCCAAGCCTTCGCCAATGATTGCTAAGGCTTCCACAAAACCCATAGTAACAGAACCTCCACAACTTGTGATCTCAAATTCAAATTTAGTCAAAGAAATAGTCAAGAGCGACTTCATCTTAAATGGTTTGGTAGGAGCTTTGGTAACATTGGCGAATGGTAATTTGCCCAAAATCAATGCTTCCATTGTGCAGGAAGTGTTGATTAAATCACTACAGAATAATGGATAAATCATTTATTACAATAGTACAGTTTAATGTAGAAGGAGTTATTAACAAGAAGCCATTATTAATTTCATTTTTATTAAATAATGATGTAGACGTTTGTCTTTTAAATGAGACTTTGCTTAGGAACAATAGCACTTTTAATATTCCTAATTACAATATAATTCGACAAGACGGGAAAGATGGACGAGGAGGTGTAGCAATTTTAGTTAAATCCAATTTGAAATTCTCTACTGTCTCTGTTCCTTTTTACAATTTTATGCATTCTGCTGCAATAATCTTACAAACCAATGCTGGTAATTTATCAATTCTCTGTAGTTATATACCGCCTCCTAATGATAACCGTAGATTTCAGTGCAGAAGACTCAAACAGATTTTGAATATGTTACCGAAACCAATGCTTTTTTCGGGCGATCTCAACGCCCATCACGTCGCTTTTGGGTGTTTGAGGTCTAACTCTCGCGGTAATGAGATCTATAACACACTCGATGAGTATGATCTATGTATATTAAACACTGGTTTTCCTACCACTGTAGGTAGTCCTTCTAAAATGCCTTCTGCAATTGATATTTCTTCTGTCAGTCCTTCTGTTGCTCCTCTTTGCGAGTGGACAGTTCATGATGATGCGATGGGCAGCTATCATTTTCCAACAGTTATAACAATTCACACCACAATTCATAAATACGATATCGGTAATTCCGCTGATCGATATCTTTATAATAAAGCAGATTGGCAGGCTTATGCATCTGAAACAGAGAGAATATTAGGGCAATTTAATATAGACAGTAGTAACCCAGTCAAAACTTACAATGATTTTTGCGAAGAACTTAATCAGATTAAAGATGTCACTATTCCAAAGCTAAGGAAAACTAATAGCATTGTCATTAAAAAGCCTGTTCCTTGGTGGGACAATGAATGCTCAGATGCTGTTAATAAAAGTAAAGAAGCTCTAAATATGTATAGAAGTAATGGTAATATGTCGAGTTACATTGAATATAAAAAATTAAATGCTTTTAAAAAAAGATTATTAAAAGAAAAGAAGAAATACGGATGGACTAAATTAGTTGAATCTTTTAACAGGTATACACCTATAAGCACTATTTGGAATTACATCAAAAGATTCAAACGTGTAACATTACCCAAAATGCCCAAAAACGACGAATGGATTCCAGCCTTCATTGATAAATATGCTCCACCGTCTCCTCCTGAAAAAAACATAGACATAAACTCATTAAATGAAATCTTTAATAACACAGGGAATAGTAATTGTGCTCATCTTTCAGAACCATTTTCCTTTGCAGAATTCACATTTGCTATCAAATATAGAAAAGATACAACCCCAGGATTAGATGACATTCCTTACAAGCTTATTAGGAACATGCATGTTGATGCCCAAAAATCGTTATTGGAAATGTACAATGTATTGTGGATGACTCAGTCCATTCCTGAAGCTTGGAAAACACAATGCGTTATTCCTATATTGAAACCAGACAAGTCTAGTGATGACTTTAATTCATATAGACCAATTTCTTTATCCTCATGTGTAGGTAAATTGTTTGAGTTTATGCTTAAAACCAGATTAGACCATTACGTAGAGCAGAATAAAATCTTACCAGAGCAGCAATTCGGCTTCAGGAAGGGTCGTAGTGCTACAGAGAGCTTTACTTCACTCATCTCTGACATCAGGAATTCCTTTCACAGCCAATCAGCCACCGTATGTGCATTTCTTGATGTACAGGGAGCTTTTGATAATGTTGATCCATCTGTATTGGCAGGAATTTTATCAGAGATTGGTATGCCAGGACATGTCTGTAAATGGATATTTCATTTTCTTTATGATAGGACTATGTATGTTAAATTTAACAACATACTACACGGACCAGGACAAGTTTTTAAAGGTACTATGCAAGGAGCAACCATATCCCCTTTATTGTACAATATTTATACATCTCAGATAAATAAATATCTGACCCAGACTGGAGTTCAATTCCTGCAGTATGCAGATGATTTGTTAATATACTCTGTACATAAGGATGTAAATATAGCTGTAAATAATTTAAATTTAGCCCTCTCTCAAGTGCATAATTATTATTTTAATAAGCTCAAATTGGTTATAAATCCATTAAAAAGTGGAGCTATGCTTTTCTCCAAAAGGCTTTCTCCTTGTAATAGTTTGGTAGAATACAATAATCTCCCTATACCTTGGTTGAAAGAAAAGAAGTTTCTTGGTATATTGCTGGATCATAGGCTAACATTTGAATCTCACATAAATTATATCATCAAAAACGCCTCCAAAGCCCTTAATATACTTCGGTCTCTGGCAGGAGTACATTGGGGGTCTGACCCAAAAATATTATCTATGTTATATAAGAGCATTATGCGCAGCCATTTCGATTATAGCTCAATTGCTTATATGGGGGCAAGCCTTGCTTTGCTGAAGAAATTAGAAGTTATTCAGAATAAAGCTTTGAGAATTATTACAGGGGCTATGTGCTCTACTCCAATTAATGCAATGCAATGTGAGGCTTGCATTCCCCCTTTACATCTTAGACGTCTACAGCTAGCTGAAAGGTTCTGTTTGAAAATGTTAACTAAAAATAATAGAGTTGTCTTAGATCACATTTTACCAATGCATGCTACTGAATTGGGCAATTCAGTGGCTCCTTATGCAAATTTTAATCAGATATTAAATGGTAACATACCAACCTTATTAAGAATAGTTTTACATTTGAATGATTTAACAAAAAATTTGCATCAGGATAATTTGTGGCCCCTCTATAGGATGGATCTCGATATTCTATTGAAAAATAATTTTGTACATAAACCATGCATTACGAACCAACAAGATTTACTTGCTTTCCTGGAAAATAATCATCTGTATTCCATCTATACTGATGGCTCTAAAACAGTTGATAGGGTAAACTCAGCATTTTTTGACCCTCAGTTAAAGAAAACTAAATGTTTTAAAATTGACACTAGATGTAGCATTTTTACCGCCGAAGCTTATGCTATCCATCAAGCTTTAATTTACGTTCAAAATATTGATACTTGTAATATAATTATATTTACTGACTCACTCAGTGTATTATTAGCTTTAGAAGGTAACTGCCTTCGTTATAATGTAAATTATCTCATCTATAATATAAAGAATTTGTTAAATAGTTTGTTAGTTAGTGGTAAGGTAGTTAAGTTAATGTGGGTACCTGCTCACCGGGGTATCACTGGAAATGAAGTCGTCGATCGAGCTGCAAATCTGGACCCTGACGAGGATCACTCTACAGACCTCAAATTGCCATTTACTGATCTCCATGTTCATCTGAATGAGAATCTGAAAGCAATATGGTGCAACTACTGGAATGAGATCAGTAAAGAGAAAGGAAGCTGGTATAGAGACATCCAAGGAAGCCCGCCCGCCCAACCTTGGTACCATCGGAAAAAAGACATAAACTGCCGGAAATACATAACCACCCTAAACAGAATGAGATTCGGCCACTGCCAAACCCAAGCTCACCTTTATAGACTCAGCCTAGCCCAAGATTCGAACTGCATTTACTGTGGAACTGAAAACGCCGACCTAAACCATCTCGTGCTCAACTGTCAAGATTTTTTTATTTTTTTTTTTTAATAAACTGTCAAGAATTTAAATTGCACAGATTAATACTTATCACGGAACTTGACACAATCAGCTGCGAAACGGGTGTCCCTACACCAACTCTTCTTCCAAATCTACTTAGCAATCCTACCTTTTTCGCCCCCTTATATAAATTCATTATGAACAGTGGAATAAAAATTTAAAGTGACTGGAAAAACTGAACATTATAGTGAAGTGATACGGAAGTGATAAGTGCTCTTATCTGAAAACTAATACTATAAAAAACTAATACAATACTCAAGGCTCAAAAGAACACGGATCCAGGGCCGTAAAACCCTTTATTAAAAAAAAAAAAAAAATTATTTTTAGTGTCAAAAAAGTTGCATTCTTTCAATAAAGGAATATTTTTGGCTGATAAAAAGAAAAAAAGAAGGTTTTTGATAAAAAGAAGGTGAGTGATATCATAATTCAACTTTTCAAGTAATCGTGTCAAACGTATCAAGTAATCTAAAGTGTTTTGCCAGTTCTGAAAACGTTGCATCTTGCTAGGGTCATCATAAATGCAAGAAACCTTGTGATTGATCCAAAGAAACCCTTCTTTGTGCAATTTGATACCTACCTATAATAATTGTGGGTCTGGTTTCAGCTTAAACGCAACATGAACTTCTTCAAGAAAGCGCCTACTGTTAAAGGTGAATATCTTAAATTTTACGTAGCACTAATCTTAAAATATACAAACCTACATACTGTTTATTTTGACTACAGAAATGCAAAGACAGAATGACCGAGAGCTCAGAAAAGCTGGCAGAGACTTGGATAGGGACAAGGCGGCTTTAGAACGAGAGGAAAAGAAACTAGTAAGAACCATATTAATTGTTGACATAAGACAATGATTCATTCCTCTGTACATTTCAAGGTATGACTGATCTAATAACACTATTTAGCTCAATCAAGCTACTAGGTCTTTTATTTGCTTGTTATATTGGTGTGACCTTTGACAATGTATATGTTACAGTCAAAACTCTTAAACGGTCAAAACTAGTTTTGACTGCTAAAATCAGTCAAAACTAGTTTTGACTGCAGAAAAATAAAACAAAATTCTAATATATATCCAACAATGTCGAGTTGGTTTTCGGTCTTACATGTTCAACCTAACACTAGTTTTGACTGATTTTAGCAGTCAAAACTATTTTTGACTGTTTAAGAGTTTTGACTGTGACATATACATTAATCTGAGTTCTTTACATGCTCACATACTATATTGCTTAAAATCACCAATCTGAAGTGGGCCCAGTCCTTAATCTTTCTCTGAAAGGTACAAAGAAGTCATAGAATTTGTCAGTTGGCTTGACAACATAATAAACATAGTTATATATTAAACTTTGCAAAATTCATGTAATACAAAAAAGCCTTCACTGAAACCATTATTGGTTTATCTGTGAGGTGATGTGATATAATTTTACTTCTACTACGAGCTGTCCCCCGCAGTGTTACCTATGGTTTATCGATTTTCCCATGGGAATAAGATATTTTCCCGCAAAGCCTATGTGTTAATCCAGGGAGTCCGCTAAATCCATTCCGAATTTTATTGAAAAAATGCAGAAGTAACAAACTTTCACAAACTTTCGCCTTCATAATATTAGTGTAATGTGATTATAAAGCAGCATTATTTCCTTGTTTTGTTTCCTTTAGTTATGAATGCACATTGTAATTTTTTTCAGGAGATGGAAATAAAAAAGATGGCCAATGAAGGCAACAATGAGGGATGTAAGATCCTAGCAAAGCAGTTGGTTCAATTGAGGAAACAAAAAACTAGGGTCTTCTCTGCCAACAGCAAGGTGCCTTATTTAATTACCTAATTTATTAGTTCTTAACCGCAAGTTCAATATATTAATTCTCAATATAGGCCTCTTTTAATTCAATCAGGGATTCTTAAATTGAATTATAGTGGGCTCATATTCTTTTTAATGCACTAACCTGTGCTAAGGACAATTAAAAAAAACCTATTTAGAGGCTAAAAATTCCACCCTCTGGCATGGATAGTCAGAGGCGCGGGTTCGAATCCTGGCATGGGTGGAATTTTTAGTGTCTAAATAGGTTTTTAATATAGAAGGCTTACTCCCCAAAATGCTTAAAGAATCTACAACCACATCTATATCAAATCTGTCAATAGATAAGCCTTACAGTAGTTAATATTTGACATAAACATAGAACTGTAAAACTTTATAATTATTATTATTAAATTCTTTATTGTACCAGTAGAGATTGTACTATTGGCGGGCTTAATACTAAATAGTATTTTATTCTAGCCAACCAACAAGTGATGTGTAGGAGAAGGTGGGGGCGTGGTAAAATTTTATTTCATGAGCAAGCTTATGTAGGTATCCTTAAATTTTTCTCGATTTTCCCCTAATGTTTGTTACCATAAAACCAGTTAATACTTAGTTAAACGCTAGTTTATTTTAAGCTGAATCTCAGCCCTGCCTATGTACTTATAAAATAAAATAGATTATTTTCTGAGATTAGAGAACATTTCTAAATTATTATACCCTAAATATACTTACCTCTAAAAATAATAATGATGATATACTAAGTGGATATAAGTTAATACAGAAAAATGCACTCTTTCTGTATCCAAATTTATCCCAAAAACAACACTAAACTCACACCTCTTTCCTACAGGGGTAGGCAGAGATCAGAGTTTTCCACTGCCACAGTCTTGACAAATTTCATTACCCTTTTGTTTCAAAGTTTCTCCTTCAAAAACCATGTATTGTCTGCTGTTAACAACAAGTCATTCAAACATTCCAGATCTCGAATGTCAGCATGCATAACAAAGCAATGGGGGCAAACATAGCCATAGCGAATGCTATGGGCACAACAGCCAAGACTATGGGCAACATGAACAAGATCATGAACCCTCACCAAATAGCCAAAGACATGGAGGCATTCAAGAATGCTAGTGCGAAGATGGACATGACTGACGAAATGAGTAAGTAAATAATAAATCAATAATTTCACATGTTTCACACAACTGGGTCCAAAACTAGGTTACCCTGAGCTTTGGTAACCAGGAAAGGACATCACATCATGGAAATCCACCCATCATTTGCACAAATGTATGACCTCCTATACTGCAATGTAGGTACTCGGGGCTGCAAGTGATGCAAATTACTTCAGCCAGATGTCTCTGCCTGTACGTAATATAGAGAATATTGTAAAGAAGTTCGAAATTTCACTGATGCCAGTGAGTCGCACATTAGCTCAGTTGGAAAGAGCGCTGGCACGGATAGCCAGAGGTCGCGGGTTCTATTTCCGGCATGGGTGGAATTTTTAGCCTCTAAATAGGTTTTTAAAATAGTCTTTAGCATGGGTTAGTGCATGAAAAGAATATAGAGAAAAAACTACTAAACACTATTTTTATTTGTAAAGCAATTGTGCTATACAAATCCTTAAAATACTCCTCAGAACCATTTTAAATAAGCTGTGGTAAAAGGAACGATGAAACCACAGATTATTTAAACTGCCTCTTAGGAGTACTTTAAATAAGTGTTTTAATAAATAAGACACTAACAGTCTTCTTTTACTCCACTAAAACATTCTTAAAATGGAGCCACTTTATAAAATAAGCTTCCTGTCATAAACCAGCCTTAACTCTGTCTTAAGAGTGATTTAGTGGAATCGACTTTTTATAAATAACATTTTGTGAATCTTATTTTATTTAAAAAAACTGCCTGTCAGTGTGATAAGCCATCTTTTACCTGTTGTCGTCATCGTCAGGCTATACTAGTCCACTGCTGGACATAGCCCTCCCTTAAAGAGCGTCACGTTGTGCTATCATAGGGGGTCATGCCCATTTACATGTACACGGAATAATATTACTTTCGCTTCAGTTTCAGACACCCTGGACGACATAATGGCTGAATCGGGTGATGAAGAAGAGACTGAGGGCATTGTCAACCAGGTCCTCGACGAGATTGGCATCGAAGTCAGCGGCAAGGTATGCCTTCTGCTAGAACTCTATCAATATTTTATCACTTTTTACCAGACACCCTACTGCGCCAGAAGGAGGGTTATGTTTTTCTAGAGTATGTATGGCGTGCATGCATGCAACATCTAATGAACGTGGATGAAGCGAAGGTGATCTGACAGGATCGTGGCAAGTGGCAGTCCCTGGTCTCTGCCTACCCATCTGGGATACAGGCGTGGGGTTATGTAATGTTATGTGTTATGTTTGTGTGGAGGGATGTATATATCTTATGCTCTGTGCCTAAGCCTTTACCGGGTAGTGACCTAATAGTTGCCATTTTAAGTTGAACCTTATCACATTGAAATAAAGTCCAAAACAAATTATACTACTGAAATGGATATTTTAGCGGAAATCGATTGAAGTGCTAGGATATTGATACTACGTAATGGTCTGTATGTTCTAAAACTAGTTATCACATATTTTGCGATGGTTGGTTTTGAAAAAAGAACGTAGTATAATAGTTGTTTTTTCTTCCATGGGCTAAGCGGTTTGATGGGTTTTACCTTGAAAGGTTCGTCTTATCTGTGAAAGTGACACTCGATAAGTATATAAAATATTAAAACTGGTTGCTAATGTTAAAAAAAATGCTTTAGGGTGGTTTTGTTTTTTAAATAGTTTCTTATAAAGTTAAGGCTCCCTTAAGGTGCTTGGGGGCGCCAACTAGCGCCACCAATGGAAAAAAATCGTAACTTGTTTTATAATATGCTTTTATCTAAAAGTGAACATGAGAAGTCTTAACAACTGTGACAACTATTTTTAAAACCTACAGTCTAGAACTTACAATCAACGACCAAGGACTTTAATAACTTTCCGCCAAAACGGCCGTTTTAGCGGAAAACGATTACATTTCTAATCTATTGATCACGGGTTCTAGACTGTAAGTTCTAAAAATACTTATCACAGTTGTTAAGATTTCTCATGTTCACTTTTCAGGCGTTCACTAAAAAGTGTCTCTAAAGGTCAATAAACTTAGTGGTTTATTTCAAAGTGATAAGGTTCAACTTATGGTGGGTATTGTTATACCTCTTAAGGGGTTGAACTATTGCAAGTTCTGCATTTAAGAACATTTTCTCTTGTGTACCTTTCCCAGATGGCCGACGCCCCGTCCGTGGCTCGCAGCAAGCTGGGCGAATCATCCGGCGACACTGACAGAGACCTGATGGCACAACTTGCCAAGCTCAAGTCCTCGTAGTATATACCCCTCTTTGACTCTTAATACGGGCTTTACTGGGTGTTTAACCGCCTGTTAAGATAATCTACTGTTAAGGGGCTCCATACAGTAACACTAGCGCCACCAGTGGAAAAGAAACATGTCTCTTTTTATCCGACTGCGACGGAAAGAGGGTTATGTTTTTCGAATGTATATTTCTTTGTTACGCTCTGTAGCCTAAACGGCTTCAAAGTACAAATAAAGATAGTAAGTAATCTTGCATCTTGCAAAGCCGTTTACAGGCATATGGGAGAGATGGAGTAAACACACATCTCTCAATAATGTAATTCTTGATTTTTGGAAAAAGAAACTAAACGAAAAACAATCATGAAGAGAACATGTGAGATAAATAGATCATCAGGTACCATTGCTTAGGATCATCGACCAAGCAACAAAAGCAAAAACTTGTGACTATATGAGTATGCGTTTCCGCTAAATAGCAATGATTTAATTACTATCCTAAACATGGCAATTTTTGACATGAATGTCATCCAGTCCTGGTTGCGGGTTCCAAAAATAACACAACAGAAATCATTGAGACTCTATTTGCAAAACGATCTTTAGTAGATATTTTAATGCGCTTTGGTGTGTTCGCTAGCTTCACTAATGGAACAAGAATTATAACTTGTTTTATAATACGTTTTTTTTAAAAGTAACCATAAAAAATCTTAGTTTCTGTGATTATTGTATGGTAATAGTTACAAGTGAAATCTATTTTTGGCTTTATTGTCACAATAATTGTTTGCAGCTATTTTTTGTTATTTTGTGCTGTGTTGGATTTCTAAATAATAATAATGATTATTTTTAAAATATAAAGCCTCGTTTAAAGTCCTAGGTTGTTAATTCTAGGTTCTAGACTGTAGGTTCTAAAAATAGTTGTCATAGTGGTTAAGATTTATGATGTTTACATTTTGAAAAAAACTTATAAAACAAGTTATAATTGTTGTTCCATTGGTGGCACTAGTTAGCACCCTAAAGCGCCTTTATTGATGGCGCTAGTTAACTCGTGGAGGGCTTTAAGACTATTCTTATTAGATCTATGATTGTTGCTATATTATTAAGTATATCATATTATTATCATAAATACTGCTTGCTCACTTGCTGTATTCGCCAGTATTTCTGTCTATTGGCTTTTGTTTACGACGAATTTATTGATACATCTGAGTAGCATGGGTAGCATGACGGCGCGGGTCATGCGTTTTGTGGCGCTACAATATCAGAGTTTGACAGTGTACTGGAAAATCACGACTTTTGGCATTTTAAACGCGCGACTAGCGTCGTCGTATCTATGCTGCTAATGTGTCACGAGGGTAGAAGTCGCGCGTTTTGTTGCGCTAAAATGTCACAGTTTGACAATTAATTGTAAAGTAAAAAGGTTGACTTTTGACAATTAAATCGCGCGACTAGCGTCGCGTCGTACTGGAAGCAGGAGGTACGGGTCGCGTGTTTTATAGCACTAAAAGGTCAGAATTTGACAATGTTTGAATGTACGGAAAATTCGCCATTTTTAATATTTTTCAACGCGCGACTAGCCTCGTCGTACTGTCTATGCAGCTTATGCAACACAAGGGTGTGAGTCACGCGTTTTGTGGCGTTAAAATGTCTGATTTGTCAATCAAAGAATGTACGGTATACTCCCGACTTTCGACGTTAAAAAGCGCGACGCGCATCCGTCATGCTACCGATGCTGGGCGCTGTTTGTACCTTAATGAAACGGACTAGCTTGAGTCTAAACACTCATAGTTGTAAAATGCTGTTATTTGGCACTAATGTTGTAGTTAAAAATAAGTCGATTTGAATACCAACTTGCTAGAGAATCTTTCTACAGCAAACATTTATCATTTGAGCAGCTTAAAATCATCCAACATTAAGTGATTTCTTTTTGTTAAATGTATTTACAGAAGCATTTACATTCTGCTTGCTGAATGTTAATAAAGCAGGAAGTTTTCTTTCTTAACACTAAATTTTTGAGTGTTTTTCCTAGTTTGTGATTGCCTGATTACCAATCACATTTGATAGCGACTGTGATAGCACAGGGTACCCTAGTTTGGGGCCAGTACAAGTCATTGTGCTGTGTGAAAGTTACTTTATGATTTTATTACAGAATTTCTGCAACAATTAAATATTTTTAATATCAACGAAATCGATATGAAATTTATTGAACCCGAAGAATCTAAATTGAGGTATTTTATATTAGTTTTATTTTATCTGACATCAACCCTTTGTATGCGCCCACTGCAGGGGCATGGGTATCTTCATGCATCGCGGGAAGGTTAGGCCATACTCCACAACGGGGGCCAAGTTGGTGGAGGATTGTATGTAAGAGAGTGGCGGGCCTTACTGTCAGAAGTTATCAAGCCGCCCATAAGGCCTCTGACTTGGCTTAACGACTCCTATTACATGACAGCCGGGACCAACATTTTAACGTGCCTTGCGGAAAAAATGCCACTAGCGGTAGTCACGCGACGGTCACCTATCCTGCACCTGACCGCGCCTGTTGTTGCTTAACCCTAGTGATTGATTCCAATGACTGGGTTCCACTAGGCCTCCGCAGTTCCAAGAGCGCCTCACCTAATGCTTCAACGAATTCATTTTATCTGATGTGAGTAAATATATCTAGGACAGAATAAGTTGTAAAAAAGGTATTTATCATTTAGCACTTGTTCTAAGTTGCACTCAAAAGTACCTATATGTAACAAAATTGTTTTTGTCGACACTTAACTATTGGAAGACGTTACTAATCGATTGTAAGGATGGACTGCGTGTTCTAAGTTATCTATAGGTACCTATTACTACGCGTGTTTGATGCATAGGTATAATGTAAAAATTGTTACCTATCTGTGATATTTTTGTATTATAGGTATGATGCAAGCAATATAATTTGTTTTATTTATTTATAGCATTTATAACATTTTTAGGTAGATTCATATTATAGACGACAAATGAAAAAACAGACGAAAAATCGTTAGTACCTGTCTAATATACAATGGCCTTGAGGTGTATTCAGCTTGAACTACGACGTAGAAATTCAAACGAAGTACTTACATTCTCATTTGCCTTACAATAACTAAACTTGTACTCAAAACTTTAGAGAAAAATATATCATTCAACCTTTGCTTTGATATTTTGTTGCTTTCGCTCCACAGCCAGGCGGAGAAGAGAAAGTTTTGTTAGTACAATAACTTTTTTAAATACCTATTTAGAGGCTGAAAATTCCACCCATGCCGGGATTCGAACCCGCGACCTCTGGCTATCCGTGCCAGCGCTCTTTCCAACTGAGCTAATGGGCGACTCAGGGAGAAAATCTTTATTTAAACTGAAACTCACATGCCAGTCTATTCGTTCCGAAGCTGCCTGGGTAGCTCGATGGCAACGCGTTTCGTGGCGCTACATTTTCATATTTTGACAATTCGGTAATGAACTGGGAAGTCGAGATTTTTGACATTTAAAACGCGCGACTAGCGTTTTTGTACCAGCCATGTAGCAGCCTGTCGCCTTGTCAAGTTCTGACATTTCATAGCCACAAAACGCATGACTCGCGCCAACGTACTACTTATGCAGGATTGCAGATAATAGATAGATTATTTAAGAACCTATTTAAAAGCTAAAAATTCCACCCATGCCGGGATTCGAACCCGCGACCTCTGGCTATCCGGGCCAGCGCTCTTTCCAACTGAGCTAATGGGCGACTCACCGGTATCAGTGAATTTTGGAACCTCTACAATATTCTCTGTATTACCATTGAATTTAAATTCAATGGTAATACAGAGAATATTGTGTTGAATATTGAAATTTCACTGATGCCGGCGAGTCGCCCATAGCTCAGTTGGAAGAGCGCTGGCACGGATAGCCAGAGGTCGCGGGTTCCGCTCGAATCCCGGCATGGGTGGAATTTTTAGCCTCTAAATAGGTTTTTAAAATTGTCCCTAGCACAACCCGTGCTAGGGACAATTTTAAAAACCATGCATTAAAAAAGAATATTGCATTAAAAAAGAATATCACAGTTATTACTATTACAACTGTAAATACACTATCTACCATCACGAGCAAACATCATCTATTTACTTACTCAACGGTAATATAAAAAAAGAATTGCCATAACGAAATAAATGCGGCCCTAGGGCGTTGTGCATATAACCGTTATTGCAAACGACAAACTAACCGACTTGCGAATTGAGTAGGTATTTTAGTGTGTATATTAGAATAAAACTCTTTATTGCAAACCGTCGTTCCTATCTAGGCTTTGATTCCTTTGGATAATTTATTTTTAAAAACCTATTTAGAGGCTAAAAATTTCACCCATGCCGGGATTCGAACCCGCGACCTCTGGCTATCCGTGCCAGCGCTCTTTCCAACTGAGCTAATGGGCGACTCAGGGAGAAAATCTTTATTTAAACTGAAACTCACATGCCAGTCTATTCGTTCCGAAGCTGCCTGGGTAGCTCGATGGCAACGCGCTTCGTGGCGCTACATTTTCATATTTTGACAATTCGGTAATGAACTGGGAAGTCGAGATTTTTGACATTTAAAACGCGCGACTAGCGTTTTTGTACCAGCCATGTAGCAGCCTGTCGCCTTGTCAAGGTCTGACATTTCATAGCCACAAAACGCATGACTCGCGCCAACGTACTACTTATGCAAGATTGCAGATAATAGATAGAATCAGTGCCGTGATGCCGTGAGTCGCCCATTGGCTCAATTGGTAGAGCGCTGGTACGGATAGCCAGAGGTTGCGGGTTCGAATCCCGGCATGGGTGAAATTTTTAGCCTCTAAATAGGTTTTTTATTTAAATTTGTTCCTTAGCACGGGTTAGTGCATTAAAAATAAAAATAGTGTAATAATTTATTTTTGTTTTGTTTATTTATTGTTAGTAAGATCAACAGCGAAACTAAAAAAATACCTACTACCTACATAGGTACAAAAGTAAGGCTCATTGTAGATTTTCACGTAGGTAATTACTACAGAATCGGAGATAAGAAACTTATTAGCACATGAAGACTTCTCGACTTCTGATACAATACAAGGTACGGTTCTTAGTTAGCTAGTTTTACATTTAGTTCATACTAGCTTTTGCCCCCTTCCGCGTGGACTTTCAAAACTTTTCAATGCCGTTCACTCCCTTAAGGGTTAAATTTAGAAAAACGGCGAAACACGTATTCAATCAATTGTATTGAAGAGTATTTATTTTAAGATTAAAGAAAATTAGATAACATTCTTTATACCTCCTATACAAATTTTCGCAACCCTTTTCGCCCCCTTAGGGATTGAACTTCAAAAAATCCGGCCTTATTCCTTGCCTACATTACCTATAGGTATATAGACCCTCTGTGCAAAATTTCAGGTTCCTGGGTCCAACGGTTTGGGCTGGGCGTTGATGAGTGAGTCAGTCAGTCAGGACTTTGAATTTTATTTAAATAGATTATTTACGTACCTATGTATTTTCCCTAGATATGAACAAATCAGAACAAACCCTTAACAAAATAAAATACGGAAAATAAGTAGTGTCCATTGCTGCTAGATTCATTCCATTATTTCAAGAAATACCGAACGCTATTTTTTCAATTTTTTGACGTTGTTAGTACTAAGATAGGTTTATAAGTTTTTTTATATGAAGCCTCCCTAATATGGGTGTCCTACAGCATGATAAAAGGCCTCCCCCTTTTAGAATAGATGTGGAATTTTGAAAAGAATAGATGTGGAGTTTCTGGAGTTTTAAAAGGAATAGATGTGGAGTTTCTGGAGTTTTGAAAAGAATAGATCTGGAGTTTTGAAAGGAATAGATGTGGAGTTTCTTTGTTAGTTTCTTCTCCACATAATCTATAAATTGTGAAACTTACAACTTTGACGTTCATTAAGTAGGTACTTAAACATTTTGTTTCTATAGTGAATAAAATTCTTTTGACTTTGACTTTAGACCAAGATTTTAGGTCACAGGAAGAGACCTGTGCCCCAGCAGTGGGGACATTCAAGAGTTGATATCGATCCCGCCATCGTCTTCTCAGTCGCCCCCGTTTGCGATGACCGTCGCGTGGTACCCGCTCGGTGGCAAGTCTCGCCACCTGGAGCTCTATTTTTGAATCACTCGTCTCGCGTCGAGCGCTCGGTTTGTACTGATTCTCGTTCGACGTTCGAAATTCCGTATTTTTGAATCACTCGACTGCAACGAATGGTCCTTACCACTCGTCTCATATGTCGATCGATAGATTAATTGTCAAAATTTGTGTTAATTTGTATTGTTGCGCACAGCTACCTACCTAGCGATAAATGTGAATTTGCTCCTGATAACTGTTGTAGATTGTGAATATTGTGATCTTCAATGTAGAAAATGAATCTTGAAGAATATCTAATCCTTAATGTATATTTGGATTCAAAAATACGGAAAAACGAGATCATGCGACTTAGAAGACGAGTGTGACTTATGTCGCATTCGACAATACAATTTCATACGAGTGATTCAAAAATAGATCTCCTGTTCGGGTACGTGCGGCTTACGTGGCCGGCCCAGTTCCACTGCAGTTTGGCGGTCTGAACACCTACGTTATGCGCGTTTTGGAACGCAGTGTGGTACCTATTTCGGGCACGATCTATCCTCCGGACACCCAATATACTGCGCTCCATCGCTCTTGAGTATGAGTAGGTATTAAAAGAACCTACTAATATTATAAACTCGAAAGTTTGTAAGTATGGATGGATGGATGTTTGTTACTCTTTCACGTAAAAACTACTGGATGGATTTTAATGAAACTTTGCAATAATATAGCTTACATATCAGAATAACACATAGACTGCAATTTATAAAGATATTGTGTCATCTTCTTCTTCTTCAGGCTATATTAGTCCTGCTGGACATAGCCCTCCCCTAATGAGCGCAAGGTTGTGCATTCATTGGGGGGTAATGCCCATAATCCCCACGCTGGGCATGCGGGTTGGGGATCGCAGTTTGGTGGAATTGTACTGTATGGGGCGCTACTGCCCACCCCCCGGTTTATGTCCCTTAGTCGCCTTTTACGACACCCGCAGGGTTAGCTGTTAGCTTATTAGCTGTGTGGTGTCGGCCTAGAGAATAGCACCAACCCAAATTCTTCCCGCGGGTGTCGTAAAAGGCGAATAAGGGGCAAGATATTGTGTGAACTGTCCGAAATATGACGATAAGTGTCAAGTACCTAAGTAAGAAAAAATTCTACCATCTGCGAGCTATTCTGGCATGCGCTGCCAAAACCGCTAGAGTTGCACATGTGTAACGTATGATGGCAATGTTTAAAAAAATCGTTAAATATAGTTTATAAACTATATTTATTGAGCATACTGTAGTAGACACCTATCGGCCTATGATTAGGGCTCTGCAGTGCTTAGTTACCGCATTTATTATGTTGACAAGATTGTGTAATTAATTATAGTGCGACTGTGACATCTCAATATTGTCAGGCTGTTATATTTTTCAAATTTAATAATAATATACCTACGCCCCAAAAATAATATAGTATGTGATAATTTAAATGTCATAACTCAAAATACCTGCGTAGACGAAGTTGCGGGCACCAGCTAGTATTATAAGTATATATTTGTTTAAGTAATGTCTGAGGAAAGTATCCAGATTTTATAAGAGTATTATTTTTTTTTACTTAGGACAGTTTACACTTGACCCCAGTCACGACAGATGGTAAGCGAAGACGGGGTCTACGATGTTACGTGCTTACTACCTGTTAAATTCCGGTTAACTCTAGTTTTAAAGACGCCCAGGTTCTTAGAGTATATACTACTTAGTATACCTACTCTAAGCCCAGGTTATATAATAATATGTCTCCATAAAGACAGACGATTCGAATCGTGATAGTGCATACGTAATGTATAATTAGGTACGCCAACAGTAATAGGTACAGAAAGAGAAATTTTAAGGCGATTTCAGAATGGCTATAACCCGGTTTCTTCTATACTAACTATCCGTTAAAATGATGTTACACCTGTCAGTTGGCCAAAGGTAATAAAAAACAGCTGCTAACCCTCGAAAGTCTGATAGCAGGGTGTTAACATACGAGAAACTAAAGGTTAGTTGACAAAATACTTGGTTACAATGGTGCGATTTTGAATCCCGCTTCAGTTCAAATTTTTGGTTACCAGGCCTAACCTTAGATCAAGAATGCCATGTTCGGAATTTTCTATCTCTTGTTTCGCTTATCTTTTTTAATTCCTCTACAAAGATGCACCTATGGACTCTTGATGATTTATCATTATAACTTTCTTAAAATTCTGACCACTATTCATTCCCTTTAATGTTCAACATGACTAGAAAAGCGATGGCATTGAAATTCAACTCGCGAAAGCGTCGTTAGGCTGAAAATTTAATGAAATTTACACGTTCTGTTTGTCCACTCCATAATGTCTTGCAGGCTATGAATATTTTAAGGTGCAACCGCAAACTAAAAACACCAGCAGAATCGTTTTTAACTTATCTCCTATTTTCTGTAGGCATATAGGTACGTTGGGTCTCCACTGAACAAGCTCTGATGGGTAGAATGATAATTATTTATTTATATAATCGCTCAGTTGCATAATGTACCTACCTTCCGCAAAATGCACCCCATACGCTAAATGGTACTCTACAATTCATCTTTCGCATAACGCACCTTTCTCAAAATGTTCCATTCTCATAATGTAGTGATGATAATAATATCATACTATTGTATTGATTCAGAAAGGTTGCCTGTATCCTCTGTGAAACTAGTTGCTTTTTTATTTACACCTTGGCCAACTGACAGCTATTATTAGTACCTACACAAACACTGTTAGTGTACGTTAACTCCCCCTGTTAACGTATACTAACCAATATCATTCCAATATTATATAACCTGGTGGTTTGAGCTTTGAATTGAACAAGGATTGGGTTAACCGTTCGTGGAATTAAACGAATACTTTCTTCACTATCGGTTTTCTTACCGTGTTTTTTTTTGCCTTGACTAAAATTAGATGAAATTTTTATTAATTTAAGTCATTAAACGGCAGCTCAGGTGTACAGATTGATCCATGAGTTTAAAATCATTTTTTTACAATCTGTTTTCTCACTATCATTTTCAATATTTCCAAGGAAAAACTAAGGGCTTTTCAGTCCATAACTTCCAGGCAACCCGGTTCTTCTTCTACCTATGGCTACCTAATGGGTATGACTTCCCTAACGATAGCAGGGGACCCCTAGAATACAGTGCCCAATTTCCCAAAGGTAGTAGGGAAAATTCGATGACGGCTTTCTGTTCCCACGCTATTCTGTTCATACCGACAAAACTTTCTCTACAGCGTTATTTCACCAGAAATTTTCATCAAATCGAGAAGTCTGCAACATGATTCCCGATCACTACTTCGACGATGGTATCAACAATTCGCTCCTTAGGCGTGACATGAGACATGTACAGCAGAATAGAATACTTTACGAGAAGAATCAAAGGGATTACGTAAGTACCTATGTAGAAGTTTTTCCGGCGAGTAGACTGAGGGCCAGTTTCTGAATTGAGAAATTCGCTACGTAAATAGTTAATGGTGTAGTGCTGTCTCATGGAATTTCCCAAAAAGAGCGTGACAGAACGTCATTTAATTATTTCCTTAGTGAAATTCTCAATTCAGAAACCGGCTCTTACCCTCAGTTTCTTGAGAAAGGACCAACGTGATTCCAGGGTCCCTTTTCTTATAGCGATAATTGGACTCCTTAAAAAATACGATTGTAAGTACTACGTAAGTTTCCGGGTTCAAAAGTGTCATAATATGTATGTACCTATCTGACAGTTCGAAGTAGGTAACCTAAATTAGACAACTCCATACGGTGGAGGACTTAGGTAATCGCACTCCAGATCAAAACTGATCTCTGTGTTGATGAAGTAAAAGTAAACATTTTTCTTAAGTCAGAGCGATAGAGAACAGTTTATTGCACAACCAGAACAAATAATTCTGAATAATGACTCCGTGTTCTACCTATCGCCCTTTAAACTTTCACTTGACTTCCATAAGTAGAAAATGGTCCATCCACTCTCGAGTTTTAGCGATACTAACGAACAGCAAATACCTAGTTAAAGCAATACATTTTTATAAACTAAAAAGATATCAAAGTATTACTATACAATTGGCGGCCTAATAACATAGTTAATTATTTGTTAATTTGAATAAACTAAAGTCCGAAGAATGCAAAGTAACAGTAGGTATGCGTTCCATCTTTTAGAGTTATCGCCTAAATTGTTTATTGGGTCTTAAGAACGCATCGACAAGAAGTAACAAAATGGACGGTAAATTAAATTAAAGGGTTATTCAAATCTGTTAAGTATCAAAAGACTGAAAAGAAAGTTTGGAGATTTATTGTCGGTTTTTTTCAATAAAATGATCAGTTTAACGTTCGTTTAGTCACAGATTCCGTGTTATTTTAATTAAAATGATTCTATTTTATTGGCATGGAATTATTTGTATTTAACATGCGTTACGAGGCTGTGTGGTGTCGGCCTAGAGAATAGCACCAACCCAAGTTCTTCCCGCGGGTGTCGTAAAGGCGACTAAGGGATACAAACCGGGGGGTGGGCAGCAGCGCTCCCTGCAGTACAATTTCACCAAACTGCGATCCCCAACCCGCATGCCCAGCGTGGGGAATATGGGCATTACACCCCAATGATGGCACAACCTTGCGCTCATTAGGGGAGGCCTATGTCCAGCAGTGGACTAATGAAGCCTGAAGAAGAAGAAGCGTTACGAAGTAAATATTCTTACTTATTACTTACATTGTGCAAACTAAACTTTTGGGTGCATATGTCATACTGGGCTATCATCTCGACAAATTACTATAACGGGAGAGTAAAACATTCAATGTCGAACGTTACGGGACTGCTAAAATAAGACCCATATAACCCTTCGAACGTGAAAAAAGGTCCTACATCATCATAATGTAATTTCAGTCTATCTTTACACGTGCATGTTACCTTTTAGGGGAGATTTGCTGTTTTATCGCCATTATATACGTGTTAACTTTCCTGTATTGTTTTTTCGTGTGCAATAAAGTGTAATGATAAATTCTTAATAAAAGTTAATAGCTGAAATGTATCTTAGTTTTATCAGTGCAGGTAATTAGTCTTACTATGCAAAATTGAGAGAGTTCTGCAAAGTGCTACTTTTTCCTGACTTTTATAAATTTTATGTAATTTAACTATCGTGCGAGAGGTCCCGGGTTCGATCCCCGGCTGGGGACAAAAAAAACCAGGTCTTGGATGTTTACATGTTTGTGATGTCGTTGTTTCTGGTTCCCACGATACAGGGTATCCTAGTGTGGAGCCAGGGGCAATGTATGTGCCAGTATGTAAAAGTTATGTTATGTTAACTGTAAAAAATACTTACCTACAAATGTTAATATGTCCTACATGGTCCTTAATGGCACTTATATCAACAATATGTTAAGTTATGCTTGCAACAAATGACGACGATGACCTTCTATGACAGGAGCAAGAACAGCGCGATATGCTGTCATCACAAGACGGCGACACGTGCGAGCGGCACGACCAGTTCTACCGTGATCACAAACTGCTTTTGGTGCTCTTTCGGGCGCTAGCTGTAATGCCCATCACCCGCTCCAGGCCGGGTAACTCTGATCACGCACATCTCCCACCATAATTTCTCACTCGCCACGAATCTGACTTGCCTTCCTACATGTGTCGCTTATTCATCAGTTGCTTGTTTGTCTAGGACGTCTTGGATGAAATGAAATTAATTTTTACACTTGTTCAACATTTACATGGTACAAAGATAGCCGCCGGATGACTCAAACCCTAAGAACCGCTTCTTCAGTATCGACAATTTTCTTCTTCTTCGTCCGATGTTATCTCTTACTGAAGGTCGGCTATCATTGTAGTTCTTCCCTGATATTGCGGTTCGGAAAAATCCCATATTTCTCGCTTTAGGCACATAATAGGTTGATTAATTTGACACCATAATATGATCTCAAACCACACTGAACTTTACGACTGGATAACATTACCTAATCACCCTACGGATGGACAGACGTATGTCTCACTGTAAGAAACGGGCCTTCTCTCTGAGAGGTAGAGAGATGTATGGGCTCTATCACTACACGTGCCTACGGATTGATAAATCGAATGTATAAAAATCTTGTGTCACTGTAACATTTTTATTTGTAAATCTTTCTAAATCATTGGTCAATAAACAATAAACAAACAAACAAACAAACTCTGTTTGTTATCGAACGCCTCCAAAACGGCTTCCCCGATTTTCTTTTTTTTTTGCCCATACCTACCACCTATCCTCAGTCCTACCCAAATGGGAGGATAGGTGGTAGGCTAATTAATGCAAGTTGCTGGAGATTTAGCTTAATTTTTTCGACGCACCTTAAAGTAACTAATGAATATAGAATGAGGCATTACACATTCTAAAATTTCGCAGAAAGCTTCGTCATAAAAAGTGGCACGATAAACAATATAAAATTAATCAAAAATACATCCCCGGGACACACCCATCATACCCGAGGGTATCCTCAGGTACTCCTCAGGCGGGGTTGCTCCACTAATCCCCATTGAAAATCCCGAAACTTTTCCCTCATGAATAGCAACATCTATGATTTCACTCAGCCACACTCCTTTCCAGGCACTATAACATTCAGTTGGAGGTCGACGGCCACTTTCTACGCCATATGCTTCTACATAGCAGCCACCGTCATCGTCCTCATTGTCGGATACGAGAGGTTCCTCATTCTGCGCTCCATCAGGCGATTCGACGAGTACATCTACGCCATTCTGTTCGTGGTCTTCCTGGTGCCGCATTTCTGGATACCCTTCGTGGGCTGGGGCGTGGCCCATCAGGTCGCCATTTACAAGACCAGCTGGGGGAAGTTTCAAGTAAGTTTTGGATTGTATCTCTACTGCTACTTTTCTCTAGTTGGTCTTCGCTATCTCTCATTCACGTTTATTCTGGTTTACTTTGAGCCTTCTCAGCAGGATTTTTTCTGATTCAGGATTCGCTTCATGAGATATCTCAATTAGTTCGTGTTTGAAGATCTTTTGTGCTACGAGTAATTTTTCTAAATTTTTCTTTTTAAAAATTTCGGCGCCTTTGAATTTTTATGGAGTTAGCGCTTACTGCGCCCAATTTATGTCTCCAGTAAGTTCTAGTAAAACATTGTCTTAGATAGTACAATGTCCAATTATATTTATGTATAGCCGCAGCACTTGTTATGTTTTCCCGACCTATGTAAAACAATCAATGCTTTGGCATTTGAAGTTATTAATGGTAATCATGGAATCTTGTCATACGTATAGGTGGTAACTGATGTATTTGATTTAAGATGACTTGAGAAAAGATGTGATCAGAGTGGAGTTTTTTTCCCGCTGCCTTTTTCTCCGCTACACTACGGCCTGAAGGCAGCGGCTTTCACTTTCATGTTAAGCTTTGGTCTGGTGATCATGACGCACAACGCTGCGGTATGCGTTGCCGGATACTTAATCATATGAAAAACGTCAAGAATGTTCTCTTGTTCCGTCGCAGTATGCATCAGCGGCGAGGGGCAAGCGCGGTGAAGTGGGGAGGTGTACTCCCGCACAGCGCGGCGTCATTCTCGGTTCAACGCTGCGGTGTGCGGTGTGCGTCACGGGTCAACATGGAATTTTTCGAAGACAATTTAATAGGATTAGTTCGCGACTACACTTCTTTATATAAAAATAAAGAGATTTGTTTTTATATAAAGTCTATTTTTATAATCTTTGTCTATTCAGAAGCAGTACCAATTCTTCTTCTTCCTACTCTTCAAGCAAAGCACAAATTACAGAAAAATTGTTCATGTTCACGTCTACCTTGGTAGCTGCGGCAAAATCAACTGACCAACTATCCGCAGGGACGCTTAATGCTGCGTAGTGACGCTGCGTTGCGGCGCATACCGCAGCGTTGTGCGTCATGATCACCAGACCAAAGCTTTACATTGTGGTACTTTGACATTCAAACGGAATGTAAATTCTTTACGTTGAAATAAATTGAATTGAATTGTCATATGATTTTAATAATTATTTATCAAACAACATCACTGCAAAGAAAATAAAACTGTGTCGATACCACATCAACCTTTACAAGTGTGCATTCTGCTCAGCTACGTTACGGGCGACGACGTTGCAACAAAAATGTGAAGGTTGAACTGCTGTCGACTTTACTTATATAGATAAGTAAATAAGGGAGATAATACGCGAGTATTCTGTCTTGCTCGCTAACTTTATAATTTTTACTTGTTTTTATTTTTGTTGTACTAAAATCAGTAAACTTAATAATGTGATCTGAGGCTTTGATGCATAATTAAATTACACACGTTTTAAGAATACTTTAGTTCTTTCATACGTTTAATAAAATTTTCTAAAAGTATTAATTTTGCAATCATTTTCGCAATCAAAACTGGTGGTAAGAGATTAAAAAAATGCCTTGAATATCCGCAATTTAATTATCCATCAAACCCTCGGGCCACATTCATCAAACGTATTACTCTCTAATCCGATATCAAATCTTGTATGTCCCCACTGCTGGGGACACGGGTCTCTCCCTGCATCGCAGAAACGTTGGGTCATACTCCACCATGGGGACCAAGTTCGGATTGGTGGAGAATTGTAAGACTGAGGCAGGCCTTACTGTCAGAAGTTATCAAGCCGCCCACAACGCCTCTGATATGGCATATTACTGTATAAGTTTTACGTAGTACTCTCTGCCCTGCTCTCTAATTGTTTGTATAGTATTTATAGTACTTTTAGGTTTAGCTTATTATGCACTTGTTTTATTACGTATAGCATTATCATTAATGTATTTAATGTTGTTATAAATTTGTTTCAGTACAATTTTGAACTGATCGTAGGTATACCTATATTCATTTGTGTAAGTTTTTTGTTTGTGTATACCGTAGTTTATTTTGTCAGTTAGTTAAAACTATTTAAGTATCTGTTTCATTCTGTACGCATATTACGTATTCTATTCTATACAACTATTACTCTTTATTACATATAAGTATTCTATTCAGTATTGTATTTCCCATGATTGCACCACACCGCAGTCTGTAACGCTCGCGGAACACCTCCGGGCACTGACTGAAAATCAGCGCTGAAGGCTTGCCCATCAGCATAGGCTGAGTCAGTTGCCGTTTATAGCGGCTGTGACTCGCTGTGACCTGTGTTCTTTTCTTTTTTTTAATGTTATTTAGTAATGTGTTTTAAGTTTGTTTTGTTACTGTGGCGTGTGTACTCTGGCTATAATAAATGTTTTTCTTCTTTTTCTTCTTCATATTAATATGTAGGTTTATTAAAGTTATTAAATTTTACCTTATTTTGAAATATATTTTAAATTGCATTTATAAGTTTTTCTCTTTGCACGCCTACCAACTTTTCTTCCACCTCCTCCGGTGGTCTGGTAGAAAATTATTAAGGCATTGAGTCCGCCGTATCGTACAGTTATATTTTGTTCGCTTTGAAAACCAAATGTATTTATTGAAAAACGTCACATGCAATCAAAAGAATAACTCAAACTATAGAAATCCACAAGAGTATCGTTATATCATATAAAATACTATAAATAAATAAGCAAAATAGTCAATTAAACAAAAAAAATACAAACAAACAAAATTACACACACACACACACACACACAATACAAACAAAATAAAATTAGTCAATCAAACCGCCCCGAGACATATCCGACCCAAAGGTTCCCATAACGCTGGCAGCATTACCGCGCTGCACTGCCAGGGATATCCTTTGCATCAAATCAGATATTTAAGTGCAATAAAAGTATTAAATAAATTACTTTTTTACAATCGCAAAAAATACAATGAGCGAACCAGCACGATTTACGTAAGAATAGCCTTTAACAAAATAAACAAAAGTCTTAGTACTGTCTGTTAACTTTTAAAATATACCTCGGCTAATATCGGATAGAATCGGATATATTCGTGTAATAGAAATATCGGAACAAATATGACACTTAATTTCACATAATTTTTCAAAATAGTGATGAAAAGTTTTATACAGAGCAGGAAGTAGCATTACACTAGTGCGCTATCGGCGAAAACCGAAGCATATTCTAGAGCCCGAGGTATATGGTTGTCTGGAAGAAATTACTTCTAGTAATAAGGCCTCTACTTGTACTGTACTGTTATTTTTTAAGTCTCTTATGTAATCACTGGTGTACATGGAATGAACAATATTCTATCTATCTATAGTCTAAAAGCTAACAATCTCGTTTCAGGAATTGACAATTGGAACTATTTTTCACCGGACCCTCAATTTTCAGTTTCACATTTTAACCCTAATCGCATTGGGTCTTGTCGCGATCTCTTTAGCTGAACTTTTATTGCTCAGAAGTGTTAGTAAGTAATTCGATTTGTCCCTCCGCCAAAGTTCAATGGAAGTTGGCCCTTTGACCCTTTCGTAGCATGTTGTGGAATGAAATTTAATTTTGATACTACTAAGAGATTGCTGACCTTCAAAATGTCGTCGTCGATTACGCACAAATTCCCACAGTGGGTACACGATGTAGAAACAAAAACCTAGGAATCATTAAAAAAGAACCCAGAGAGCTAATTCTCACTTCATTAGCGAATAATTCGTATACGACTCTAAGGCTTACGACTTGGAATTCTACGTAAAAAGTCGAGCGACAGTCAAAATCTGTCTTCTGAACGCAATGCAACATTGAATTCAAATAAGAAAATAAATGTCTAATAACTCTGTCGAGTTATCTTATTTTTATGCGACAAATGTCTAAGCCTTCGAATATTTTGCGTGTACGCTTTCAATTCGCATGGGCGAGTATCGGCCCCCAGGTCTTGGATGTTTACATGTTTGTGATATCGCTGTTTCTGGGTCCCACAACACAGGGTGGGGCCAAAGCAATGTAAGTGCCTGTATGTAAATGTTATGTTATTTAAACAGTGCCCCTGAAAGAGTTAATAATTATTGTTGTTGCATATTAGGCAGCGGCTGGATGTGGATGGTCGAGGACCGAAAGAGGTGGAATGCCATAGGGAATGTCAGTAGACGCTTAACCACGACATTTACCTTTACGTAATGAGTATAGCGTTCTTCACCTTCACTCACACTAGATGGGTGAAGGGACCACTCGGGCGCTGCGTTGCCAGGGCCATTGTTTTTTTTAGATGGAGTAGGCCAGTTTATTTGCCGGAGCCCACTAGAATGACAAGGCAATAGCTGCGGATTAACCAAGCCGCGGGTTTCCTCATCTTGTTTTTGGTGAAGTAGACGTTTTATGGCTTCTTACTTGGTTGATTTGTTAACCCGTGACGTAACCAAATAGAGCAAGGGCAAGGCAAGAAAGCAATCTACATTGCCAGTCTAGTTTTTACTATACACTCAGAACGTTGCTGAAACATCCTTGTAAACAGTGTAATCTATTGCATGTTAATTAGTTTATGCCACACCTGGCAATAAATTGGCTTTTTCCGCACGCTGCGCGTACGGAAAAAGCCGCTTTCTGGCCAAGTGTAGACATAAAAAGATGTACACAACACGGGAGGTAATAAAGAAAGCTCTCGATCGCATATTTACGTCCCTCGCTTGCAGCTCGGGCCGCAAACTTCTGCGATCTCGGCCTTTCTTTGTATTACCACCCTAGTTGTGTAATGTACTATTATGTAGGTGTATTTTCAATATATTATTATAGCAGTATGTTTACCAGTATGTTTATTTTTCAGTTCTATCTATCCATGGTAGTCTCGACGAGGTCGCTTTTAGCAATAAGATCGGAAATTGTAAGCGGAATAACTTAGACATGTACCGATATTTTAGTTTGGTGTATACAATAAGAAGTTCTAATCTAAATGTAATCTGGGCGTTGTTGGGAGATGATAAGGGGCTAAGATATGCTATAGGCGCAGCTTCAAATCCAGTGTCAGACTGAAATTTAATCTTGTGATAATAAAATTTATCCACGAAATTAATAATTAGTTAATTTGACAGGTTAACACTTACACAGTTACAGTAACGGACATAATAATCCCACTGGGTCAAAATGTGGCCGCCCCTCATGCCTCGGGGTATGTCACATTATGCAAAGCCTAAGAAAAAATACACATCCTTAATACAAAAATTGTACCCTCTACAACTTCTTAGGTGCATAAATACAGGCACCCTTACGCGAACTTCGCCTTACAGGTGAGGTATTACCGCGTCACTGGCGAGAACCTGCAGTTCCCGAAACTGAAGACCCTTATAGTGATCATCAGTGTCGGATGTCTTCTCTTGGCCGTCTGTTTCCTACTGAGCCTCTGTGCTCTGCTGGACGGCTTCCTCCTTCGGCACACGGCTGCGTATTTCCACATCATCACGATGATCAACATGAACTGCGCGCTGTGGTACATCAACTGTAAGGGAATTAAGATCGCGTCGCACAGCTTGTCGGAGTGTTTCCGGAGAGTAAGTGAAAAGCACACACATAAAAATTACATAATTAACACAATGTTACCAAACTTGAGAAAAATAACAATAACACATGATTTTGTACAGGAGGATTGTACGAGTAGATTAAGTTTGTTTCCGTGGTGGAGAAACTCGAGTGACATTAGAAACGTTCATTAAGTCGCTACTGGGAGTTAAACCAAGTATCCCATATCCAACCCAACTTCCTTCTCCAATATATTAGTCCAGTCCATCCAAAGATTGTCTGGAAGAGATCACTTTTAGTGATAAGGCCGCCGTCTGTACTCTTAGGTTAAGAAATATCTGTGATTTCCATTTTTATGTACAATAAAGTGTATCTGTCTAAACTTTTTTGATTTGAAACAAATTTTGTTATGTTGACTCAAATGCGGCTTTCTGATAGACTCGCACATGATATTAACTGACCAAACCAGTCGCAAGCTAAATCTAAGAAACGTTTTCCATTTATATGTACAATAACATGTTCTTCATCTCTGTCTAAATCATACTGTAACAACAGTTTGCTTTTGCTTTCGCAGGACGTTGATTTAGAGTGCTCGGCGGCGCTGATCTCCCGATATCGATTCCTATGGTTGAACCTGTCAGAATTGCTGCAATTGCTCGGTAACGCGTATGCCAGGACCTACTCTACATACTGCCTTTTTATGTAAGATTTAGTGCCTTTTCACATGCACCCGGCAGCCGTCCGGTCGCCGGGCCGGGCAAAGTAGTAATGTATCTCCAATGTTAGCTTTCACATGCACAACGACCGGCCGGTGAGCGGAGGTCATACATTACTACTTTATCCGGCCGTTGACCAGATGGCGCGACCGAGTGCATGTGAAAAGGCACTTAGAGTTTGCTAATACACTAGGGTTCATCAATACATAAATATTTTTGTCTATCTAGTCTTTGAAAGTTCTGGGCATGGACCTCTTCCCTCACATGCCCTTTTGGTCCCCTGCTAATTTTGTCCAATAGTTTCTATTGGCGACTTTAGTCATCAATCCATCGAAATGGGTTCTATTGGGTTACCTGGGAATCTTAGGATTACTTTTCAGTTGGGGTGGGGTGGTTGAGTAATAAGGAATGGTCTATTACAACGCATTCCAATGACGTAGGTATGTATGTAGTAACTCAATTCCTAGGGCAGACTAAGGCAATTCTCAGGTGGTCACGCTCCTGTGTCTACGCCGACGATCGGATCCCTGGTAAGTAGTGCAATATTCTATAAATGTTAACAAAGAGCAACAAAGAATAATTCATGGTAAGATTCCCGTCCTCACCACAATTTATTCTTTGCTTGATTAACAATAGTAGGTATCTATGTACTACAACAAAGGTTGTAAGAAATATATCTGCAGTCCAGTGGATTAAAGCGGTTTCGCACTACGTCCGATCCGAATCCGATCCGAGCTAGTGAAAATACGGTCCGTAGTAGTAGAACTATTTCTATGATAGTTTTCACACTATATCCGGGTTCCGGTATCCGATGTCTCTGCGTCATCCGATAATATCTAGGTTGGATAACATTATTAACGAAAGCGCGGGAAACGTTCGGGTCCGGCGGGAGTTTTTTTTCGAGCTGATAATTTAATAAAATATTTAAGTTGGTTTAAGATCAGTTTGTATATATATCTTTTCTTCTTCACTTAGTTTAGGACTCATTAATTGTTTATACCCATTATTCATCGTTGTTGGTAAGTTTTTCATACATTTTTATTTGGGGTCCATGGAGGAGTCGCCGGATCCGGGGGGCACAGTCCCCCCGGTAGGCGCTAATATAACACTGAGCGAGTCCAGTATGGATACTGACGGCTCGGTTCACGGAGTTAGGAGAAAGAGGACGCGAGCGCAACGTAGGATTTGTCGTCGTTGCAACAAAAAAAGAAAACGTCAGAATTCCACCACCAACTTGAAAGACGTTACGACGAATTTATGTGGTTGTTGCAGCGATGACTCTACTCCACAAAATGTAAAGAGTGATTCTCCTGCAACTTTACCAATTCCGGAGGCCCAAATGACTGCACATTCGGACACGATTCCCTCACAAGCGCCGCAGGTCGGTCGCATTCGATACGAGTCCACTGACATGTCGCCCTATGTTGTCCACGTAATTAAAAATGGTATAGATTCTATCAATTCGCCCACACTCCATCCTGTCTCATTTGGACAATATTTGAAAAGACGAGATTTTAATAACATTATTAACGGTAGTCTTAAACGTCTGAATCGTAACAAAATTAGTATTTCTTTTAGTAAATACTCAGACGCCAATAACTTCATTGAAAACGGCGATTTAATAAAAAATAATTACAAGGCCTTCATACCTACCTTCAACATAACACGCATGGGCATTGTTCGGGGAGTCCCTACTGAGTGGACACCCGAAGAAGTCCAAGCAAATATTAATGTTCCAGTAGGGTGTGGAAAAGTTCTCAAAGTGAGAAGATTTAATTATAAAGTTAATGGACCAACTCCGACCTGGAAGCCATCCGAAACTGTTGTCATCACTTTTGACGGTCAGGTTTTACCTAAACGAGTTTTCTTATGTTTTAACTCCCTTCCTGTGGAGTTATACACTTATCCCACGATACAATGTTACAATTGTTGCCGCTTTGGTCATACCAAGACCAAATGCAATTCCACCCCCAGGTGCTACAAGTGTGGCCTTGGGCATTCCGGGGAGTCATGTGAAGTTGCTGCTGATGCTGCCTCGTGTCTATCCTGTAATGGAAACCATTTTGCAAACAATAAGTCCTGCCCAGAATATGAACGACAAACAAGGATAAAAGTTTACATGGCCCAAAACTATGTCTCTTATGCAGAGGCTATTAAACTACACCCTCCCGTCACCAAGTCGTTCAGTGAAGTTCTGTTGTCTCCCTCATCTGCCAACTTTTCACCCCAATTCCAGTTATCTCCTTCCAACCGATCGTCAAACACTTCTCATAAAAAGACAGTTTTTCTAAAACCCCGCTCTCCTCCTAAACAGTCCAAGGGCTATGACCGTACAGCTCATGGGTCCCTTATTGCTGAGTATGATCCCCCAAGTACTTCTAATGGGTGTGGTTTTCAGAGCAATCCTCCTGGAAATCAAACCAGTATTGCTGATCTTATCACTCTTTTAATTCAACTTCTTACTAAAGATAGTAATTTCTCTGAACCGTCCAACGTTGTCTCTATTATTAACTTTATTAGTACTCTTTCTAACGAAAATGGCCAATCAGGTCGTGGTGGTCCAGTGGAACTGCCGCAGTGTTCACAGTAATAAATCTGACTTACTACATATCATTAACATTCATAATCCTATTTTATTAGCTCTCTCTGAGACTTGGCTTAAGCCAGATTTCTCTTTTACCATACCTGGATATGCCTGTCTCAGAGAAGACAGAATTGATGGGTATGGTGGAGTAGCTATACTCATTAAAAAAACACTTTCATTTACTCATTTTCATCTTCCATCTCATAGTGACGACATATCTGTTGTTGCTGCCATTGTAAATAACATTTGTATAGTTTCTTTGTATTTTGCACGTCCATCTGTAAATATTTTCACTGAGATTAATAATATTTTTTCTATTCTCCCTAAACCATTTTTAGTTCTGGGTGATTTTAACTCGCAGCACCAGTCGTGGGGAAGCTCTATTTCCTCTTGTTATGGAGAACAACTTCTTGACATAATTCATGCACATAATTTGTGTATCCTGAACACTTGCTTACCCACACGTCTCACCAAACCTGATGAGAGTATGAGTGCTCCTGATCTATCCATTTGTACTCCAGATTTGGCCCTTTCCCTTTCTTGGGCTCGTTTATCTTCTACATATGGAAGTGACCATTTTCCTCTTCTTATCAATTTTCCCTGTAAGTCACCCTCAGCTTCCTCTTATAAACCTCGCATGAAATATAAAATCTGTAATGCTGATTGGAGCCTTTTTAGGGAATATGTCGAACAAAAAGTTGGAGACTGCGGCACGGATGCGGATATGTTTGCGAAGATTTTGTTAGAGTCTGCAGACCAATGTTTTCCTATTAAAAATAGCGCGACTGGCAGAATCCCTTCACCTCCTTGGTGGGACGCAGAGTGTTCCGAAGCTGTAAAAAAAGAAAAGAAGTTGAAAAAGCTTATTGTAGAGACACAACATCTGAGAATTTTGACAGATATGTTGAAATAGCGCGAGACACTAAAAAACTATTAAAACAGAAGAAGTATGATGGATGGCAAAAATTCTGTGCCTCCATATCACCAGACATTTCTCCATCTGTTGTATGGAAAAATGTAAGGCGTTTTAGATCAGCTTTTAACAACTCTTGTACGCCCAATATGTCTCCTTCTCTTGCTGATGAATTCATGGATCATCTTGCCCCTCCTTTTGTCCCTGAAAAGAGTTCTATCTTCCCTAATTCTTGCACTGATCTCCATTCATCTCATTTGAACTCTTCTTTTACCTTAGAGGAATTGAAAGGTATCCTTTCCCATGTTAAAGATTCTGCTCCAGGAGATGATGGAATTCCTTACTCTTTCATAGTAAATCTTAGTGACTCTACTCTTTCCTCTTACTTTGAAATAATTAATCATGTTGTAACTTCAGGTGATATTCCTGCCTCGTGGAAATCTCAAGTAATAATTCCAATTCTAAAAGCCAATAAGCCTTCTGCTGATCCATCTTCCTATCGTCCAATAGCCCTATCTTCTGTTTTAGTGAAAATTGCAGAATATCTTGTCAAAATTCGCCTTGAATGGTTCATTCAAATTCAAATTCAAATAATTTTATTTCAACGTAAAGAATTTACATTCTGTTTGCTGAATGTCAATGTAACATTGAAAGTAACAATCTTTTGTCTCCAACCCAGTATGGTTTCAGAAAAGGTCGTGGAACCATTGACAGTTTAAGTGTGTTTACAACAGATATTCGTTTAGCTTTCACAAATAATAATTCTATTCTCGCTGCATTTCTAGACATCCGTGCTGCTTATGGTAGTGTTCTTGTTTCTGTTCTGAAACAAAAACTTGATTTATTAAAAGTTCCACATATGCTATCAAACTTTATTATCAGTATATTGTCAGAAAGAACTATAAATGTTATAGTTGATGATTACAAAATATCTAGGTTAGTCTGGAGGGGTCTTCCTCAGGGGTCTGTCCTCTCGCCTTTGTTGTATAACATTTACACTTATGATCTTGCAACTGTGCTTAAAGATTCTGTAGAGATCCTGCAATATGCTGATGATCTTCTTATCTATACTGGGGGTCACTCTGTTGATTCAATGTCTTTTGCCCTGACAGAATCACTGACGCGTTTACAACAATATTTATTTTCTAACGGTCTGGACCTTTCAGTTAGTAAAAGTGCTGTGGTGTTGTTTACAAGGATGAGGAAACCACCAGATTTTTGTGTACAGTATAACTCATCTTCATTACCAGTAAAAACTCAAATTAAATTCTTAGGAGTAATTCTAGACACTCATCTTACAGGCCTTCAACATTTAGAATATATCACTGCCAAATGTAACCGTCTATTAAATATAATCAGGTGTCTCTCTGGAGTCTGGTGGGGTGCGCTTCCTTTCTCTCTCAAACTATTATATAATGCTCTAATACGTAGTGTCCTGGATTATGGGACCTTCTTGTTGGAGCCTGGCAGTGCCGCTGGCTTTAAGAAACTGGATATTGTACAATCTAAGGCTTTAAGAATTTTGTCTGGGGCAATGAAATCTAGTCCAACTAGCTGCCTCCAAGTAGAATGTGGAGAACCTCCTCTTGCTTTAAGACGGCAGTACTTGGCCGATAGATTCTTAAGTCGATGTTTACAGCTTGATAATCACCCTTTACATGTGAAATTAAAACGCCTGTCAGAGCTAGTCTACTCCTGTAAGTTTTGGTCTCATAAGAATTCTCCATGTTTAGTGAAAAGTTATCGTAAGTTTCACTCAATTGAAGCTCCATGTAATTCTTCAAATGCACTGCCTATTTTCCTATGCCCTTTTAATTCCCTTATTAGAACCCCATCTGTGCACCTGAATTATCACATTTTCAAAAGTGACATCTGTCAAAACAATGAGTTCCTCAACCTGTTAAATAACAATTTTCAAGGATGGCATACCATACTTACTGATGCTTCAAAACATCCTCAGAGCTGCGTTGGTGTGGGTATTTTCCACTCCCAGTATAACATAGTTCAAAAAGTAAAGCTTCCTCCTGAATCTTCTGTCTATTCTGGAGAAGTTTTTGGTCTTTATAAGGCTGTAGAGTATATTTTGCTAATGGGTCTCGGTAAGACATTGATCTTGTCGGATTCGCTGAGCTCCCTTCAGGCTCTTCTTAGATTTCCATTTTTTAAGTTAAATCATCCAACTATTTTTGATATTCGTTTTTTATTACAAAAATGCTCAGATAGGGGTCTCACAGTTAATTTTGGGTGGGTTCCTTCTCACTGTGGAATAATCGGAAATGAAAAAGCTGACCAACTTGCAAATGAAGCGGTGGAGTGTGGTGATATATACGCTTATAAAAATAATTCAAACGACCTTCTTACCTTGCCCAGGTGTCATCTTCAGGTATCCTGGGATGAAACTTGGTCTCAGAATGTTACTAAAGGACAACTTTATCGCAGTATTCAACCCTGCATTCAATCTAAACCGTGGTTCAGTCGTGCCGATGCTAGGTTTAGCAAAAGAATCACTTCCATCCTGATTCGTATCCGTTTGGGCCACACTTGTACTCCAGCCCACCTTGCTAAACTTGGCATGGTGCGGAGCCCTGCCTGTTCCTGCGGTGCTGAAGTGGGAGATCTAAACCATATGTTTTTTTCTTGCCCTTTGTATGACCGTTCCTCTTTTTTCTCAACATTAATTCTCCTTCACGTTCCGTTTCCTTCCTCTATCCCCTGTCTTCTGTATAATTTCAATGTAAATATTTATTCATGTATTGCTAAGTATATACGAAAAAATGATATAAAAATTTAGTTTCTTTTCATCTATATTATTAAATATGTGTATAAATTTTTCAACCGTAACTGACCTTAATCCTAGTATTTTTCCAAATTCCGTTCCATTTCCTTTTATTCTTTCATAAATTGTGTTTCCCTACCTTTAATAATATAACCTATAATACTTGACATTGGCTGAAAGCACAGACAGTGCAGTGCCAGAAATATAATTAAAAAAAAAACATTATTAACGGACCGAAGCAGCCAAAGCATCATCTGTATGTACGAGTACGCTAGTGTTAAGTTCAGAGGATCTATCATGTAAGTATACACTGGGTTGAGTTTCTACGTCAAACGATAATAATATTGGCCTTTTTGCATCTACTTAATGAGATGATTTATACAGCGTCCAGTGGTATCTTCACTCACACTAGATGGGTGAAGGGACCACTCCGACGCTCGTAGTGCCTGGGACATGGTTTTTATAGATGGTGTAGGCTTGCCCAGCACCTATACCATCCTGACAGCTTAGTTGGCCTAGCCCACAGGAAAGACTAGTCAAAACGTGCGGAGCCAACAAAGCCGCGGGTTTCCTCACGATGTTTTCCTTCACGGTTAGCGTGGGTATTGCGACTAAAAATTCGTAAATGTACGAATGCAAACGATAAAGTGGAAAATAAATCCTGTTTATGGGAAAGCTTAGATTTAGATCAGAGTTCAGACTATTGCGTAAGCAAAATCCGAATTAGGTTCGAGATCTCTGGACCCGTATTTTCACGTATTCAGATCGGTGTCGGATCGGACAGTAGTGCGAAACCGCTAGCAGAGTAGGGGCCGAATACCTAGTGTCCTACTGTAGGTATACTGCCAGCCTATTTCGTAACTATCCACTTATTACATAGTTATATATATTAAACGGGTCAAGTCGCGATTATTTATCCGAGACCACGGCAACTTTAACGCTGCCGAAACGTCGGGAAATAAGGTTTTACCTAATAAATAATCGCGATTTGACCCGTTTAATATATAACTATGTATGAGTATCGCGAATCATTAAGAAATACTATCCACTTACTGTCTATTCTGAGGTGTTCGAAGTATCAAAATGAGTACGCCTTTGACAGTTTGAAGAAGGTTAAATCATAAATTAGACATTGTTCGGGCTGAATCAGAACAGATACAGTGGAGAAGTTATGTTACCTTTGCGTTGTATTTGGCACTTCCATTCAATTTATCAACTTGGTACTGACAGTATCCAATATACCTCTCAACGTTTACTTCCTTCTTCAGGTTCGCCAACATAACGATAGCCATCTACGGCGCGCTATCGGAGATCGTCGACCACGGTTTCGGGTTTAGCTTCAAGGAGATGGGCTTGTTTGTCGACGCTGCATACTGCTCGACCTTGCTCTTCATATTTGTGGATTGCTCGCACAAGTCCACGCTCAAGGTTAGTACTTTTCATATAAGGGCGTGTCTAAAAGTAAAGGCGACGAGATTTCTTAAAATTTTATCTTTCTATCATCATCTTCATCACCCCGTCTTTATCTACTGTTGAACAAGGGCCTCAGCATGCATTCGCCATTCGGTTGTCATCGATACCTATCGATGACAACCGAATGGTGCCTATACTGGATTCCTGTGGTCCCTCATTAGGAAGACTTTTACAGTGAAGAAAATCATCGTGAGGAAACCCACGTCTTGGTTGACTTCGCACGTATTTACTTGTTTTTCCTGTGGGCTAGGCCGACCAAGCTGTCCGGATGGTGTAGGTGCGGGAACCCTACTACATCTGAAAAAGTATACTAATATCTCAGGCACTGACTGTCTGTTCGTGTTTTCCCGTCACTCATCTTGTTTGAGTGAAGGTGCCACTGGACGCTGTATAAATCATCTCATTACGTAGATGCAAATGCCAAAGCTTTTCATAACAACATAGATAAAATATCTCGACTTGCTGCGCATTTGAGCAGCCACCTTCCTGCTGCCTGCCTTCAAAGATGACATTGTAATACTTTCCATTATATTGACATTTTATATATAGACTTAAAAACACTAGCTAATAATATTTGTACGCCGCGAGGCAAAATATGGCGGACAATTTTTTTTATCTTAGCTACCTGCATGTAAACACTCATATTTGACAAATAAAGGCATTGTATTGTATTATATTGCTCTACAAATCTATATTTTTTACGTGTGACAGGCTCATACTTAAGCCTTTGTCTCGATGGTAAATGAAGAGAAAACCTAAGATTTTATGTGCTTGCTTGCAAAATAGATACAGAACATTTTATTGCACAACCAGAAAAATTGTCGTCGTCTTTGTCGTCAGGCTCAACTAGTTCTCTGCTGGACATAACCCTTTCCTAATGAGCGGCATAGCGCCCTGTCTTCAGCTTGTCACATCCAGCATCTGCCTCAGTTTTTCGCAGATCGTCAAACCACCAAGTTTGATGGCGAAAAAACGTATCAAAAGTAAATACAATTATGATTTCTTGAAGCCAGGTTTTCACGGTATTAGCGCGCTCGGTCCGAGTGCGCCATCCGAGTAAGCTAATGCTACTGATTGGCTATTTTGGTGGTGTCACAAAAAACCGTCCAATCAGAAGCATTAGTTTACTGGGATGGCGCAATCGGTCCAAGCGTACTAAGACCGTGAAAACCTGGCCTAAATCTAAGTAATGTTATACAATACGAAATTAAATGCATATTGTGCCTGGATCATAGTCTATAGTCTAAATGTTTGTCCAATCTTCCGCTTTAGTTCAATACGCAGTATAATATTTACATGCACTCCTATGTCGGATGAAAATAATGTAGAGCTTTGACATGCCTTTGTCCAGTATTTTCTAAGGTTTTCTCAGTATTTTTGCCGAGGGTAGTAAACTAACAGTTAATGCTTTAAAAAAGTCGCCTACCACCTCAGTCATCCGAGACCACGGCACCTGTAAAAGTGCCGAAACGTCGGAAAATTTTAAAAATGTAATAAACGAGCATAAATCCGTATAGAAACAGTTTTAATTATGCCTTTGTCCGTAAATATAGTCATCATCATCAGCCCGGTAAACCCCACTGCTGGGTATAAGCCTCTTCATTTCCACGCCAGCCAGCACGGTCTCGCGCTAGTCTCATCCTCTGTTTGCCGGCCACTTTACTTAGGTCATCTGACCATCTGGCTGCTGGTCTGCACACCGACCGTTCCCCCTCCCACGGCCGCCACTCTGTCACTGCCTTCGTCCATCTGCCATCATTCCGCCTGGCCAAGTGTCCCGCCCACTTCCACTTCAGAGTCGCAATCCGTTTGCCGATACCTACTAGCTTTGTTTGGCGTCTGATTTCAACATTCGGGATCCGGTCCAGAAGTGTGATTCCTAGCATAGCTCTTTCCATTGCTCTCTGTGCGACTTTGACTTTGTGCACTGCGTCCTTAGTCAAAGTCCATGTTTCGGAACCATACGTGAGTGTGGGCAGGACACATTGGTTAAACACCTTGGTCTTAAGGCTCTGTGGGATTTTCGATTTAAGCACATCCTCGAGCTTATTGAATGCGGCCCACCCAACCTGAATGCGACGAGCGATCTCCTTTTCATGACCTTGTGGCCCGAAAGATAAACAATGTCCAAGATAGATATACTTGTCTACCACCTCAATGGGACAGTTCGCAACATTAATGCTGGGAACGTCTATGGTGTTTTGAGACATAATCTTGGTCTTGGACATGTTCATCCTCAAGCCCACCTTCATGGATGCTTCATGTAACTCTGTGAGCATACATTGTAGGCCATCTACGTCTTGAGCTACGATGATCAAGTAGTCAGCGAACCTGAGGTGCGACAACCGGATGCCATTTATGTTAACCCCTCTATTGCGCCAATCTAGAGTCTTCATCACGTCTTCCAAGACATTTGTGAAGAGCTTGGGCGATAGAGTGTCACCTTGGCGTACTCCCCGTGAATATAGTAATTTTTATTTTTTTACCTTCAATACATTTTACAGGTGGCTGCTGGAGTTCAAGATACTCTTCTGTCCATCGACGTTCTTGCCGTTGATAGACCTACGCAGAAAGAGGTTTGTATATCTAAATACACGCTACCGTTAGCCACAGAACAAATTTAATAAAGATTTGTCTAGATATAATTATATATTATGTTTGTTGCACTAACCCGTGCTAAGGAGAATTTTAGATATAGTTGTATGTAATGTATACGTCAACTCATAATAAGTTTATTTCTTAACGACTCACGATGCTCATTCATACAAAGTTTATATGTTAAATGGGTCTTATCGCTAATAATAATACATTCTCCTTAATGTAACTTCTGCATAAAATAAAAAAGCTTAGGCAATTTGTTCTAAAAGAAGGAGCGATCGCCTCCGGAGGGGATCGAACCCATGAACTCAGATAGATATAATATTATTTATTGCACGTACACAGGGAATTACATAAGACACCTAAAAAAATGACAGTACAGTACAAGTGGCGGCCTTATTAGATACTTTACAAATTACTAGATTTGTTAGTCAAGCGTTTTATATATTAGACTAACGAGTCAGACTTCTACTTGCGCGGCGCTATGTGTGCGTAAGCTCCTTGATATGCAGATTTATTTAGGTGGGTATGTGGACTGATGTTGTTCGAGTACGTTGAGTTGATGTACCTGCACCACTTAACTTTTGAACAGGTAAAGGTGCTATCTCAGACACAGAGAGTAGATAAGAGTTTTAAAAAGACTAGACAGAGAGTAAGTAGTTTCATAAAGGCTTCTTCCATGAAAGACAAGCCCAGCCGCATCCATCTAAAATATATCTCACGTCCTAGAGCGTTGGAGTCGTCATTTTACTTCAATATTGCTCTCTTTCTTTCTTTGCAATCTGGAAACCTAACGTACCTTGACATATCTTGATCTAGTTTAGACTCCAGTCTTTACACAAGCATTACGCTCTGTTGCTCTGAATTATTTATTCGATATTGTTTGATGTATAACATATTGTCCACATATTTATATATAAAACAGCATGTAGATGTTTTATGGACATTATGTACATATGTTGCGTACATAATGTATTCTTTGGACACAAATGAAACAAATATCTTATACTAGCTGTGCCCCGCGGTGTTACCCGCGGTTTATCGATTTTCCCATGGGATTAAGATATTTTCCGTAACCTATGTGTTATTGGCCTTTTTTGCATCTACTTAATGAGATGATTTATACAGCGTCCAGTGGTATCTTCACTCACACTAAATGGGTGAAGGGACCACTCCGACGCTGTAGTGCCTGGGACATAGTTATGTGTTAATCCATAATGTATTCTGTGGACAGAAATAAAACAAATATCTTATACTTGATATGTTATCTTTTCAGATAGACCATTTCATCCAGGCCATATTGATGAATCCGGCGGTGGTTAGTCTGAAGGGCTACGCCGATGTGAACCGTGAATTATTGACTTCGGTTAGTGCAGAAAACTTTATTATTGAATGCCCAACACAAACGATCTATACCAGTAAAGAGCCAGCGATATTGGCGTGATGCTGAAGAGACCGGTGATGAAATCAGAGATCAATAATTTATTTCAACGTAAAGAATTTATATTTTGTTCAACAGAGGGCTTGCGGCCATATTTATAAGTTTTAAGAACAAAATTCCTTAAAAGATTTTGAAAAATATGACTCGAGGTGGAGATTACACAAGGAAAAGACGTAACCACAAATTAATTTATCTCCAATACATAGGGCGTGAGTTTTGATTTGCCTTTGTCGACACTTCCGTGTTATCAGCATTAATAGTAATATAATATATTGGATTTGGAAATAATATAATATGGATGTTTGCTAGGCATACATTGGGGCTGGAACCGTAAGAGACCTTTTTTATCACTAGTCAAAATATTAACTAAACGAATCCGAAAAAAATATCGTCCCTCGCCTAAGACATCTGAAACACATTTAGATTAGTTATAGACCAATTTCTCCATCATTTTTGGTGATTTTTTAGTCATATACAGAGAACACCACGAATAACTTTCTTAATTCACGCCCAAAGTTCTTGAGAGGTATCATGCACTAACTAACTAGCGCTACCAACATATCTTTAGATCAGATATAGACCAATTTCTCGATCACGTGTGGTGGTTTTTAGGCTGTGGGTAGTGAATCTAAGGCTAAAAACCTCGGGCCGTTTTTGAAGCAAATATTTTCTAGTACCAGTTCCGTGATCCTAGGTTCTCGGCGGTGGGTCCAAATTCCTAAAATCTAAAATAGTTCTGACACTGCGGAAACGATCAACAAAATAATATATTATTATTTCCATAGGTATTGCATGGTACTGCGTGGAGCTCGTTAAAGTAGCAAAATCTGGAAATCCTAATTTAGAACAGCAGCAGTCAAATATTTTGTTGGACGATACCTACGTTTCAAAAGATTCTTAGTAATTTTTACCTCCAGGTTCCGTAAAACGGTAAAATGGAAGTAACGTGCAAACAAATTAAACGAATAATACAATGTTACTCGTATTTTCCAGACAATAAGCATGATTGCAATCTACCTGATTGTCCTCCTTCAGTTCAAGATATCTCTACCCAAGGAGCCTTCCAGGTAAAGGGGAAAGCTGTTATCTACTTTATAAAAATAGATGATTATGTGTAACAAAATAATAAAAAGTGTGAAATGAAATGAAAAGGTTTTATTCAAAGTAGCGCAGAAACTGCGGCTTAATGAACGTTACAATTCTAACTAGGTGTCTATTTCAAAATCTAGATCATTTTGGAGAAAAAATGGACAAAAAACTCCAAACTTAGTCTTTTCAAAGTCCTTAATTGACATAGATAATAATAACGTGAAGCAGTCAGTAGCGTAGGCATAATTTTAGTTTAATTGTGTACTAACTAGATATCGTTGTGTGGAATAGTTAAACTGTAACCATAAAATTAGCGGAATAAATCGATATGAGCACGCATATTTTTGGTATTTTAATTATAATTTGCAGTTATTGACTTCATTGATGGATGGATTTATTCAGTGTATGGGATTGTTTCTGAGAAAACGGTAGTTGAGAACTACGGCTACCCAGATCCAATTTATCAGTCAACCCACGAACTTAGCAGTTATGTAATAATTTTAAACCACCGAAGTGACGTATACGGGATACGCGCACTGGGTTTTGTAGATACAAGGGTTTTTTACTTGCTTCATCAAAGTCATTTTCAATGGATTTTTGGGTAAATTTTTCCTTTTATAATTAGGTCACCTATTACTTGTTATCATTTAAAGCCTACCCGTGATAGTTTTTCTTTCAAGTTTATTATACCGACCTGAATTATTTCACGTCCGAACAATTAACCCGGGAGAGGGGTGACGCCAACGGATCCCTAAATCAATACCCAACACTTGTGATAATTTGACTAATTTGTCAAAAAGTGCCGAAATTGTCGAGTGGTAACGTTTTTCTTTAAATGACCCTTGTTATTGCTACAACGAAATTATTAACGTACCTACTACCTACGATCATGATTATTCTAAGCTAATCTAACTATTGGCCTCTGCATCTACGTAATGAGATGATATATACAACGTCCAGTGGCATCTTCGCTCACACCAGATGCCTGCCGACTAAGCTGACAGCTTAGTCGGCCTAGCCGTCTAATTTGTGGCCCTAGCCCACAGACAAAAGACTAGAGACTAGAGACCGACAAAAGACTAGTCAATACGTGCGGAGCAAACCAAGCACGATGTTTTCCTTCACCGTTAGCCTGTGAATTTGTAAGCTAATAAAATCACACACTAAGCATACTACAATCATTCTTGATCGCTGATGTTCTATGCTGCTGTATTAGGAATTGACGCGTGACAGTCGAAATGGATTCATGAATCATAGAATAGGTAAGACCGAAGTATGATTACGAGAACTAAGTACGAGCAAGGGAGTCAACGTGCTCAAAGAAAGAATAAGGAATGCTTAGCCATTAAACATGTGACAAGTTTTTTTAATGAATTTTAATGATGATAAGCCTCGTTCAGTCGTCACCTGGCGTCTGATTGTTTCCTATTTTTCCAGTAAGACCCAAGGATATTGGTAAGATCTGAATAATATTTACCTCGGTGGCGCAGCGGTAGTGCATCTGCCTACCATGCGAGAGGTCCTGGGCTCGAACCCCGGTTGTGGGCAAAAAATATGCCCCAGGTCTTGGATGTCTACGTTTGTGATGTCATTCTTTCTGGTCCCCACGATACAGGGTATCCTAGTGTGGGCCAGAAGCAATGTATGTGCCTGTATGTAAATGTTAAAAAAATGTTACTGAAAAAATGGTTTTTGAAGTAGCGTTATAAGGTGTCGAAGAAAAGTAGTTTCGCAGTAGCGTGTTAGAGCGATTTGATAGTTTAGGACACGATACTTCTATCGTATTTATGTCAAGCTGTCTCGTCAGTCTGCCCGCGACGAACGTTCCGGAGATGTTTTGACAGCTACAAAGGGAATTCATTAATCAACTTTTCCAATTTTGAACGGATCCATCCGTGCCAGCACTTATTAGAGTCTCAGTGAGCGTTCGTATTTATTGCGAGTGGAAAAAATGTTCGCCGACTCATAGGCGCAGAACACTACAATTACCCGATTCCTTATACCATAGTCACTCCCGGTTTCTCGTATATTAGCGATCTGTTATTGTAACTTAACAGCTGTCAGTGGTTCATGTCAAAATGGGTAACCTAAATCAATGGACACTTACAAGATAGATCAAAATCAAGACAGATCGGCCTTTGGGAAAACGTTCAGCGGCTTCCATTTTTACCGTAACATTAGGTACCGTCACAGTCGGTTAAAGTGGTGTCGTCCATAAAAAACTCACTCAGTTTCAGTAACGGGTACGCCAAATCGAATAATGAGGTGGTTCAAACTTGTTTTAACTTCGACTTGGTCTATCTCACATGCCGTCACTTTCTTTTGAATATCGTGAAAGCGAGACTGCATGCGAGACCAACACGTAGTTAAACCTAGGCCTTTACGATAAAGGCCCGAAGGCCAAAATGGTAAAGGTAAATCTGCTGTCGACTGTACACATTCCTTAAACAAAAAATGGTTAAGTCAAGTTTAATGAGGAAAGTCCAAATAAAATGAAATATGCACGTGCAGAGTATGTTGGACAGTCGATCTAATGAACGTATGAATAAATCAACTGTCGATGTTTTAAGTAGGTATTCGATATAGTTTTTTTTTTGAACGTTTGATTTATAAAGCTTTCGATGTAATGAACGGTCAATCTAAAGTTGTCGATCAATGTGCAATCGATGTATTGTTATTCGATTTGGCGTCGGGGACCCGAATACAAGTATGAACTACTAGTCCGAGATTTAGTTCGCGTGGAAATTTTCAAGAATATATTTCGAAATAAAAAATAGCCTGCTACTACAGCCTAAGTGGTATTTAAGGCTATAATCTAACTTCGTGAAAGGTTTCATCCACATCCGTGCAGCCGTTCTTGCATGATTGTGTAAAAACATGCAGTCATCCAACATTTCGCATTTATATAATAGTAGGATTATCTTAACATAATCTCACGTCTGTATCCCGGAGAAGTAGCCAGAGACCAGGTCCAGTCCAGGCTCAGGACCAGTCTACTACTTGCCAGGATCCTCACCATCAGTCATCAACAAGCACCAACATCCGTGTTGAACTACAGGAGTGTAAATGACAACATAGTTACGATACCATTAATATAGAAGCAGTCTAATCTCTAGTCCACGAAGTCTGGCGGCAGACTTAAATCCCACGGCGACTGTGCACATTCGCTCTCTGCCGATAAAGTTTCAATCTGATTTATATTTGCGTGTGTCTCTGAAAGAACTCAGCTACGGAGTTGAAGGACAGTGCCTGAGGGAATTGTGTAGGTCTTGCGACCACCAGAATATGAAGAGAGGTTCAATCTCAGCGTTTCAGGGTTAAAGTCAAGTCAAAAACAAAAAAAACTAACTATAAAAACAAGAATGTTTACTTAATGAACGTCAAACCTGTTAGTTTCCCAATGAATAGACTATGTGCAGAAAAAGCTAACAAAGAAACTTTGATGAAGATTTTAACCTAATTTACGGAGTTTTCAACAGTTCTTTTGGCGTGCTGTTGCCGAAAACCGAAGCCAACTCTAGAGTAGGCTTCGGGTTATAGAGCCTATAGGACCCAAGAGCCCAAGATATATATCCTTGGGCTCTAGAGTAGGCTTCGGTTTTTGCCAAAAGCACACGAGTGTAATACTACTTCCTGCTCTGTATAAAACTTTTCTTATGTAAAGTTATGCAAAGTTATAAATAACAATACAAAATAAACCTTACCTTATTGAGTATATCCGATAGTATCCGAGGTATATTCTAAAAGCTAACAGACTGTAGAGTGCCCCAGAAAGGATGCATTTACTTTTGCAAATACAATTCGTGGAAATGACCTTGTTGAATAAACACTTTTTGAATTGATTTGAAAAGTTATTTATTGCATAAAACAAATTTATACAAAGGTGAGCTTAATACAAAGAGTGTAGAACTAAAATGTAGAAATAAATCCACTCTCTAGGGAACAGTGGAAGGGGTATTGTCAAAAAATGGGAGTAATGATACTATACCTAATATATAATTACATAGGCTGCTACTTATGTATGCGGAATCTGGGATTCCAATAATATTTTAAACGCAATGTCTGACCTCCATGGTCAAATTCGTTCTTTTTTTAAATACTGGCCGCTAATATTTTTCTCTTATATATGTTAGTGTTTTGTTTTTGTTGGGTTTAAAATGTCATATTGCTGAAAAAATGGAACTCACTCGTGAAAATATTCGTGCTATGATTTATTACGATTTTCGACGTGGTTTAACGCAACAACTGTGCGTAGATCAATTAACTTCCACTTTTGGTGGTGAAGCTCCATCAAAAACGACTGTGTATCACTGGTTTAGTGAGTTTAATCGCGGGCGCAGAATGTCGCCCGAAATCGGTGGTTGTGCCACAAAATATTGAAGCTGTGCCAAAACTAATAATGCAAGACCGCCATGTTACGTATCGCGAGATAGAGGCTATTCTGGGCATATGTATGACGAGTATTCATAGGATATTACATGAACATTTGTCTGTAAAAAAAATTTGTTCGCGTTGGATCCCGCATAACTTAACTCAGGATCAAAAAGATGCTCGCGTCGAATGGTGCAAGAAAACCTTAAAAAAATTCAACGGAGGCGACTCAAAATCTGTTTATAATATCTACACAGGTGACGAATCCTGGATCTACGTGTACAATCCCGAAACTAAACAACAATCAACAGTTTGGGTGTTTCAAAATGAGCCGAACCCTACGAAAGTGGCTCGTGCAAAAAGCACTGTAAAGCAAATGGTGGCCTGCTTTTTTGTTATTAATGGCCATGTGGCTACAATACCACTGGAGAATCGCAGAACGGTTAATTCGGAGTGGTACACGACCATTTGTTTGCCGGAAGTATTTGAAGAAATACGCCAAAACAATCAGCGACGCAGAATCATACTTCACCATGACAATGCCAGCTGTCATACATCTCAGGAAACAACTACATTTTTGGATGGTCAAAAAATAAAATTGATGGGTCATCCACCGTACAGCCCTGATTAGGCTCCCAATTATTTCTATTTATTCCCAAATGTAAAAAATAAATTACGTGGTCAACGATTTTCGACCCGTGAAGATGCCGTAGATACGTTCAAACAGCACCATTTGGAGATACCTCAATCAGAGTGGAAAAAGTGTTTTACAAATTGGTTTCATCGAATGCAAAAGTGCATCGATCATAGTGGAGAATACTTTGAAAAACAATAAAAGCATATTTAGCCATATACATTTGTTTATTTTTTCTATTCCGCATACATAAGTAGCAGCCCTCGTACCTACCCATTGTATTATAATATAAGTTCATAACATTGAATGAGTACCTATTGTCGATATCATCAACATCTATCTCTCTCACTCTAAAAGCGTTAGGTGACCATATGACTGCATGTGTAACTCAGTTACACATGCAGTCATATGGTCGTTACAGTTACAGTAACTGTTTTTATGTGAGCGACGTTTTTTCTCTACGAGATGCATTCGGGCTTGCAGTACAAAAAATAACTGTACTTGTGAGAACGTCAAAGTAAAACGCTGCATTAAATTTAGGTACATCGTTTTATTGCCCACCCGTTTTAATAGTATAATATAAACACACGTGCCTGCGTCCCTGGTTGTTTTGGCGTATTTCTTCAAATACTTCCGGCAAACAAATGGTTGTGTACCACTCGGAATTAACCGTTCTGCGATTCTCCAGTGGTATTGTAGCCACATGGCCATTAATAATTCGCAAGGAACTTGATGCCGTGAGGACTACTTGGGAGGCTATGGAACAGAGGTCTCGACTCTTCAATCTAGAGATACAAAACGTACCCGAAAAAAGTGGTGAAAACCTTCTCACAATTCTCGAAGCCATTTGTACCAAGTTACAAACACCCATTACGCGAGACAGTATTAGAGCAATTCACCGCGTCCGTCATAATGCTGTTTCTGATAAACCCAAGAACATCATCGTGCAAATGAACTCACGGTGGCAGCGAGACGAAATCCTGGCAGCCGCGCGCGTGCGTCGAGGCCTGACCACCGATCAGCTGGGAATTAATGTCGGGGGCCAGCGGCACTCTACAATATACGTCAACGAGCACCTGACTCTTAACAACAAGATAGTCTACAGACAGGCTCGTCAATTCGCGAAGACAAATGATTACAAATATGTTTGGGTAAAAAATGGCACTGTTCTGCTGAGAAAAACGGATCACTCTAAGTCATTACCAATACATTCTCTCGGTGATATTGATAAATTGAAAGCATGACTAAGTAACAGTGTTCTCTGCGCTATGACGACTTTGTATCTTTACGGATTGTTATATCAGTTTTTTTCTGTTACAATATCAAATCACTATACTAATTTACAAAAAAATGGGGGCCGGGTCAACGTTCTTGGTGGGTTTTTATTAAAGAATAATATATTTATATTTTATGTATATGGATAACAAAATTACATTCTATTATCAGAACTGCGGTGGTATAAAGTCTAAGCTCACTGACATTCGACTGAACACAATGTCTTCTAATTACGACGTAATAATGTTGGTAGAGACGTGGTTACAACCTGGTTTTAACGACTTAGAAATAATATATGATCGCTAGACAGTTTTCCGTAGAGATCGCGATCTATCGACATCGCAAAAGAAAGGCGGAGGCGGAATTTTTGTAGCAATCTTGAAAGAACTGAGTGCCTCAAAGTTTCAGGAAGGAGAGAACATCTTAGAAATTGAAGATATATACCATTAGAGAAACACAGTCTTATTCTAAATACTGTGTATTTGCCCCCCTCGTCCCCTGAGCGACTCTACGACGACTATTTTCTAAGCCTGCAATCATTGTATGCAAACTCACCTAACTGTACATACTGCATAGTTGGTGACTTTAACATCCCAGAACTGGAGTGGTCCTTCGGGGACGGGAGCCGGGCAGGTGTACTTAAGCAATCCCCCTCGCGGTTGGCCGCGCTCATTCTTGAAACTACAGCCCTTATGAACCTAAGCCAATACAACTACATTACAAATGAAAATAATCGTCATCTGGACTTAGTGTTTTCGAGTAATTAATGTTGGCTTTCAAGCTCCTGCATGCCACTTGCACCAGTGGATAGGCACCATCCACCTCTGGAGTGGTCACTGTTTGTTGGCATTCAATCGCTCTTACCGGTAAAAAAAACACATAAGTATAATTTCGCTAAAGCTAACTACAACGTAATCTGTGAAAAATTAAAAGAAATGGACTGGGCGTCAAAGCTCTCTAATGTTAACGCTGAAGAATCTGTAAACACATTTTAAGATATTTTATATAAGTTATGTGACGACTATGTACCTCTGAAGCCTTGCAAATCGAGAAAGTACCCAATCTTGGTTTTCAAGGTTTTCCCGTCCTCTCATTTCCACTCTGAATGGAAGATTAAAAGTTTGGAGTAAATGGAAAACATATGGTTAATTATATGACTATAATGAATTTTTTCTTTTAAAATCACGTTCTAAATTACTAATAAAAGAAAATTTTAATATTTATATTATGAAAGTTCAATCTTCTTTAAAAGATAACCCAAAATTTTTCTGGCGATTTATTTCTTCTATGCAGGCCAACGAGTCAGGTTATCCAGCTGTAATGACTCTAGGTCTACAATCCTCCAAAGATCCTTCCGAGATAAGTGAACTATTCTCTACCTTTCTTGGATCGGTGTTTGAACCAGCGTCACATCTGGACGATAGAGAGTTGCTATTCATGGAGCCCTCGCCAACTTCGAATATTTTGCATGATATAGTCCTAAATGAATCCAAGGTTGAAGCAGCTCTTAAGTGTATTGACGTAAAAAAAGGCCCAGGCCCTTACAAAATAAGTCCGTTTTTTATAAAAAGTACATACGAATGCGTAACTAAACCATTAACTCTTATTTTTAATAAATGTATGTCCGAGGGCGTCTTTCCTCGTAGATGGAAGTCAGCATACATAGTACCTTTGCATAAATCGGGCCCCAGAAAAAGGGTGGAAAACTACCGCCCAATCTCAATACTGTCATGTTTTCCTAAAATACTGGAAAAATTAATTCATGAACATTTATATCCGATCATAGAGCATAACATAATTAAAGAACAACACGGATTTGTGAAAAACAAATCAACTTTGACTAATCTTCTGGTCTATGCGAACTACCTCTATGAGGGCCTGGATGGAGGATGTCAAATCGATGCAATCTATACAGACTTTCGAAAGGCTTTCGACAAAGTGGACCACTTCACTCTTCTTAGGAAAATGGCAGCCTATGGATTGCATGGTAATGTGCTTAAGCTTTTTAAGTCTTACCTAACAAAAAGAACGCAGACCGTTCGTATTAACAGATACTCTTCAAGCCCTGTCTCTGTTTCGTCTGGAGTGCCACAAGGTTAAATTTTGGGGCCCTTCCAGTATGTTTTGTTTGTAAATGACATAAATAGCTGTTTTCAGAATAGTAAGTTCCTTATGTACGCGGATCACCTGAAAATTTACAAAATAATTGATAATATAGAAGACTGCAGAGGTATCCAAACTGATTTAGATAGACTAGGCGATTACTGCCGTAAAAATAAAATATCACTAGCCTATGAAAAGTGCCAGCAAATCACGTTCTCAAAAAAAATGACATGTAACATGGTACAGTTTCCATACCAAATTGAGGGTCATAAACTTCAAATAACTGATACAATTAAGGACTTGGGCATAATCTTCGATACAAAGTTAATATTCGATAGTCATATTGAACATTTCTGTAAAAAAACTTATAGATTGATGGGCTTTGTGTTCAGAAATACAAAACGTTTCAAAGACCCCACGGCTTGCATCACATTATATCTCTCACTAGTGCGCTCACAGCTTGAATACGCTTCGTGCATATGGCACCCCTATTACGCAATTTACTGTAAAAAAATTGAAACTATTCAAAAAAAATATTTACGTGGTCTCCATCGCCGACTCACATCGTCCTGCATGTCATACAATGATTTACTTCTAAGGTACAACATTATGTCTTTACAGGCCCGTCGTGATTTATTAGACGCTAAGATTTTATATAATATCTGCTATAATCAATATAACTGCTCTGAATTACTTCATGATGTGAAACTCTAAGCTCCTCCCAAGCAAACTCGGATTCGTCCTTTGTTCAAAATTCCCTTTTCGAGGACTAATGCTGGGTTCCGCGTTCTCATCAAAAGGATGTGTTCTAATTATAATAAATCTCTTTCAACTGTTGACATATTTCATGAGAAGCTAGCGTTCAGTCAAAAGGTAAAAAAAATCCTTAACAGTTCTACCTAACCTAAACGTAACGACGACCACCGAGTTCAGCGTGAACTCTACAACCAATCCATACACCCACTACTGCAAACACTAATTTATGTACTATAATACTATAACAGCTACCGACTACTGCGCTGACCCGCCCACTTGTCTTGTTGTTAAAGCTTTATTTTTTTATTGATTTATTGCTTTGTTTTCATTTTACTTTAAATATTTGTCTACCTGTATTCTATTTGATGCACTCTTACTTGTCACCTAGTTACTCTACATCATAGCTATTTGGTGAAAAATATTTATGGGTTCAGTTTTAATATTGTCCTGTAGTAATTTTTTATATAAACTTTAGCCTGTTTCCTGTGTTTTTTCAATAAAATAAAAATAAATACCAAAAAAGCAGGCCACCATCTGCTTTACAGTGCTTTTTGCACGAGCCGCTTTCGCAGGGTTCGGCTCATTTTGAAACACCCAAACTGTTGATTGTTGTTTAGTTTCGGAATCGTACGCGTAGATCCAAGATTTGTCACCTGTGTAGATATTATAAACAGATTTTGAGTCGCCTCCGTTGAATTTTAATAAGGTTTTCTTGCACCATTCGACGCGAGCATCTTTTTGATCCTGAGTTAAGTTGTGCGGGATCCAACGCGAACAATTTTTTTTACAGACAAATGTTCATGTAATATCCTATGAATGCTCGTCATACATATGCCCAGAATAGCCTCTATCTCGCGATACGTAACATGGCGGTCTTTCATTATTAGTTTTCGCACAGCTTCAATATTTTGTGGCACAACCACCGATTTCGGGCGATCTTCTTTAACTTCGTCCGTGAGCTTACTGCGCCCGCGATTAAACTCACTAAACCAGTGATACATAGTCGTTTTTGATGGAGTTTCACCACCAAAAGTCGAAGTTAATTGATCTACGCACTGTTGTTGCGTTAAACCACGTCGAAAATCGTAAAAAATCATAGCACGAATATTTTCACGAGTGAGTTCCATTTTTTCAGCGATATGACATTTTAAACCCAACAAAAACAAAACACTAACGTATATAAAAGAAAAATATTAGTGGCCAGTATTTAAAAAAAGAACGAATTTGACCATGGAGGTCAGACATTGCGTTTAAAATTATTGGAATCCCAGATTTCGCATATATATGTAGCAGCCTATGTACACTCTCGGTAATGTTTATTATAATTACAAGTATCTAACGGTTTAAAGTAGGTGTGTGTAAGATAAACCTGTCACACTATAATGTTAAAAGTACATAATTAATTCTAGTTACTGGTGAATAGAGATTTGCGCTAGGTTCGAAAGTTCTTGTCTCTCAGACAGAATGCTTTAATTTAGCCTGTTTGAGAAGCCCTTATCACGATTACGCAGAGGAGTACCTATTCTCTTCCGCATAGAAACACGATAAACGTTGTAAAAGGCTGTCAATTACTGTTCCATATACAGAACAAAAGGTTTTTTATTTCCACCACTCACTGCTTACTTTGAATAGCTTTGCGTTTTGCGAACTGTTAGGATGCATCCACGGTAAAAGGAAAGTGTTGGCCTTACATTGTAAAATTTGTTCTCATCCAATATAGTTTAGATTGAATTGTATCTAGTTACTTCTGTTGTTTATAAGGGTTCCGTTGTCAATAAAAGTTACAGTTGTCCGACAAAAATCAGAAATATATTCCAACGTAAAGAATTTACATTAGGTTTGTAGAATGTCAATGTAGTGAGTCTCAGTTATTATTTTCTGCTCTGTACAATAAAGAATATTCTTGTCTTATCTTAGTGAACTGTAGCCATAGTGACGGCCTATGTGGAGCTACGAGGCTACGAAAACTCATAGTTACTCTCGTTTCCTTACGACCTATGATGGAGCTACGAGTCTACGAACCCTGTACGTAGTCTTGTAGCTACTCTCATTTCACTACGTCCTATGATGGTGCTACGAGCTACGAGCTCTCTATGAAGTATCTTAGGTACTATCGTTTCACTACGGCGTATGATGGAGCTACGAGTCTACGAACCCTGTACGTAATCTCGTAGTTACTCTCATTTCACTAAGTCCTATGATGGTCCTACGAGGCTACAAGCTCTCTACGAAGTCCTTAGTTACTCTCCTTTCACTACCGCGTATGATGGAGCTACGAGGCTACGAACCCTCTACAGAGACTCGTAGTTACTCTCATTTCACTACGTCCTATGTGGTGCTATGAGACTACAAGCTCTCTACGAAGTATCTTAGTTACTGTCATTTCACTATGGCGTATGATGGAGCTACGGGTTTACGAAGCCTGTACGTAGTCTCGTAGTTACTCTCATTTCACTACGTCCTATGATGGTGCTACGAGGCTACAAGCTCTCTACAAAGTCTCTTAGTTACTGTCATTTCACTACGGCGTATGATGGAGCTACGAGGCTACGAACCCTCTATACAAAGACACGCAGTTACTCTCGTTTCCCTACCGACTATGATCGAGCTACAAGGCTACGAAGTCTCGTAGTTAATCACTACGCCCTATGGAGTGCTACAAAGCTACGAACTCCTTTCACAACGACTTTTGATGAAGCTACGAGACTACGAAACCTATACGAAGACTCTTAGTTACTTTCATTTTACTACTGGCGATGATGAAACTACGAGGCTACGAACCCTCTAGAAAGTCTCGCAGCGGCTCTACAAGGTTACATGTGGCGCTATGGGCAACGATAAGGCTTCGATGCTACGAACCTTCTTAGAAGATTTTTAACTAGGCCTCACCGTAATCTTGTAGCTACTATCGTTCTGCTACGTCCTACGACAAACTCCTGTAGCCGACGAAAACTGTCTCGTACCAATCCATGTACAGTGGGTACATACCTCCCATCATTGAAGGTAGGTATGTACCCACTAAAATTTTTAATGATTGTACATAAAATGAGATTCTTTGTAACAAATATAGTCTTTTACATAAATGATTATCTTTATCCCTCAGTTTTTGACGAAACAAAATGAAAAGAAATATTAATATTTCCTCCTCTCATCACATATTTTTGTATATATTTTTATTTTTCTTTCTACTCTCGGTGAGACAAAAGTTAAAACTCATCCTTTTACAATGCGCGAGCGCGAGAGAAATAAAAGTAAATTAACGCCTTAAGTGCACTACGACTTCGTAAGCCATTGCAGCTACCCACAAGGAAATGTTCTTAAGAAACTTCCTGCAAGTTTTTGAGAAATGTTCACATACATTAGTCATTATACTCAGATTTCTATCTACACACGATGGAGAGAGGATATAACACATGTTGTATATGTTACGGCTAAAACCCGAAGCGCGGCTACTCCTAGCTTAGCCGGTTAAAACTACGTGTAGCCATTGCCTCTTAGTTAAATCTAGTATTAGCCGATTGTTTTCGGGTAAAACTAGGTTTAGCTGGTATCATTCCGGCTAGATTCAGCCAAGTAGAAATGGCTATACCTAGTTCTAACCGGCTAAAACTATGAGTAGCCGCGCTTCGGGTTTTAGCCGTAACATATACATTTGACTAAAATCCTTCTAACAGGGCGTCTACCAATCTTTTTATCTTATGACTAAATGTGCCAAATTGTTGTGTTTAAACTTTCAACCTAAGCATGGATATGAATGCGTCTTTAGGGGTAAAGATCTGCTGCTTTAGCGGATTCATAAGCAACAAAGTATAAAGTAGCATTTCGATGAGGCCTACTTATTTGCTGTCTAGCTGTCGAGTTATATTAGGGTAAAGTGCCGGAATGGTGCCAAATGAGTTATTATTCTACCTGCCACGTATGTCTGTCTGTTCGTATATCTGCCTTATAAAGGATTTTATCTTAAAGTGTATTAGAGGCCTAGTTAAGTATTCTCACAAAATATTACGGAACGCCCAATAACTAATATGATTTTTTTATCGAAAACCCTACAGGCTGCCCTGTGGCCTGTAGGGTTTTCGATTTTGTAAGCAGATTTCCGATTTACAGATTTAATGTGTCATGCTACCTTGGTCCTAATCTCTCTCTCTGAGAGAAGACCTCTGCCCTGCAGTGGGACATTTGTAGGCTTCATAAAAATAGACGATTTACAGATTTTATGTATCCCTCTCTGTCTCTTTCTCTCTCTCTCTGAAAGAAGCCCTGTGCCCTGCAGTGGGACGTTTATAGCCAACATAAAAAAACAAGATTTTTTTGGTCATATTGTGTGCTTACAAACTGATCTCTTGGCAGGTAAGGTAAGTTGCCTCGGAGAGCATAGTTTTTAGCTGCAAAGCTAAGTTTACCATAGCTTGTTCAGAACCTTATGGGTACGAGATCTACTCGCATACTGTCCGGCATAAGAGTCCATGACAGAAAAGAAAATACAGAAAAATCTAAAAAAGAAAGTATTGGCTTTTTAATCAAGAGGCTAAAATTGTTAAGAAAATTAACATGTTTAAACATTTTTGCACATTTTCCCTCACTAAAAACGGCTTCCTCCTCGTCTGCTAATAAATCGTACATACGTTTATCCATAGTACCCAAAGACAGGTTTCGCCCAGTGAAAAATATGAAATACTAGCTTTAACCCGCAGCTACGCTTGCGTTGGAAATTATCCCGGGTACGCATTACCGAGATGTCTCAAATTAATATTTTTGTCTATCTGTACGCCAAAAATCTTCAAAAATGCGTAGAGCCTTTGTTGCGTGATGGAAATAATGTAATAAAAATAATTTTTGTATGTTACAGGTATATATAATGTGTGCAGTCCGTGAAGAACTTGTGCAAATTAAAAATAAGAAAACCATGAATAACTTACACCAGCCATACTCAAAGTGTGTTTCAAACTCAAACGACACTCGTGTAGGGGTTCCGCAAAAATTCAAAAAAAATTTCAAACAGCTCACACTAATTAATAAATAGTAACTGTTACATTGTAACCTGGCGTGCGTGCATGCAACGACTTATAAACGTTGGTGAAGCGAAGGTGATCTGTCAGGATCTTGGCAAGTGGCAGTTCCTGGTCTCTGCCTACCCCTCTGGGATACAGCCGTTAGATTATGTATGTATGTATGTATGTATGTATGTATGTATGTATGTATGTATGTATGTATGTATGTATGTATGTATGTATGTATGTATGTATGTATGTATGTATGTATGTACGTACGTACGTATGTATGTATGTATGTATGTATGTATGTATGTATGTATGTATGTATGTATGTATGTATGTATGTATGTATGTATGTATGTATGTATGTATGTATGTATGTATGTATGTATGTATGTATGTATGTATGTATGTATGTATGTACGTATGTATGTATGTATGTTACATTGTACTTTTATTTTTCTTATTAATAAAGAATACACTTATTAAAACAATTGTTTTATCATTTGGGTTCCGTAAAGTAATTCGCTTACCAAAAGGGTTCCGTCACCAAAAAGTTTGAGAACCGCTGCCCTAAGAGTCTTCGCCCAAGACGAGTTTTGGTACGGGCTTCTAAATGTGTTTTGTGACATTCTCGACAAGCGATGTTATATGTTTTGCTTTTAATCTTAACAAAGCGTGAATCGCGTTTGAAATTCGTCATCGGCTTGGGACTATTCGTCATTTCAAAGCGCGATTTTTCATGCTGTTAAAGTAAACGGAGAAACTAGTCGACGCTGTCGTGTCTTGTTTCCCGAGATTAACCCCCTGTTTCTCGTGTACTAACAATCAAGTAATCTGCTGTTAAACTATGTTTGTATGGGAAGTGCCCCTCAAGGAGCAATTCCCATACAAACGTAGTTTAGTTTTTTAATTTACAAACGATATACCGACTGACAATGAAACTTTACATTTAGAGGACACACGAAATATAACACGATGAAATGGAGGTTTCAAAGTACGTACAACATAACGTAGTTGAACGTAGTTCGTAATGTTTGTCTGGAAGAAATTGCTTTTAGCAATAAGGCCGCCAATTGTACTATGTATATTTGCAATTGATTTGTATTTGTTGTTTTTCCAGTGTACAATAAAGAATATTCTTATCTTATCTTACAACTGAGAATAACAGATTACAAAAGAAATTACAGCCTAATATCAGTTTACATAGAATGTTTTCTCAAAGCTACAATGTCGTTTTGATAAACTCATTTCCAATTTCAACGATTAAATTCCGATGTATGTCCTCTTAACGTACCTATTGGCAAAGTTTCATTGCGATCCGGCTGTCGTTTCTAACTAAAAACCAAACTACGCTTGTATGGGAATTGCTCCTTGAGGATCGGTCTTAATAGCTGTCTGTTCACTAAAGATAAAAAGATAAGCTAACAAAAATTTTTATTACACAAAAGAAACAAACCATATTAATAAAAGTTACAAATACAAAGGTACAATGGGCGGCTTCATTGAGTCAACTTCTTCTAGACAACCTTGGGTTCATCATTATCAACCTAATTTGTCCCCACCAAGAAGTACGGCTCTCTACCCGCCATACTCCATCACGGGAGTCAAGTCCGGATTAGTGAAGGATGGCAAGACTAGTGACTTCCGCGCGGTAAAATGCCACTAGCGTTAGTCATAGACGGTCACCCAATCATGCACTGAACGTGCCCAAAGTTGCTTAACCTTCGTGAACCTTCGTTTAAGATCACTCAGGGTGTCGGGGCTACGGGCGATTCACTTGGGTTACTGAGTGAGAAAGTGACACGAGTAGTTTGTACAAATAACAATAAAGGTTGCTACACACTATGCCGGTTGCATTGCCGCCGGTACCGCCGCCGGCATAACGACAAGGCAAGCCGCGATGCCCCCGTTATAAATACTCAGAGTAATGTGCGTGACGTTCGGCGCAAGCTGGCGGCGATGCTGGCGGCATGTGTGTAACAGCCTTAATAGGTACATACTTATACTTAACTAGCAGACCCCAAAGACATTGTTCATCATACAGCACCACCTGCCGGACTAATTTGTGAATCTAAACCATCAAAAGCATACAAAAGAATTCATTCAATTCAATCTTCAGTCCAGCCGCTTAGGAGGAGTTCAGTGACACACTCGTACAGTGGAATTATATATATATATATATACCAAGTGAAAAAGGGATTCATTTATATATATATATAAATGAATCCCTTTTTCACTTGGTCACGGCATCACGCGTGAATGGCTGGACCGATTTCACTAATTCTTTTTTTGTTGTCTTTGTTATTTACCATTTCTTAGTGTACTTTTCACATTGGTTTCTACAGGATAATTTGTAGGTACTGTGTGTTTGTTCAACAAGGTTAGTCAAATTAATATAGTGTTGGAAAGTTATGATAGACCATTTTGATACTTTTAGAAAAGAATAGGTACTACATTTTTTTAAATTTTCAGTTGAATTTTTGTTACTAAAAATGCCGGCAATTAGACGTACAAACTTAAGTCGCAGAACACGTAATGCTGCAAGTCAAAGAAATAGAAGTGCAAGACAAACTGATGAGCAACGTGAAACGCGGAATGAAGTTGAACGGAATCGATGGAACCGGAACCAACAAAATAGAAGTGTTGCGTTTAACCCCTATAGAGCTGCATTTAATTATAACAAATAAATTGACTACAGTACACTGCATATCGTTGCTATTGGACCAATGAACGTTGTTTGTCAATATTGCAAGGCATTGAAGTTTAAAAATGAAGCCCCTGGATTGTGTTGCTCGAACGGTCAAGTCAAACTGACGCCGTTGGTACCGCCACCAGAGCCATTACATTCATTGGTTTCCGGAAATGGGCCTGATTAGAGACACCAGATTTGTTTATAACATTCACTATGCAATCCACAGTGGACAGAAATTCGGCAAGAATAATTTATTGGCCAATCACCCATTGATAGACACGACAAAACAGCAAGGGTATAAAAAAGAAAATTAAAATCACTCATGGATTTCATTGTTAAACAGAGTGTGTTCGGAGAAACGCGCTGTTGGATGTATTCAGTAGAGTGGCAGAAACGCGGATTACCCCATGCCCACATCCTTATTTGGTTGGTAGAGACAATAAGACCAAATGAAATTGATTATGTGATATCTGCGGAAGTTCCCTATAATGATGAATATCCATTGTTACATGAGATTGTTCCAAAAAATATGATCCATGGTCCCTGTGGAACATTAAATCCCATTTCTCCATGTATGGTTGACGGAAAATGTTCAAAGCGCTTTCCAAGACAATTTAGTATCAGAAACTATTAGTGGAAATGATGGTTATCCACTTTACCGCCGGCGAAGCACTGAAAACAATGGGAGGTCAACAACAGTCAAAGTGAATCAGCAGGATATTGAAGTTGATAATCGTTGGGTTGTTCCATTTTCGCCTTTACTCTCCAAGACATTTAAAGCACACATAAATGTAGAATTTTGCCATTCCTAAAAGTCTATAAAATTTATATGCAAGTATGTAAATAAAGGTAGTGACATGGCTGTGTTCGGGTTGCTGCTGAAAATTCTAACGATGAGATCACTCATTTTCAATTGACAAGTTTGTCACTTGAAATCAATCTAGCTGACCCGGCAAACTTCGTACCGCCCTATAATCAAGAAATATCTGGTACCTTTTTATCTGAAATAAGTTAATTTCTTTATTAAGTATTGCTGTTGGTATATTAATAATTAATAAAAATTTTCCAAAAATAAAGTGTTTATTATTATAATGCTTTATGATACACAATATTTACGCGCCAGAAAATAAAACTAAGAATATTGTGTATCATAAAGCATTAGAATAATAAACACTTCATTTTTGGAAAAAAAATGATTAATTATTAATATACCATATTAAAAAAATACCATATTATAAATATACCAATTATAGGGCGGTACGAAGTTTGCCGGGTCAGCTAGTATTTATATAGATAGATAGAGAACACTTTATTGCACAACCAGATATATGTGTGTATATAAAGATAGTAAACTGACATAAATCTTACTTAGATAGTTGTTTTAGATTAATTGATCAATATGTATTATTACCAAAGTGCAAACAAAAACAAAATTGAGAGATTTCTTTCTTAATTTGACGACCTCTGTGGCGTAGCGGTAACGCACCTGCCTACCATGCAAGAGGTCCCGGGTTTGAATCCCGGCTGGGGAATAAAAAAAACCCAGGTATTGGATGTTTCCATGTTTGTGATGTCGTTGTTTCTGGTTCCCACGACACCACAATAGGATACCGACACGAGGGTATCCTATTGTCCAGAAACAATGTATATGCTTGTATGTAAATGTTATATACAAATAACAAACTTCAATCTAAAAAAAATTGCGCTCACCTTTTGTGTTTATTTATGTATGCAGACATAAATAAACACGAAAGGGAAAGGAATTACGTAACATTTAAGACGCTCAGAATAAATGTGAGAGTCAACGATCAAATCTAATTTCAGTACAATGTCTTGACACACACACGTTAACGCAATATAGTTCAATACATTGGATCGCTCTTAGCGAAGTGGCTTAGGGCCTGTTTTTGAATTGAGAATTTCGCTAGTTAGACCTGAGATTTCCGCACTTAGTTGGGCCATTGTACGTAGCAAGCGCTGAGGTACGTTAACACTTCAGACACTAGGGTTTCCTTACGATGTTTTCCTTCACCGTCGGCGAGTGGTATTGCTACTATAATTTCACAAATGTACATAACTTAGAAAACAAAGTCATTGGTACATGCCAGGGTTTGAACCCACGACCTCCCGATTTTGAGGCCGGCGTTCTACACCGCTCCACTACCACCGCCCTGAGAATTTCGCTAAGTAAATACTTTATGCTGTTACTTCGAATTTCTCGGCAAAGAGCGTGACAGAACGTTCGACCGTACTTATTGACGTACGTACTTATGTATTTCTTTAATAATAATAATAAATCGTTTATTTCAGGCCTTGCCCATATAAAAGTTAGTACATTTACATTTATCACAAGTTAGTATTAGGGACCTATATAAAACTTAACTAAAACATAACCAAAAGCACTTAAAATTAATATGAGGGGTGCGAGAGACAGCAACGGTTACCTTTAGTGAAAATCTTAATTCAAAAAAACCGGCCCTTTGGGTTGATTTACTCGTAGATCAGTGTATAGTGCCTATATTATGTAAATCTTGGTGTGATGTCGAATGTACGAGATGTAACGTCCTTGGATTTGAATAAATATCTTCTTGCTTGTTAGACGTAATTGTTGAAATATTTAGCGCGTACTTAAATATCTTTAGTGTGTAATTTTAACTTAATTGAATTCATAACTTCCGTAAACTATTAGTGTACCAATCTCTATTTAGATCCGACTGCGAAAGGGACATATATTTTTCGTGCTGCATGTATTTTGTTGTTTCAAAATTGCAGCATCGAAATGTTGGAATGACCTGCCGCCGTCTTTGCACGCTGCACGAACCCTTCCAACATTCCGAATTAAATGTCATAAATGGCTGCTGCACAAACAATCCTTGGCTTCTGGTGTCCTTCAAGGGCTGTAGTGGATGGAATTTGTATACCTATATGTTAAGTTTTTACATCTGTCATCATGCGCGTGTGTTCTTTATAACATTAGTATAATTATACCCAGATAGGTATAATTTAGTTTAAGAAAAGGCCTTGCCTGAAAATCGGCAACTAGTTGCATATTGGTGTACATTAGTTACAAGCCGAGGCACAGACCTTTTTGTCTTCATTTGTTATTTATAAGCTGTTAAATAATAGCCTCTTTAAACTGTCATAAATGCCTCTAGTATAAGTGATTGTTGTGTCTTATTTCGCTTGAAGACAAATAAATATATTCTATTCTATTCTATTCAATTCAATTCAATGTGTCAGTTGAAAAGTATGTCAGTATAGCGACCTGAAAAAAATTAAAACTGTGAAGCGGAGCGGAAAAAGTCATTCATTTAAAAATAAACGAACAACCCAACTGCTAAACAGTCTTAGGGCGCTACGCGGTACTAACCAATAAAATAAAAAAACACTTAGCTTGTTTCATTGAACGTTTTTTTTTCTGTCATAAAGTGAACGTCATAAATTTTAACAAATGTGACAACTATCTTTAGAATGTACTATCTTTAGAGCTATGTCGAGAACTTAGGATCAACAAACTCTAATTAGCAGTCAAAATTCTACAGAATACAAAATCTATCATTTCTTGACCTTTCTAGATAAAACATAAAATGAGAGTATTTTAATAATAATAATAACTTCCACACAAGTTCATACAACACAATCGTTAGTAGCAACTCTTATACGTAACTCCTGTACGTGATACAGAGAACATTGTAAAGAGGTTCGAAATTTCACTGATGCCCGTGAGTCGCCCATTAGCTAAGTTGGAAAGAGCGCTGGCACGGATAGCCAGAGGTCGCGGGTTCGAATCCCGGCATGGGTGAGATTTTTAGCCTCTAAATAGGTTTTTAAAATTGTCCTTAGCACGGGTTAGTGCATTAAAAATAATAGAAGCAACTCTTATGTAATGTCCGAATTCTACGGAATAAAAAAATCATAGTTTAGGACTTTAATCGATCTCCGCTAAAAACGGCTGTTTTAGGCGAAACTGCTTCTTCGTCTTCTGCTAGATTCCTGTCAGTAAGTTCTACGAAAGGTTTCTATATTTATTCATATTTAAGATGTTCACTTCTTCATTAGATTTCTCGTGGCTAAGTTAGTTTGTCTTTTTACTGCACTGCAGCAAAGCCCTTAAGGAGGATAATGTGTTTGGATCGTATGTATTTAGGTGTTCTCTTGTAACACCTTACGATGATCAGATTTTCAAAGATACATAAGTTCTCAATGAAATCGTCATATTTGAATGAGCATAAATCCAACAAAAAATAAAAAAAAACTGAATTAAAAAATATCAGCAACCCGACTGCTGAGTATTAACTACATATCAGGTGGAACCCAAATTCAGCAATGTTACCTATTTGCTTATTCCATTTTGTTATATAGTTTTTTTTATTACATTTTAGTAACGTTTTAGTACATTTTTACTAAAAGAAATGACTCTGACTCTTTTTAATATATTTTATCTAACATCCGTAATAAAAAAATGTTAGTTTATATTTTTAACAATTGCTTGTGTACATCTAGAGATATTCATCTGGCACTAACATTGACTAACCCTTCAAATTATTTCTTTATCAGCGTATTCATTCAAATTCTCGCATAAGCGAGTGGAGTACCCACCCACATTACGTTGCCATGGCAATAGCTTCTCTATGACGCAACACTGCCTGCATTTCAATTGACATCGTTCGGTAGCGACTGATACGCTTCATAATATTTGCTGGAGAACAAACCGAGTATATTCAGAACGTTGTTTTTTTGGTAATCAATAATGATAACTTCCATACAACACAATCACTTGTGCTTGTTTTTTTGGTAATCAATAATGATAACTTCCATACAACACAATCACTTGTGCTGGTCCCAAACTAGGATACCGTGTACTATGGTAATCATGCTAGGATATCACAAATATGAAAATACACCCGGACTGAGGCCACTTGTACACAGTTATATATTAAACGGGTCAAATCGCGATTATTTATTAGGTAAAACATAATTACCCGTAGACCCGTCTACCCGAGACCACGGCAACTGTAACGCTGCCGAAACGTCGGGAAATAAGTTAATTACGTTTTACCTAATAAATAATCGAGATTTGACACGTTTAATACCTATATAACTATGTATGAGTATCGCGAATCATTAAGAAATACACTTGTACAAATCTAGTGCGGCGGCCACCAGTGGGAACGGAACCCACGACCTGTAGTTTAGTAATTTATATTTATAAAAACTCCTCAAATGCTTATATTAAAGTTTGAGTACTTTTAACCAATTAATGTGGTTTGGAGCAGCACCAGGAAATTAAATTACGGACAATTTTGACGATTGATATCAACCCTTTGTATGTCCCCATTGCAGGTCCTTTCTTGCATCGCAAAAACGTTTGGCCATACTCCACCACGGGGGCCAAGTTCGGGTTGTTGGAGGTTTGTAAGATAGTGGCAGGCTATACTGTCAGAAGTTATCAAGCCGCCCATAAGCCCGCTGACATGTTTTAACGACTGCCATTTCATGACAGCACGGCACCAAGGTCTTAAGGTGCCTTGAGAAGCATGGAAGCTCGGAAATTATGCCACTAGCAGTAGTCACGGGATGGTCACCCATCCTTGTGTCCTTGTGTGGATTGTGTCCCGGGACCCGGATCCAGGTTCCGGGACACAATCCACGGAAAGTTTTTAAGGTGCGCTTCCGTTACCATTACGTTACGCGCACCAAATCCTGAGCCATTGCAATCGTCTTACTGTCACAATACATACTAATTAATAGTTAGTCGACTGGAACCATTTGCCAGGATTGGGTGCGCGTAATATAGGGGCTAACCACTATATGTGAGTAGCCCTTCTGTGTTGGCATTTAGCGGCGGTATCGAAGGTTTTTGTGTTGAGTGCCTATATTGACTGTCAAGAGCTCTCTATAGTGGATCCCGATAAGATAAGCTGATCCACACTTTCCCAGGAGTTTTCACGAACGTCATAATATGATTTGAATTTATTGATCTGCAGCCAAATTATACGCGCTTTATTTTATTGCCGATTTTTCAAACTAATCCTTAACTTTGTAAACTTAGACGGCAGTATTGTTACGTGTGGCATGCCATCTTGATCGCACGTTCTATGACTATTACTGATTTAAAAAAAACTTTTCATAAAGATGGCTCTGGTGGAGAATAACATTTTGGATCTTAAAGACTAGTTAGATCTTAGTTTTGCTATGAAATATTGAATAAAACATAAAATATTTTGTCTTGTTGTTGAATCAGTTTTTTTATCATTTTGGACTATGAACTACTCTGCTTAATAGAAAAAACTAGTTAGTATACAGGAAAGAATTGCTCGTAGCTTAGGTGAACCGAGTGATTGGAATCAATCACTTGTTTAAGCAACAACAGGCGCGGTCAGGTACAGGATGGGTGAGCGTCCCCTGACTACCGCTAGTGGCATTTTTCCGAGCGCTTCCGTGCTTCGCAAGGCACGTTAAGCCGTTGGTGCCGGCTGTCATATAATGGCAGTCGCTAAGCCATGTCAGAGGCCTTATGGGCGGTTTGATAACTTCTGAAAGTAAGGCCCGCCACTGTCTTACAATCCTCCACCAACCCGGACTTGGCCCCCGTGGTGGAGTATGGCCAACTTTTTCTGCGATGCAGGAAGAGACCCGTGCCCCAGCAGTGGGGACATACAAGGGTTGATAACGATACAGGAAAACCAAAACGTATTTAAAATGTCCGTAACTCTACGACGTATCAAAGCCTCATGTATAAATATATTTTTTCTAAGTTTTGTATTTGCAATCGGCTCGTCTTTTTGATGTATTTAAAGCTGGTTGAAGAGCCATCCTTATTCCCATGTTCATGTAACCTATTCTTCTTATGTTCATGTAACGTAATCTTTTCATGTAATGTACTGTAACTTCATTCTTTTTAGTCCAGGTCAAGGACATTCTGTCGCTTGAGCCTGTTCACCAGGTCCCTAGGCAGAGCGTTGTGGTGGCTAATTACAAAAAGAATATATCGTGCAAGCGAGATAGCATACGGCAGCCTGAACTCATTTGTTCCCATTGGCTCACTGACACAAAGTGGATCTTACAAAAAACTTTACTTTCTTCAGGCCTTAAATGCCACCAATATTATTTTTATTGAATTCATCACGAGTTGCATAAAACGATAAACAATATATTTAGAAATTCGGAATTACCAATGTTTTTATAGAATACTAGCTGACCCGCAAACATTGTTTTGCCTATTGTGTAAACCTATCAAGAATAACAATAACAAAAAATTATAAAAATCAATATATAAAAATCGAATTAAGTCATTTCGGGGAAGTTTGATGACGAACACTGTGACACAAGATTTTTATATAGTTAGTTAGTTAGTTAGTTAGTTAGACCTGAGATTTCCTTTTCTGAAATTTTCTCATAGTTGGGCCATTGTACGTAGCAAGCGCTGAGGTACGTTAACACTTCAGACACTAGGGTTTCCTTACGATGTTTTCCTTCACCGTCGGCGAGTGGTATTGCTACTATAATTTCACAAATGCACATAAATTAGAAAACAAAGTCATTGGTACATGCCGGGGTTTGAACCCACGACCTCCCGATTGAGAGGCCGGCGTTCTACACCGCTCCGCTACCACCGCCCAAGATTTTTATATATCAGATATGAGTGCTAACTTCAATATTTGAAACAAATAAACCATATCCTAGATTACTACTTTACTTAATATCCCGATTCTACACCAAGAAAGTCTCGGTTATAGCAAGCGGAAATGAAATTCATTTTGAGCGTGAACTAAAACTTGATTTAGAAACGTTTCTATCAGGAACATGTGTGTTCGAAGTTCAAGAGTAGGTACTTAGAGAACTATTGTTTACCCAAGTACTTACCCGTATATAAGTTAGAATTCACTTTTCACTTTGATCCATGGAAAGAGAATTCCTTGCAAGTTGAAAACGTTAATGGATTTGCGGTGGTCGTACCCGGTAACTACGTACCTCTCCTAAGTGTAACTTAAAACTTCTATCAAAGCATCTAATTTGATTCATTTTAAGCTAAGACTTTGAAGACTGAGGGCCGGTTTATGAATTGAGAATTTCACTAAGTAAAAGTAACGGTCTGTCTCGCTCTTTTCTGGGAAATTCGAAGAGACAGAATTGAGTATTTACAGTTGAGTATTTACTAAGCGCCTGTTAATTAAGAAACTGGCCCTATAATAGACGATGGTAACACCTACTTTAATTGTAATTCTTTTTCCTGGTCGTGCAATAAAGTGTCCTCTACTTCCTCTACTTATATTCATTTAATTTTTTTTTCTTAGGTCGACTAATGTCTGCACTATCTAACATGACGGCCTTTGACGGCCTCGGTGGCGCAGCGGTTTGGCACGCTGACTGTAAAACCAAAGGTCTCGAGTTCGATCCCCGGCCAGGTAAAACTAGGAAACGAACTTTTCTAGTTTGTCTCGGTTCTTGGATGGTAGTTACACCTGTATGACAAGTCATTTTATTGTACTTAGTAACGAACGAGACTTGAGTAATATGTCCATGAATATTTATTTATTTATTATTATTATGTTCCCACTGCTGGGGCACGGGTCTCTTCCTGCAGAAATATTCGAATATACCCCACCACGGGGGCCATGTCCGGGTTGGTGGAGGATTGTAAGACAGTGGCGAGCCTTACAGTCAGAAGTTATCAAGCCTAAACACTCGTACTAATCCAGGGGTGAGTTCTATCAAGCGAATAAGTCCAAGAATCTCTTTCACCACCAACCCGAAGTTTGTCAGTCATACAATAAATTTAAGGATATATTCGTTTCAATCAATTTGTAATTTATTCGTTTATGCCAGGATACGTTGTTGTCTATTTACTTACTTATCCAGTGACTGAACGCAAGTCTCGCTTAGCCTTGCCTCATAGCCCTGTCATAGTGAAAACATAGCTGATTTCGTCGTGTATGGGCCAGTCGTACAGGATCAATTACCGTATGTGTTCAACTGAGCTCACCTAGTGTCTACACCTAATTAGACATTATCCTCAGCGAGGGAAAACTTTGCACTCAAGTAGTTGCTGCAAAGCTACTCAAATAGTTCCTATGACACGGCTGGATAAGTTGAATACCGCGTGTTTGAGTTTAGAACTTGTTCCTATCCAATAAGGTTTAAAATTAATCGTGTCTGCGGTCGCTGCCAGCGGAGTTTGTAATATACCTTGAAGAAGGTGTGTACATTTGTGAAGTTATAGTGGCAACACCACTCACTAACGGTAAAGGAAAACATTGTGAGGAAGCCTGCGTGTCTGGGGAACCTTTAGTACGGTGTTACATTTACCTCACCGCTCGAAATTGCAATGAAAGGGACTCGTGATGATTAAGCCCATAATCTCTCTCTCTCTCTCTCCCTCTCTCTCTCTCTTTCTCTCTTTCTCTTTCTCTCTCTCCCTCTCTGAGAGTAGGCTGCTGTTGCCGACCGGTCAATCAACCTTTTTTAAGTATTTTACTTTTTGATAGCGTTTTATATTATGTCTATTTTAAAAAAATGGGATAATGTCATTGTAAAACAAGCAAAAGACAGATTAAAAGATTCCTACAACATTTTCGCGTTTTCTCAATTTTACGTGCATTCGTTTCAGCTGCATTATTATTTTTATTTTAATAAAAAACCACGAAATCAGAACAAATCTAATTATTTCATTACTGACTTAAAGGATCGACCAAATAATGACTGTATAGTGAAAGTAACCGAGTGAAATATGTTTATCGAGATCATGGCAAGTGGAAACCTTGATCTCTGCCTACCCTTCCGGAATAGGCTATACTAGTCCACTGCTGGACATGGCCTTCCCCTAAAGAGCGCCACGAGCGCGCCATTTTTACACGGATTTATAGGCTAAATGAAACATATATCATACTTAGTTGGTAAATAAGACCAATCGTATACTATTCGACACTTACTATAGCTATTTAGGTAAATAAAATCTATGTAATACAAGATTATCATTTTTAATGTAATAAATAAATAAGCATTATAATGGCATTATAATGATTGGCTTCACACATATTAACTTGTCTCTCCTGTGTTCTAGGCCGATTGCGCTGTCCGGATGGTATAGGTGCGGGCAAGACTACCACCTCGAACAATGCCCAGGCACCAGCATCCGACGGTCCCTTCACCCATCTAGTGTGAGTGAAGGTGCCAAAGAAGGCTGTATAAATCATCTCGTTTCGTAGATGCAGAGGTCAAAAGTATTATAATGACGTATGATCAAGTAACAAGATGCAAATTAAAACGACAATAAATCGTGAAAAAAATGGGTGTCGCGAAACGGCGATACGATATGTGTTATTAATTTTATTAAAGCCCCTTCGTGCTATAAAACAGAGACAATAATGTCGGTAGTGGGTCTGGTAGAGCTGGCAATGATATCCTATTTCACGCTTTAAACCGTAAACTTCAGATGGAAATAAAATATCTTTATTGGTTTCTATTCCTCTAGGGAAGATTTCAAGGTTACTCTACATCTCATAGGTTACCTTGTGTTAATTAAAACCGTATTATTCTATAACAGTTTACTGATTTCACAATTTCAAGGATTTCTACTGATCATTACCAAAATATATGTTAATACTAGGAATAAACATAAATAAATAATAAAATAATAAATAAATTGACTTTTTCTCCAATTAAACTTGCGAAACTTGCGTACTTAGTACAGTCTTTGTAAGGCATTGTAGTGAATGGTTCTCAAGTCGTAAATAATAGAGTTATGGTTAGTTGAAGGGTAAGATTATTTTGAAGACATAGTAGAAGTCTGTAGTAGAATATTGTATTGTCGCCAAAACTTAAGTTAGTTGGTAAATAATGCTAAGTAGCATTAAGCTCGCCTGTTTGCAAAACTTTTATGTATTTATGCAATAAAGAATTTTAATAATAATAATAATTGTGCTTAGTGATTATATTATACGTTCATGTCTTTATGTTGAAAACTCTGTTAAAAACTTTTTTGATAATAATCAGTACGGAGTTTTTTTTTTTTGATTAGTTTTAGAATTAATTAGTAGATCATGAGATCCTCTACATGATCTTTTAATGAGGGATTTTTCTGACAGCTAAGAAAAGTAGTTCCTAATTTGTCAGTAGATGGCGTTTTCAAGTAAGGGTTTTTGTTTTTTTAATGGGATATGCCACTTTCCAGTTTATTCTGTGGTCCCAATCCACAGATCACGTGGAATTTCCTCCCTCTTTTCTTTTTGCTCTTGCATTATTATTGTTATTTGATTTTCGTGCTAAAATCATGGTTGATCAGTTGACGTTGATCAGTTGATCACAGATTATATTCCTTCCAGTCGATGAAATCCGTAGAGGGAACTCTATCTACGATGAAATCGCAAAAAAGCAATAGAGTTTTTACCTGTGGCAAGCAATAACAAACAAAAAAAGGTAAACCCTTGCGATTCAGCGCCATCTCATCGTAGCATTTAGAACTTTTTTTTTTTTAATAGCTGTCAGAAAAATCCCTCATTCTAAAACTAATTTTGAATTTCAGTATGTAAAAATATTGTTTTTGTAAATGTTGAATTTTTTAAATTAAATTGTATATTTGTGTTGCAGCAAGCTTTTTTCTATATTAATCGATTTAATTACGTCAGGGTTAAACGGGTAAGAGCTAACTTGATAAATATCATTGACGTCATAAGCAAGATGTAAATGAGAATCCCTGGGCAAATCATGGATATTACATGAAACAATTAATGGTAGATGCAACATGCTCCGCGACTATTGGCCGTTTGAAGACAAGTAAGCTTTATAAATTCGTCTGATTCATCTGACAGAATGTTTGAAAATACCTAGATAGATAGAAAACATTTTATTGCACAACCAGAAAAAATATATAACCATGATTTCTTAAATCTAAGTAATATTATACAATTATCGGCTTAAGCACTTAGAGCGATCTCTTTCAGACAACCTTTAGTTTTTCACGCACGGTTTCTGATCTGGGAATTTCATAAGGCTTTCCCCATGAAAAGTTTTTAAAGTAAAACCACAAATACTATAAGAAGCCAGGAAGTGAGGGTTTGTGTTTCTAACACTCGATAATCCATTCAAAATTTATACATGTATGTTACGCTAAGTAAGTTACGTTAATGTTATTTGATTCGAGTTATCGAATCAAATAAAATACAAATAAATAAAATGTTATGCGCCATCTCTGTCTATCATAGAAATTCGCCTTAGCATGGTGTCAAATTACCATATGATGCCGTTAAAGAGAGGTTCTACTTACAATGGACATAATTTCAGAACTGGTTATAGTACACAGTGCATTGATTTTTACACACAGATTTGCACACGACTTAACAGTAAATTAAGGTAAATGAGTAATAGAGGTCAATTAAGCAGAATGTGTCGCTATCATGCTATTATTTTATAAACTTTTATCATGCATACATTCTATTCAGTTACGGTAAAGAATGTACCCAGAAAGCTTGAAATTTGTCGAGGTGAAACTAGAAGGTTTGATTCAAACTGGTTTCCAATTTGCAAATATAAATCTCAGAAACTAAGAACCTTGATTCAAACGGTCGGCAAGTTTATAAACAGTCAATCATTTGGTATATCAACAAAGGTAGGTAGGGTCTTCGAATCAAACTAGCAACAGGAAGTTTAATTCAATCTTACAGGAAGATTGTAAGCAATTGTACAATAAATCGCATAAACTGGAAGGCTTGATTCAAACTTGCAGCAAGTTTGAATCAAACCTCCTAGTTTCCGTTCGACAAACTTTAATTTTTCTTAGTACGTATGTAAGCCGTTGGTGCCGGCTGTCATGTAATGGCAGTCGTTAAGCCATGTCAAAGGCCTTATGGGCGGCTTGATAACTTCTGACGGTAAGGCCCGCCACTGTCTTACAATCCTCCACCAACGTAGACTCGGTCCCCGTGGTGGAGTATGGCCTAACATTCCCGCGATGCAGGAAGAGACCCATGCCCCAGCAGTGAAGGCATACAATAGGGTTGATGTCACGTATGTATTCAGGTGTAGACAGGTATGTGCTGTTGGTATTTCAAGTTCCCTAGCTTATGTCCCTCTACAGCTGGAAGCTCTCATCTATAAAAATACCTATAGGAAGCCCGATCATTCATACTGCGACAGGATATTATGTGCGGATGCTTAACGCTGAGATAATTAAGGGCAGGGACAAACTGGCCACGATAGACCGGGGGCAACATGCTGTTTCTTAGGTTTGAGTAACTAACTTCCACACAACACTATCACTTGCCTAGTCCTTGTAAATCACATCACATCACACTAATATTGTAAAGGTGAAAGTTAGTGTGAATGTTTGTTACTTCTGCACGTCTAAACTGCTGGAGCGATTTTAATAAAAGTTGGTATGAAGTTAGCTGATACCCTAGATTATCAAATAAACTACGTTTTACTGCGAAAAAATATCTTTCCCATGAGAAAATTCATAAACCGCGGTTAAATTTATAATTGTCCCAAATAAGGATCCTCTGTGCTATGGTAACCAGGTATCCTTGCCATCACAAACATAAATACACCCAAACTGAGGCCATTTTGTACAAATGTACGGCGGTCCCCCAGTGGGAATAGTACCCACGACCTCGATCCGGTATGGTAATCAGACGTGATTCCGGTAGACCAGCGAGGCAATCTAACATGTTTAGTTTTGTACATATGTGTTAACTGAATAAAGTCAGAGTGCACAAGTGATTCATCATAATTCAAGTATCATGCCAATTTTTAGTTATAAACAATGTTTTCTCAGAGTTTTTTATGTAAGACAGGTTGAGACTTTATCCCACTCACTCCTGATGGTAAACGAAGACGGGGTCTACGATGTTACGTGCTTACCTGTTAAATGCCGGTTGACTATAGTTTTAAAGGCACTCAGATTATATGTCTCCGGAAAGACATATGACGGGTACGTCTTCCACCATTTTGCCGTCCTTATTGTAAAATAATTCGCGAATCTGTCCGTGCGGAATCGCGGAATTTCCTAGACAAAAGCGTACATTCGAGCCGATCGTCTAGCTAGTGGTCCGATAGAAGAAAGCGGATGGCGATATAAGTTCATGTAGCCCCTGTGCGCAGTATCCAAAATACATCTTGCAGAAGACATCGTCACAAACATATAATTCTGTCTAAATAATTTTGAACGTTTTATTTTAAGTTGTACACATTTGTAGCCACGCTTATTTACACCTTGGAATGCTCTATTCCCCTAATCTTGGCCTACCCATCCGGGATAAAAGTATGAGTTTATGTACACATTATACAAACCTTGCACAACATGTTCATTACAATTTTTGTCCTTCTATTCTTCGCATATCCAATAAACCACAATGGGGTCTCGACAGAATACCAGAGTTGTGGGTAGATAACACTCCCACAACATATGCTGAGTGGAGCCCACTTTAGGGACTCAATAATGAAAATATAGCTAGTCTTATGCAAGCTGTTATCAATCCGTTATACGAGTATTTCCCCACTGCTGGGGCACGGATCTCTTCCTGCATCGCAGGAAGGTTAGGCAACGGGGCCAAGTCCGGGTTGGTGGAGGATTGTAAGACAGTGGCGGGCCTTCCAGTCAGAAGTTATGAAGCCGCCAATAAGGCCTCTGACATGGCTAAACGACTGCCATTACATGACAGCTGGCACCAACGGCTTAACGTACCTTGTGAAGCATGGAAGCGCTGGGAAAAATACCATTAGCGGTAGTCACGGGATGATCACCCACCCACCTCACCTGGCCACGCCTGTTGTTGCTTAACCTTAATGATTGATAACAATCTCTAGGTTCCACTAGCCCACGAGCGCTTATAAATGTTTATTATTATTTTTTTTAGTTTTTACACATCTTGTTTTTCTGTTTCGATATAGTTAATCGGTTCACTTCCTATTTCATGTGAGTTTTTCGTATTGATAAATATATTTATATACAAAATTTTTCTTCTTTTTCTGTCTAAAACATAACCTCACGCCTGTATCCCAGAGAGTAGGTAGAGACCAAGGCCTACCACTTGCTACGATCCTGACAGATCACCTTCGCTTCATCAACGTTCAATAATCGTTGCATGTACGTATGACGGTTCCGGGTACTTTTTATATTCCCATTTGCACATCTATACCCTTTGGCCGAAATATGTCCGCCTGAGACGTCCCTTACTGGCTCTTTCATCCGCTATCGCTATATTTTCTGTCTAATATAAATGAATACAATTTCGGCCTAGTCTAAATTAAGTCCCCTACTACCAAATTTGCTGCCAATTTGAACGCACGGGCTCCCGGCCTATTGTGATATTGAAGAAAAATACAAGTGACTCATCTTGATAAAGACGCCACCAACGCGTGGCCGGCATACCAGAGGACGTGAAAGACTTGCTAATGTTGACAAAATAACAGTGACCGGCCTCGGTTACGCGCAAAATGTTAATTCTTAATTTCGTATACGTGACAGATTAGTGCGCCCGACGATGTCGGTGCCTTGGTTGAAATTAATATCAAGCAAGGAGCTAAAAACAGGCGAGACTAAGTGTCTTGTTGGCATTCTTTTGAAATCTATAATATAAAAATGAATCCCCGAATGTGTTGGTAAGCGCAAATCTCGAGAGCAGCTGAACCGATTTCGCTAATTCTTTTTTTAGAATATTTCTTGAAGTACGAGGATGGTTTTTACTGAGGGGAAAAAAAAGAATCGACTGTTAGGCGGTACGAAGTTCGCTGGGTCAGCTAGTAGTAAATAAAAATTTAAAAAATATCCTCCAATAGTGAAGGAAAACATTGGAAGTCTAGTCGACTTTCCTGTGGGCTAGGCCGACTAAGATGTCAGGATGGTATAGTGCTGGGCAAACCTACACCATCTTAAACAATGTCCCAGGCACTGCAGCGTCCGAGTGGTTCCTTCACTCTTTAGTGTAAGTGAATATGCCACTGGATGATATAAACCATTTCCTTACGCAGATGCAGCGGTCGATACTTTGTATATGAAGAAATAAATATTTAATCGTTCTTTAGCTTTAGGTACCAATAATGCAAAGAAAACAAAGGCTGGAACTGAATAGCAGAAAAAGGCAACAAAACGACGGAGCTGGTGCAGACAAGTGCGTCCAGCCACGTGAGCGAATGATGCGTGCATGAGAACATCCTCCTCTCGTCTACAGATTCACCTTCGCAATGGAGAACTTAAAAAACCATTTTGATCTCATGGGAGAGGCCATGTTAAGAGACAGACAGTCGATGGTTTTCTATACGGCTTTGTTTTCTATACGGTTTTCTAAGACTTTTCTTAATATACCCGTTGAAATTTGAGAAACTTAATTCTATCCTACTGCTAAACACATAGTCACAGAATCACAGACTCTCTTTCTCCCTTTCTCGCACACTCACAAAAACACACACACACACACATGTGTGTGTGTGAGTGAGAGAGTGTGTGCATATGTATGCACACACTCACTCACTCACTCACACACACTCAGTCCCTCACAATGCATGTTAGTTTTCATTAATATTAAATAAACATAATTTCACTACTTGTTAATGACTCCAGTAATGCCACGATTGTTTAACTAAACTATCTCGTAAGAGGTAAAGGTCTGCTGCTATTATGATACAATTCATTACATAAACTCACGCCTGAATCCCGGAAGGGTAGGCAAAGTCCAGAATTGGCCCCTTGCTACGGGCCTGAAAGCCTTCTTTCGCTTCATCAACATTCATTAGTCGGTGAATGCACGCACCCCGGATTAAGGTAGGTACGTTTCATCTTGCCCTTTGCTAACATAATATTTGAGTTACCGTGTAAAATGTTGTTTTTATGAGTCTCCACCCGAAAAATGTTCAATTTAATGAAAATACTAAATCTAGTAAAACATCTTGGCCTCTGCATCTACGTACGTAATGAGATGATTTATACAGCGTCCAGTGGCATCTTCACTCACGCTAGATGGATGAAGGGACCATTCGGAAGCTGCAGTGCCTGGGACATTCTTTTAAATACTATAGGCTTGCCCAGCACCTGCCCACAGCCCTAGTAAGATCTTTTATTATTAGAGTAACATGATTTTTTGCATTGATTGAGCCTGTAAAACCCTGAAAAAATATTAAAATTTTTAAATTTTTTACTATGTTTTTTATTGAAGAAATTGTCCATGATGTAATAATATCACTATAATCTAACGGCATTATTTTTATAAAAACACAATTCGTTGAAACACTCCAAAAGAGCTCACTAAAATAGTCTGTGGTGGAGATTTCACAAGGACGCAACACAGGTTAAATGAAACGCCTGTAGGAGTGTTTTAGTCTAATCGTATAATGAAAATATGAATATTAATAAAAATAAGGCCTTGAATCTATTAAGATTTTTTTATTATAAGAGTTACTTGACTTTTCGCCTTTATTCGAATTGAGTCTTGTAAAGCCCTAAAAATATATATTAATTGTTTTCACAGTTTTCTTATGTCTTCTTCCTCGTTTATACATCAAGAAAGAAGAGGAAAGAAAGATATAGGTAGAAACAATATCAGTACAGTATAAGTTGATTGCAAATTCCACTTTCCATTTGATCGAGACTTGACACTTTGATGAATCCTTCAAATGATCGAGTGCAAAAATCGAACTCAAATTTCTTTATTGATCCGTAACATAGGTACCTACCTATTAAGATTATTTTTAGGATTTTCCTAAATATAATAATAATATATATAGGATTTTCCTAAATATAATAATAATATATATAGGGTTTTCCTAAATCCGTTTCTCATATCGAGTAATAGAAACTCCTATTTTCATCTGACAACGAAACAAACAAAATTTTACTAAAACAAGATTTTGTTTCATCCGAACCTGTAGACTCATGGCTATTTAGAATAGTATAATAATTTTTACTCTTTAATAGGAATATACCTAAGGAAAGTACATGGTAAAAAATACAAACACAATGAATACCCACGGAAGACGAATAAAATGTATATTTTCCTCTCCCTAACTTCGTTATTTCTAGAGGCTTGTCATTTTCAGCGACCCCAATTTTTTAATTTTTTATCGCCATCGAATCAAAATAAAGACAATGATGGCATTGTAGCCGAAACAATAGAGCTATATTCAAGTACACACATACTATTCACAGGTTCCTCATCTGCTACTCGTAGTTGCGAGTACCACTGGAGAAGGATTGTTTTACGAATACTGTAGTCATTTCTCCCATCAAATTGTGGCCTGCACCGAGTAACAGGTGGAGGACTATCGCAGGTTATTCCCGAATGACAGTATGGTACAAAATCTCTTTCAGTTACCATGAACAAATTTTCTTAAAATACAAACACTTATTCTGGTCCCAAAATAGGAATACCCTGCAATATAGTTTATATTAAACGGGTCTAATCACGATTATTTATTAGGTAAAACGTAATAACTCTGTTTCCCGACGTCTCCGAGTTACAGTTGCCGTGGTATCGGGTAGACTGAAGTGGCGAGTACAGTCAATTATTGTGGGTAGTCATTTTTAATTTCGAATTTTTCGCAGCTGGCCGACACACAACAAACTACGCTCACGGATAGAACCGGTGATGAGGCGCGTGACTTGTATTTACTTAGCACTGGATTCCACGTACTTGAAAGCTTGAAACCATCCTCTCTGTTGAAATTCTTTTGTGAATCATTAAGAAATACTCTGCAATATGGTAAGGACATCACAAACTTGGAAATACACCTAGACTAAATCCATTTGTACAAATCTACTAGGTAAGCCTCCTGTGGGAATCGAACCTACAACCTCTAATTTGGTAGCCAAGCGTGTTTATGCTACACCAAAGAAGCTGTGGCTGAGGTTCGAACTTTTGTTGTTTGATAGTTTATTAATCGACTAATGACAGGATACGCAATAGTCTGATCAGAGAACGTTGTAAACTGAAAGAGGATGTAGTGACTAGAATTGAGAAAGGAATGTTGCGTTGGTTTGGACATGTGGAGAGGATGAAGGAAGAAAGATTGACGAAACAAATATATATTGCGAATGTGAGTGGAAGGGTTGGTAAGGGTCGTCCCAGGCGGACATACATCGACCAGATAGGGGATGTATTAGCAAAGGGAAAGATAAAAAGTACCCGGAAGCGGCGTGCGTGCATGCAACGACTTATGAACGTTGATGAAGCGAAGGTGATCTGTCAGGATCGTGGCAAGTGGCAGTCCCTGGTCTCTGCCTACCCCTCTGGGATACAGGCTTGAGGTTATGTATGTATGTAATCGACTAAGTACTGAATGACCGGCGTATGACCTAGATGTTGAGCTGACCGGTTTGCCCTCGAAACTTCGCTCGAGAAGACCTATTCCTGAGAGTTGAAGAGAGAGAGAGATAGAGAAGAGTTGAAGATACAGAAAAGTTGCTCACTACAAACTACGCTGATAGTCCTTCGCTTTCTAATATCTTACCATAACATTTTATTCACATTACGTACATTTTTGTTCCGTTACCGTTATTGGGATGCGTTATCCGCGAGTGAAACGAACTAGGCGCGTGTGTCGAAAGTCTTCTAAGACAAACAACGAGTAAAGCATCGATATGCATAGTGAAGTATACAGAAGGATTGCAGTACTCACACTCTCGCTAGTCACGGGCATTAAGGTGGGCGGAGTCCCGATGTCTATGTCTTTTTTGTTTCGTTTTTTGTGTATTTTGTTTAGTTTACATAATGTAATAAAAAACACTTACATGAATTATTACTTACTGACTTACTTTACTTACTTAAATTATTAGTTTTAAATTAATATGTTAGTGTCAAACACCAGGATAAGAAGACATTTTTTTTACTACGTTGTCTGATTTTAATCATAGATTTTTTTTTATAAATTTGATAGCCAAAATAAGTACGTGAGATCAGTGAGAAACTCATCGAAGTCCACTTTTTAAGGCCTGCGCAGACGAGGGACTGTACCCCGGGTACTATTTTTTATCCGTCGATATAGATATTTTAAAGGACTAAAAATACCCGTACAAAAAGTCCCTCAAGTTACCGAGGACATCTAGAGACCGGACTGGACAAAAGTTCGGTGTTTTCTTTTAAAACGCCTTTTCTTTTTCAACTTCATGTAAATTACAACACAATGTAATCTCAGAATATTTGCTTCCATAGCGTACGCTTCACTCAATTTCATCTCATCTCAACAAGAGATCAATTTCATGTAAACTACAACACAACGTATTCTCAGATTATTTGCTTCCATAGCGTATTTCCATCACTCAATTTCCGGGGAACAAATGACCGCACTCCGTAGGCGTTGAGTCCGTGACAACTACTCGGAGGACATTTTTTTACGATTCAGGGACTTTTGTCCCATGGGGACCAAAGTCCCTTGTCTGCGCAGGCCTTTAGAGCGCATTTTCTTTGCAGTCTTGTTTTCAATATATTTTTTTCCTTTCCCTTCGCAGAGCCTGGTCGGAGGACAAGTTTGGCAAAGCCCAGTGGGCGGTAGCCCGCCCACTGGGCTGGCCGCACCGCATAATATATAAAGCCCGATCTCGTCGTTCCAACCATCAGACGCTTCCAGTCAGTCGACCGTCCGCTTCAGTCCACTACCAGCTAGTTGACACCAGTTGAACGGTAAGCTAAAAAAAGTAGAGTTTCTAAACGCTCAAAAATTTTACATCCCTTCCTAACATTTTTAATAAAGCTTAATCCGCGCTTATCTCCCGTTGAGAGAAAGTTCATGCTGTGTTGTATTATTTTTTCAGTCCATTTTATCTCTCTTTTTCTGAGTGAAGGCTATGTATTCTATGCATACCATGTATTATTTTGAAGTTAAAACATTTTTCATGAAAGCTTTAAAAGATTCTATGCATTTTTTTTGTCACATTAAACCGGAATTAAACGTATTAATGTATAAAATAAAGTTTTTAAAAAAGATGTAGGTAAAGGTGTTATATTTTTATTGTCTTTAATATCAAGAAGCTCGCAGGGCAAACATAATCATGATATACAATAATTTTAATTATATTTAGCGTACGGAGGGATATCTTAATAATTCTAAATTCCTGTAGTTTTCGTTCTATGACTTTTTTCTCAGGTCATATTTAGAAAAAAAAATATATTTATTAAATAAACCACACTTGTATTTCAGGTGTTAGAAATTTAAAAATATCCCTGCATCATCAATCTGGAACACGGCACTCAGTTTGTTTTATCATTAACGAGTTCTTAAGTAAATAATTGTATTCTATATTAGTTCAGAAACTTTGAAACATGGGTAAACTATTAAGTAACTATACAGACAGGCAAGAAGTTCTAGGCAAAGTGTGACTACAAGGATAGTTAATTATTAATTTAATAGGTATATCCGAAGTTGCCTGTTTTATCGTAACTTTCAGGCTCACGTAAAATCCAACTTTTAACGTGTTTTTCTCTTCCAGCAAAAAAATTTAATAAAACCTATACACAACAACCCTTTAATTTCCTACACGAGAGCTTTACATATCTTGTATAACTACACTGATTTTTGATTCTTTAGCGTTGTAATTTGACAGGACCCAATGATAATTTCATAACAAAACTCAAATATAAAACAAAGAAAAGTTTCAAAAACCTATTTAGTGGCTAAAAATTCCACCCAATGAAAAGATGAAAGTGAATTAATTATCTGAACATACATATCGCTTGTACATCGGTTTGTTCAATGTATAATAATAGGAGTAAAATAAATATCTACTGGTCTGTGGTTACATAGCCTCCTGAGACCCAGATCTACGTTTTTTGAAAATGTTCAACAAAACACAACATTAAATTTAAAATTCATGTACCAATGTTGCCCACTTCTAAGTTTTTAGGCTATCGTGTGAGTAGAGGACACGGGGTATCAGGACGGAAAATATATAACCACTGCCACTTAAAAAAAATGTTAAAACATTTACTCGGTCATGGTTGATTGATATGGACCCGGGGTCTTCTTGCACTTTTCCTCTGCACAACTGAGTAAATAAATTTTAAAATGACTTGAGATGCAAAAAAATACGTCTCAATCTGCTATATGCGCGTCCACTCTTATATCCTCGTCATTGTAGGTGTACAATGTTGAATAATGTAAATACTTCAAGTACATTCGGCACATACCTACAATCGGTTTTAACTATTACTTCCCTAGATATATTGGGCAAATGGGCCGAACTATATAAATTAATTTATTGGGCAGAACTACAATTAACAATATCTAAACTACGTAGTAATTTTTTTAAGACAAATTATAATTTGGAGTGCTCCGAAGTTCCTTTTTCCTTAGTCTGCACTGACATTATAAAATAATAGCTTTGTGTCAAAAATTGTAACATTTTACTGTATCACAGCAGCCGAAAAGGAAATACGTTCTTATTTACCTTCGTGATTGATGAAGGATGTTAGGATTGCTGATTATAATCAACTGTTTTGAATGAAACAATTTATCATAAAAAATACTTCCTTAGTTCATTGGGTATTTATCTAAAAAACTCGGCACGGTTTTGTTGAATATCAGAAAACCTTAAATAAAGCACAAACAATAACTAAACTTTAACTAAAAGAATGCGATCCCCAACCCGCATGACCAGCGTGGGGATTAAAGGCATTACCCCCCAATGATGGCACAACCTTGCGGGATGGCGCTCATTAGGGGAGGGCTATGTCCAGCAGGGGACTAATATAGCCTGAAGAAGAAGAAGAACTAAAACAAAATTCAACGCACATACCGGATTCGATTCGAGTATTTAAAATCTATGAATGAGTGAAACAATCTTGGAAAGAGGAGCCACTTGTTGCTTACTGTATTGAATCCACGTGCAAGTCTAATCAGGACAGTTATTGGCCCGTATTTTTTACCTATTTATAGACAAATTGCTAACTAGCGCCAGTGGAAATATCAATCTACTAATATTATAAATGTAAAAGTGGAGATGTTTGGTTGTTTATTACACAATGACGCAATAACGGCTGAACGGATTAAGCACCTTAAACTAGGCGCACAGATAGACAGACATCTGAATTGAGACATACTATACATCATGTCTCAGTTTAAATCTATGAAACATAAAATATGCTATTTTTTTGGTTTACAAACGTACATTGTGTGTGGTCTGCCTGTGACAGCTGTCAAACTAACTTTAAATAAAACCTTCAATTCAAGCGCATGGGTATCTTTCTCTCGTCTTTAATGAAATGCACCAACGAAGTTTAATTCCGTTTTTTGTTCTATCCCGGTAATGCGTTCTGCACTAACCCTGCGCAGGCGAAATCGCGGGAACCAGCAAGCATTTTTATATACGTTTTTGTAAATAGTGAACTTCAAAAGTCTCAATAATATTACTTAGAAAAGTTGTAGGATCTAGGACTAAGCTACATGTTACGATTTTTATTTTTTATGCCGTAAACGAAATGTAATTTTTTTAAAAGCCCACATTTTGTATCACTAAGTAAGCCCACTAAATGTTTAAGGCAATACTTGGTGATACAATTCTCGAATCATTAGTCACCTAGGCCATTGTATCAAACAATAATAAACCACATTGGAATCCACCATGATCAAATGATTGATCGTGACAACTGACATATGGAAGCACGTTTGATAATAATTTTTCACCCAGTAATGTTTTCATAATTTAAATTTTCAATAAAATGACATAAGTTACTGTGATAAAGTTTTTGACATGACCAAAGAGTATATAGTTAACTACTGACATGACTGTCTGGAAGGAAAGGAAGAACTGTCAGCAAAGAAAAGGGTGTGCTTTTTTAACTGATATTAAAATAAGAAAGAGGTTCTCGTTTCGTTGGGATTTTTATTTATGTTCAGCGATTACTGAACAAAACTGTTTTTGCTAGAAAGGGTAGATTTCACAGTTGGTTCTGTATTCACCAGTGCGGGACTGATGATGTTATCTTGCGGAAATCGAGGAAACTTTTCCATTTTCAAGGAAAAACAAGGAAGTGATTTGCGTGTTTTTTATAGTGACTCCTTTTTCTTTCGTAAAACACAATTTGGTGGAGTCGTAGTGATATTCACAATAAAAACGTGAATTCTTTGGTTAAATAAAAATGAAACTAAACAACGATTGTTCCTCGGTTTTTGTTCCGGTTTCTTTTTTAATTAGGTGTCATTATGTTTCTCAATTTCTACAACTTTCTCACCAACGCTTATACTGCTAGAATTCTTATGAGATCTAATACCTACAATTTTGGTCCTATAGTAATATCTCTGCTAGTATTATGTGAATAGAATTGTGTGTGCAAGTAACTTAATGAAATTGAGGCTTTTGCTAATCCGTTAGGTGTAGTGGTATGCGTAATAAAACCGTGAGAATGAAATAGAGTGATATTAGGTCACTGCCCACAGTTGAACTTTAGCTGCGACACTCCTTTGATTGGTCTGCAATGAAAAGCCAGCTTTTATACTCTCTATAGGTAGTAATAGTTTTTGTACTTATGTATTTCACTCACCTTTCACTCACGTTTTTCTTGATAGAGTTTTGAATGGAATTAAACGTAAAAATGCAACATGTCTAGTGATAGACTCGCTTTAGAAGTCTAGATGGTGCCAAGACCAGGGCGATAAAATAGTTAAAACTGTTTTTATATGGATTTTACTCGTTTATTACATTTTTTTTATAATTTTCCGACGTTTCGTCACTTTTTCAGGTGCCGTGGTCTCGGATGACTGAGGAGACAGGTGTCTTTTTGAAAGCATTCTTTCAAAAAGACAAGTAAAATCCGTATAAAAACAGTTTTAATTATGTCCAGTGCTCGTGTTAACCTTAGAAGATAAAATAGTGTAAAAACAAATTACTATAGTGTAAAATTTCTATAAAAGTGCTATTAATTACCTACGTAATTAAAAGCACTTTCAAGCGTATCATGTCTAATATCGTTTAGTTGCGCCGAATACCCGTCTTTCAGTCTCCGTTTTTTTCCATCAATGATAGTCTGCAAAAAATACTTTTAGTAATAAGGCCGCCACTAGTACTGTACTGTTCAATAATAATAATAATATTTATTTCCAGAACAAGTCCAATACATTTCAAATACAAACACACACACAATAATAAAGTAACTTAACGTAACGTTTTTAAGTCTCTTATGTAATTCCTGGTGTACATGCAGTAAAGAATATTCCATACATATACGAGTATCTACGTAAGAAAAACATAAATATCCGAATATTTTGCCGGCAGCTGCCAGAATGAAGACCATCGGTGGAGCCCTGGCCTTGGCCCTCGCTATGCTGTTAGCCTGCTGCAGTGCCGCACCTCATCAGGTATTTTTTTTTTTTTTCTCGCGGAACGGTGGATATCAACCCTTTGTACGTCTCCACTGCTGTGGCACGGGTCGATAAACCACGGGGCACAGCTAGTTCATAATTAATCCCCCCCCCCCTCCCACAACCCCCTCAATTATATTGTAATATATTAACTTTTACTGTTTAAAATGTATTATATTAAGAGTAACCTGCCTATGTTTATTATATTCATGGAAGCACTACCCTATATATTTCTAGTTCAGCAACACCAAGGTTAACTGGAAGAAAATGCTGTGAGCACTAAGTTTGTCTTTGTACTTTTTCGATATCAACCCCACTGCTGATGCACGGCTCTCTTCCTGCATAGCAGGAAGCTTATGCCGTACTCCACTACAGGGGCCAAGTCCGGATCGGTGAAGGATTGTAAGACAGTGGCGGGCCTTACTGTCAGAAGTTAACAAGCTGCCCATAAGGCCTCTGACATGGCCAACGGCTTAACGTGCCTTACGAAGTACGCAAGCGCTCGAAAAAGATGCTTGCAAAAAAAATGATTTTTTTTTAAATAAATTGAGTAAGCAGTTACAGACTGTTAGTCGCAGACTAACTTATAACATGAAACGTGGTTTTATTGACAGATTTAAAAAGGCTATTCGGTTAGTAATATATTGACAGATTTTGAAATCCAAACTTCTTTGAAATTTCCATAAGAACAACGCCTTGATAGACTTGACTATAAACATTCTTAGATTGTAATGTTACGCTTTATAACCTCTCGTCGACTAATGATGCATAATGTGAATATCCATGCAACCTTACGTGACAAAGAAGCATTCTTCAGTTTTTTTAAGTCTCAAGTCTAGTTAACTTGGAAGCTACTATCATGACAATGAGTCATTAAAAAGCCTGGTTCTTATGTCAAGGATGTGCAACAGTCGTTTTTATATGTGCGCGTAACATCATCGGCATCCTACCACCTTATAAAAAGTAGAAAAAGGCATCTAATCGATCTATATACTTCCCACTGCAGGACCCGGGACTTTTCTCAGAGAGAGTATGATTCAGAGAGAGAGCTTAATCATCAAGCGTAACCTCCGCGGATTAGCAATTTCAAGCGCTGAGGTATGTGAACACCTCAGTCGCTCAGGTTTCTTACGATTATACTCTTTTTAATACACCAACCCGTGCTAAAAACAATAAAATTTTATACCTAATTTTTAGCCTTTAAATAGATTTTAATAATGGTCCTTAGCAAGGGTTAGTGCATTAAAAAGAGTACAATCATGTGGGTACAGCGATATCATTCCGATGTAAAAACTTAACTGCAAAGTAGGTACTCGGGGCTGCAAGTGATGCAAATTACTTCAGCCAGATTTCGCTGCCTGTACGTAATACAGAGGATATTGTAAAGAGGTTCGAAATTTCACTAATGCCGGTGAGTCACCCATTAGCTCAGTTGGAAAGAGCGCTGGCACGGATAGCCAGAGGTTGCGGGTTCGAATCCCGGCATGGGTGGAATTTTTAGCCTCCAAATAGGTTTTTAAAATTTTTCATACGATGTTTTCCTTCAGGGTTAGGATTGTCACTATAAATCTATTGTATGTTAGGCGTTACTTTGCGGAAATCCATAATAGCGTTAAAGGCGAAACGCGTCGCGTATTTTCTCACACAAGTATTGGTGTCGGTGGTGGTGTATTCGTGTCTTACTTCTGCTTGAAAAAGTGGGAGGGAGGGCGGTACATAACCGCATGGTGCTTGTGGGATTTTTGGCGGAATTTAGCAAAGTAATTTTCACATTTTAATGCTAGTATAAATCTATTTAATTTACAAATTCCAAGTCTTAGGTGCACACGAGCTATCAGAATTTACTCCGGCAGTATATTAAACGGAATCCCTTTTTGGGAACTAAGCCCAGTTAGAAGGTTTTCCTTTTTTTATTTTTCGTGCGCAATATCAGTTTGTCAGGGCCCAAATAAGTATTGGCGTTCTTGGTAATTAAAAGATCACAGAAATAATAACAATTTAAGCCTCCAATCAGCGAGCGGTCGACACAACCCAGAATTCTCGTGGTTAAATAGAGGAGCGCTGATAGGGATACTTTATCAAGTTTGCTTACAATTAATAAATAAATAATAAATAAATAAATATTCATGGACATTATTACACTGATCTCGTTAGCCCTATATTAAGTACAACTAAATGACTTGTGTTATAGGTGCTAACTCGACGATAGATTTAATACAATAAATACATAGATAACATCCAAGACCCGAGACAAACTAGAAAAGTTCGTTTCCTAGTTGTACCCGGCCGTGGATCGAACCCGAGACCTTCGCGTGTTACAGTCAGCGTGCCAAACCACTGCGCCACTGAGGCCGCCGGTCGAACCTATGTAGGTTTTCATAATTCAAACCTATGTAGGTTTTGACTTGGCAATGCTTCGTAGATAACTGTCGTTAGTAATACCACGTAATACCAATTGGTACTTGCAATTTTTGAAATTTCGTAAACTCTTGTTTGTCACCACATTATGTTCTTTTCTGAAGTTATGGTCCTAGATACACTAAACTGCGTCCCTGTGGACATAAGGCTCGGTAACAATGCTCTTAAGCAAGTTGATAAATTCAAATATCTGGGCAGCACTATAACTTCGAAGTGTATCCTTGATGACGAAATCAATGGATGAATTGGAGCAGCAGCTGCTGCTTTTGGCAGACTTCGCGTCAAGGTTTTCCGCTCACATGACATAAAGCTTGCTACGAAAATTGCAGTCTACATGGCAATCGTTCTGCCGAATCTCTTATATGCCTCTGAGACATGGTGCCTCTATCGCAAGCATATACGCACTTTAGATAGATTCCATCTTAAATGCCTGCGCGACATAATGGATATCCATTGGTCAGACCGCGTTCGGAATACCGAAGTTCTGCGTCGAGCAAGGGTCAGTGGTATAGAGGCATATCTAATACGGCGGCAGCTCCTTTGGTGTGGCCATGTTTCCCGAATGTCTGACGATAGACTGGCCAAGCGCATCTTTTATTCGGAACTGCAAGTTGGAAAACGTAACCGAGGCGGTCAACTCCTGCGGTACAAAGATGTGCTTAAACGTCATATGAAGCGGTGTGACCTAGACCCTTCACAATGGGAGACAATTGCCGGGGACCGAGCTAAGTGGAGGCGTACTGTGAGCACCAAAGTGTTTGACTTTGAGTCAAAACGCAGAACAGAGCTCGATGCTAAGCGAGATGAGCTCAAGGCCCGACCACCTGCGGCCATTGATTATAATTACGTTGGAGGGGTGCTGACGTGCAGGGAATGTGGTCGCACATTCGCTGCCAAAATTGGCTATGTCAGTCACCAGAGGGCACACGAACGTCGCCGCCCTCAATAGTCAGATCCCAGTCGCTGTGGCCGAATACGGTCGGGATCTATATATATATATATATATATATATATATATGTTCTTTTCTAATTGTTCTTTTTTGCAAAATCAAGACCTCTAATAGAAAAAAATGTATTAGGTTCAGATATTTTAATGAATTCTCAACGTTATCAATATTAATATTACATACGTATTTAATTTTTACATACATAGAAATTATTAATGTTTTCGTGTGATTATGATTCTACGTCACTGACAGGGGATAGATAATCTCTCGAAAAAATAAAATAATAAAATGAATTTGTAGAGAAAAATAGTTATCACAATTATTTACGTTTTAACATGGTTTCTTTAAATTTGAATCCTGATCCACCAGTGACTTTGTTTTCTTAGTGAGGTACATTTATGAAGCTGTAATAGCTATACAACTTGTTAACTGTGAAATAAAACATGGCGAGGAAACCCTAGTGTTTGAATTATTACATACCTTCAGGTTAAACTTTCACATTCCTGCTAGATCCCTTAGGCATAAACAAACATTTTATACACCTATTTCTTCAAAAAATTATAGAATTACTTCTTTTCTATTTCGGGCTTGCACAACATTTAACGGTCTAAGCGATAACCCGGACACTGATGTCGATGTCATTCTCGACAGCGTTTCTTCAGTTAGGCGTAGGTTTGCTGCGAACTTCTTTGGTAGCGAGTTGTCTACTGTATGATGGGCTTGGTTGCTTTGATTTACTTATTGTATATTTAGTTGATGTTAATATTCGGCAGTGTAGCTTAATATAATTATTTGTTTTGATGTTATAAACACACGAACCTGTTATTTCCTATGTAGCTATAAGTGAAAACCTTTAAATGACTTTTTACTGCTATATTGTACAAATGTACCCTCCATTTTGTTGTATTAGTCGATGGTTTTCCTAAAATACAACAAATAAAATAAAATAAAATACCTCTGCGCTTGCCAGGTACTAGATGTTAAGTGTGAAAAACTCAGATCTAATTCAGTTTCCCGCATTTCGCCAAAATCAGGCCCCTTCAACGAGATTAAAATATGTTTTGGCATGTTCTCCATTAATGCTTACTATCTATTCCTACTTAGGTAGGTGTGAAGGTAGGCGTTAATATTTGATTACAAAGACATTACTTATTCCGTTTATCGAAGCCTGTTTCAATCACATAAGCCGCCGTCAGAGCTGCATTATGATTATGAAGCTTTCTCAAGGATTTATCACGGCCGCGTAGCACCGCTACGGCGTAGCGGCGTTAAGACGTAGCACATTATAGGCGACGACTTATCTCGTAGCCGTAACCCTGGAGGTGTTATTTATAACAATGTTGCTTTCAAAGTTATCGGCTAACAAGACTATCCTAACAGACGGTTACTTTTAATTGACATGGAAATATGTGTAATCATTACTCTCTTTTCCTTCAGCAACTTTCTATCGTAGGGGTGTCTGGAAGAAATTGCTTTTAGCAATAAGGCCACCAAATGTAAAAAGTACAAATGTATCTTTCCTGTTTTTATGTCATGTAGTCTGGAGTATACAAAGACTATTCTCATCTTACGCTCACTAAAACCAGACAAGCTCAATTTAATTTTATTTCCATATCAATTCCAATTTGAATTGGAATTATGGCAATAAAACAGTATGGATGCAATTTGAATTTGGCTTGTTATTGAGGCCGGCCACCATAAGATGATCTCGGAGGAATAATGCAAAGATTAAATACGTGACATAATTTATGGTGGTCATTGGTAGAAGCGATGATAAAAGCTCAATGAACGAGAAGCCACAGTTCAGTATGACAGTTTAGGTCAACTTCACGGTTCACCAAAAATATCGTGAGGAAACCCGCGGCTTGGGTGGCTCCACACGTATTGACTTATCTTTCCAAACTAAGCTACCGAATCTTTGCAAGTGCTGAGCAAGCCTACTCCGTCTGAAAAACAATGTCCCAGGCTCTGCAGCATCCGAGTGGTTCCTTACCGTTTAGTGTGAAGGTGCCATTTGACGCCGCATAAATCATCTCATTACGTAGATGCAAATTGCATAGTTGTTTAGGTTTACTACGATATTTTGCTTTAGTCACCCGAACTACGCGGAAAAAAGGAGTTACAAAAATAATAAGGTCTACCTCCGTTATTGGCGTAATTGGGTTTGACTCTAATGGTCTTGGGCCCAAAAATCACACTATAAATTATTTTTAAAATAGAAAGACACTTTTTGCAAAAACAATTTTTCTTCATTTGTGGCACTAGTGAACATCATGGAGCCGCTTAAGGCTGCTGTAATGATTGGCATGCCGCTTCGCTCGCACAATGTAACATTCGACTATTACGTATACTTCTAATAAATGCGGTATGAAGGTTTGATAGATAATAAAATTACGGACATTCAAGACATATTTTTCTGATCCAGGTGTAACAGCAGCCTTAAATAAACAAAGTCTGCTCCAACATTTTTCTTTTATTCTAAGCATTTCGGTTGTATGTATTGTGTGTAAGCAATGTACCATTAGTAGTATTGAGTATTGTGCCATTAGGTAAGTGTTTAATTTATCAATGTGACATTATGTTTTTTTCTCTTTCAACAGGAGCCAGAAATGAATGATCATCACGCGGATTGGACCACTTCCGATGGTAAGTCTTTATACAATGAACATAACTATTTACATCACTGCACTCGTTAACCCTGTACCCATGCTAATGAATAAACTTCTTATGTACTTATATATTATGTGAATACACGGGATATGTGGTGTATGAAAACTTCTACCGTTATAGAGAGTGTAACAAAATTTTTAGAAACGAAATATACACATACACCTCTAAATAAGGGTGATTGTACCCTTTTGATAGAACTCCTCATTTGGGAATTTTGTTACACTTTATATAAAATTACTCTCGCACTAAGAAAAAAAAAACTTAATCACATTGTTTTTCATGTTACAATCACACTTTTTATAAATAAGCACATTTCCACACTTTGAATTCTGATTGGCACGAAAAAATCTTTTTAAACGACAAAACTACTAACTATGTACTATTAGATTACTACTTTACTTAAATCACTTGCACGAGAAATGATACGGCAAAGCACTTATTTTTCATACAAAATTAATATCGTAGACTTTTAGTCCGGATTTACTTACGGGTGTTGTTATATCGGAAAAGTCCGACCAGGTTTCGCTCCGATTCGCAGAGCTTAATCATGGTGAGCAGAGACGGAGCTCGCGTCGTCGGTTGCTTGTCTCACACTTTTCCGATATAACAACACCCGTAAGTAAATCCGGACTAAAAGTCTACAATGTGTTGTGCTTACGAAAGTTTTAGTTCAAAAATTAATATCATCACGGAATCCTCTTATCCTAAATTATTTTTATTTATCTCTATTTGCACACTATGTAAATAGTACCACGTACGTATTTGGTGACGGACCTCTTCTTGCACCAAACACAGTTGTAAGAGTTGTAAGCACCAAGCACTTTGCACACAGGATTTGCAGCGGTAAGTACAAACTGAAATGGAATTCTTTATCATCGGTCAACTGCAGAAAGACAACTAGACAAAACTACTTTTTAACTAGACAACAATTCAAATTCTGTTCAACAAAAAATATTGGCATCAATATTAGATATACCTTTGAAAAAACTTGTTAAAGCTAGTCACGCTAATTTACTTAATGCAGTTGATCAAATGTTTAATAACTCAAAATACAGCACTGATCTTTCACCGGCTTTGTTACAGACCTCATTCAATCGGCAGAACTGGAGCAGCTGATCAGATTCCTTCTAGACTACGAGACTAGGTACGGGGAGCGAGGAGTTGACGGTCTGGGAGGTAACACTCTCTTGGGCAGAAGCACAAATGGTCTCGGAGGGTCCTCACTACTTGGACGCAATGTAAACGGTATTGGAGGGAGCTCTCTGCTCGGAAGGAACCTGGACGGTTTGGGAAGCTCGAGCTTGCTCGGCAGAAACATCAACGGCATAGGAGGCTCTTCGCTTGTCGGAAGAAACATAAACGGCATCGGTGGGACCACTTTCGTCGGCCGTGACATGCAACGCATCGGCGGCTCGAGCCTTCTGGGCAGGAGATTCGTGGACTCCCTCGGCGGCGGGAACTTTGTGCGGAATTTGGACTCTATTGGGGGCGGAAATCTGGTCAAGAAGAACTTGGACCAACTCGGGGGGCCTAACTTGGTTAAGAGGACTCTGGACTCCCTTGGAGGCGGAAATTTCGTGCGTAACCTGGACTCGATCGGCGGGGGTAACTTCGTGAGGCAACTCGACTCCCTAGGAGGCGGCAACCTGGTGTGAACGCTCCGAACCCTTATTTAACCAGTATTAATTAACGATCAACTTCAAAATGTGATATATTATTGTCTTGGTTTTGTTTAATTAAATTAGAGTAAGATCCTTTGGAGCTATATGTGGATCATGAAATTATAACAAAGTCTGGTGGTTAGACTTTACTTACTATTTGTTCCTACTTGTTCACTTACCCGATGTAACTGACCGTTTTCTTTACGAGATCTTAGTCTAAATATTAATTTATTAGTTTCAGATTGTTTATTATATACCTACCTATTCATTCTGTTATTTAATATATTAAATGAAGTCTTTGCAGTGCACTGGAAAATGTCTTATTACCCGATACGTTTGAGTGTCCTTAATAGTTTGTAGCTGCAAAACACAACTAACCACTCTGTCAGTTCAGTAATCACTTTATACTGTATACATAAACAGCAATCCACCATCACTACAGATTAAAGTTGCCTTATATCGAGTCCGCAATTTGCTCTTGCCGTAGGAAAATCTACTCGCACTTTCCTCTCTGCTAAAATATATTCCGAAATGAGTGTGCATAATAAATTTTAATATGTGCGCACATAGGACAGCGGGGTAACTAAGTTAGAGACAGTGTCCATACATAAAACGGGCAAGGATTTTTGTTTTTCAGAGCCGACACGTGATAAAGTAAGAGTTAATTCGAGTTTATAAGGTCGTCCTTCGCCGTCTGAGGTTTATTTAAGAGAATAAAACGGGATTTATTAGATAGGATAACCACAAGTTATTACCTACATACTTACAAATTAAGTCGCTGTACGATTAGTAATCATGCCATTTGATAATTCTTCAAGTCTTAACAAATGAAAGTCTATACTGCTACAGCTTTTAATAGTTGTTCGCAAAGACAAATAAAGTCAGTGTCAGCAAAGGTACCTTTTGACGTCGAAAAGTGGTTTTCTTGCTCCAGCACAAATGAAATACCATTGGAATGACCGGAGTAACAGTAGGTACATAACAAGTGCACAAACATTGGTGAAGACTGACTGCCTTTTATTGCGTGTTTGTACTAATCCATGACTGGGAACAGATCCAAAGACCCGGAACTTGGACCCGCTGGGCGGAGGCAACCTCGTCCGCTCTGTGCGCGACCTCTCTTACGCTCCGTATGGACTCGGCAGGCAGCAAAACAAATGGTATGTACATTTAAATTACAGGATATAAACATATTTCCAATAATCTTACAATTTAGGAAGCCAACGTAACACAGATAACGTCGTCTCAGGAACCGTGGCTTTGACTACCGGTCAGGGACATTTTTGATGCAAAGGCCTATCCCTTGCTGTGCTTGCGGTAATGCTGCCAGTGTCATGGGTACCTTTGGGTCGGATATGTCTTGGGTCGGTTTATTTGATTGACTTTTTTTTAAATATAAATTTTTGTATTATTTTTCTTATGTAAGTATTTCAAACGTGTATAACAGGTATACAAGATCTTCAACTTCGTAAAAAGAGGCATCACACACTCTAAAAATTCGCAGAAAACTTCGTCATAAAAAGTTATTTTTCTTTGACTTTGTGGACGAAATTTTTGTAAATGATTTTTTTTTATTATTGTCTATGTTATTTTGTATGCATGCAATAAATGTTGATTAAATATTTTGTCTTTAAAGCGAAAAAGAACGTAACACATCGATCGGTGGTAGCACTCGGCATGTCGTGTGTTCGAATCCCGGCATATACCAATGACTTATTATTGTCATTGATTAGCAATAGTATTTGCTAACCGTAAAAAGAAAACAACGTGAGGATACTGGTGTGTCTGATGTGACCACATACCTTGGCGATGAATATTGCCAATCAACGATGGGACTGGCATGAAGCCGAGAGAAGAGGGAGAGAGAAGTCTCTCCCTCTCTTTTCGCTCCTGTGCCCTACACTGGGACGTATAGAGGCTTCTTCTTCTTCTTCTTCAGGCTATATTAGTCCACTGCTGGATATAGCTTTCCCCTAATGAGCGCCATAGCGCAAGGTTGTGCCATCATTTGGGGGTAATGCCCATTATCACCACGCTGGGCATGCGGGTTGGGGATCGCAGTTTGGTGGAATTGTACTGAAGGGGGCGCTGCTGCCCACCCCCCGATTTGTCTCCCTTAGACGCCTTTTACGACACCCTCGGGAAGAATTTGGGTTGGTGCTATTCTCTAGGCCGACACCACACAGCAAGTTTGTGTATAGAGGCTTCATTGTTATTATTATTAAAGTAACACTGCATTATTATCATTATTAAGTATTGCAGAGTGGTTTAACACATCTGCTGTTGACCAAACATTCTGTTGCGTAATAGCCTCTAGATCTAACTCGCGAGTTTCCTTAGCACTTGCGTCCACCACGCAATAACTCGCTGAGAACTTTTTCAGTAGCGAATGTGATAAGGCACCTAGAAGCGAAAGTTCTAGACTGGCCTTGCCCGGTTGTGAAACACGGTAACATTGAAGTAAGTAATATAAGAGTAGCAAGAAATAGCTGCAGCTGGGAGGTAAGTTTGGTGGAAGAGCGTTTTCGAAACTGGTGCAAATATACTCTTAATCGGGTTCAAATAGCTAATGAATTCAAGATAAATTTGCGTTTCCAATACCCATTTACTGCAATCGATGTAAATTACGCATGTAGACCTGTATGTGCATTGATTGCAGTTTGTTGTTGGACAACACCCCGCCACCTCCTTATGGTTAGTTTAACTTAACAAAAATTGCACCGAAAACCCTCTAAGACTCTGTTTATGTGATTCAAATATGACACTCGTAGTTTCCCTTTCGCACGAAGAGTGGAGGGTAGACCGTCTCTACCGGTCTTGTTCTTACCGTGTCGATGGCAAGCCATGGTAATGAAAGGATTTGCCAATCGCGTAAGGGACTCGCTGATTGTTGCCGGGGCCAGTTTTAGGTACTTAGTACGGGTCTGAATGGGAAAGACACACTGTTAAGGCCATAGCGGCCGCCACGATTACGTTCAGGGATGTGCTTCTGCAGCTAAACATTGTACTATTAACAAATTTATTGATTATTCCAGCAAGGTAACTATTAACGTAGATTTATGGAATGGGAGATGCAACTGTTCACAGGAAAAGAGTAGAGGAGGGTACTGAATCTATTGACAAGGTGACGAATAAATTTCGATAAAGACATTTTCAGTTTTTATTCAAACAGTAACTATTAAAAAATAAGAACTTCGTAGTTTCTTCTCTGGCAGGGGGGGGGGGTGAATATTTCTGAATGAAACCTGGAAAATTTTAACATGACTTACGCGACTCATTATTTTGTACACGTTATGATTTCGTTACCAATCCGGACTTAGTCCCCATGGTGAAGTATGACCTATATCTTCCTTAGGGAAGAGACCCGTCGTTGGGGACGTAATAGCTTCATGACAATCTTGATTCCAGTAACAATGATTTAGGTATTAAAATCATGATAAATAGTGAAACTTGAGGTAACTTTGTATTTTTTTACATCGATTGGTAGGGTTACTTAGCTTCAGTTTTTTCTAGGACAGATTTCTCCCTAACACCGCAACTAATTCAATATCATTGTAAATCGATTTCCCTATAGTGTTTAAATTAGTGTTCTCCATCTATAAACCTAAAGCGGTCGTTCTGGCTCTCTATAATTCAATGCCCTAGCCATCCCGCGGTGACGCTACAACGGCACTATAGCCTTGCAGTAGGGGATAATGCCACTCATTTTTCATTTCGCCCATTGTTTCATAAACCACCGGAGCGATCGTCAATTTGCAGGGTAGGAAAACCTACACTTCGAAATTGTACTGTTACGTTGGGAACCAACCAGATTTATTGTTCATTTAAAACTTTGATGGCTTTGATATTAACTTGGTTCGGAATTACTAGCTTGATTTTTTTCGGAAGAGTCCGAGCAGGTTTCGCTCTTATTCGAAAAGCATAATCAAGGCAAGCAGAGGCAGAGCTTGCGACGTCCGTTTAGTCTCTGACTCAACCGACAACAGTGAAGCTATAACGACACTGCAAGCTCCGTCTCTGCTCATTAACAAGAGTGAAACCAGGGAGCCAATTCTCACTTCGTTAGCAAATAAGTCGTATACGGCTCTAAGGCTTATGACTTAGAATTATACGTAAAAAGTCGAGCGACAGCCAAAATCTCTATTCTGAACGCCATTCTAGATTGAATTTGAATGAGAAAATAAATGTGAAATGACTCTGTCGCGTTATCTTATCTTATTTTTATGCGACAAATGTCTAACACTTTGAATATTTTGCGTCTACGCTTTCAATTCGCATGGGTGAGAATCGGCCCCCAGGTCGGACTACTCCGACAAAATTTCAAACTAGTAATTCCGGAATTAAGTATCATTAAATGAATGAATCGCTCGTAGCCCCGGCTGCCTGAATGATATTAAACGATCACGAAGGTTTAGCAACACAGGGCGCGTTCAGTGCATGGCTGGGTAAACCGTCTATGACTAACGCTAGTGGCATTTTTCCGCGCGGTTCCGTGCTTTGCAAGGCACGTTAAGCAGTTGGTGCCGGCGGCCGTCGATAGATGGCAGTCGTTAAGCCAAGGCAGAGGCCTTAGGGCGGCTTAAAAACCTCTGACAGTAAGACCAGCCACTAGCTTGCAAGCCAATCCGGAATTGGCCCCTGTGGTGGAGCATAGCCTATACCTTCCTTAGGGAAGAGACTTGTGTTCCACGGTGGTGACATAATAGGTTGATGATAAAAATATAATCATCATTATCATGCAGATAATGTTTTATATGAGGCTGCTCACTAAGGGTATTCAGATGAAGCTTCTTAGTTTTATTTATATTGATGCGAGGCCATCTTCTGCAGTGTCTTGAGCCAGGTCGTTGGTTTTGGCTACAAGCCAGTCAACCAGGTTAAGTAGTGGAAAGTAGACACAGGTCATCGGCAAAGTCGATGTCCTGGAAATTTTTATCCTATATCCTAGGTTTGGGTCTGCCTCGAAAACAATTACATTTACGGCAGAGCTCGTGTAAGATTGCTTTCGTTAAGAAAATATGGGCAGGTTTAGCCTTAGGGCGAACTGGTATTAAACAGACTGTAAAGCGGGGTTCTTCAACAGGTCTCCATTCAGTGACGGCGGGGGATTCAACGCCAAACGCAACTTTGACGAGATCGACCGCACCAACATGCCGTTCCCGTTCGCGACCAAGCGGTTTGTCCGCTACTACGGTCCTTCTTACCTCGGATCGGCCGAGTAAGTCACATTTCCTTAGTTGGTTCCATTCCAAGGTAAATATTAAAATGTAAATACTCCCAATACACTGTCTTTGTTGGATCCGCAATAACATTTAGAATTCGTTAAACCTACCAAAATTTCAGCTCAAGGACGTTTATTAAACTAAAGTCTTTGCTGGCTGCATGTTCTCAAAGAGTTTACTTTTATGATTTGGGTACGTTTTATTAAATATTTAGCAAAAGGGTAGTATAAAAATATTTATAGATGAGAGCTAAATAATACGGAGAAAAAGAAAGATGTGAGTAAGTAAAGAGGTTCGTAAACCTTTATATGAGTGCACACTAGCCATAACTTTCTAATCACAAGGTTGATTTGCTAGCAACAGTACGTTGAGAAAAAAAACCTAACAAATACTTTACTAACCGAACCCCAAGTTAATCGAAAGCAAGCCACCCGGAGAGCAAACAAGTTGTATAATAGATACTAATACTAATATAATAATACGGACATAGTGTTTCATGGACACCATTGGTAGTCTACTAACCAACCACATTCCACACTTGGCTCGGCGCCTCGCGCTACACGGTTTTCTTTTCCTGAGATACTTATTCAATTTGCACGGATTATGTCATAAAATGGCATTGTACTTCTATTGTTTAGTAGACTACGATATAATATATTATATTTCTTTTATTTATGTACTTTCATAACACTTACAACTATCATTACAGGGTAGCCTATTGCGATAGTGAAGTACGAAATACATGTTGTATAAACTACATTACTAATTATTACAAATACAAGGTTTATTAACATTCCAGGACCTGACGCGTATACCCGCAACACATCACAGGTTTGCTTCCACTTCCGCTTCCACTTACTAATCGGGCCATTGTCTCTTCCAGCTTCGGAACGAAAAGGAACCGTGCTGACTTCCCTATGGACGAGATAGACCTGTCTCAGTTCCCTATCGGCTCCAAGCGCTCCTTCAACGAGTACCCGCTCCTCGAGCACGCATTCCGCTAATTCACCACCCCTGCTCGCCTGCTCTGATACTCAGCCTCGATAAACACCCTATCTCACTCTTCCTAACCCAGAAGAGCGAGACGGCGCACGATGTATCGAGATCTTGTACCAATAAGGCCATCTGCATATTGCCAAAGTATCTATCCGCTGTAAACTACTCTTTACGCTCTTAAAGTCTATATCTGTCTGTGATTTTAACATGTTCGAGTACCTTTTTCGGAGACTTGATGAAACATTCGAGTTCTTGCTGTAAAGCTGAGCTTTGTGTATTCCTCTGGTATCGTTAATATGAGTTGATAAGCGTACACAGCTTACTCTGAACTATGGAAAGGTATTGTATTAACCAAACGTTTTCTAGTCAATGTTATTGTCAACTAGAATAACTGTACAGTAAGTACTACAATTTATAGTAAACTACTTATGAAGGAGAAGTGATCGAAAATTAACCTGAATCCCACTCAATTGTTTTAGGATTCTGTTTTCCTTGTTAAATCAATGTGAAAAGAGTTATTTATCCCAGAACAAATATTTGATGGTCGTTAAGTCTTAATTGCCTACTGTATTCGACCCAGCCAAGTAAGCAATTAACGTTGGTTGATGTTGGTTTATATATCTTTGGTCGTTTTGATCTCTATACCAATCTACCAAAGTGCATAGAGTGGGATGGTGCTCAAGGATACATCTGTCAAATTCGTAACAAACTCAGTTCTTAGTAATAATAATACACAGTTACTGATGAGCGTACAAACAAGATAATGTATCAAGCTCGATTGCTGAAGATGTGCTTGACGCCATTATGTAGTAGACAACTCAAATTCCCAATCGATCTATCGGGCTTGGGACTATAGTTGAGACAGTCCTCGAAATCAATATATTTTCCTTCAATTGCTCCTAATAATTGTAATAACACTAATTTTACTAAACGTAGGTCTGTGTCATGAAATAATATTTAATAAATATTCCAATTTAGTCTAAGGAGAGAAAGGTCGAATTAAGTCAATAAATTTTCCATGTAAAACGAAATATTGCAAAAATAATCGGATATAGCAACACATATTGTATTTTTGTTACAACATAATTTGTAAGCCCGAGAACTTAATATAAGACTTATGTACCAATACGATGAAAAGAAAATTTATTGGTATAGTATCCACTTGGGTCTTAGAATAAGTCCTATATTAATGGTAGGCCATTTCAGTCCTGATCAAATCTTATAAATATTGATGGCATGGAAATAGCTACTAGATATAAAACGAAGAATGTACTTGTATGATAGTTATTTTTCTGTCGTTTATATAATAAAAGACTATGAATGTTCTTAAGGCTTGTTTCACTACTTTACATCTCCATACCCTGTTCTCTGAAATAAAAAAGCCCTTTACTATCACTGCTTACAATTTATTGTCAGTCATTTTAAACAGTCCAAAAATAATACTAAAAATATTTAAAGTTTGTTACTAATAGTTGTATATGCAACGGGGCCCTCTGTCGATTTTAGTAACTTATAGTTATTTATAAACAAAAGTTTTCTGATGCAATGAAAGTTTATAAAAATTGTTAAAGAACGAAATATTTCATGTCCAAACTCTACAATTCGTGTTGGCGTGTTTTCGTTTCATTTTATATCTTTTTATATTGGGATTAAAAGTAAACCTAAAGTAAATACATTTAATTGTAAGTCAATAACGTAATATCAAGGGTCAAGGGTCTGGCAGAACCGCCTCCAGTAATAGAGGACCTTTATTTTACGAGAAATCTACATTCACTTCGAGCGTCCCTACGTTTTGTTTATGATCTGTTTGTGTCAACAACGTTAGAAATATTTTTTAAACTAACGTTTTCACAAAAACCAAACTGAATAAAAAAAATTTGATGATAACTTTCACACAACACAGGCACTTGACAATTACAATCAATCACAAAATTATTCACAATATATCTATTGTGGATAATATTTTTAGAGGAAAGGATTTCTACGGTAAACATATTTTCATAATGTTTACCTTGGGATAACTCCACACAACCTAAACATACATCCAAAACTTGTACACTACTATAAACAATTCCAATTTTGCGAACCATACCAGTAAGTATCCTACCTACTCAGTAACGTTATGATACGCATGACTTTGCATGCATACATGCATACATACATGAACGTACACAGAAGGAGTAGGCACAGACCAGCCCTCCTACTACGTAGCACTCCACTCTATCAAGTGAAGCATTTAGACGACTCCTAAGTGTCAAAAAATGTATGCATTTGACAGCCGGAGTAGCTTAAAAAAAGTAAAAATCAACGTCACGCAACTCAGTGGATGCTTACGTAATAACGCCCCAGGTTCTGCCACTAACAATTTTTTTTATTATTTTGATTTAAAGAAGACTAACAGAACAATTAATATAACAGAACAAAAGCAACATAGGAAACTATAATGTGTCGTGACAGATCTCTTCCGCTTCTTTTTGACTATCAACTACCAACTACCGGTCTCACTTTTCCTTCAGCATCTCTCCGTCGTAGGTTGTCTGGAAGAAATTGCTCTAAGCAATAAGGCCGCCAATTGTACTGTATCTTTGTTACTATTCTATGTTTGTTTACCTGGTGAAGAATAAAGAATATTCTTATCTTATTACAATTTTTATTTTAATACAATTTTACAATATTTATTATGAAAACGTAAGGAAGGTATCTTTATTTCAGTTGTGTATCTTTATTTTACTAGTGGAGAAAAATTTAAAGGGTAGATATCAAGCAATTCCACAATTATCAAGCATCGCAGGCTATAAACCTATCAGGCGGACTTCAATATACTTTTATAACATCCATACTTCAATCAAAGGTGGTGTATAGCTAAAGGTAAGATACCCAAAACCGGCATGCGTGCACACAGCGACCAATTAATTAATGTTAATGAAACGAAAAGCGCCGTAAGTCATTTAAAAATACATACATACATACATACATACATACATACATACATACATACATACATACATACATACATACATACATACATACATACATACATACATACATACATACATACATACATACATACATACATACATACATACATACATACATACATACATACATACATACATACATACATACATACATACATACATACATACATACATACATACATACATACATACATACATACATACATACATACATACATACATACATACATACATACATACATAACCTCACGCCTGTATCCCAGAGGGGTAGGCAGAGACCAGGTACTGCCACTTGCCACGATCCTGACAGATCAACTTCACTTCATCAACGTTCATATGTCGTTGCATGCACGCACGCCGGTTTCGGGTACTTTTTATCTTTCCGTTTGCTAATACATCGCCTATCTGGTCGATGTATGTCCGCCTGGGACGACCCTTACCAACCCTTCCACTCACATTCGCAATATATAGTTGTTTCGTCAATCTTTCTTCATTCATCCTCTCCACATGACCAAACCAACGCAACATTCCTTTCTCAATTCTAGTCACTACATCCTCTTTCAGTCCACAACGTTCTCTGATCAGACTATTGCGTATCCTGCCATTCATAGTATCACTACACATACTTCTCAAGGACCTCATTTCTACTGCATTAATTCTACTTTCTTGCTTCTTTTGCCATACCCAAGTCTCGCATTAATTTAAAAATACTGTAGCGAAAAAGGTTTGTCAGGACCGTGGCAAGTGGCAAACCCTGGTCTGTCCCCTCTTAATACGGGCAAGAGTTTATGTTACGTTATGTAGGTTCCTTTAAAGTGTCTGGAAGAAATTGCTTTAAGCAATAAGACCGCCAATTGTACTGTATCTTTGTAATTATTCTATGTTTGTTTTCCTGGTGTACAATAAAGAATAAACTTACCTCCGATATTCTAAAATAAGACAAGATAAGAATATTTTTTATTGTACACTGGAAAAACCACAAATAAATAATAATTAGAAATGTACATAGTACAATTGGCGGCCTTATTGCTAAAAGCAATGTCTTCCAGACAACCTTACGATGGAAAGTTGCCGAAGGAAATTAGAAGACGGGTAGCCAGTGCAAATTTGAATATTGATACATACTTATCTTCTATATTATAAAAACGAATCGCTGAATGGGTTGGTAAGCGCAAATCTCGAGAGTAGCTGAACTGATTTCACTAATTCTTTTTTTAGAATATTCCTTGAAGTACGGGGATGGTTCTTACGGAGAGAAAAAAATAATAAGAAAAAATCGACTGTTAGGCGGTACGAAGTTCGCTGGGCTAGTACTTAATAATATTTACATAGCTTATATTTATATATATATATATATATATATATAATTAATATATATAATTATGTATATATATAAATAATTATAAGCGCTCATTAGGGGAGGGATATGTCCAGCAGTGGACTAATATAGCCCGAAGAAGTAGGAATTATCCCTCCCCTAATGAGCGCCATAGCGCAAGGTTGTGCCATCATTGGGGTGATTTAGAATTTAATGTTTCACTAATCTCAAGCAAAAGTATCCGTCGGTGAACAACTCAAATAAGCAGGTTAATCGCGTCAAATCAGGTATCTACTGTACCTGCACGGACAATTTCTGACTAGCAGAGTTAATCTGACAATCCATAACAGTTATAAAGTGGTCATAAACCGAGGCGCGACCGCGCTGTGATAGCTTGCGAGTTTTCCAGTAATTGAAAGTTCCCATGCAGGCAAACGATGAAAATATAGCGATACAGCCATAGACACACTACGCAAAGAATGAATGCGTCAAACAAAATTCGAGGCGATACGCACACTGTTACGTAAAAAGTGTAGTAGCTTAAGCTGATTGTTGTGGCCCCAGTTAAGAAGCTCAGACTGAGGTTCTGCACCTAATACCTCTATGGGTACAGCTACTGGTATCTTCAACGAAGTCTTTAATTTCGTAAGAACTAGTTGTCCATAGGATTTGTGAGCTGAAACGGTTTGTCTTAGTTTTATCCAGTCGCTTTTGAGATAATAGAGATGTGTATGTACGAATAAAGGGCTTGTGGCGTAGTGGAGCCGAGTGATTGGAATCGATCACTAGGGCTTAGCAACAACAGGCTCAGTCAGATGCTGTATGCTGTTAAGCCGTTGGTACCAGCTGTTATGTAATGGCAGTCGTTAAGGCATGTCAGAGGCCGTAAGAGACCCGTGCCCCAGCAGTGGGGAGTCACTGGGGACATACAAGGGTTGATGTTGTATCGTAAGTTAATGTTGAAGACCTGTCAAGGATAAATAAAAACTCAACATATTTGCTGAGCAGAATGTGCGAAAGCGGAAATAGCATTCTGAGCGCGATTGCGTCACGACTGGAGAATCTAATGAAATGAGACGGACCAAATCACCGCTAGAAGCACTAACCATAGGCTAAGTTCTATATTGATTGCTGCTAACAAAATATTGGATTATGTTGTCTGTTAATAAATATTATAAATAGCTAAGGCTGGAACTTGAAGCTACGCAGTAAGCGATTTTAGATTTTTATCACTTGCTTAGTCTATTAAAAAAGATTGACTTGATGTGTACTTACTCTCTTAAACAGGCTACAAAAACACAAAACTCGAGCATTTTTATGAATTAGACCGCAAAGATATGAAATATGTGACAAATTATGTTCATCGATGAGCACTCTTGCAATGAGTATTTAACAGTCCGCAACTTTACCATGCACTGTACACAAGGGGAACAAAAACATTACGTGTATCGTGTGCGTTACGGACGATCCTCTGAGGAGTGGCACCTCCCTCAACTGAACAATTAAGTTGGTACGTCTAGAAAAGCTATTCTATTATTAGACATTGTTCTTGTCATTTTTTATAAATTAATCTTTGACATAATCCGGACAAAAGCTTCTTTAAATTTTATGTCATGACTTTCCGGTCCTCATGTACAAAATAATTCAAGGACCATGAATATATTTATTTATTTTTATTTAACACTGTGTCTTTAAAAACCTATTTAGAGGGTAAAAATTCCACCCATGCCGGGAGTCGAACCCCTCTTTACAATATTCTCTGTATTATTTACAGGCAGCGACATCTGACTGAAGTAATTTGCATCACTTGCAGCCCCGAGTACCATGGGTAAAATTCCACCCGGCATGGGTGGAATTTTTAGCCTCTAAATAGGTTTTTTAAAACTCTCCTTAGCACGGGTTAGTGCAACAAAAAGAATATAACACTGTTTAAAAACCTATTTAGAGGCTAAAAATTTCACCCATGCCGGGATTCGAACCCGCAACCTCTGGCTATCCGTGCCAGCGCTCTACCAATTGAGCCAATGGGCGACTCACCGGCATCAGTGAAATTTCAAACCTCTTTACACTATTCTCTGTATTACGTACAGGCAGCGACATCTGGCTTAAGCAAATTGCATCACTTGCAGCCCCGACTACCTACTTTGCAGTTAGGTTTTACATCGGAACGATATCACTGTATCACTGTACCGAATGGGCGACTCACCGCACTGATGCCGATGAGTCGCCCATTGGCTCAATTGGTAGAGCGCTGGCACGGATAGCCAGAGGTTGCGGGTTCGAATCCCGGCATGGGTGAAATTTTTAGCCTCTAAATAGGTTTTTAAATTTGTCCTTAGCACGGGTTAGTGCATTAAAAATAAAAATAGTATAATCATGTGGGTACAGTGATATCGTTTCGATAGTATAATATAACACTGTATTTTGATAAGTTTATACAACTTTCCATTTGTTGGGTAAGTGTACTAGATCGTTAATACTTTACTCAAAGACAGTAAAATAATATCTAACCTTTGAAACGAGACTCTCGAACTCACTGTAGTTTTAAAGGAAATATCAAATGTCTCTTGAAAAGACCTATCAAAGATTGACTTTAGTCTCCACCATAAGAGCCTTCCTTATTTCCTGCGGCTGGCGTCTCAAAGAGATTAGTAAGAATTGGATGGCGCGTTCTCACGTTTATGCCTCTAACCCACCTTAAGTGAAGTCTGGTTTGTCATACCTAAGAAGTTTTCAAATGCAGATTATTTGATGTCCTGACTATGCTGGAGTTTAAGGTTCGATGCACCGTCGAGTTTAGCGTTGCGCCGCCGGTGAAGTGCAACTTAGGTTTACAAGGTCTTATAAGACTTTTCGGTTTCTTCACACTTATAATATTATAAAGGCGAAAACTTGTAAGTGTGTGTGTTTGTTACTTTTTCACGTCTAAACGCTAAAGTGATTTTAATAAAATTTGGTTTGAAGTTACCTTAGATTAACTCATAGGCTACCTTTTACTGCGGGAAAATATCCTATTTCCATGGGAAAGTCGATAAACTGTGGGTAAAACCGCGGGGCACATGTAGTTTTAGTTGCAATAAGAAGACATTGTTATTATGTTGATTTACCATAAAATTAAATATTTTAATAAACTTATATTTTTTTGTGGAAAATTTGGCAATTTGTAATTTCAATAAAGAAAACGCTTTGGGAACTCTGCATTAGTTCAATAAGGGGTTTTTTTACTCCTTCGGATTTTATTTACTCATCTGGTTAAATTGTTATTATTATGTCTCAAGTTTAAAAATATAAATGTACAATAACAAATAAAAAAATCAACTTCATAATTTCGGGCATCTTATACCCACCTCATGGCTGGTGTAACAATTTTTCACCTCATTTACGCCGGGTTAAGAAGATAGGGCTTACAAGAACAGAGTCCTATTAACTAACGACATTGGTAGTACTGGTCTATGCCTTATAACGTCTGCTAACTTAAGGTTACTACTCACAACGGGAAACATTTCAAACCTGCTTAAAAATAATGAAAATCACCACAAAAAAAATAATAGCTACAATCTAAATAATGCTACTATCGTGCTGTTAAAAAATATGTAAACTCTGTTAATTAAGGACTTTGAAAAGACTAAGTTTGGAGTTTGGTTGTCCATTTTTTCTCCAATATGATAAAGATTTCGAAATGGACACCTGGTTCAACTTTAACGTTCAGTAAGTCATAGTTTCTGTGTAATTTTGATTTATATATTATGATGATATCAATCCATTGTATGTCCCCACTGCTAGGGCACGTGTCTCTTCCTGCATCGCAAAATGTGGCCCCCACCATGGGGTCAGGTCCGGGTTGACGAAAGATCGCAAGGTAGTGGCGGGTCTTACTGTCAGAACTTATCAAGGCTCCCATAAGGCCTCTGACATGGCGCCAAAGGCTTAACATACCTTGGAACGCACGGAAGCGCTCGGACAAAATGCCACCAGCGTTAGTCACGGGATGGTCACCCATCCAGCAACTGACCGCGCCTGTTGTTGCTTAACCCAAGTGATTGAACCCAATCACTCGGTTCCACTAGGCCACGAGCGCTTCGTAATTTTGAGTGAAAAACTTTGATTTGATTTATTACTCTACAATAATATCAACTTATACAGTGAAAATACATCCATCTAAAATTAATTTCCTTCACTATAAATGCGTGTCTGCCTGCCCGCCCGCCCGAAACCTTAATTAATGCTTCACGATACCATGCTGTCTCAAAGCCTACCTTAGTGAAAGTTAATGAATTCTCTTGGCGTAATTTTCCTTGTTTCGGTCATTTCTTGAAGCATTTGGGGGCTTATTGAATTTAAATCGTTAAAATTTGTTACTACAGCTTGTCACGGTGTGGGTGTTTATTTCACACTGTTGGTGTAGGTAGCAAGCTAGTTGGTGAAGGCACTTAGCAGTTTACAATAAGTTTTAAGGCCTGCGCAGACGAGGGACTCATCGTCGGACAACAATGTATCCCCCGGGTATTTTTTGTCCGTCGATATAGATCTCTTATAAATTGCATCGAGTAACGTACACGAAGGACTAAAAGTACCCCGTACAAAAAGTCCCTCAAGTTACCGAGGACATCAAGAGACCGGAATGGACAACAGTTCGGTGTTTTCTGTTTTCTTTTCATGTAAACTACAACACAACGTATTCACAGATTATTTGCTTCCGTAGCGTATTTCCATCACTCAATTTCCGGGGAACAATACCGCACACCGTAGGCGTTGTGTCCGCGACAAGTACTCGGAGGACATTTTTTACCGACGAGGGGACTTTTGTCCCCAAGAGACAAAAGTTCCTTGTCTGCGCAGGCCTTAAAAATCTAGGCCGTGTTTCGCGATCTTAGAACGCCTACATGGAGTGATTCATCTTAACAACAAAACAGTCCACCCGGATAGTGCAGTATAATAAATAGTAGTAGTGTACACTATACTCGAACGTGGATTTAAACTTTTGCTTCAGTTTAAAGGCGTTTTGCTTCAAATTCAAATTTCGTAAAAAATAACAAAACTTCTCGTACGAGAAATGCCGAAAATCAAAATTAAAGTTTACACCAGCCAAGTGCAAGAAGGACTTGCGCGCCGTGGATTCCGTACAAATTGGTATGTGGTACTTATTTATTGTAAATGGTTTAAGAATGAAGTCTCGCAGTTTTTTACGAGCTTTTCCCGAACAATAAAGACATTTTTTTTTTATTTATTTAGGTGCAAATGTAAAGTTTTTAGTTTTTTTCTTGTACTTATAGTGTAAGATAATATTACTTGCTAAATTTCATACATCTATGTCAACGGGAAATACCCTATGAATTTTGATTCCCTTGAGTGTCGAAATCTGCGTTTTTTTCGGCATACTCGGAAACATACAAGTTTAATTTTTTTTATATCTTCAAGGGATTTTAGTTTTTAGTGGGATTTTAGACTTAAGAACTTCAAGCGCTTCTGAGATAAAGGGTCTTAACAGGGCATCTGACTTGGCCTAACGACTGCCACCTATCGACGGCGATTCGGTATGTCGTTTGGAAATAAAAACCAAACCACGTTTATGCCATGTACGAGAATAAGGCGAAATCAGCCAGATAGATTTCAGTTATTAATTCCGGATCTTTCACTCAGGATAAATGATCTAACTGAAAATGAACGCTGGATAGCAAGCATCTTCGCCCGTCATTATGCAGGATGACTCGCCGTGGCGAGCGCACGCCTCGTTTGCCGCCGAGCCGATAAGGACAAAGACCTTTCACGTGATTTCATTTGATAAGATACAATGACCCCTTATGGGCCTGTTACAGGAAGTGACACTGCTTTTTGCCGGTGGATTAAGGCCGCTAGGAATCAACGGAATATGTTTCATGTAAAGGTTTCTCAGAGACAAGGTTCCAAGAAAGAAATCTTTGATTCGATTCCCACGGGGGCCGCCGTACATTTGTGGCCACTCGTAAAGTCTGGGGAGCCAGAGGACCGGGTATCCTAGTTTGGGACCAGATCAAGTGATTGTATTGTGTGGAAGTTATTATTATTATATAGCCTATATATTCGACGGCCTCGGTGTCGCGGCGGTGTGGCACGCTGACTTTAAAAACCGAAGGTCTCGGGTTCGATCCCCGGGGTCAAACTAGGAAACGAACTTTTCTAGTTTATCCCGGGTCTTGAATGTTATCTATGTATTTATTGTATTAAATCTATCGTCGAGTTAGCACCTATTAACACAAGTCATTTAGTTGTGGTACTTAGTATAGGGCTAACGAGATCTGTTTAATATGTCCATGAATATTAATTTATTATAAAGTACGTACTACTTCAGGGCACAAGCCTCTCTCAAAAAGAGAGAGTATGGGCTTTTATGCCCAGCGAGCCCACTGCGGATTGGCAATTTCAAGAGGTGGTTAGGACGTGAAGGTAAACACAAATTGTTCATCTCGGTTAGCAACGAAAACACCGAATATTCACAATTCTCTGGTTTGGGCCCGGAATTAGGTACTTGTGTTTTGTTTTTAGTTATTATATATTTACTAGCTGACCTCGCAAACGTTTTTTTACCATATTCATTAGCCTACGACCTGTTTCTCAGACCTACATAAAAAAATCATAAACATCTGTGGAGGCGTTTGGGAGGACTTCGATAACCAACACTGTGGCAAAAGATTTTTATATATTAGATTATTATTAATTGAGCGTGGGTCAAATGTGATATATTTGAATATTTATTACTTCCATTTAATAAATAATAACGCGTTGAGTTGAGAACCTCCTCTTATTTAAGTTACTTTCTTCTTTTTTCAGTTATTCTTGTATTTTCCTAAATCTACGTATAGAACATACACATTCAAATAGATACCTAAGTAATGCAAGTGCCAACGCTTGGGAAAAATGCCATGATCGTTGGTTGAATACTTTGCATTTTAATAATATTTATATGAAACCATAGCGGAAAATTCATGGCGGGTAACTCGCGTATAGTAGCGTAGGTTTCTTAAGGGGTTCCACGCAGTAGCACTAACGTCACGAATGGTAAAATGGTAAGGCTAGATTTGGTAAGGTAAGACTATTTTAAATAGCAACTGTTACTGCTAAATATGTAACCCATGGCTATGCTCACAATAAATATTCTTATTCTTCTCAAAAAAAAACATATCTGTTTTACAGATCGATTTCGCAAAAAGTGACGTTTATTTTATCATTCACGTGAATAGGGATTTTTAGGACCTACACACTAAAATCTAAGATCAAAGACGTGGGACTACATAGTATTTATGGCAAAAACGCCTGTTTTTGTGATAATTAGGCCTTGGTTTTTTTATCTTAGGTTGACCTGGAAATGTCGGCCTCTGTGGCGCAGCGGTAGTGCATCTGCCTACCATGCGAGAGGTCCTGGGTTCGAACCCCGGCTGGGGACAAATAAAAAACCCTAGGTTTTGGATGTTTACATATTTGTGATGTCGCTGTTTCTGGTTCCCACAACACAGAAACAATGTACGTGCCTGTATGTAAATGTTATGTTATTATTAAAATACCATATTTTCTATATAATCCCAGGTCAACCTAAGACAAAAACCTAGAAGTCGTTAATTAATTCCAAGACAGCACTTATTGCCATAGGTTGATCTGGGAGAACTGCTGTTTTTAGATTAATTAATTAGTTCAAGGTTTCATGTCCTAGGTTGACCTGGAATTAGATAACATTTATGACAAGAACTGCTAGTAAATTAGTAGTTCTAAGTTTTTTGCCTTCACGGCCATGGCTCCAAAATAGTATATTTCATTACAAGTGCGGAGAGGCTGTCATTGCAAAGAGTTCCGACAAATGTCTACCCGAGCCAAGGCGCAGCCGAAGGCGAGGGTTGACAGTCGGAACAAGTTGCAATGACGGTCCGCACGTGTACTGAACGACTATTTTTATACAGTTGCGAAAAAAATAAGCAATTTAATAAAGAAAAATTATTTGGAAAATGGCGCCAACCGTAAAAAAATATAAGCAGAGATTTTTTTTCTTCACCCATTCTAGTAGGCAAAGGGAACTATGCCCATACAGCCAAGTCTTCAGTAGATTTTTTTTATTGATATGAAATGAAAATGAAATTTAATGAGATGAGATGAAATGAAATGAAACCTAACTTAACTCATTCAATCAAATCATTTAATTTAATCTGATATTGAAACAAATTAGTAGCTCATAAAAACTTCTATGATTTTTTTTAGTAAAAACTTCATGGTTGGTTTTTCTTTTTATAGAAGTAGACATTATTTTGACAGTTGGGAAAGAAAACGCACGAGTGCGGGAAAGGTAAAAAAAAGCACGAGTGTGTAATAACCCACATCCCGCACGCTATACGTCCCTGTAATACGCCACTTTTTGAGCAACTGTATTAAAAAATCACTATTAACATGATTGAGAGTTGTGCTAACACTTTTTACTAAAACTATCTGTGAATACAGATACGCTTTTTTCCATTGGTGGCCTTTCTACATGGAGCCCCTTAATTGAAAAGGTTTCCCCCTCTTTGACATATGAAGAATGGATGGGACTCACTGCGTAGGTGGATATGGATAGAAGTAAATGACCTCACAAATGAACTTCTAAAACTTGAATTGTTTATCATAAATAAAAGCTTTCATTATGTATTCCAACAATACCAGTTCAATGAACTCTCAACTGAACTGAAATCCTTGTTTCTAAAAAGCACAACTGTTTCGGTACGTCCCCATTGCTGGGGCACGGGTCTCTTCCTGCATAGCTGGAAGGATAGGCCATACTCCACGGGGGCCAAGTCCGGGTTGGTGGACAACTGTATACGATGAATGAAAGTTTTCGTTACATATTCTAACAATACTAGTCCACTACATTTTGGAACTAAAAGACCTAAAATGGGCATAATGGGACAGTTATCGTCACTACGTCACTTCATCCCTAAAACATATAAACTTTAAAAATCTAATAACACACAGGCATATTTACATTACAGGCATGTTATCGAAGTCATGGACATTTGTAAAGTTATAGAAGCAATAACACTCGCTAACCGTGAAAAAAAAACAACTTGACGAGACCTGAATGTGAGTTATTCAAATACTTCAGCTTGACATTGCGGTGGGCACGCGAGGTAATTTAACCACATACTCTCTCTGCCAAGTTCTAAACCAGCACCTACATTTTGGGTCAGGACTCTAAAATATTCTTCTACAATACCAACATGTATTTCGAATTTGGAGGTCATATTCGATCAAACTATTTCTGCACTTTTTACGAGTCGGTTTATGTTTTTTATAAATTTTTTTCATACATTATACACCATAATATGGACTTAATAACCACGCGTTCCCACCGTAGATTATTTCAAGCGCTAAGATATGTACAATTTTGAAGACCACAAACACTCGGGCATTCTTAGGATGTTTTCCTTCACGGTTAGTGAGTGGTAGTCCTATCAGAACTTCACAAATGTACTTAGAAAACAAAGTACATGCCGGGAATCGAACCCACGACCTCCCAAATCTCAATTCTACGCATGCTCTTGTTTGCTAGTAGAAAAAAGTTGAGGAGGGGAAACGCCTGGTTGCTAATGAAGACACTTTAATTTCTTTTCACACATAGACATGATGTTGCAAGAAGGTTAGGTGACACATTTTTCTTATTAATCTGTGGTGACAGAAAAAAACTTAGTACTTTTGTTGCCATATCAAAAAAGTAGCTAACTATTGAGCTGTTAGGGATGCCAACACGAAATAATAAATTATAAACGTCTCTAACCAACCCTCTGCTTGCCTAGCTAGTTCAAAACTTACTAAGTAATTCCCCTCATAATATTCAGGATTTGGATGCGCCTGTTTAATATGCATCGTTGGTCCTGAAACTTCTTGGAGACGGAGCCTTAACGCTATCAATCATCAATTCAACACGCAAATTAGATTTAACCGTCACGGCCATGTTTGGGCTTCCATACATTAATAAAGTACTTGTTATCGAGAAAATATCTCACGTCGTTTTAAGTCGAATTAAGAAAATTACGTTTTAGATAGATAGATATATAGAGCGGTGGTAGCCGAGCGGTGTAGAACGCCGGCTTCTCAATCGGGAGGTCGTGGGTTCGAACCACGGCATGTACCAATGACTTTGTTTTCTAAGTTATGTACATTTATGAAATTATAGTAGCAATACTACTCGCTGACGGTGAAGGAAAACATCGTAAGGAAACCCTAGTGTCTGAGGTGTTAGCGTACCTCAACGCTTGCTACGTACAATGGTCCAACTATGAGGCTAAGTGCGGAAATCTCAGGTCTAACTAACTAGATAGATATATAGAGAACACTTTATCTTGTAAATTTATTTGGTATGCATTTAGCTGACACCCTGGATTAACGCTACTAGGCTACGTTTTAATACCTTATTAAAATATATCTTATTCCCATGGAAAAATCCATAACTTAAATTCAATGTCCATAACCATTGGCACAGACAAATTGAAATTACACAAATATTTCTTAACCTAAGAGTACAGATGGCGGCCTTATCACTAAAATTCTCTCTTTTACCTGATAGATAATCTATTAGACCTATTTATATGAAACTAAAATATCTTACTTTGGAAACGAAAAAGTCTCAAGGAACGAGTCCAAAGAAAGGATAAACTTTACTAATTGTTAGGTAAATAGCTTGATTGTTCACGATTCAATGCGATTTTGCTTTCCGTAAAAGCGTTTTTATGTTATTTATAAAAATAGCGTATAGGCACTCCTAAAGTATAATTTAAAAGGTCTATGGTAAAGAGGAAAGACTCTACTAAAGACTGCTTTCAATAACCTGCTTTTGAGGAGTATTTTTGAAGCATCGCATTTTATATATAAAACCGTGTGAATATAAAAACGCTTCCATCGATATGCCAGTTCACAAACCGATATCGATATCAACTCTTGTATGTCCCCACCGCTGGGGCACGGGTCTCTTCCTGCATCGCAAGAAGGTTAGGCAATACTCCACCACGAGGGCCAAGTCCGGGTCGGTGGAGGATTGTAAGACAGTGGCAGGCCTTACTGTCAGAAGTTATCAAGCCGCCCATAAGGCCTCTGACATGGCTTAACGACTGCCATTACATGACAGCCGGCACCAGCGGCTTAACGTGCCTTGCGAAGCACGGATAACCGACAGTTTTTTTTTTTTTTATTTACATACAAGCACATACATTGCTTCTAGCCCCACACTAGGGTACCCTGTGTCGTGGGAACCAGAAACAACGACATCACAAACATGTAAACGTCCAAGACCTGGGTTTTTTTTTGTTCCCAGCCGGGATTCGAACCCGGGACCTCTTGCATGACAGGCAGACGCGCTACCGCTACGCCACAGAGGTCGTCAAAAGTTTGAAAGTCCAAGTTTGAAATTAACTTACCGCTATTAGTGAAGTTATAGTAGCAATACCACTCGCTAACAGTGAAGGAAGGAAACCCTAGTGTCTGAAGTATTAAAATATCTCAGCCCTTGCTATGTATAATGGCCCAACAATGAGGCTAAGTGCGGAAATCTCAGGTTAAACTCATGAACTAGTATTGGTACATGCCGTTTATTCATCCCGTGGGCTGAGTTTCATAAAACTACAATAGGCATGACGAAAGATTTTTGAGTCCTCTACCATAATGTGAATGTCCCCACACAGACATCTCATTTACAACAGCAAAGCTCAATTTTCATTTATATAGAGGATTCATTTATTGTACAAAAAAATTAAAATAAAATATGCAGGAAGAGACCCGTGCCCCAGCAGTGCGGACATGCAAGGGTTGATAACGAACGAAATGATTAAAACACTGAGGCACTAACGGAAAAATAATTTAAACGAATATGAGTTATAAATACGAAATTCGTGTATATCTGGGTATTGTAGAAGTATACTCGTATTTTGGAGTCAGTGCCCAAAATTTATTTGCTGGTCTGAAACTTGGCACCGATTCCAAAAATAAACAGTTGTAGCGTTGCAGATGCAAAGTTTTTTTTTGAAAGTAATGACGCTTATACGGTGCTCAACAACATGTTTTATATTTTGTGCTCTGTTGCACAATGAGTAATATTATATTCTTCTTGGTCCCTTCGTCCTATTGATATGTCTAAACCAATATAACATTACTTTTTAAATTCTAATCTCTACATCCTCTTAAAAATAGTTTCAATAAATTACTCGTTCTTTTAAAAACGTAGAGGGTAGGCGTTGCGAGTCTACGCCGTAGCAGCATTGCTTACTACGCATAGGGCAATGCTACGAGTCATACTAAATTCTGCGTAGCATGCTGCCTAGCTGCGTAGCGTAGTCATTGAATTTTAAAAATTCAAGCTATAGACAAAAAGCATTTTTTCTCAGTCCTGTATTTTTTTAAGCTCCAACGGGTTTCTACTATATTTAAGGTTTGCCACAGTACTGACCAACGACACTTATGACAAAAATAATATTTCTTACTTTCATGATTATTTCTAATACGCAATATTTTACACAGAGAATATTATTTGTGAAGATTCTCAAAAAATATTACATGGTATAATGGTAAACCATTAACTCTGGGGTCATATTGAAAATATTTAATTTAACATTTAACAGCGTAGCAAATTATAAAACCTGTAAAGATACAGAAGTGCTCGTGGCCCAGAGGAACCGCGTGATTGAAATCAAACACTTGGGTTAAGCAACAGGCGCGGTCAGGTGCTGGACGGGTTAAAATACTACATAATGTTAAACTATTAACTCTAAAACAATTTAATTGGGGATTGCCTATCCCATTTCAAAGAGAGTATTTTAGGTACTCATAGGCACTTAAGGTCAAAAAAATTGTGCTAATAATATTTTCACAGCAGTGACAAAAGAACTAGAGGTATGTAGGGTATTGTAGCGTAGAGATTAGCTCTGTGTAGCGTAGATAATAAACAAAACGTTACTGTCTTATCCTCAGAACACAAAAATAAGGAGAAGTGCCTTGTGGGCGTGGCACTGTCGCCCAACGTTAGCCCATTTGGGCTAACCTCTGCAAAACTTTAAAATATGGCCGTCAATCGCTTCGCGCCAGCCGTCGTAGTAACATCTGAGAAAAATGCCTAATTGCGCAGTGATTACATGCAGAAATCGCTGTGATACATGCTATTCAAAAACAGGGGAGTGTCTTTTCACCGGTAAACCTATTTTACTCACTATATTCGTCTTATAAACTACGAAAAATCATAATTATAATAATTTTATGTGCAATGTGCATCACATTACTAAGAACATAAATGGGACGTATTTATTACATTGTAGTTACTCCACTGCTGTTTCTATATAGGATTTTCGTGGAGGTTTGCTAACTAGGAAAAGCCAGCCCGCAGTGAACCGTCACGCAAAACTGATCATTGTTCAATGCGATGTTTCGAGGTACGGCCGCATGTATTTGCCGCGAAATGTCAAATTCACCAGTAGGTCAGCTGGAGACATAGTGATGGGGTAGTACCTTTCTTTTCAGACTGATTAAGTATCGATATTATTGAGGCATTTATAATCGTTCGTCCAGACTTCCAAAATTACTAGAACCAATTATTGTAAGACTAGGTATTTAGTCTTATCGTCGACTATTGCCCGCGACTCCATCTGCGTTGACTTCAGCTTGCGTTGCTAAGGAAGCTTTTATTTTAGTAGAAGGATTTTGTCTTACTAAAAACAGGCCTAGCTTCGATCATGTATTTCAAAAAGTTTCTAATAAAGATAAAGAAAAATGGATCAAAATACAGAGTACCATTTGCTCCATCTATTTTACAGAGAAGTGTTTCCAGATGCTAAAGTGGGGGAAAAAATATTTCCGTGGGCAGTTCCTACTTTGAAAATACCAGTAATAACGAGTTCCATAAAGGTTGAGGTACCAGTATATTTAAAATCACGATAAAATTTTACATGGTTTAGAATATTAAATTATCACTTTATTCTAATCTTCATTTCATATGGACGACGCATAACTCTCCAAAAGAAAGTATTTCTAAAGAAACAAATCAGGTGATGTGGTTGTGGTACTAAATCATAGTCTTATATTTAATTTTTTATGAGCGTTATGTTATAAATGAAATTCGATTATGTAATGAAAAACAAGTTAAATAAAGCATTTTCAGTATTTTAATAATTTATTTACCGTTTTAGATCCGACAAGTTCTCGAATGGAGACCACAATATGGTATGTCGGTACTTGCTTATATGTCATATCGGCAAGTGCAGCGTCGGACGATAAGATGGAGAGAAGATCTCATCCTAGTCGAAGGAAGACGCTGGATGTAAGCCGCTTTCAACTGGTCTTTTTAGAAATCCATGGAGGAGGCCTATGTTCAGCAGTGGATATCTTGTGGCTGAATGATGACGATAATGAAAATATTCTCTGTAGGATTTCAGTCGGATGCTGATTTTATTTTTTAATCTATATAATGTTTCGAAAATTTCATTGAATTTTTTTTGACAAGCTTACAAAAGTTATTCCTATTTACTGTATTTTTAATTAGGAAGTTACTTTATTTACAGGCCCATGATACATTTCAATCACAGCATATTCTTTACTTAATCCTTATAATCCAAGCGTGGTGATTTGATTGATAATGATTTCCAATATATCGCTGTTACTCAGACAAGTGGCAATTTGTTTAGAAAAATGGTTGTTTTTTGAGTTTATACATGTGTTTATTCTATTTTTTATATAGCTGGGTGAATTATTTTCAGAGAATGAGAAAGTAATTGCTATTGTATTCTTAAAAAGTCAGCACTTCATTCTTTCACCCAACAAAAACTGCTGTTAATTTACAGAGTCCTAACAGAGTTACCAATATTTAAAGCCAATTTGTAAATGGTAATGTAAGTGCATTTCACGTTACATTGGGATTCATATACTAAATAAAATACAAAGAAATATCCAAGATCCAGGTACAAATGCGTCCCTGACCGTGGACATGCTCTTCACACAAATATTAGTTCTTTCCATTACCAGGATTTAAACACAGAAGACCTAGCTTTCCGGACAGAGTCACTACCAAGTATGCTTCAGTGGTGTTCTGTCCAACAAATTTAACATATCGTATTAGTATACAGTACAGAGGTCATCATCATTATCAATATAATCAAATTCTATATCAGTAGAAAGCCAAGTTTGCGTCTTTATCATATACTGAAGCCACAAATACTGTCAAAAAGACACGTATTTAATAAATATTTACATTTCACAGGACAGTAAATTAAAATAGGATTATTTGTTTTAATAATATTGTTTTTGTAAATTTAACATGCTCTGTTTTTTGTATCATCCCAACACGAAGTATACTGTTAATAAATGAATAACCTCTCATCGGACAATTTTATCGATAGATGTATTATTTGATACAAGTGTTCCATCCCTAAGGAGTTCACCGACGCTGTTGTTTACGTGTACGAGTGTATTCGTACAATTGTTTTTCATAGTGTGCGAACCAATTAAAAGATTAGAACGCTAGTAAATGACTGGACAGACGTGTGCGTGAACCTTATATTTACAATATTGTGCATGTAATGAAAACGCACACATATTCAAAAGTGGCGACAGCGGTACCGGACTTATTTCGCGGCTAGGGCATATCTCCTTCTTTCTATGATCTGAGGTCTTATCCTACTAATATTACACATGTTTGTGAAAGTGTTCCGGAACCTCAGAATCAGTATCTTAACACAAAGCACTCATCTATCAACAATGTTTTTTTTTTTAATGCACTAACCCGTGCTAAGGACAAATAGGTTTCTATTTAGCCTCTAAATAAGTTTTTAAAATATCAACAATGATACTTTGGTGAAACTAAGCCACATATTTTAAGGCGATGAAAATAATTTATAGCGATGAAAATATTTTTTTAGTCATATGTCTTTTTATTTATAGGCGTTTATTGTAATCCTGTGTAACAATTTTTTCACAGTTTGAAGTAACATTATTTGTTTTAGAGCCACTATTTCTAAAGTACATACATAATCTCATGCCTTTATACCAGATGGGTAGGCAAAGACCAGGGTCTGCCACTTGCCACGATCCTGGTAGATCTCTTTCGCTTCATTAACATTCATTTGTCGTTACAAGCATGCACGCAGTTTTCGGGTACTTTTTAACTTATACTTTGCCAATACGGGGATGTATTTGTTCGAAGTATGTCCGTCTATGACGTCTGTGGCGAGCACATGTGTCAACTCTGCGCGCGCACTACAAACTCCAACATTCCTGCATCGCGCAATCAAAGTGTTTCAATGACATACCATAAATATAACGTCCGACTAACAATAGTTGGACCGGCCGTCCCCAGGCATACGATCTGCCTGGCGGGAAATTTCCCTTTATAGTGGAAGAGCACGATCACCCGCTCTTCCCTATAGTGGTGACCCCTGACAGAACATTGTCAACCTTCCTTCGCTCTCGCAGCACTCCGCATACATTAGTCTCAAAGCAAGGCCAGCAATCTTCCTTCTCACTTCATCAGTTCCACTACAGTCAACGCACCGACTACTGGGACTGATGGTGATCTTCCCCCAACCCCTCGGCACGGCAGCCACACAGCAACAGCATACGTTGCCAGTGGTACAACAGCCTTCGCCGGTTCCTACCACATGCGCGGGCCCCATGGTACTGTCGCCGGTGAAGTGACTGTTAGCCGCCGAACACCCTCAACCGCTAGTCGACTCACTGACTCAGCGTCACCTGGCACTTGCAGGCTTTAGAGCACAGACTTCGATTCCTATCAGACCTAGCTATGCGTAGCTACGGTCTTGAAGGGGAGTGATGTGGCGAGCACATGTGTCAACTCTGCGCGCGCACTACAAACTCCAACATTCCTGCATCGCGCAATCAAAGTGTTTCAATGACATACCATAAATATAACGTCCGACTAACAATAGCTGCCTGGCGGGAAATTTCCCTTTATAGTGGAAGAGCACGATCACCCGCTCTTCCCTATACGTCCCTTATCGTCTCAGGCGGGATTTTTTATACATTTATGATGTGGATATTTTTATAGGTACTATTTTTTACGATTATTTTCAAAGATATTTTCAATGGGTGAAAAACTAAAACAAAAACTAACGACCCTGTTTTGTGAAGTCCTAGCTACATTTGACTTTTCCCCTGTGTAGTTACAACACTCAAACCCACTTAAACTACGAGTACCTACGCTATTTAAACTTTGTGGCTTCATTACCTGCCTAAAGAAGATGTGGTGGTGAGATGTGAATTGATGTTTTTCTCGAGAACTCTAAAGCGACACCAGCGTCATTTAAATGACAGTTAACTATCCTTCTTCCTACTAATATTATAAACGCAAGTATGGATGGATGTTTGTTACTCCTTGAATTGTAAAAACTACTGAATGGATTTTAAAAACCTATTTATAGGCTAAAAATTCCACCCATGCCGGGATTCGAACCCGCGACCTCTGGCTATCCGTGCCAGCGCTCTTCCAGCTGAGCCGGCATCAGTGAAATTAATTAACCCGTGTAGTGCATTAAAAAGAATATAATACTGAATGAATTTTAATAAAACTTTATAAAATATAGCTTCAGAATAACACGTAGGCTACAATTTATAAATATATTGTGTGATATTTTTCAAATGCGACCCAAAAAATATTTATGTAATAATTTTAATGTCATAATGTTAGTTTCTTTCTACGCCACGCTAATATAAGCTACTCGACTGTACGCACGTGACTGTACTTACATCCATGTGCCCTATTAGGAAACAGACTCATTGCCTACACTTGACGACCTCTGTGGCGTAGCGGTAGCGCATCTGCCTACCATGCAAGAGGTCCCGGGTTCGAACCCCGGCTGGAACCAAAAAACCCCAGATCTTGGATGTTTACATATTTGTGACGTCGTTGTTTCTGATTCCCACGACACAGGGTATCCTAGTATGGGGCCAGAAGCAACGTACATATGTGTCTGTATGTAAATGTTATGTTATTTAACCTTATTTGGTAGCATGTATATGTACGACCATTACCGTCATCGTCAGGCTATACTAGTCCACTGCTGGACATAGCCCTCCCCTAAAGAGCGCCACGTGCTATCATAGGAGGTCATGCCCATAATCCCCACGCTGGGCATGCGGATTGTAGGTACTGCAGGGGGCGCTGCTGCTCATCCCCCGGTTTGTGTCCCTTAGTCGCCTTTTACGACACCCGTACCGTCGTACATACATGTAATTATTGTAGGTACCTACTTAGATATACTTTTTAATACAATTGCCTACCAAAATAATCACGCTCGTGGGCGAATAAAAGAGAAAGCGAGTTAGTTAACTCGAGCGAAAAATTATTCTTCAAGATGGCAATTATCTATCTTATTACAAAGTGGTTAAAGTCGGTAATTGGGCTTTACTTGCTTAGCCGAGCATAAGCAGGGAACAACTTTTTAAGACATTTTCATCCACCGGAAAACATTTAGTATCCTTGCTAATGCTTACTATTAAGAACCGGCCAAGTGGGTGTCGTGCAAGTGCGGGTTTCATATAGCTGTGATTATTCTCCATTTAATTTCGTTATTCAATTCAATTCATTTCAACGTAAAGAATTTACATTCCATATCAACCCTTGTAAGTCACCACTGCTGGGGCGCGTGTCTCTTCCTGCATCGCAGGAAGGTTAGGCCATACTCCACCACGGGGGCCAAGTCCGGGTTGGTGGAAGATTGTAAGACAGTGGCGAGCCTTACTGTCAGAAGTTATCAAGCAGCCCATAATCTGACATGGCTTAGCGACTGTCATGACATGACAGCCGGCACCAACGGCTTAACGTGCCTTGCGAAGCACGGAAGCGCTCAGAAAAATGCTATTAGCGGTAGTCACGTGATGGTCACCCATTCTGCATCTGACCGCGCCTTTTGTTGCTTAACTGAAGCGATTAGATCAAGTTACTTGGTTTGACTAGCCCCAGAGCGCTTCAAAGAATTTACATCGATAATGTAATAATGTAAGGCGCTGCCTTCGGGCCGTATTGTAGTGGAGAAAAAGACAGCGGAAAAAAAACTCCACTCTGACCATCTTTTCTCAAGTCATCTTAAGCCAAATACATCAATTGCCACCTATTCATTTAATAAGATTTCATGATTGCCATCAATAAGTTTATCTGTAAAAGCATTAGCTAAATGTCTTACAAAAGTAGGTTATACCTGCTACTGTCTAGAAGACATTTATTGCCTGCGGACGCGATGTACAGAGTTCACGTCCTCGCCCCGTCTTATCACTGTCCTACCCATCGCTACTTAAGTACATTTTGTTCTATAATCGCGAATTTGAAGGACTCCGCGCCTTCGTCCCACGTCTTTCCCGTGTCCCATGTGCCATACACCTAAGGTTCTTAATTGACTAAGGAAATCTAAAAAGCGTGTAAACTTATTAGTTACTATTACCTACGTTTTTTTTTCGTGTAGCCTATATGAAATGAATGAAATGAAAGTGAAACGTTTATAATTCAGACCGAGATCCATATTTTTTTTTTTTTTTAATAAAGGGTTTTACGGCCCTGGATCCGTGTCCTTTTGAGCCTTGAGTATTGTATTAGTTTTTTATAGTATTAGTTTTCAGATAAGAGCACTTATCACTTCCGTATCACTTCACTATAATGTTCAGTTTTTCCAGTCACTTTAAATTTTTATTCCACTGTTCATAATGAATTTATATAAGGGGGCGAAAAAGGTAGGATTGCTAAGTAGATTTGGAAGAAGAGTTGGTGTAGGGACACCCGTTTCGCAGCTGATTGTGTCAAGTTCCGTGATAAGTATTAATCTGTGCAATTTAAATTCTTGACAGTTGAGCACGAGATGGTTTAGGTCGGCGTTTTCAGTTCCACAGTAAATGCAGTTCGAATCTTGGGCTAGGCTGAGTCTATAAAGGTGAGCTTGGGTTTGGCAGTGGCCGAATCTCATTCTGTTTAGGGTGGTTATGTATTTCCGGCAGTTTATGTCTTTTTTCCGATGGTACCAAGGTTGGGCGGGCGGGCTTCCTTGGATGTCTCTATACCAGCTTCCTTTCTCTTTACTGATCTCATTCCAGTAGTTGCACCATATTGCTTTCAGATTCTCATTCAGATGAACATGGAGATCAGTAAATGGCAATTTGAGGTCTGTAGAGTGATCCTCGTCAGGGTCCAGATTTGCAGCTCGATCGACGACTTCATTTCCAGTGATACCCCGGTGAGCAGGTACCCACATTAACTTAACTACCTTACCACTAACTAACAAACTATTTAACAAATTCTTTATATTATAGATGAGATAATTTACATTATAACGAAGGCTTTACCTTCTAAAGCTAATAATACACTGAGTGAGTCAGTAAATATAATTATATTACAAGTATCAATATTTTGAACGTAAATTAAAGCTTGATGGATAGCATAAGCTTCGGCGGTAAAAATGCTACATCTAGTGTCAATTTTAAAACATTTAGTTTTCTTTAACTGAGGGTCAAAAAATGCTGAGTTTACCCTATCAACTGTTTTAGAGCCATCAGTATAGATGGAATACAGATGATTATTTTCCAGGAAAGCAAGTAAATCTTGTTGGTTCGTAATGCATGGTTTATGTACAAAATTATTTTTCAATAGAATATCGAGATCCATCCTATAGAGGGGCCACAAATTATCCTGATGCAAATTTTTTGTTAAATCATTCAAATGTAAAACTATTCTTAATAAGGTTGGTATGTTACCATTTAATATCTGATTAAAATTTGCATAAGGAGCCACTGAATTGCCCAATTCAGTGGCATGCATTGGTAAAATGTGATCTAAGACAACTCTATTATTTTTAGTTAACATTTTCAAACAGAACCTTTCAGCTAGCTGTAGACGTCTAAGATGTAAAGGGGGAATGCAAGCCTCACATTGCATTGCATTAATTGGAGTAGAGCACATAGCCCCTGTAATAATTCTCAAAGCTTTATTCTGAATAACTTCTAATTTCTTCAGCAAAGCAAGGCTTGCCCCCATATAAGCAATTGAGCTATAATCGAAATGGCTGCGCATAATGCTCTTATATAACATAGATAATATTTTTGGGTCAGACCCCCAATGTACTCCTGCCAGAGACCGAAGTATATTAAGGGCTTTGGAGGCGTTTTTGATGATATAATTTATGTGAGATTCAAATGTTAGCCTATGATCCAGCAATATACCAAGAAACTTCTTTTCTTTCAACCAAGGTATAGGGAGATTATTGTATTCTACCAAACTATTACAAGGAGAAAGCCTTTTGGAGAAAAGCATAGCTCCACTCTTTAATGGATTTATAACCAATTTGAGCTTATTAAAATAATAATTATGCACTTGAGAGAGGGCTAAATTTAAATTATTTACAGCTATATTTACATCCTTATGTACAGAGTATATTAACAAATCATCTGCATACTGCAGGAATTGAACTCCAGTCTGGGTCAGATATTTATTTATCTGAGATGTATAAATATTGTACAATAAAGGGGATATGGTTGCTCCTTGCATAGTACCTTTAAAAACTTGTCCTGGTCCGTGTAGTATGTTGTTAAATTTAACATACATAGTCCTATCATAAAGAAAATGAAATATCCATTTACAGACATGTCCTGGCATACCAATCTCTGATAAAATTCCTGCCAATACAGATGGATCAACATTATCAAAAGCTCCCTGTACATCAAGAAATGCACATACGGTGGCTGATTGGCTGTGAAAGGAATTCCTGATGTCAGAGATGAGTGAAGTAAAGCTCTCTGTAGCACTACGACCCTTCCTGAAGCCGAATTGCTGCTCTGGTAAGATTTTATTCTGCTCTACGTAATGGTCTAATCTGGTTTTAAGCATAAACTCAAACAATTTACCTACACATGAGGATAAAGAAATTGGTCTATATGAATTAAAGTCATCACTAGACTTGTCTGGTTTCAATATAGGAATAACGCATTGTGTTTTCCAAGCTTCAGGAATGGACTGAGTCATCCACAATACATTGTACATTTCCAATAACGATTTTTGGGCATCAACATGCATGTTCCTAATAAGCTTGTAAGGAATGTCATCTAATCCTGGGGTTGTATCTTTTCTATATTTGATAGCAAATGTGAATTCTGCAAAGGAAAATGGTTCTGAAAGATGAGCACAATTACTATTCCCTGTGTTATTAAAGATTTCATTTAATGAGTTTATGTCTATGTTTTTTTCAGGAGGAGACGGTGGAGCATATTTATCAATGAAGGCTGGAATCCATTCGTCGTTTTTGGGCATTTTGGGTAATGTTACACGTTTGAATCTTTTGATGTAATTCCAAATAGTGCTTATAGGTGTATACCTGTTAAAAGATTCAACTAATTTAGTCCATCCGTATTTCTTCTTTTCTTTTAATAATCTTTTTTTAAAAGCATTTAATTTTTTATATTCAATGTAACTCGACATATTACCATTACTTCTATACATATTTAGAGCTTCTTTACTTTTATTAACAGCATCTGAGCATTCATTGTCCCACCAAGGAACAGGCTTTTTAATGACAATGCTATTAGTTTTCCTTAGCTTTGGAATAGTGACATCTTTAATCTGATTAAGTTCTTCGCAAAAATCATTGTAAGTTTTGACTGGGTTACTACTGTCTATATTAAATTGCCCTAATATTCTCTCTGTTTCAGATGCATAAGCCTGCCAATCTGCTTTATTATAAAGATATCGATCAGCGGAATTACCAATATCGTATTTATGAATTGTGGTGTGAATTGTTATAACTGTTGGAAAATGATAGCTGCCCATCGCATCATCATGAACTGTCCACTCGCAAAGAGGAGCAACAGAAGGACTGACAGAAGAAATATCAATTGCAGAAGGCATTTTAGAAGGACTACCTACAGTGGTAGGAAAACCAGTGTTTAATATACATAGATCATACTCATCGAGTGTGTTATAGATCTCATTACCGCGAGAGTTAGACCTCAAACACCCAAAAGCGACGTGATGGGCGTTGAGATCGCCCGAAAAAAGCATTGGTTTCGGTAACATATTCAAAATCTGTTTGAGTCTTCTGCACTGAAATCTACGGTTATCATTAGGAGGCGGTATATAACTACAGAGAATTGATAAATTACCAGCATTGGTTTGTAAGATTATTGCAGCAGAATGCATAAAATTGTAAAAAGGAACAGAGACAGTAGAGAATTTCAAATTGGATTTAACTAAAATTGCTACACCTCCTCGTCCATCTTTCCCGTCTTGTCGAATTATATTGTAATTAGGAATATTAAAAGTGCTATTGTTCCTAAGCCAAGTCTCATTTAAAAGACAAACGTCTACATCATTATTTAATAAAAATGAAATTAATAATGGCTTCTTGTTAATAACTCCTTCTACATTAAACTGTACTATTGTAATAAATGATTTATCCATTATTCTGTAGTGATTTAATCAACACTTCCTGCACAATGGAAGCATTGATTTTGGGCAAATTACCATTCGCCAATGTTACCAAAGCTCCTACCAAACCATTTAAGATGAAGTCGCTCTTGACTATTTCTTTGACTAAATTTGAATTTGAGATCACAAGTTGTGGAGGTTCTGTTACTATGGGTTTTGTGGGAGCCCTAGCAATCATTGGCGAAGGCTTGGCTTTCAGTGGAGGGAAGTTCGAGTTGTAGTTTTTGACAATATTGTCTTGTTTTTTGGCTGAAGCAGCAATTTTTGCATAGTTAGTCCTATTAACATGTTCTTCTAACTTGTTTTTTTTAACTGGACAGTCTCTGGAAATTGCCAAGTGAGGCCCTTGGCAGTTGATACATTTCAATTCATCCTCTTTGTCGCATTTTGTGAAGTGGTGCTCACCAGAGCAGATAGAGCACTTCTGCAGTCCTTTACAGAACTTCGCTCCATGGTTAAATCTGAAGCACTTAAAGCACTGCAGAAGTGGTGCTCTGTACTCATTGACCTTAAATCTATACAGATCTAGGTATACATACTCCGGTAGTGTCTGTGACAAGAAAGTCACAGACACTGAACTGTACGGAACAATTTCTCCGTCGACCTTGCGGGTAAAGCGCCTTACGCCTACAATTTCAAATTCTGCTGCAAGTTTCTTAAACAGTTCTTCATTCGTGATACTTGTTGGAACGAAGCGAAGGACCCCAATAGTCTCTACAGACCTCGCGGGAATATAGGCTCTAAAGCCCTGTTTCTTCAGCAGTTCGTCATTCGTCAGGAAGTTGTTCGCATTGGAAGCTTGTCCAAAGCACACACCAATTTTATTAGCATTGATGCGCTTGATGCCCACCACGCCCTTGACGTCATTTTTGAAGATCGTGTTTAGCTGGTCAGGGTTTTTATTACCAATTCTGCCATTTTCGGATTCAACAAAGACAATGAATTCATCGCTCACCAAATTTTCCGCGTACAGCCGCCTGTAACCTGGTTTCAGATATGGCTTGAATCCATCATCCTGCTGCTGCTCGCCGTGATGTTCGCGTCCATGGTCCTCAGTTCGCCCCCTCTTTAATTTGGGAGGAGGTTCATCCTCGGAAAGCCCAGGGGGCTTTGCCCCCGGGCGATCTTTCATCTCGCCGAACCTAACGACGATGTTTTAAATACTTTTAGCGTAAGTTTATCGAGTTTTAACAATTTTCAGAAATATTTTTGAAAAATTTTCAAAAAACGCGCCTATCCTCTTCAAAAGCCCGCCAAAATTTTCCCGAGATCCATATACACATTCACACAGATAATTAAGACACAGAAATAACACATGTCACAGATTGATACAAAAACTTCAAAATATAAAAAAGTCAATTATAACGTTATTAATAATACTGGCACGGATAGCCAGAGGTCGCGGGTTCGAATCCCGGCATGGGTGGAATTTTTAGCCTCTAAATAGGTTTTTATAAGAAATAATTATATTTAAATTCATCTGATAGGTATGTAATATTAAAAATAACATTTTATGAAATTTGAGTAAATATAGAAATATGAAATTTTATAAAATATTGAAATTAATTCGTTAGTACAACAAAGTCCTTACCCATATGTTAGTAGAATACAATGTATGAGACAACCGCCACCCACAGACTAATTGACTAACTGTCTAAACTACATACCTACTACATATTGAAAGTGAAGAGCACTGTTGCCTGAGATACAGGTCTAGAACCTGTTCAGGCACAGAAGATAATTGTTTATATGCAGCTTTGCCTCAAATATTGTAAGTAATACGCCTAAAATGTAAACATCTTGTAAAAAAATTTTGAAAGAAATAAAGATAATTATTATTATTATACTCTAGGCTGCGAGATGCAACTATATACGTCCCAAGTCCGAATTGGTGGAGGCTTGAAAGACTAGTGGCGGAGTATGGCCTATACCTTCCTTAGGGAAGAGACCCGTGCCCCTCGGTGGGGACATAATGGGTTGATGATGATATACGGCCCAGTACAGGGCACAGGCCTTCTCTCAGGAGGAGAGTAAGCGCGTGCCCACCGTGGATTGGCATTTTCAAGCGCTCAGGAATATGCACAACTCAGACACTCAGGTTTCCTCGCGGTGTTTTTCTTCACAGTCAACGAGACTACCTACGTTGATAAGTACAAAATTCCAATCAAAAAGTTATGTGCGTTAAATAAATACCTATAAAGCCAACAAATATACTTAAATGCTGAACGAAAAGGCATCAACATTGTAATGGAAAAAGAATTGGGCGTTTCATGACAAATAAAGTGAGTCAATTGAATTTTGTTACGAGGCCTCCTGTATCGACTCTAAATTAAAGAATAAAATACCTTGTAGGTATGTGAGCGCAAATAGAGGAATTGTAGAAAAAAAACACAAATCCGTAAAACCAGTTTAGTTCTCCAGTAGAGGAAATACCTCCATAACGTTGTACAGTTTTTATTCTGCATTTACATACTAACATTTGTTGTTACTAAAAACCCTATAATTCTGCAACAATTAACTTTGATTATTTAGCTATATAAAAATATCCCAGGCACTATAGCGCCCGAGTGGTCCCTTCACCCATCTAGTGCGAAGGAAGGGCCGGTGGACGCCGTATAAAAGATATCTTTACGTAGATGCATTGAATTTATTAAATTCAATGGTAGATGTAAAGGCCAAAGTAAATAGTTAGCTTATAGAGTCCGAGTAGTCCCTTCACCCACCTAGTGTGAGTGAAGGGACTACTCGGACTCTTTAGGCTGTGTTGTGGTCTGCCGCCACGAGCCAGACCACAAAACAGTGGCGTAGAGTAGTGGGGGCGGCAGGGGCGGCCCACCCCGGGCGGCACTTTTAGGGGCGGCAAAATTTCACAGTAAATAAAATCAGTAAAAAAATCAATTTTTGAACTAAAACATTCGTAAGCACTACACATTATTGACCTAAATCCGGAATAACTTACTTGACTTACTTTCTTTCATTTTTACTTAGTTAATCCGGATTTAGGTCAATAATAAACATTTTCAGTTGTAATATTTTTAACCATTTCATGAATTGCTGAATTGAATTTTGATATGAATATCACAAACATATCTAGCTATTGACATGCTAATCAACAAGAATAACTTTTCATGTTCGTAGAGAAAATAATAGGTTTCACACTTTCATACCGCCATCTTATTTTTTTTTCTGCAGCACTGTTGTTTTTAAGACAAGAATTCTCTCAATTGATTGCGTCAAAAAAAAGTGGACAGAAAGAGTTACGGGTCTGAAACAATTAGGGGGTGGGGGGCGCCAAAGAATGTACTTAGGTCTTCTTGTGAACTCACGTAGCGGAGCAACCGGGGCACCGCATTAGTTCCTTTTTAAGTTTTAATTGGAAACACTTGGTTCAAACATTGTCATTAAGTAATTCACTGTCTAGTGGATATAGATGCGGTCATTTACAAGATCTCCGATGTCGTTCTTGTGAGGTTGCATTTTTGACACAAATAATTAGTTTCACTGTCATTTTCTACAGGCGAAGATTTGAAAGTCTGATGATTACCACATTATTCATTTGAATCCAAATTAACTTAGTTAATTTGATCTAAATCCGAATGATGATGACCAGCTCAAGAACACCCAGATCTAAGGCACCGGGTCGGGCCGACCTACAAACCCGGAATTGAAGTTGAAATTATGTTTTTTCATTATCACTTGCTACACTAGAAACATTAAGAGTCTGATGACGACGAGCTCAAGAATACCTAGATCTAAAAAAACACAGTGTCATTGTTATTTTCTAAACCACAAGAATTCAGTCTGATGATGACCAGCTCAAGAAAACCTTATTAAGGTTTTGAAGATTCGAACCTCAAATTTGAGCTATGAGAGTCAAGGAGTGATTGCCAAAAGTTGTGTTGTTTTAATTCACAATCCACATCCATTTATAGAATAAAAAAATGTATTTGAGTTGTTCAGGTTTAAAGGTGTAATGATTTAAAAACAGCAACAAAAATATTAGTATATAGAATATTATAATATAGAATTTAGATGTCATATTCGTTTAAATCGTTTAATGTCTGCGTTTTATCGCCTTAGTGTTCTGAAGATGGTATTTATTTTACATTTCAAACTTTTTACGATTTTACATAAATTATGTGGCTTAAATAACTACGCATGCTCACAGTGGATTTGGGTTTTTTTGTTTTTTTAAGTCGGTTATAAATATTTTTATATAAATATGGGGAGCGGCTGGAAGGGATGGAAGGGAAGGGACGGGGAGGGAGAGTTTTGATGTTAATAATAACTGATACGAAGTATGCCGGATCATTTAGTTGAAAATAAGTCTGTCCTACGCACGGCCTGAAATCGTGGTAGCTTGAGGACGGTGCTATCGTAAGAGAGATACCGAATATTATCGATAACTTTTTTGTAGAAAAAATTATGAGCTATGAAATTTCTTTCATCAATTTTTCTGTTAGTTCTCACCGTTTCAGAAGTACCAGACGCAAAAAACGAAATAAAACGCACGGATCAATGGGACAGCATCTGTAATAATATCTTATTTAAGACCTACACAAAAATCCAGCTTGATGAAATTAATGCAAACGGGAATGTGTATTTTGTCTAGACTAATAAGAGGGCTGCAAATTTTTCTTCCGCCCCGGGCGGCAGACATCCACGCTACTGCCACAAAGGGCATAATTATGTGATGTTAGGACGTTATGATGATACTTCTTTAATTTTAAAAGTTAAAGCTAGGTTTAGATAATGTGGACGTTGTTAATACTTCACGGTAAAAAATCTAATGTTAAATGCGAAAAAAACAAAATGCGACAAGTTTTGATTGCCATATGTAATTTATTTTCCTCGGTCTAAAAATATATGGTGAGGAATTAGAGCCAGTAGAGTTCACGCTATTTTAGGCATAACGATATACCCACTCAAAACTACAACGGGATCCGCAAATAAAAAAAAACTATCGGGTAAGTTGAGTTCAGCTGCATTTGCAGTCAGAAAACTTGACCGATTTACAGACGTATCGACTGCGAGGCTGATCTATTTTAGTTAGGTATTTTTATAACATCATGTCATACGGTATGTTATTATGGGGATATGAAGCAGATGTAGAAACAATATTTATCCTACAAAAAAAGCAATCGCTAAGGGAGCATTTGAAAGAAATAGGAGTTCTTATGCTGGCTTGCCAATATACAGGGCGTCCCACGGCTATGCCACATGGAGGAAAACCTAGGGAGGGAGGGGTATCTCAAAAATTGTAGATGGAAAATTGTTTTAATTCAAGAGACAATTTAAAGTGTGTTTACTGATTTTTAAATTATTACATTGTTGAACCGGGAATCGATAAATCGAACACGAGAAAAAAAATAGTAGCTTTAACATATCGATCGAAAGGCTTCCCAAAAGGGTTTCGCTAGATAACATAGCGTCAGAAATAAAAAGAAGACCATGAATTTTAACGTTTTTAATTCAAAATTAATAAATTTCATTTATCAAATACTGAAAATCTTCTGTTTTCAGTTAAATGTTCCATCTACAATATTCATGTGGCATAACCATAGAACGCCCTGTATATTCCATAATATAATGTATGTCCTTGAAAATATCATATATCAACGTTCAGATTAAATTAAGACGTCCGTAACGCTTGCCGTTACGTAAACACAAGAAATACAAATAAGCTTGCTTATTCGAAATTTCGCGTCAATACATCCTTTGTAGGCTTTTGCGTTGGTGTTTATACAGAATTTCAGAACACGTTATTTCCTTATCAGAAAATAAATGTAAAACTGTCATTAAAAACTCCCTATATAAAACAGCCAAATAGAAAAGATGAGTAAAAGAACGATGTAAGTCCTTGGGATATCATTGGACGTATTGTAATTTTGTAAGCTACTGGAGTATGCAATAATTTTGTTATATTCTTTATGCCACACCTGGCAATAAAGTGACTTTTTCCGCACGCTGCGCGTACGGAAAAAGCCGCTTTCTGGCCAAGTTTAGACATAAAAAGATGTACACAACACGGGAGGTAATAAAGAAAGCTCTCGATCGCATATTTACGTCCCTCGTTTGCAGCTCGGGCCGCAAACTTCTGCGATCTCGGCCTTTCTTTATATTACCACCCTAGTTGTGTAATGTACTATTATAACATATTTGCTCGTAAAGTGGTTGTAATTACACCAATTTCAATATCGTAATGTATCTCATTACGTACTTGTGCGATAATGTAATGTAAAAGGCACGTGTTTTTTTTTTAATAAAGTTTTAAGATAGGTACTCCGTCTAAAAATGAACGATACTTTTAAAAATCTTAGCAAAGAGGTTTTATGTCAAGAAAGTGGTCAATATTTTATGAATAAAATTAACTTTGGGAAATAAAATATAACAAATAAACATTTAATTCTTTAATTTAATTAATTTTGACAATAAATTACAACCATTTATCTGTAACAAAAACACAAAAATATTAATTTACTTTATTAGTAATAAGTACTGGCTGTTTTTGTACCTTTGACTAAAAAAAAAAAGTAGATGCGTGCATGCATCGCTTATTTGTGGAAAAGTAAAAATAAATCCGCGCGCTTTTTCTTTTCGATGTATTGTTTTTATTTGAAAATGTCGTCAAGTAGTGATGATAACAAAGTCAGAGTTTTATTAATTTCCTCGTAAATATGTTATAAAACGTCGTATGACCTACGTGCGCTTTGAAAATTACAGCCTCTGCTTCCTTATAGCCCTCGCCGATGGCTCGGGCTAGTAATATCGCCTCGGCTGTAATTTTCAACTTACCGCACTTATGTCATAATTCATAATGTACTATTTTAATACAGTTGCTCAAAAAGTGGCGTATTACAGGGACGTGTAGCATGCGGGATGTGGGCTATTCACACTCGTGCTTTTTTTTTACCTTCCCAGCACTCGTGCGTTTTCTTCCCAACTGTCAAAATAATGTCTATTAAAAAGAAAAACCAACCATGAAGTTTTTACTAAAAAAAATCATAGAAGTTTTTATGAGCTACTAATTTGTTTCAATATCAGATTAAATGATTTGATTGAATGAGTTAAGTTAGGTTTCATTTCATCTCATCTCATTAAATTTCATTTTCATTTCATATCAATAAAAAAAATCTACTGAAGACTTGGCTGTATGGGCATAGATCCCTTTGCCTACTAGAATGGGTGAAGAAAAAAAATCTCTGCTTATATTTTTTACGGTTGGCCATTTTCCAAATATTTTTTCTTTATTATATTTTTTTCGCAACTGTATTAAAAATAGTCGTTCAGTACACCTGCCGAACCGTCATTGCAACTTGTTCAGACTGTAAACCCTCGCCTTCGGCTGCGCCTCGGCTTGGGTAGACATTTGTCGGAACTGTGCAATGACAGCCTTTCCGCACTTGTAATGAAATATACTATTTTAATGCACAAACCCGTGCTAAGGACAATTTTAAAAACCTATTTAGAGGCTAAAAATTCCACCCATGCCGGGACTCGCACCCGCGACTGACCGTGCCAGCGCTCTCCCCACTGAGCCAATGGGCGACTACCGGCATCAGTGAAATTTCTAACCTCTGTACAATACCTACTTTATGTATTACGTAAACGCAGGAACATCTGCAGCCCCGAATACCTACTTTGCAGTTAGATTTTACATCGGGTTGATATCGCTGTACCCACACGATTATATTCCTTTTGTTAGTTTAGTACCCGTGCTAAGGAGAATTTTAGAAACCTATTTAGAGGCTATTCTAGAGGTGGATTTTTTAGCCTCTAAATAGGTTTTTAAAATTGTCCTTAGCACGGGTTAGAGCAACAAAAAGAATTTATAATCAAGTTTAAACATAAATGTGAGTATGTCTTTGAGTATTTTATTTCAAATAGGAAGCTCTGCTATTCCATAGTCTAACACAACACTTGATATTTACTTTTTTTCACTCGTCCCATCGTAGTGTCAACACGTCGACGGTTTATCGTCTTATTATACATAATAATAATAATATGGGTATTTTATAATAGGTAGGCGTCTAGTTCGTACACGTCGGAAAAACAGCCAAGCAAATGCGTTTCTTATAAACGATGCCTCAGCGGCAAGAGAGACTTACAGTAATACCCCGCTTAGCGCGACCCCGTTACGCGCGGTTTCACTATAACGCGAATTTCAACTTACAAAATGCACTTTCAAAAATTTATTCTTACAAGAACGTAAACAAAACGCTACCCAAAAGACAATAGATATATTTTTCCGTAAAAAATAAGAGTATGTATTGCATAAAGTGTTCTTAGAATTAAAGTGATTGATTAAAATGATTTGTATTTTTTTGTATTAAATTTTGACTGTGTTTAACCATAAACCTCGATATACGCGAATTTCGGTTAACGCGATTTTTTTCGGAACGTATCCCTCGCGTAAAGCGGTATTACTGTATCAATAATTTCTATAGTAAAGATAAAATGAATTCACGGCATGATTCAGAAATCGATAAAAAATATAGATAGATAGAATATTCATTATTGCATGTAAATATGTAAATACTTACGTTTAAAATCGAGATCAATCTTAAGATATTGTAGTATTCGTTTATATTTTTCATCTTTTGCAACCCAAAAAATTGGTATAAGTTATTACGAAAAGGGTACTTAAGTGCTTAAAGCGCTTTTGGGTGCTAATATGGTGCGAATAAAAAAAACATAACATGTTTTATGTTCTGTTTGTTTTATTAGACGTTTTTTTTTTCAACACAAAAGTAAAAATCATAAATCTTAACCACTATGCCAACTATTTTAGTGCCTACAGTCTGGAACTAGGATCAACAAGCACTCGACAGCTCGATTTCCATCAAAAGGAGCCGTTATTATTATTTTTTTATATTTATATAAAAATATTATATAAATAAAAAAAATATTTAAAAAAATATCTATGTTTTACACTAATTTGTTTCTAATAATTTTTTGCAGTCTGGTAAACGAAAGCGCATAGCAAAATTGTCGTAAATTAAAAAATATTCATGTGATAACAGGAAATGATGATGATATGCATATTATAATTATTTTATGTTCAATTAGGTTAAGTTCGTTTAATGAAGTTTTTGTTTTATTAATTTGTGCAATAAATAGTAACATAACATACCTATTAGTTTATTTATTTACATATAAATCGTGAGTCGGTGGCAAAAGCTAGTCAAGAATAACGTAAGGAATGCTAACGTTGATTATCTCCCATCACTAGTCATACCTTCTTTGTCTATGGTCATATGAAACTGACAGGTTTCAGGATCGTATCCTCCCAGCGGCCGAACTGTAATTGCTGTGTGTAATTGCGTGCTCACAGACTAAATAGAGACATTTTTGTACCACCGAATCCATGAACGAATGTTTTGAGGAACGAACGAACACGGATCATCCGTGCGAACGAAATACTCTGACGTTCGTTAATCTATGAACGCGTTTTTTTTTTACGATATGAACAACGCGTTATTACTTTATAATCTGTGATCGTAACTTTTTTTGCAATTTTCGCATAAAATATGACAGGAACGAGATCTTTTATTTTTATCTTTTATTTAAAAATAAGAAATACTAGTATAATTAAAGCATAGAAGCGTATATTCCAACAACAGATAACTACCGTCATCCTAAGGTTTAGAAATACTCATAATCAAACCGTGAAAACGTCAACACTTGTGTGGGTTTGTTGGGCAGTATCTTGTGTATTTATCCTTAGACAATTGGTTTTTGTACAGTGTGTTTACGTTCATAAGGACTGTAATTGTAAGCTCTAAAAATGGCTCAAACAAACGGACTGATGGACAAGTCCAAGGAGCTCCAAAAAGAGATCCTTATGGAGAAGTTACGATCCAAAACACCCCAGCTGAAGAACCTGACTGAAACCTCTAAAGCTGTCCGGATGGCATTGCTGGTGAGTTAACTCTCTGATTTCTCTTTGACTGACTGCCGATGTAAAACCAAAGGCAGACCTCGTTACTGAGTAAAGTTTGTCATGCCTGTGGCACACTGTATAGAAAGGGCCCAGAACAGGGTCCCATGGATGGAATTTGAGGAGATTACATAATTCATAAATAATATATTTGCATTGGTGTTCAAATATTTTTCTGTGATTTTGTAATTTTAATACTAATGCAAACATTGAAGACTTTCGTCTCATCCTCAACTTCCAAGTTGTCAATTTAAGACTTACGGCCTTATTTATGAAGCCACGATATCTTAAAGCACTCTAAAAGCTCGCTAACATAATTTGAGGTGGACCATTTTTCAAGGAAAAGACAGCCACAGATTGTTTCTGTAAGTGTTTTAGTGGAAACATGTTTTTATAAATTAGGCCATTAGTTTTCCCTTGTAAGTCTGAGCCTACTCAGAGTTACTGGTTAGGCACCTTAACTGTAACATAATAAATGTAAAGGTGGATCACATTTTGCAGGTGATCCACCATCCACCCATACATATATATGTGGAACATACTAGATCTGACTGTACCCAATAAGATCCTTACTTGTGCCTGGAATGGATTTATTCTCTGTTCTAAATTTAGAGTATTCCAGCTGCAGCATTTTAGCAGTTTTCAGTACCGCAATAGATCTATTTCACCACAAGTGAAAAGGTTAAACATCAAAAAGTCTTTTAATTTAAAATAAGATTGTTTTGTAGTAAAGCAAACATTGTCCATTATCATTTACTTCTGTCCAAGGAGATAACAGAAATTTTGTTTAATATAAAGAGGTTAACCAGTTTCTCATCGGTAGGACAAGCGTTGGGCAGTAGACAGTGTGGACCGCATTATCCTGCGAAAATGCTTGGACAGCCTGCAGCACTGCATAAAAGTTGGATCTCTGCAGAGCCTTATTGAAAGGCTAGAGTGCCTTTGCCGGCAGCTGGGGTATGTATCCACTGCAGTCTGATACTGATTCTTTATTAATAACTAGCTAAGGTTATATAGGTTTAATCAATGTAATTTATTTGAATATAATGTCAATGCAATAATAATTTTATTTAGTATCTGTGAATCTGATCTGTCTCTTTACCCCAAATTTCTAACATGAAGAATGAATCCTAATAGCATAGCAATACGCCGAAATCCCAAAATTATTTTTAATTCTATGGACATTATCACTCTTACGGGAAAATAGTATATACCAAATGAATTCATCCAACATTATTGGCTCTAATGAAACTCAGCATTCAGAGTTTTGACATTTCATTCTTAGTGTAGGTTGTACAAAGATTGACAGCAGTGAACAAAAGTGGAGTGGGCAGCAGCTCCCCCTGCAGTACAATTCTACCAAACTGCGATCCCCTACCCGCATGCCCAGTGTGGGGATTATGGGCATCACCCCCCAATGATGGCACAACCTTGCGCTATGGCTCATTAGGGGAGGGCTATGTCCAGCAGTGGACTAATATAGCCTGAAGAAGAAGAAGTAGAAGAAACAAAAAAAAATAACCCAGTTTTGACTCTTAAGTTTCACCCAAATCCTTCTAGCTGATTATGAATAGTGAACACACAAACAAATATACTTATAACCTTGCATTTTGTTGGATTAGTGGGATTCATAAATCCTACAACAGATGCAATGAAAATCTATGTGTATTGCTTCAAAAGATATTTAATGTAGTGATGGCATGGGATTGTTAATTTAGTTTTTTTTTTCTTTGAAAATCAATAGCTGGTCAATATTATATGAAGCTAAAAAAACAGATTAGCCAGTTACAGTATTAATTATAGTAACAGAATGCTATCTTCACTAGTTTAGCATGTTAAGTTAGCAGAAGATTATGAATGTTATGCAGTGAACATTGTTATTCTCCACTGTACAGAAGGAAAGGCACATATTTTAACTAATAGCAAGGTGATTTAGTTTTCTTTCAAACGTAAGGCAATCCATGTGTTAATAAAATATTTTCTGCAGGTTAAAATTCGTGGTTGGTGCATCTGGTGTGAACTTCTTCATGTCATCGGACATGTTTTATCTGGAAATACTTGTGGAACCATCGGGCAATGTCAAAGATGTAAAAATTCATCATGAAGGAAAGGTGCGGACTAATTTGTTTTAAGAAACAAAGTTTTACATTCAAAGTGCTTTGTTTAAGCTTTTTATTAATTTCTGTTTATTTATTGTTAGTTTGTTTTTATTTAGCCTATAAACGTCCCACTGCAGGACACAGGCTTTCTCTCACAGAGAGCGAATGGACTTACTTACCACGCGTGCCCGCCGCGGATTGGCAATTTTAAGCGCTGATTTTATATTTGATATTCTATTATAATATTTGGATTGGTTCAAATACCGAATCAAATATTATAATAGACACTCCTCACCTCAGGCACTCAGGTTTCCTCACTATGTCGCTCACACTATTTTCGCAGTTAGCGAGTGGTATTGCTACTATAACTTAGCAAATTAATGTACAGTTAGTTAGCCTCTTAGTTGGGCCATTGTACGTAGCAATCGCTGAGGTGCGTTAACACTTCAGACACTAGGGTTTTCTTACGATGTTTTCCTTCACCGTCGGCGAGTGGTATTGCTACTATAATTTCACAAATGTACATAACTTACAAAACAAAGTCATTGGTACATAACTTATAAAGCAATAAGACCTGGGTTTGAACTGTGGTTTGAATCCACGACCTTAGCAAATGTACATAACTTATAAAGCAAAGTCATTGTTACTGGGATTCGAACCAGCGTCTCTCGCTTCCGAGTTCAATGTTTTACCCACTGGGCTACCACCGCTCGTACAGTGCTACACAAGAAATAAGTCTCGCGAATGTACCTGCGCAGATGACCAAATTTTGGATGTGCGGCAAGTTGATCAACCAATCAGATAGTTTCATTTTATGGCAGGCCGCGCGCCTTTGTCGCTATTCGTTGATTCAACGTCATCGATGCAGGTGACTATTAGTGTGGCAATATTAGCGTGAGCGAAATAGGTAGCGCCACTGCGGCAATCAATTCTGCACCTTAATCGTATCGATTAAAGATCATGTTCAATGTACTTATAGCTTCGGGTACTTTCCCGAAGGGACTTTTTTGATGTGTAGTACTGTAAATCGATAACCAGTTAATGTTATAAAAAATCTGTACTTTATTTTATTCCAGATTGAGCAACAAAGCTGTGAAGAGCTGGTATCTTGCATCTCCCGAGGCGATTTTGCTGACTTCACAGCTCAACTCGAGGGCCTTACTGCTGTATATCAGTTAAATGCTGAAAAGAAGGTAATTTTACATTATGTCAAGTTTCGCAGAAATCTACACACTACAAAAGACACTAGAAAAGAGAAAAGAATCTATACATATAAAATTCAAAGTCCTGACTGACTGACTCACTCATCAACGCCCAGCCCAAGCCGTTGGACATAGGAAGCTGATCTTTTGCACAGAGGGTCTATATATAATGTAGGCAAGGAATTAGACCGGACTTTTTGAAATTCAATCCCTACGGGGGCGAAAAGGGTTGCCAAAATTTGCATGGGAGGTATAAACAATGTTGTCTAATTTTCTTGAAACTTAAAATAGATGTTCTTCAACACAATTGATTGAATACGTGTTTCGCCGTTTTTTCTAAATTCAACCCTTAAGGGAGTGAACGGAGTTGCAACATTTTATTCTCCTGACTGACTCCCTCATCAACGCCCAGCCCAAGCCCTTTGACCTAGGAAGCTGAAATTTTGCACAGAGAATCTGCATATAATATAGGCAAGGAATAAGAGAGGATTTTTTGAAACTCAACCCCTAAGGGGGTCAAAAGAGTTGTCAAAATTTGTATGGGAAGTATACAGAACGTCGTCTAATTTTCTTGAAACTTAAAATAAATACTCTTTAACACAATCAATTGAACACGTATTTCACTGTTTTTCTAAATTTAACCCTTAAGGGAGTGAAAGGGGTAGCAAAATTTTATTCCTTGAGTCTTTTCCAAAATTGAACCTAGGAAGCTGAAATCTTGCACATAGGATCTATATATAATATAGGCATGGAATAAGACCGGATTATTTTTAAATTAACCCCTAAGGGGGCGAAAAGGGTTTCTAAAATTTGTGTGGGAGGTATAAAATGTTGTCTAATTTTCTTGAAACTTAAAATAAATACTCTTGAACACAATCTATTGAACACGTGTTTCGCCGTTTTTTCTAAATTTTACCCTTAAGGGAGTGAAAGGGGTTGCAAAATTTTGTTTCTTGAATGCAAAATATTTTGTTCTGTTGTATTCTTGGATGTTGTTGGGAAATATTATTATTATTATTAAATTCATTATTATACCTGTAAAGATTGTACAGCGGCGGGCCGCTTGTACATAAAAAGCTGTTATCCCTCGCATGCAATGATTGTTGAGTTATTACAAATTGATGAATCTATGGTGCCCCACACTGCAGTTCCTATTATCTCTCTGTTTCGGGCTATGTCATATCTGTTGTATGACACACAGGTGATGGCTAGAGAGGTACGTGAGCAAATCGTTAGCCATGTAGTAGCCAACTGGGATTAGTAGATGTAGTAACTGGGATGTAGTAGCCAATTACTCCAGTGCTACTTAATACTGTATTGACATGTCACGCTCTCCTACTTATTGTAGTTTATGTGAGCTGGAAGCGAAAGGGCAACTCTTTCCGCACGTCTTTGAAGTTTACCTATATTTAGTGTTGGTACTACAGGTAACCCCGTGGGATGACTACGCTTTTCACATTATCTATCTCATGGCCATTTTTATGTATACATATGTACGGAATCGTAGAGTCCCTAAATACCCTGAACCCACCTGGTCTACCGTCTCACACACGTCTTATCCTTAAAGTTGGTGCTCCAGTACCACTACCGCGAAATGTTAATCCACCCAATTTGTGCAATGGGACCAGGTTGCGCGTGAAAGTCTTACATAAAAACGTAATACAGGCCATTGTATTTACTGGCTGTGCTAGAGGTGAATCGGTATATATAGGTTCCCCCTAAACCACTTATTCCATCGGAGTACCCATTCGAATTTAAAAGACTGCAGTTTCCCCTTAAAGTCTGTTTTGCAATGATCATTAATAAGAAAGAAAGATAGATAGATAGATAGATAGAGAACACTTTATTGTACATAAAAATGGAAATTACACAGATATTTCTTAACCTAAGAGTACAGACGGCGGCCTTATCACTAAAAGTGATCTCTTCCAGTCATCTGCACCTTTTATTGAAGCATGCTGAATAACTAAAGTCCACGCGGACGGAGTCGCGGGCAAAAGCTAGTCTGAAAATAGTGCTCCAAGCCTCCATTAATAGGCCAAATCGGATAAATGTGGAGTATACATAAAATTAATTAATTCTTAAACTAACAGGTTTGACATACATTAAGTAGACATTTTGTTTTAATTTAATAATTAATTAAAAAAAATTCACGCCGAATTTCATGATTAAAATTAATTATGTATGTAATAAACTCAGTGTAACCCAGTCAGGTAGGCAGAGACCAGAGTTTTGCCACTTTCATTCAACAACATTCATCATAAATGACCGACAAACAGTAATCTATAATATAAAAATGAATCGCTGAATGTGTCGGTAAGTGCAAATATCGAGAGCAGCTGAACCGATTTCGCTAATTCTTTTAGAATATTCCTTGAAGTAGGTACGAGGATGGTTAGGCTTAGACAGTACGAAGTTTGCTGGGGTCAGCAAACTTCGTACTGTCTAAATATAATTATGTATTTAGATTTCGTTTTGTCATTATTAATCTGTAGCTATTAACTTATTATAATTTAATATATAACTTAATTATGCTTTTGTACACAGGGTGTAACAAAATAAAGAAAAAGAAGATTAAAGTTGTTGGTGCAACGAGTAAAACCTAATATTTTCGAAAGTATACAGAGATTTTTTCTTCCTATGTGTTTGGTTTGTGGCAACAAATAATTTAATAATATGTCTCCAGGTGAAGTCCAAAGCGTTCAGTGCGCTGCAGAGCCTGGAGGAAGACCTGTGCATGCTGAAGCAGCTGCAAAGCGCCATCAAGGACCCCTGGTCTCAAGTGCATAAGAGCCCCATTGGTTTCCTGCAGAAACGGAGGGGAGGTGAAAGACTTATCTTTCTCCCACTTTGCCTGCAACATTGTTCATTTTTGATTCGGCTAAGTCATATATGACTGCCACGTTGGTCTAGAAGTGCCCTGATTACCGTGCAGGAGATCGTGAGTTCGATTCCGTCTGGGTTCCGCCGTACATTTGAACAAAATATGTGCTCAGTTTGGGTGTCGGGGCACCACTAACGTGAAACTGTGTTATGTCCTTGCCTCTTTACCACAGCGCAGGGACTAGTTTGGGATCAGTACAAGTAATTGTGTTGTGTGGAAGTTATTTATTAAGTTATCTAGTGTTTCAACTGGACAAAAATCCCATCCATCTTTATTTCATATTTCTCCAGTCAAAGGAGAACATAGGAAGGAAAACTGAGGTGCTCTCATACCCCAGTACCTACTTGATATTGTCAGTCCGCGGTGGGCGCGCTCAATCAACCCATACTCTCTCTGAGGGTTGGTCTGTGCTGTGCCCTGCACTGGGATGTATAAAGGCTGCATTGTTTCCATGAGAGCAGTGTCTTTACTATTTTTTTATTACATTTCTTTGTGACATTGTGTTTCTCTAAGAATGAAACTAGTTTCTTCTTTTGAACTTAGACCTTACTAAACATTACTTGAACTAAAACTAACCAAGCCTAACTACTCCCCAGGTCACGCATTGCGCCTAACCTACTTCGTGTCGCCCTACGAGCTTCTCGACAAAGAAAAAGGCCTGCAGCCACTCACGACTGAGCTCCTCACATTAGGAAAACCGGCGGTGCCCACGGGTCCACCCTCGCTGGTCACCCCCTCACACACGCCGATCGGGCATTCAGCGTTGGTCCTGCTGGAAGGTTCTGGACTGAACAAACTGCAGTTGTCGCCGATTATTTCTGGAGGGCAGCGGCTGGTTAAGGCGTAAGTATTGTGTCGCCCTTTAAGATGTTTAAAAAGAAAAGTTACAACAAAAGTTTGAGTTGTAAAGAAAACTCTGTAGTGCAAACAAAATTGTCAACTAATCCCAATCTGGCCGCTTCCAGGTCGGACAAACCAGTATATAGGCCTCTATATAAGGAAAAGTACTTGTATTATTTGTAGAGAAAAGTCTTCATCTGGGGCATGTGTGATACAACTACAATTACTGGCTTGCGATGACCTTCAATCAGCGCTGAAATGAAGCGTTCGTGGCCTAGGCGAACCGAGTGATTGGAATCAATCACTTGGTTAAGCAACAACAGGCGCGGTGGGTGAGCGTCCCGTGACTACCACTAGTAGCTTCCGGGCTTCGCAAGGCGCGTTAAGCCGTTGGTGCCGGCGGTCATATACCTCCAGTCGTTAAGCCATGTCAGAGGCCTTATGGGTGGTTTGATAACTTCTGACAGTAAGGCCCGCCACTGTCTTACAATCCTCCACCAACTTGGCCCCCGTGGTGGAGTATGGCCCAACCTTCCTGCGATGCAGGAAGAGACCCGTGCCCCAGCAGTGGGGACATACAAGGGTTGATAACGATGACCTTCAATCAGTGTCAGTCAACTGTTGGACAAAGGCCTCTCCCAAGACACGCCACGAAGCTCGATCTTCCGTTCACCTCTCCTAGTCACTGTCCGCTTCCTGAATAATCACAAAAATATTTTTTGTCAACTGGCGTATCCCAACCCGACCTCTTCCAGGTCTAACGGGCCAGTATACGAGTCACTAGTGCCACAGAACAGCGCGATGCTGCCAGCCTGCTTCACGCTCAAGCTCTCCCAGCCAACACCGCTATGCGCCAGCCTCGCCAAGCTCATGCAAGCCACCACCCAGGTCAGTACTTTATTGCACCCACAGCACCATCGCAGACGTGAGCCACCTCTGAAGTGTCTTGTCAACTACAAGGAATTCTCACGATAATTTTATCTGTACTTTGGTCTGGGCATAAAGACAAGTTCTTGAAATACTGCTAAAGTCAAAACTTGTCAATTAATATTTCTTTAATGATTAGATAAATGCATGGGCTATGACTAGTTTGATAGACATTGTTATACATTTGGTCTGGGGGGCGAGTCTCTATAACAATTTTGAGCTAAGCGTCTTTGTCCTTTTCATTCCTTCAGGCGCTGGATCTAAACTATATTGATATTTTGGTTTCCATAATAGATACGGGTGCGGAGTTTTAAAAATATGAAGGCAGCAAATGGGCACTAATTGTCCTATGAGTTATTCAGTGATTCCACGAAAGTTTGGTGATATGCCTAGGTGACCGGTCAAACTGACGTCAGGATGTACGGCCTCCTTAAATGTTGTTTCTCTTCTAAAATATGTTGGAAGAAATTATCTACTTAGAGGAAGCAAATAGAAGCAATAGGGCAGTAAATATTCATCACAATTTCCGACGATAATACGAGTAGTGATGGGTCATTCTGACGCTGACTACTTCGTCCAAACTCATTCTTAATTACAAGAAAGTAGATTTTGTCCAAAAATAATTAAAATAACATCCACACCACGCTATCACTTGTCCCCTAACTAGGATACCCTGTGATATGGTAACCAGACTCAGATAAACATGGAAACACCCAGACTGAGGTCATTTTCACAAATGTACATTGGGCACCAGTGGGAATAGAACCCACGACCTCCTTTATGGTAATCAGACGTGATACCGCTAGACCGTAGACGCACTCAATTAAATAAATACATTTTGCAGGTGGAAGTTGCAGGCGACTGGGCGAATGCTAAGCCCATGCTTGGCCTCGTAGCCCAACAGGCGTATAACAAGCTGACTCCGGGGAAGGTCGTCGAACTCAACCTGAGCAAGGGACTCTTTGTTGTAAGTACTCATTCATTCATTCATTCATTCATTCATTCATTCATTCATCCATTCATTCATTCATTCATCCATTCATTCATTCATTTGCAAGCCTATGGTAATCAGGGGCATAATTACGTAAAGTGTCCACTGAGTTGAGTGACGTTGATTTTTACATTTTTTAAGCTACTGTCAAAAGCATACATTTTTTGATACTTAGGAGTCGTCTAAATGCTTCACTCCATAGAGTGGAGTGCTACGTAATAGGAGGGCAGGTATCATTCACTTACATATTATCCGCCTTAGAACCATTTAAATGACGAAGGTATAATTGCATAGTATGTGGGTTTAAGGATCCAAATAATACATATAGTAAAATGTTCCTGATAACGTAATCTAGGATATCAAATACACCTACATCGACGCCATGTGTACAAATGTACATTTGTGTAGAATTTAGGGGCAGGAAAAAAAATACTTTTTGTATTTCATCTCCGTTGACTAGCTTGAATAGGTTGGGTTTAAATAGGCCTTAAAAGTCGATGAAATGTGTTACACGGACGCCCAATTTCTGATCAATCGTTGCATATTGTCATTTGACTGTCTACATCGTATTTGTAATTCAGGTTGCCTCTGTAAAGAGACATACGATTCATGTACCTTTTTTCGTAATATATTTCCTAGTAGCTTCGTTAATTTTATAATTAGTTACGCACCCGACACGCATAGTTTCGGAATCTTACTAACTCATGAACAGTTTAGTTTTAATCAAGCACTACGTATTCGTCCACTGCTAGATATAGGCCTCCCTAGGGCACGCCACGTCTTTCTGACCATCCTCATCCAACCGCTGCCGTTGCCAGTTCCTGGTCTCAACTCGAGATCTATGCACCCTAACGAGCATTGTGTCTTTGGCAGATATGAGCAAACCACTGTTATTTCGACTTGCTAGTCTTATAGGTTATGTTAGTCGGTTTAGTTACTTACAGTTTAGTTTACTTCTCTAATTGTACTCCTCCGTTCCAGAACCTGCCAGACCAGAGCCAGTGCTACTTCATGTGCGAAACGCGCGGTCTGGAGGGCAGCGTCGTGACAAGCGTACCGTTCACACACCCCTCGCACGTGCCACCGCTGCTCGCGTGTTTGCGGCAGCAGGCGCTCTTCAACACTCTCATTGCCAGCTGCGTGCGGCCGCAGAGCAAGCAGTGTAAGTGCGCCATACTTCGTCTGTAATCTGTCACATGGCATTGAGCACCTTTTGAGTGTGACATTGTGCATTTCCATCCCATGCTGCGTTCTAGCGCAGAGTAAACAATATAAGTGTGCAAAGCAAAGAGTGTTCATGGCACTGGTTACAAAGCTAAAATCGATCTCGTGCATGCAAGCTGTATTAATTTGAGATGCAGCAAAATTTTAGGTCAGCAGAGTTTCCTTCAACCGCTCAGCGGATTTGCCAGAAGACGCTGTATAAATCATAACATATCTTGGCATCTTAAAAGTCATTCAAATTGAGCTCATTTGTTATGATGTTCTTTTACCGCATTGATGGACTACGAGAATGTCATAATACGAGTATTCGAAGTGTCATAGCAGCCCATAACCATATACCTGTCGTATCCACTGAAATTTACCATATCTTGACATCTGTAAAGCTTATTCTATGGACCTATACCGAGGATAATGCCCCCTTTTCCTGCAGCGTTGGACCTGGAGAACGTCCTAATGTTCGAAGTGTCATGGCAACCCATGTTCATATCCCTGTCATATCCACTGGAATTTAACATATGAATGAATGAATAACCATTTATTGCCAACACCTTTTGTTCCTAATCTCCTCATATATTAACATCTGTGAAGCCTATTCAATAGACCTGTACCACGGGTAATGTCCCTCTTTTCCCACAGCCATTGATCTCGAGAACGTCTTAATGTTCGTAGTGTCGTGGCAGCCCATATCCATATCCCTGCCATATCCACTGTAATTTACCATATCTTAACAACTGTGAAGCCTATACAAAAGACCTATACCGTGGATAATGTCCTTCTTTTCCCGCAGCGATGGACCTGGAGAACATCCTAATGTTCGAAGTGAGCGCGCTGTCATGGCAGCACATATCGGTGTCCCTCTCGCACCCGCTGGACGTGGGGCTCGCGACAGTGGAGCTACAACTGAGTGATCCGGCCGCGCCCCGTGCCACCGTGTGTGCTCTTAACGCGCCACCGAGAGAACACGTTGATGAATACGTCAGTCGCGTGCTGCGGAAGAGCCACTCAATACCCGTCACGTTGAGGTTCGTGCTGTTGTGTTTTTTATTGCTGTACAATCAACATAACAAAAACTCGGGGTACTCGTGGCTGCAAGTGATGCAAATTACTTCAGCCAGGTGTCGCTGCCTGTAAATAATACAGAGAATATTGTAGAGGTTCAAATTTTCGCTGATACCGGCACTTGCCCATTAGCTCAGTTGGGAGAGGTTAGCCAGAGGTCGCGGGCTCGAGACCTGGCATGGGCGGAATTTTTAGCCTCTAAATAGGTTTTTACAACAAAAACTACACAAATTGACTAAAGTCCTAAATAGACCGTCCTAAATAGACCGTTTGGAGCTTGTACGAGCCTTGCACGCAGTCGACGCTTACGAAATATCTGCCGCGTGTAATCATCATCCTCATGTAATCACGTTTCTTAGCGAACTTCCTAATGACTCGCGATACGTATATATATAGCTATCAGACCCGTTGAGGTCCTTTTTTTTGTCTGTGGTTTAATATACAACTACGCATGCTTAGAAAGTGCCACTTAATACCCGTCACGCTCAGGTTCGTGCAACATTACGCTCTCCAGAAAACAAAAACTACACAAATTGACTGAGGCTTAGACTGCAAGCGTTGGAAATTGAACGTTATGAGCCTGCACTAGGTTTTAACGCAGTTGACGCTATAAAAATCATATGCTTTTATGAGTAATGGATTGCGTTCGTGCTGGTCTGGACTAAATAGATTCTATAGCCGTTCTGGTTCTGAACACTTGTAGTCCTAGTCTAAAAGATAAGACGTGGTCTGGCGACAGTAGATCTAAAATTGAGCGAGCCCGCGTGAATACGTCAGCCGCGTGCTTAAAATTTCTTAATGACTAGCGATATGCGCATCGCTAGTAGTTATATATAACGATTAGACCCTGTAATATACCACTAGGCGTGCTTAGAAAGTGCCACTCTATACCAACCAGGCTCAGGTTCGTGCAATTATATTTTTAAACACTATGTTCTCCACACAAAAAAACTACACAAATTGACTTGAGGCTCGGACTACAAGCTTAATTTCATTTTATTTTATTAGGGTAAACAAACAATTGTACAATGAGTGGCCTCTTAAGTAACATTGAAGTATTATAAGTAGTTGTACAACCAGCATCGCTTACCACGAATTAGAGAAAAAGAAAGGAGAGTTATTTAGAGAAAGCTAACTTCTGAATAAGGTAATATAACTAACAAGATTAATATCTTCTTATTTTAAAGAATGTATATTTTCAGTGCATTTCAATTTAACTTGAAATGCACTAAAAGTATAATTAAGAAGTGTAAGTATAAGTAATTTCATTTTGTTCGTTTTTTTATTTTATTGCTTATGTATATAAGGTATTTGTTTTTATTGGATAAATTATTATATATTATGTCAAACCGCGGGTAATACCGCGGGGCACAGCTAGATATCAATAAATAGGCTTTAGCACATAAGTTCCATCTCAAAATTAATATGTAATCTTAATATTTAAACTAACAGTAATAAGGCCGCCAATTCTCTATAATTATCACTATAATTATTTTATGTTTGTTTTTTCCTGGTGTACAATAAAGAATATTCTTATCTTATCTTTCACTTTGTTACGCTGACACTATCAGCTTTTTCACTTTGTTACACTAAATCGCACACTAAGATTACCTCTGTCGTGCAAGCCAGTGTAAAAGCAAGCTAAAATGACACTTGATTTCACCTCAACAGGTCTCTAGTGAAGATATGGGAGCGGGAAGCAGCTGCGAAGCAGATGAACGGTGGCTATTCTGCGCTGGACAGCTCAAATTTTAGCTTAGGCCTGGGGGGCCTGGACCCTGGGGGTGAGCTCAAGCAGGAGCCCGGGGGAGGCGCCCGCTCCATGTTCCCCTCAAACGTCTCACACCCTCACCAAGGTAAGAATGACCCCTGTTTCATAAATTGAGTATGTCATATAGTTAGAATATTTTCGGGGCTTAATCGCGTAGTAATTTATTGGTATTTTACCTCGACGTTTCGACGACGTTACAGCCATCGTGGTCACGAGAAGACTGATGGCTGGCACCCGTTCGCATCTTCGGCCCCGAAAATTTTCTAACTATGTGTACAAGTCACGAAAGTTTAAAATATGAGTATGTCATGTTTCGAGATTGCATGTAAAGAATCTTATTCTTCAGGCTATATTAGTCCACTGCTGGACATAGCCCTCCCCTAATGAGCGCCATAGCGCAAGGTTGTGCCATCATTGGGGGGTAATGCCCATAATCCCCACGCTGGGCATGCGGGTTGGGGGTCGCAGTTTGGTGGAATTATACTGCAGAATTGTACAAAAGTATCTTGTTATACTTTTTTTTTTGAACGTTTTTAAATTATTGAAACAGTTATCAGGTTTTGCGTTTCGTTTCTAACATATTGTACGATAAGAATATTCTTTATTGTATACCAGGAAATAAGTTACTGAAACTGCAGTTACATATGACTTCCTTTTTTATTTCTAGCATACTTTATAAATAACTTACTATGTAGGCCTATAGTCGTCCCTATGAAAGAAACCCATAGCTTTTTCTTATAGGGATAACCATAGGCCTTAACACTCAAGCTTGCAAATTAACTTCTTCTTCTTCTTCAACTTACTATTCTTATGGTTTATGTAGAATGACGACAATTTATGCCAGAACCAATTTAAGTTGATGATGATACGCGTTTGTCCCTCCCACAAGTAACTCTTTCTCAAGTCCAATAACTAACCCAACACCATTCACAGGTGGCGCCTACCTCTCAGAATCCAAGCACCACATGTCGATGATGTGCCAAGACGGCGCGGACATAAAGCCGCAGCACGACGAGCGTAAATCCAAGAAGCGAAAGTCCGACCAAGATCCCTGGTCCACCTGCCAGAAGAAGGGCAAGCAAGGCATGTCCGAACTGATGGACTCCGACAGTGAGACCGACAACTCTGACGCCTTCGTCAACGAAGACGACACCACGATGAATAGTAACTCCAGCAACGAGCTCGGAGGTCGGGAGTCTTCGGTATCGCAGAACGAGTTCGCGTCGGATCTGGAGCTGTCTGGGATGGACGCAACGGATGCGCTGGGAGGCGTCGACCATAGATTGCCGTCGGATATGGAGAATTCGACCGATGGAGACGTGGAGGATTTAATCAGGTATGCAGCTGTTTATTTTGGTCGTAGTTTCGAACGAGTCTTGTAAAATTTGTTTGCAATTTTGAACTAAATCTTTCGTAAGCACTATACCTTATTAGCTTAATTGCGGATTTACTAATTTGATTTTGTAACATTTACATAGTGGCACATACATTGCTTCTAGCCCCACATTAGGATACCCTGTGTAGTGGGTACCAGAAACAGTGACATCACAAACATGTTACATCCAAGACCTGGGGTGTTTATTTTTTTGTCCCTAACCGGGGATTTAACCCGGAACCTCTCGTATGGTAAGCAGATGCGCCACCGCTGCGCCACAGAGGTTGTCAAAGTTCGCCGGAAGAGTTCTCAGAGTTTAGGAATGACATAGGAATGCTAACAATTATCCTTTTATATTGGTTCAAGGTTTTAGAACTTAGTGGAACAAAGAACAAGAACCCTAAAATTATAACTTTTTCTGTTCGAGCAACTGCTCAAACTGAGTCACTTGATAGTTCGCGGTGGCCTCTATAGTAGACACTCGTTTGGTTTTCCACAATAACTGGTCTTCTATAAACCTTATATGAACAAACCACTTTTAGCCGCACGGGCTTAGATAATCTTAGCCAACATTCATTAGTTTCTATGACAGACAGATTATTAGGTTTAACGGATACCAACCGCCGCTGTAAAATCTCTTCGTATTAAAATAGTTTTCTTTTTTTCTTCCAGGAATTCTTTTCACAAGTCCGACCACAAACGGCAAAAGGTGAAAAGCAGAGATTCCGAAATGCGCAGTGGTAAGAGCACATCCTCCCTTCTCTTGGACCTGACTGACGGGAAGCCCTACATGCCTTCCTCAGTGAGCATCACGCCTATCGGCTCCGCTCCAACTACACCGGTCAACACCGGTTCCGGAACAAACCTGTCTTCCATGTTGGGTCTTGACAGGAGGCCGGGCATCGAGATCATTCCCATTACGGCAGCCACTCCCGCAGCCCTACCTAGCTCCATAACCATCACACCCATAACATCGTCCCAAGCGAAATCTTTAGACGAGCGCATCCGGTCTGAGAAAAAGATGAGCAAATCCAGCGAGGAAAGGAATAAAGAGAAGAAGAAGAAACGGCGGAGAGACGAACAGATGGGACCGCCGGAAAAGGTACCGCCTAAGCAGGACCCGTTAACTAAGCCAGTCTCCGTCAGCATCAAGCCTACGGATGGATCTCCCATGCGTGCAACGTCCCCAAACTCTATGCTTAGGAAGTTCAGCCCCAGTCCCACACACGGCCGGTCAGTCTCTATAACGAAATCTCCGAGTCCTAACAGTGTGAAGGGCTTGAGCAAGTCCTCTGGTACTTCGAGCCACCATAGCAGCCCCAGGCATTCGCCAGTGCAGAACAGTCCTAAACACCTCCCAGGTTATTCGAGTCCAAAAAACCACAGCATTTCCTCCCCGAAACATAGCTCGTCCGGGTCGGGAAAGCCGAGCATGTCGACTCTGAAGTCCGCCACTAGTGGTTCCCCTTCCGGAAAGTCGGGAACCACCGGGTACGATCTCTCTAAAAAAGTCTCAAAAGATAGTTATAGTTCATCCAGTTCCAAGGATAAAGAGAGGAAACACACCGGACTCTCCTTCTCGAGTTCATCCGGCAGGAGTAGTCCCAAGTTAAAAAACCCAACAAAATTGAAGCAGCTAGAGATAACTCCGATCCCTTCCGATCTTTCGATAACAGAGCCTCTTATATCACCGCCTAATGTGGAGGTTAATAAGTCCAGTGCGCCTAGTCAAGCCCGCAACCGTAAAGGTTCCCTGAGCGCCGTCATAGACAAACTAAAATCGGCGCAGCACGTCGGAACCGACAACGATCTAGGCGCAACTAAGTCCAGCAGCTCTTCAAGCAGCCAAAACAAGTTCTCGGACCCAAAAAACTCATCGAGCAGTAGTGTGAAGCTAAACGAAAGTAAAAACCCCGAGTACATGGTGAAACCCAGCTCCGACGGCATGAAAATAACCATTAACAAAACGAGAACAAAAGAATCTTCAAGCAGTTCAAAGTTGAACTACAGCAGTTCTGGTTCTTCCAAATCGTCCTCACCGCAGTTGACTCCACCAAGCCAAGGTTCCCCCAAGACGCACACCGGCCTAAAGCCAGGCGTTCTTAGTGGACCAGCGTCTAAAAAAACACAAGTAATGCAGTCGTCGAAAAGTAGTAGCTCAACCCCTAGTGGCACACCGCCTAAATCCAATCTGAGCCCCTCCGATTCATCTAGTTCCAGCAACCAAAACAACGTTTCTAAAGTGCCTTATTCCAAATCATCTAGCTCATCTTCCACTGGAATGAACTTATCGAAGTCGGCGACAAAATCCAGCTCAGGTTCTCCAAAAAGCAGTAGCACAGACATGACAAAAATAGTTAGAGAACGGGAACGTGAAAAGGCTCGCAGTAAACTCATGAGCAACTCCGAAAAGTCCATATTTTCGTCCAAAGCCGAGCGGCACTCGAGTCCAAGCGGGTCTAGGGACGATGTCGACGGAGAGAGGAGTAAATCTAAAGAGGCTTCTAATTTCTTGGTCGAAGGTCTGATAAAACCATTAGACACAAGCAAATTTCAGATACCGAAACTAAAAAACCAGGTCACACCCGATAAGAACAGTCCCGTTTACGATAACAGATCGTTAGTCAACGACTTTGCTCGATCGTTGGATCAAAATAAATACCCGTTCCCCCATTTTCATAGTCCTAATGCGAGAAACGACGAAAGTATACAAAAGTCAGCGTATCCCTTAAATGTTCCTAAACCTCTGCTGAACATGGGATCAATGAGCCCCAAAACAATACAAAGCACTAAAGAATCTGAGCGACCTTTAGAATTTTCAAAATCAGTCGCCGATAGTATAGCGAAAGGCGAGAGTCCCCAGCGCAAAGACGAAACTAAAGACGGGTTCTCCGGGTCTTATCCTTTGATGCCGTTGGACTTCAAGACCGACATGGCCAAGGGTTTTCCCGCGCCCAAGGGCAGTTCTGACGACAGGAAGGGGGCGGATTCCTGCATGAAGCCTCCAGCTAGTGGGTCTGTGGCCAGAAGCGGCGCCACCACGCCACAAGAAGCCGCGGAAATGCTACTTGACTTCTCGTCGTCGTCGAATAAGGTTTCGGGTATGGTAGCTGTGCGGCCGGTGTACCCCGCCTCCCCCGCCCTCGCGCTCCAGCTAGCCAAGAGCCCCGCCCCTTCCCCCCTGGTTGCCCCCTCCCCCCACTCCAACTCCCCCTGCATCACCGACGATGAACTCATGGACGAGGCGGTCGTGGGCCCCGGAAAATGAGTATACAAGTTCGCCGTTAGAGTAGGATTATTATTGCAAAGTACAAGGTGAATTTCTATTGAGTTGTTAATTTATGTCTGTAACGGTGACGTTGGTGGCTCGCAATACCAAAATCTACTCCAAGCCTGAATTAATCTATTGTTATTCTTCATGTTTATTGATAAGTATGGATAATCGGGGTGAGCAGTCTATATACGACAATTTATATTTGAAAATCTCAATATGAGGTACATACCTGTAAAATTGATTTATAATTATTGTGTTAATAATAGGTAATATATAAATTATCATAAAGTGTTTACTCAATTAATCGTAAAAATTTTGTGCTTATTACCCTAAACAAGACCAGTAAAAATAATGCCAAGACGTATCTTGTGATTAACGAAAATATTTTTGTATAATTTAATTCAATGTAAAAAATATAGCACGAATAAGCTATGAATAAATAGCAAACTCAGCTCATGAAAATAAAATTAAAACAGTGACCTTAAAATTAAAGACAAAGAAATTATACATGTGTGTGTGATGCTGATGACAAGATAGTCGTGACTTTGGCCTCATTTTTAATAGCGCCAAGCAAACTTGTTAATTTAATATTTATTGAGTCTAGAGCCTGCAAGAGTAAAAATAAACAGGCCAACATGTTTGCTACCTAATATTGTTCTTAAGGCCTTCACGTCTACATTTTAGTTCTCCTGGTTATTTACTTTCCAAACTGTTTAATCCGTGCCAATGACAGGATTTTCTATTTTAATTTAGGTCTCGGACTCTTATTTTAATTCTTGTGGATTGGTCCTTTATCTTACGCATGTTTTAGCATGTTGTGCCGTTTTTTTTCCTTGAGAAAAATGTCACGCGATTGAAGATTTATCGAACTAAGCTGAAATCATTTCGTCACATTTTACATTGTATGTCTGAGCGCAAAAACGTTGTGAACGTTCAGACCAGTAATAGTTAAAAACGTAGATATCTTGTTCTAAAAAATTACGCCACATTCAATTGTGAGATGCCGCCATCCCACACACGGTTAATAAATTACCCCACGTTCAATGGTGGTATGGCGGGCGGACCTTGTCAATTGTGTTACCAATCTGAGTGAGTACTACAATATTAGCTAGTAAAATATCTATTCACCTGCCACCGTCAGACCGCCTTTTTGCGAGGTACCTAGATATATCAATGAAGACATTAGTTTCCGGTTTTTTATTAAACCAACTATCAGTTACCCTGTCGCTTACTAGCGCCCAATCATCGTTGACGACACGCATGGTGCACTTAGCGCTTGTGAAGCAATCCCTAATATCCCATTATTACTCTGCAGTCCTATAGCTGCAGAGTAAACCACTCTTCGATTGGTAGTACCTACTACCTATTCTGCAGCACACCTTGCGCTCATTTCATTGGTAATCGGGAGAACTGGGGCCTTTTGGGAAATTTTGTGGGAAGAAACTTTCAATGGTTTTTTTATTCGTACTCAAACCTATAATGTGCTACACTTTCTAAATTACTTCTTCAATATATTTTAAGATAAAGGTAAACTATATAAGTTTTATATAATTTACTTTTATCTGGACCATATCAGAATATTTTCTAGAGCTGCAAAATACACCATTAGATATCTGTATAAAAACAACTTATTGAAACTGCCATTAATGAATAATTAAGTGTACAAGAAACTTTGATAGCGTAAGTAGATGCGTGAATCAAATTTATTTTACAATCAGTGTAAATAATATTGTTAAAATATATATGTTATTAATGACGCGATGGCTAAAAAATGAGGCGTTAATGCCTTACCTTTAGAAAAATCGGATTTTTTTTAGAAATAAATGTATGAAGACGTTTTAATCTTTCAATGTTTGCCCTCTGCTTGAATTTCCAAGGTGGCGATAAAATATTACTCGTACAAATTTTAAGTGCGTTTATTAACTTAAAATATACATTCTTAACACTAATATGGCAAGAATGGACTCTACTCAGTAATAACGTAGAGAGCTTGGTCGGTAAAAGGCACTGTAATAATAAGGATAATAGTATGGGTAATAACTTCGCCTTCTAAAGCTATAGGGATTCCGTCTGAAGTAAGGATTCTTTCGCCTCCTTACTGGTTGCTGCGGTTGCTGTTTGCGGTTCTTTTGCTTGTTTCGCTTCCGGAGTGAGAACCCCGCCGAAATACTAGCTGATGGAGCCGCCTCCATCATTTCCTCTTCCAACTCTACCATGGCCTTCCCGTACAAAATGTTCTTGTCCTCCAAAGACACAACGGGCGCATCGCCAAGGGGAAACGAACTATCTTCCGGCGGTATTAGGTCTTCATCCAAAGGAAGGTCAGGGAAAACGTCTGCTACGATAACGTCCACATTGTCGGCATGTTTTATTTTCACGATATCGCCCTTGTTTGTGTTTTCACCGATTAATTCCGATTCATCTTTGTTTGATATTGTTTGCACGACAACTTGTGAGTCACTGGCCGTTGAGGCGTGTTGATCAACTGGGACGGCGGACGCGATGAGGATGCACGCAGCAAACACCAGTAGCACTGAACTCTGCATATTTACTGTGAAAAGAATACGCTCGTTTGTCAACTTGTTCCTATTTCAGAGTAGAACTAAGGTGTGAGCTTTTGGGCTTCAGTATTTATGGGCTCCCGAACGAGGTCGAAGAAAGGCGCCCGTTAGCTCTGAAGGAAAATATTTGTTCGTAACATTAGGACTTTGTCCCACTTAAGCTTTGATAAATTAAGGGACCATATTTTAGACTCCAAAGACGGCCCACTTTTCCCCTAGATTACCCCGACATTAATATTGTGTTAGATCCCAGATAGACAGATACCCTAACAACTTTAAATGTGAGCGTTTCAGGAAACGTAACCCAAAACGCTTTCATTAAACATAGACAAAATCCCGATTTCGATGTTAGCTTTTCCGGAAATCATTTTGTAGGTATCTCTTTCATGATTAAGTATAATCTTATCTCATCTATATTATATTTGTGAAGTAGTGATCAATACGTATATTTACTATGCAATCGGACCACAGATATACTGTGCATAAAATTTTACACCATTTATACTCACATAATGGTAATGGTTTGGTGGGCATCGGACTGTCGTCACTACATGATCATTCCGTCTTTGACCCGGATTGTTCCTTCGTTGCGCCCACTGCTCCCTTTTCTCCTTAAATCTGCGCATCGCAAACTTTGGCATGAACGGATTTTGAGACTCTGCCACCTCCATAGACTCCTCTTGGTCTTTCATCAAATCCTTATTTGGTTCTTCTAAGGGCTTGGTCAAAACCGATATGATTTGCAAAGCCAGTACGAATACAATTACCATCGCTATTTTAATATCCATACTTACGTGAACTACGGAATAAGCTACAGTTTATATGAATCTTTGGTCAAAAAAATACTAGGCGGAAATATCGCGTAGGTATGGCGAGTAGCGCTAATCCAGATAAATTAAAGTCTCCCGAAGCTCAGTACTGTTTTTATACATAATTTCATGTACCAGTGACACACTGGGGATGCGTTTGTTTACCATTATGGATGTGTTTGAGGAAATGTAACGGAGCATTCGTCAGCCTGTTTTCAAATTAACACCACGATTGTCCGTATCTATAGGACTATGTCACTCTACCTACAGCCGGTACCTACTGTGCGGTGCAAGTCTCCTCGGTGAAAATATAAGTTTGAATATGGCTATCCTCTTAAATTTTCTTATGTATCGTTATCGTTTTCAAGATTAATAAACAAGACCTTAGACTTAATTAACAATTTTAATATTCCGGTTTCCTTAGAGAGAGGAATGTGGATTCATTAAGGGAGCTGATGAGGAGCCTCGGAAAAGAACATAAGCATGGAGATGTATATGCAGAGGGGTTGGGGGTTCCTTTGTGACCCCCAATCTTATTCGGACTACATCACTTCGCCAATAAGGTTAGTTAATTTCATAGCTATTAGGTGTGTTGGTACACAAGGGTATCTGTGTAAAATAGGCACAATAGTAGTCGAGTTGTGGAGACCTAATTTGCCACCAATACCAAGGTACCTAGGTGCGTCAGCAGGGGTAGTAAGACAACGCTAGTCGCGCGTTTTAATTGTCAAAATTCGCGACTTAGTTCAAATTGACCTGAAATTGTGTGACTCGTGCCATCGTACCCGTGCAGGGCGCGGTATCAGAGATAATAGTTATTTGTTATACAAGAGTGCAAAGTTGCTTTTTAACCGCGTGTTCAATTTTGATGACCGAGCAAGCGAAGGATTCTAAAATTGAATCACGAGCCCAGCGAGTGATTCAAAATTAGAATCCTGAGCGTTAGCGAGGGAATCAAAAGAGCACGAGGTGAAAAATCTTTGCACTCGAGTGCAACACGTAACTTTTCATTCCACATCAGCGAGGAAATGACTAAATGCAAAAAAAAAACGTTTACAATCACAAGATAGGTACACTTTTATTTCAGTTTAGGTATTAATTACTACATTATGTATGACAGGTAAGTATTACAGAATAATCTTTAAATTATAACAAAATAATACTAAGGTATAATTAAGAAAATTTTAAAGTAGGTAACGTTGCTACAGTTATTTAAATTGAGTGTAATATTTTTTTAATTCACAAACTTAGTGCACACGATGTTCTAAATTCAATTTACTTTATCCTCTAGCGAATAAAAACGGCTTTTCCACTCAGATATTGAAGATTAAAAATACTCTTTCCGAGATGGTGGGATGTAAAAGAAATTATCACTTTTTATTCCTTCCTTATTCACACTAAATGAACTGCTGTGCTATCACACAAACAAAAGCCGTAAAGTCGATAAGTAGTCCCCGGCGTTTAGCCCCTGTTTCAAATTGTTTATGTACGAGAACCCAAGGATTAGAGCATCTGCCTATCGTGGGCTTTGGAGTATTCATTCACGTTAACCTCATTAATTTTCCAGCAAGATGGGTGGAGGACCCACCAAACTTACTGCACAATCAAAACGAGACTTATAATGAGGCGTTTTCAGCACAACTTCACAAAGCAATTCACAGACGGCGCTTACAGGCGTGGCCATAGAAGAACCGAAATACGGCTGTCAAAATAATTCTGAGCTAAGCAAAAATTTGACAGCCGTGTCTCTGTTCTTGTATGTGCACGCCAATAAGCGCCATCTGTGATGCGCTTAGTGCTGAAAACTGCTCATTGGTGAACACCACGACTGACGATTGTTTTTGTTGCGTTTTATAATGCTCACTTATTTGCGCGGGCAAATATGTTTCATTCAAACAAGAGGGGGAGCGACGCCCCCGACGATGGTTCTATTTTCTCCGCGTTCCGTTCAGAGGCCTAGAATCTATTTAACGGTACTTACTTGTATATTCTATGCTATCACACCAGACTATGGATACAGCAGCATTTGGTTCGCACATTTCGTCGCATGGTCAAGGCAGCTTGACTCATGCATATCACAATGTCAACAGCTGTAAAGAGATAAAGCGCAATCAAACCGGTTTCCGTGAATTGAAGTTAGATAAGCAAACGAAAATTTATGTTCAACTGTATAGGGAGTTCTTTGCAATATCACGAACATTTTTTTATAAAAGAGGGAAATCCAAGGTTGGGAAATCAACTGCTTAGAAGATATTGAGGTTTAAAGTCTAACTTTTTAAAGCATTTTTTGCATTTGTAGCATCTAATATTGTATTGTTATCTACCGAAAACTATACTCTCACGAACCCCACAAATCTATACATTAAGCTTTTAGAAAACTAAATTGAAATCTCAGTACCTACTTTGAGATCTATAGTGCTGCATTAAACGCGTCCATTTTTTTTTTACGCGTCCATTGATACCTACTGATAGTCATATTTTTTTAGAGTCTTTATTTTGCTCCTCCCTCAAAAGGAAATTTTAGCCTTATAAGTATTTTCTTTTTATGAGTATTTTCATAGAAACTAGGTTTATCTACGCAAGGCAAGGCTATAAATTATTTTCAATTCTAAGCACGATCAAACCTCGATTTGTGTAATTTCAACCTATTTGACGTTTGTGAATAAACACCAAACTTACGTTTGTATACGAACTGCTCCTAGAGTGATTTGTTTTCCCAGCAAAACATGGATAAATTACCTATTTAATTTGATTTGATGTCTGGCTTCAGTACCTACCTTTTTCCTGGTGTACAATAAAGAATATTCTTATCTAACGCTCTCAGACTCTATTATCTCATCGCAACGCCAGCTCGTATGTTACGTATTGATCAGACATTTACCTATAGTTAATGATTTTAATCATTTCAAGTGCGGTGTACCGTTCTGTATCGATGTTTTTAAATTCCATTCATAAAGAGACGGTTGCCTGACCTCTACAACCCTCCCGGACTCTTCATCTCCACACCCCAAGCCATAACATAGCCGGATAATATTCGGCCATATTATCATTCTTTGGTGTGCGGAGGTGAGATATAATTACATTATACTTATATATTGTTTATATCATGTAGGTATATCACATCACAGCACACTAATGTTATAAAGGCGAAAGTTTGATAGTGTGTATGTTTGTTACTTCTTCACGTCTAACGGCTGGAGCGATTTTAATTGAATTTGGTATGGAGGTAGCCGACACCCTGGATTAACATAATATACCTAGGCTACGTTTTATTGCGGGAAAATATCTTATTCCCATGGGAAAATCGATAAACCGCGGGTAACACCGCGGAGCACAGCTAGTTCATATCTAAACCTCCCCCCCCCAACCCCTTCAATTCAGATTCAAAAGTATTGAATTAACAGTAATCTATGTTTATTATATTCATGCAAGCACTACCCTATCTATTTCTAGTTCAGCTACACCAAGGTTAACTGGAAGATGTTAGCATTAAATTCGTCTTTGTACTTTTTAATTTGTTTTAATAGTGCAATAAAAAACTTTAATAATAATATTAAAGAGAAGCTGATCTCGTAAAGAAATGCGGCAATGGGAAATTGGGACCTGGGTAGGTCCTCGTAGCGATTCAGGGTGAACCGACGTCCCCCGTGAATCTGGAGCAACACGAAAAAAGGAAGAAGAAAATGTTAGACATTGAAATGGTCTTACATGTTACAAACTTGTCTTATGTATTAATTTAATATGAAAACTGTATATTTTGTTTAAAACGTGACTATGTCAGGGAACATTTTACAAAAAGCGAAAATGCTAAAAAATAATTTGTTTTTCATTTGATAATGATATGTTTCATGGGCGAATAAAGCTGTTTAAGAACGCACGACCAACCAAATAATTATTAAAATAATATGCAGGAGATTACTTTGGTAAACTACTTTGCAGGCCAATTCGTTTTTGATGATTTTTCAAAAACGTCGACGCGCAAATTTTTCATACAGACTTACATAATTATCTAAATATAATAAACGGGACTTTTCTTACAGATCCCAATCGAAACTTTTACAATTATGGCATACGAGTACATGTCTGTTATGCAATTAGAATTTTTTATCTTATTTTGCAGCACCACCCGATGTTGTTTTTTAAAAATATTCCATGTACTTGGCGGGCCTGATTAAAAGCGTTTACGGGCCGCCTCGTGGCCCGCGGGCCGTGTATTCGACGGGCTAGACTAGATCCTACAATAGGTTACAATCGGTTAACTGGCAGTTAGCCAAATTGCTTACAAATATAAAACAATTGGGTTGAGTAACGTGCGAGAAACCCGGGGTTAGTTACATATTCTGATTTAGGTAAAGTTACACGGCACGCGTGCCGAGTGGCCGTGCGCGAATTTAACATACAATCACTGGTCGATAAACCAACAGTGACTTGCGTTTCGATGTCGTTTATCAAAACCAGATTCGATGGTTCAAGATTGATGTCACGTCCATTGACCGTCCGCTGTGACGTCAGGTTGACCCATCGTCTTAGCACGTGGTAGTGGCGAGCTAAGCTGAGCGCCGACTCTGCGGGAATCGTGATCCACTCGTCAGTTGTGGTGGGACTGCCATCAACTCCGCAGGCCGGCAGTAGGGCGATCGACCGCGCGCCGCTAACTCTACACTATCGATCGTCTGTCGCCGCAGTGTTTTCGACCAAACACCAGTGATAAATTATCAAAGAAGACTGCTTTTTACGAGATATATTGCCGTTCGTTTTTGTGCCTCTCAGTGTTCAGTACCAAGAGATTTAGGTTTTTGCGGAGTCTTCTTTTTTTGCAATTGCAAAACCCAGTGTACATTGCCTCAGGACGAAGGGTCTGAGCCGGGATGAAGGACAAAAAACGGCGGTGAGTTAACATTTTTATGTTAGGCAAAAAGTTTAATTCAATGAGTTTGCAATTTACTTCGCGGTCTATGCCTGAACGCGGATTAAACTTCACGCAAGCGCTTTCGATATTTCCGCGAGTTGACCATTAATCAAGCACTTGGTATACCTATAATTATGTTAACTATGCATTATTTGACGTCAAGTTTTGTAACTTATTTGTAAGATAGAATTGCTTTTATTGAATTGAGTAATCCTTAATTTAAAGTAACTAAAATGAAAGGCTAAAACCTGTTGAATTACTTCCTCCACTCTACCTATAATGTGCTATCAAAGTAGCGTATTTTACACATTATATTGGTATGTAATTTAGTAAAATGCCTTATTAAATCCTAGTTCAAAGTCATAATAAGCAAACGTTTCATTATATCACACAGCTATATAACAGTCTTTCTGGGCTCAATCACCCGGCAAGGACCGTACCTTGTCAGCGGTCTACCACGAATATTATTACGTAGCATTGTTTCTTACTGATTGCTAGGCAACAGTGGATTGATTGATAGGTAACAATCGATCGAATACAGTAGCCTACAAACAAACTCTACAATCTGTTTAAAAGAAACTTCAAATTATTGCGACATCTTTTGAAAGGTCAATTCAATCTCCGAGCGTGGCGCGCCTCTTGCTACATTACTTTCACAAAACAATCCGGTTACCACGCGCAAAACATTTACGTTGCTAGAGATTGTTTAGTATTTGATGGAAAACCGATCACCCCTTCTGTCACGTAATTCTGCCCACTCTATTGGAATAAAAAAAACCTACTTGCCGATTCCGATGGCGGCCTCGTTGGTAGCTGCTGTTAAGGCGCTTGGGTTCCAAGACAGAGGTCGTGACTTGGGCCACCGCCGCACATTTGTACCTACTAGTGGCCTCAATCTGGGTGTATTTTTATGTTTGTGATGTCCTTGCCTGGTTACTATACTACAGGGCATCCTAGTTTGGGTCCAGGTTAAGTGATTGTGTTCAAAATTATTTATATTATTTGTATTAGGATTCATTATTGTAAAATAGTCTAACTTATTCTATGTCATTGAAACACTTTGATTGCGCGATGCAGGAATATTGGAGTTTGTAGTGCGCGTGCAGAGTTGACATGTGTTTGCCACATCACTCCCCTTCAAGACCGTATCTACGCATAGCTAGGTCTGATAGGAATCGAAGTCTGTGCTCTAAAGCCTGCAAGTGCCATGTGACGCTGAGTCAGTGAGTCGACTAGCGGTGGAGGGTGTTCGGCGGCTAACAGTCATTTCACCGGCGACAGAACCATGGAGCCCGCGCATGTGGTAGGAACCGGTGAAGGCTGCTGTACCACTGGCAACGTGTGCTGTTGCTGTGTGGCTGCCGTGCCGAGAGGTTGGGGGAAGATCACCATCAGTCCCAGTAGTCGGTGCGTTGACTGTAGTGGAACTGATGAAGTGAGAGGGAAAATTGCTGGCCTTGCTTTGAGACTGATGCATGTGGGGTGCTGCGAGAGCGAAGGAAGGTTGACAATGTTCTGTCAGGGGTCACCACTATAGGGAAGAGCGGGTGATCGTGCTCCTCCACTATAAAGGGAAATTTCCCGCCAGGCAGATCGTATGCCTGGGGACGGCCGGCCCAACTATTGTCTGTCGGACGTTATATTTATGCTATGTCATTGAAACACTTTGATTGCGCGATGCAGGAATATTGGAGTTTGTAGTGCGCGTGCAGAGTTGACATGTGCTCGCCACATTCTGTGTGTGGTATGTGAGTGTATGTGTGTGTATGTGTATGCGAATGTGTGTGTGTGTGTGTGTGAGAGAGTATGTGTGTGTGTATATGATATTTACAATAATTTGTTGGTTCATATTATTTTACAATATTTTCAGTTTCGTTGTAACTTAGTCCTTTCATCCACGATGTTACCATTTTTTTTACATTCATGGTAAGTCATTGTGTATATTTTCAAAATCCTATGTAAGTTATTGTACAATTTAGTTTATTGAAAACAGATTTGGTTTGCTACAAAAAACTGTTCCAACAATTTTACTTGTTATTACGAAGCGCGGGTTTCGCCTTTGTAGGCACTTGTGTTAATTGGAGTGTTTTATAAACTTTAAGTATAGGTATATTGTAATACTAGTGTCTGATGGTAAGGCCGGCATCACGTGTTGTGTGGAAGTTAGTATTATTATTATTACACTATTTTTATTTTTAATGCACTAACCCGTGCTAAGGACAAATTTAAAAAACCTATTTAGAGGCTAAAAAACCTATTTAGAGGCTCAATTGGTAGAGCGCTGGTACGGATAGCCAGAGGTTGCGGGTTCGAATCCCGGCATGGGTGAAATTTTTAGCCTCTAAATAGGTTTTTTAAATTATTATTATTGTCAAAATGTATAGGTATGTATTTGACCGGTCGGAGTAAGTTAAATCGGAGAACTCCATACTGTAGGGTACTTAGTACAGTGCTTAATACAGTGGGGACAACTCCATACAGGCAGCGGTAGATCCTAGGGAGACCAGCCCTCCTATTACGTAGCTTTCCACTCTATCGAGTGAAGCATTTAGACAACTCCTAAGTGTTATAAAATGTATGCATTTGACAGGCGGAGTAGCTTAAAAAAAGTAAAAATTAACGTCACGCAACTCAGTGGATACTTACGTAATAATGCCCCAGGATACGATCACAGAAAAGAATAATAATAGAGTTCTGTGGTTATGGCACTTGTGGGATGTCAATCAATCATTCCCTAAACGTCAAATGCGAGACAAAGGCCTCTCCAATGTCGCTATTTTTTTCCTTTGCCATCCTCATCCAGCCGTTACCAGAAATCTGCGTCAGCCCTTCTGTGACATAACATTCCACTCTACCGAGTTAAGTTAAGCATTTAGATGACTCCATAGTGCCAAAATATGTATGTTTGACAGCTGGAGTAGCTTAAAAAAAGTAAAAATCGGCGTCACTCAACTCAGTGGATTCTAACATAATGGAACCCCAGATCGTTGGTTGACACTACGTTTGCAAGTTCGTGGTAAAGAGGTTCTTGAGATAAATAATAAAGTATGTATGTAGGTATACCTATATGACTTCAAGAACATTGTGTTAATTTTAAAACTGTAGAAATAAAACTGACCAGAATAGGTAAATAGGAAAAATAGATAATTCGCAAGGCAAAATCGTTAGGCGAAGTAGGTAGCTAGTGAAAATCCAAAACTCATTTTAACTCAAAATTACTTAATTATAGATTTTGAGTTTTAAAATAAAAAAAAATAAATTTTAAACAGAGAGAATGAAGGAAACATTAATAAAATGTACGGAGATGTTTGCACCTTTACACTGATATACATTCTAGGACTTTTGTACTGCGGCTTTCGGTTCTTCCGCAGAGGAGACCAGCCACTATTACTCTTCAACATGTTATTCAACCTTAATTCTTTGGTGAATTGGCCCATACGATTTATATCGATGGGATAGGGCGGCCGTCAGTATCCACGTTTCTTCTCTGTATTCCCGTCGAGGGTATGTTCTGTTAATGATTAAAATATACGAATACGAGGATTAGCGACCACTTTGAAATCGTGAGAAAAACTATGCTGTTCCGCACATTCAATTATTTATCTACATGTTCGCAATCCGTGCCCTAGTCGTGGGGAGATACAAGGGTTAATATCGATATTCGCAATTCATAAAAAAATCCAAAAAGGGAAAAGAACTTGTAATTCTTTTTTCTTGTTTTTACTTTTTAGTAAAGTTACCTACACTCATGGTAATCGTACTTAATACCCAACGGAGTGTATTACACCCACGATAATCGTTATCTACCTACCTATACAATATAAATAATATAATAATAACAAATAGTGTGTGAAATTATGAATCACGTACAATAGCAAAAGAAATCACGAGTTAAAGCCAGCCCGGCAACCTTTACCTACATACTTATAAAGTACCTACCTACTCAGCTACGGGCGTAATTACAACGAAAATGTTAAGATAAAGATATAAAGAATTTCATTGCCTCATCCAAAAACAACTTAAACAAAGAGACTTAAAACTAGGTTGTGGTAATATAAAATACGACAAAAGGTAGCGGCTCAGCTGGTGCTGACCCGGGTCAACCCCGGACAGCGCTGGTTTTCAGCCACTGAGGTTGAAACTTAAGGTGGAGAAGTTGCCGACTGGACTCCTCCTATTATCTACAAGAAATGGTGCAATTTCCATAAAGAACACCTGCATTCAGAACAGAACACCAACTGCTTGCAAAATACTTAAGTGCTTAATACGATACGTTGTTCCTCATTGCTGGCTACCTACTTCTTTTTGTTCTATACTCGCACTTATGTGAGTACAATAAGAGCGACCATCATAAGCACTTAGATATTCCTCCACTTAAGGGGCTCCATGCAGCAACACTAGCGTTACCAATAAAAAAAAACATATTTTTTTCCACATTGATTTTGCTGAAAGTCAATACAATCTCTCAATCATGTGAAATTAATAGTGAATTTAGGACCAATGGCCAAAAAAGGCCCAAAAACCTAGGACTCAAGTTCCAGGTTCGTGATTCTAGCTTCTTTGTCATGTAACATGATTGAGAGATCGTACTTAGTCACTTGTGGAAAATACAATGTATGAAAATAGACATGATCTTTTTTCACGGCCGCCGCTTAGCCCACTGGATCCCCTTAAGTAAAGAGGAAAATAAATTGCTCCGTGGAAATACCATGCACTTGCATGCTTGGTCCCAGCCTACAGTGGCACAATCGCCACTTTATTTTATTAAAACTACCATTCGTAGATTATGCAATATGCATAGACAGCCGATTAGTACAATTACTCTTACTTGTTAAGCTGCGGGTTAATCGCCTATGCAAATGTCGAATGGCTATAGTACATAAACCATAAATTGGAGTTCTATCAAATCAAATCGATTGTAGGTATTTCAACGTAAATAATTTAGATACTGTTTGCTGAATGTCAATATACCTACAATGCAAAATGTAAGCGTAATGTAGTGAGTGTGTGGAGAAAAAGATAGCGGAAAAAAAACTTCGCTCTCACCATTCTCAAGTCATCTTAAACCAGTTGCCACCTGTACGTGTGATAAGATTCCATTATTGTCATCGATAATAAGATTCCATTATTGTCTTACAAAAGTAGGGAAAACATAAGTGCTGCAGCCAGACACACGAACAGCACTCGTTCACTAGCATAACACATGGGTCAGCCATCATCAGTCTCCACCATTGTAGAGGGAGATGACATTTGCAAACCTGCAGACTAAGTTCTTGTCATTGTATAATGTATGAAAAGTACCCCGATGTTCAAAAGCAATCATAAGTATTTTAATGTCTCGCGATCTCTGATTAGTTATCACGATGCTATACATACTTAGTTGTAGGTATTATTAACGCGTGTAATTACAATCGTTTATTACGTAAATTCAACGATGTCCCGAAGTTGAAATTCAATGCAATTTCCAGTAAGCATTTCATCATTAAATATTGACACAGTTATTTTCTAAAAGCGTATTGCTTCAAACGTGGCGGTCAGAGTTAGTCATTTACAAAACTATTTTCTACGACTTTTGAACAAATTGCTACCGGCTTCTAATTTTTTGAAAAGTGTTTTAGTTTATCTTAATTCTGGAACCACGTGGCTTTGACTAGGGGCATTTTTGATGCAAAGGATATCCCTCGCTGTGCAGCGCGGTAATGCTGCCAGTGTCATGGGTACCTTTGGGTCGGATGTATCTCGGGGCGGTTTATTTGATTGACATTTTTTTTTATTTATAAATTTTGTATTGTTTTTCTCTGACTTTGTGGACGAAATTTTTGTAAATGATTTTTTTTTATTATTGCCTATGTTATTTTGTATGCTTGTATCTAATAATACTTCGATAAATAAAATAAGGAACCACATTGTTTGTCGGAAGTGTCCGACTAAAATTCAAGTAAGGAAGTGATTCCAGAATTAAGTTATGAATGTGTAGTGCCTTCGAAAATTTCAGTTCCAATTCTTCCAATTACATTTCCGATGTTTCTGCTTTGTAGTGGCGCTGTTTGGCAGATGATCACAGAACAATTAAACCCAGATGATGCTCGAAACCGTATAGTTACATAGAATGGACATACATCTATGTACGAACTTGATTTAATAAAGACGGCGATATTGGTAATACAATTCTGTGAATCCTCATATTTCGAATATCCGAGAAAATCTCTTAGAACAAAGAAGGTATAGAATGCGAACTCTAACGAGGTGTTTCAGGAATTGCGCATTTTAGAACGAGCTATTAAATATAAAGCTCCGGTTCAAATTTCGTACTCGTTCAATAAAAAGCGCCACACGCGATGTGGTAACTAAACTCTCGGGTCCGCAACCTTGAGACGTGAAATACTAGTAACGCTATCTCTTGTTTTAAATGTGAATTGATATTTACGATTGGTTGCCCACATGACTGTGGTTGTGTTCTATCGGGAGATTAAATATTTTTTTGTGTTAAGAATACAATATTGCAATACAATACAATATTTATATTTTACCAGACACTCATGTGTTCCTCGCGATGTTTTTGAGATTTATATTGCTACGAGGTTCTACTAATTCATAAATGCACGGAACTTATAAAACAAAAGTTATTGAGCAGGTACCTGTAGGTACTGTAATATGTGTAGGTATATTATAGTATGTCCTCTTCCCATATCTAATTTTATTATTACTTTGTAGGTTTTTAATTATTCATGTATGCTTTAAGTAAGTTTATATAAATTTTCAACTTCGCATTTAATTCCTAATTTCAATATTTTTAAATTGCACCGATTACACGTCTCTAATTTCTTTCCTTTCTCCGTCTATGGTTGCCTGGAAGAAGTTACTTTTAGTAATAAGACCGCCAATTGTACTATACTCACATTTTGATATAGACTCTGTCACTGTAATTTTTGTGTGCAATAGAGAATATTCTATCTATCAATTTATCTACACGTCGGGTTTCGAAAATACTACCTCTCGAAAGTGATGGAGTGCTCTAACGACCGTGCTACCAGCGCATCCAAGTGGTTAAAAAACGGACAAAGTTATTGGATAAGTAGGTACATGTTGGCGTGCGAACCTACTACCTTGAATGCGAAGGAATGCTCTAGCGACCGCGCTACCACCACATACACTGGTTATACGCATACTACTCGCGAACTTAAAGGTAAACATTTTGATGAAACCGGAGTGTCTGAAGGCGCGCCTCGTGCTAAACACAAAACAATCCATTTGCCACCGGCAAAACAATTTCGTTGCTTGGGGAAACAACAATGCTTTGAGCATTGAAAACGGATTGTTTTGTGAAATCAAACAATCCGTCATTCACTGGTGTACGTCGATATCAACCCTATGTCCCCACTGCTGAGGCCCGGGTCTCTTCCTGAATCACAGGAAGGTTAGGGCATACTCCACCACGGGGACCATTCGGGTTGGCGGATGATTGTAAGGCTCAATTTCACACTGGCGAAAAAAAGCGACACGATGTGAAATAATTCGGCCCGTTGACGCACGAATGCGCGCGTCTATACAACTTACTTACTAATCTTATCCTTGGTCACACATAGGACCCTCTTCTGAATTGAGAAGGTCGCTAAATAAATAGTTAACTGTAGTGCCGTCTCTTCGAATTTCTCAAAAAAGAGCGTGACAGAACGTTACCTAAGTATCTACTTAGTGAAATTCTCAATTCAAAAACCGGCCCATAGGCTCAGCTTTCAATTTCATTTTACATTGACATATGAATTGCATTGTATTGAGTCATCTAAGTATTTATCTAATCAGCCCAAAAACAGAGCTCACTTGTGCATAGGCCTCTCCTCTTTCAAGTCAACATTCACGTCTGCTCTTCGCTGTCCTTTTCTAGTCTCGTCCAATATTTCCCAAAAAACCCGATATTTGTCAAAAAACCAGAGTCGAAGATATGGTATGATAAGTATGATAGATGCGCGGGGCATTTGGTTGGAAGACGGCCTCCATTCTGTTACTGCATTATAGTACCATGATGGCAGAGACGTGGTCGGCTCACGTGACGTGTTTTTTCATACCATTGACGCCTAAAAGGTTTGATGCACGATGCAAGTGCGCGTCTAGAATGACCCGTTTTCAGCACAAGTTCACAAATCAATTCATAGATATGGCGCTTACAGCCATGGCCATAAGAACAGGGTCACGTCTATCAGATTTCACTTAGCGCAGTTTAATTTTGACAGCCGTATTCCGGGTCTTCTTTGGCCACGCCTGTAAGCGCCATCTATGAATTGCTGTGTGAATTTGTGCTGAAACGACTCATTGATCCAGCAACGAAATTAAATCGCCCTGACATGCAATGGTAGAATGCAATGAAGCGCTCGTAGTCTCGTCAAACCGTGTGATTGGAATCAATCACTCGAGTTAAGTAACAACAGGCGCGGTTATGTGCAGGATGGGTGACCGTCCCGTGACCACCGCTAGTGGCATTTTTCCGAGCGCTTCCGTGCTTCGCAAGGCACGTTAAGCCGTTGGTGCTGGCTGTCACGTAACGGCAGTCGTTAATCCATGTTAGAGGCCCTATGGGCGGCTCGATAACTTCTGACAGTAAGGCCCGCCACTGTCTTACAATCCTCCACCAACCCGGACTTGGCCCCCGTGTGGTGGAGTATGGCCTAACTTTCCTGCGACGCAGGAAGAGACCCGTGCCCCAGCAGTGGGGACATACAAAGGTTAATATTGATGCAATAGTCATTGTACTACAATGCGTTAGAAGAATCTAAGCCAAGGGAGCCGATTCTTGCCCATGCAAATTCAAAGCGTAGACGCAAAATATTCGAAGGCTTATTAGACTTTTCTCGCATGAAAATAAGATAAGATAACTCGACAGAGTCATTAGACATTTATTTTCTCATTCGAATTTAAATTATTGTGGGTTAGCTGGAAGAAAATACTATCTAGTATTAAGCTCGCCTTTGTACAAATTTGTTTTAGTGCAATAAAGAATTTTTCATTCAAGCATTCATTCATTCATCTGGCAAAGCGTTCAGAACACAGATTTTGGCTGTCGGTCGCTCGACTTTTTATGTAGAATTCCAAGTCCTAAGCCTTAGAGTCGTATACGAATTATTTGCTAATGAATTGAGAATTGGCTTCCTGAAAGGAAGACGGCATCGGCAGGTGGACTAAGGTCGCCACTGAGTCGTGGCCAGGTCGACGATCGCTGGGCCGACCACCAGCCCGGTGGATCGACGACAGTGTGAAAGCGACTCAGTTATGATATCGTACTTGGCTTTTTATTCAGTGTGAGACAGATTGACGCCCACAGACGATATAGGGATAGTTGACGCCTGAGGCGGCGGGCTTCCTACGCTGTGTTTTTACGGCGGTGCATTAACTAACCGCATGGGTCTTGTGGGATTTTTGGCGGAATTTAGCAAAGTAATTTTCACATTTTAATGCTAATATGAATTTCCGTAAAGTAACGCCTGATTCCATACCACACGTTAGAACCTTGTCACATTAACTTCTTCCGACCTGATGCATGAGAAATTGACTATTTTGACTTCGCCAAGTAACTGAGGTCCATGTTGGTGCACATGACTATACATCATCAGTTTTCATTTTTACAAAATCAATGACTCGTAAGTTAAGCTACAGACATCCATTATCTATAGCAGTCAGCCATTATCTATAGTTACCTATAATGCCCGAAAGATAACTTGCATCACGATCAGTGCAGTCAGGATGAGTTTGTAGCATTTTTTTATTACTAGCTGTGTCTATCGATTCTCCCACGGGAATAAGATATTTTGCCGTAGTAAGTCGTAGCCTATGTGTTAATCCAGGTGTCAGCTAACTCCATACCAAATTTTATTGAAATCGCTCCGGCGGTTTTGACGTGCAGAAGTACCTAACAAACATACACACTCGCGAACTTTCGCCTTCATAATATTAGTGTGATGATGTGATTATTTGTTAGTTAGTCTAAGGGCCTGTTTCACGATCTGCAAATAAAGTTCCGGAAAAGCTATCCGCAACCAGGGCTGCCGTTTGTTCTAAATTTGAAGTCATAAACAGACACACGCAATATAGGAATATTTATTTAAATTTAGAACAAACGGCAGCCCTGGTTGCGGATCGCTTATCCGGAACTTTATTTGCAGATTGTGAAACAGGCTCTATAGATCAACGAATTTTAAGTCACATCCTGTGTCCTCCACCAAATGGGACCCGAAATACGTACCGAAGTTAAAGACATTTGGTCAAGTTATTCGTCGGGCACTATACTTAAGAACGGTCGGTCAGTGAATTGTTACTAAGCAATAATAATACACTTAGAAAGATAAAGTCTAATCTGTAAACAGAGCTATACATTTACGATTGCATCTACGCAAATCAAGGCTGCATGTGGATAATGCCGCTTTATAAACATATCTACTTTGTCCTTAACTTTATTGCGGTTACTTACATCTTTGTAAGAAGAGTCCGACCCGTCTCGATCTTATTTGCAGAGCTTAATCATGATGAATCGCTCGTAGCCCCGGCTGCCTTAGTAATCTTATAACGATCACGAAGGTTAAGCAACATAGGGCGCGTTCAGTGCATGGATGGATGACCGTCTATGACTAACGCTAGTGGCATTTTTCCGGTTCTGTGTTTCGTAAGGCAGACTAAGCAGCCGATGCAGTCGATAAATGGCAGTCGTTAAGCCAAGTCAGAGGCCTCAGGACGGTTTGATAAACTTCTGACAGTGAGACCAGCCACTATACAGGGTGTCTCATTAAATCGGTCAGTATGGGAAAGTCTGAAACTATAAGACATACGAAGATCTGTTCTGAGGAACCATGTCATCGATTTTGATAACAAGAAAAACTGCATCCATACATTTTAAAAAACATCTGTACTCCGTTCGGGAATCGAACCCGGTTGTTTTGAAGAAAAAACCTACACTATTTTCATTTAGATATCGATTGTGTAGGTCTTAAATGTCTGTATGAAACATGATGTATAAAATGAATAAAATGCACTATTTTCACATACTTAAATTTATTTTAGTAGGTGCTCGAAGTGACCGCCGCCTTTTTCAATACAATATTCAACACGTTTAGGTAACGATCTTAATCTTTAAATAAGTATCTACATACTTATTTTAAGTGGGCTTTCCAATTGATTGTTAGTGTTTGATTAATAGAAGTTTTTTTTTTCAAAACAAACGGGTTCGATTCCCGAACGGAGTACAGATGTTTTTTAAAATGTATGAATGCAGTTTTTCTTGTTATCAAAATCGATGACATGGTTCCTCAGAACAGATCTTCGTATGCCTGAGGCCGTTTTACCGCCGCATGGACATGACCCGTATCCGCTTGCTGTGTTTTGTCGTATTTGTTTGTTTTTAGTACTTTTTTTAATATTTTGTTCTATTCTACGATTTGTATATGTCTGTGTGGCGATAAATTAATGTATTTCTTCTTCCTCTTCTTCTGTATGTCTTATGGTTTCAGACTTTCCCATACTGACCGATTTGAATGAGACACCCTGTATAGTCTTGCAAACCACCACCAGTCCTGACTTGGCCCTCGTGGTGGTGTATGGCCTAAACTTTCTTTAGGGAGGAGACCCGTGTCCCTCGGTGGGGACATAAAAGGTTGATGATGAATCATGATGACTCGTCTCTCACGGAGTTTCATTTCCAAAATCTCTACCTACAAGGTGACAAAAAGTTCACAAATCCCCATCAATGGGGATTTTCAATGGGGATTAGTGGAATAACCCACATCGAACTAGCTAAGGAAATATTCTGACCATGATTTAGAAACTTATGGTACTTCCTACCACGAGGAAAATACTTGCATGTCACGAATATTTACATATATGTTATACCACCGATAACTCAATATTATTATTGTTTTTTATACTGTTAACTCAATACTAATACACAGTGGAAATGACGTCGAAAAATAGCTAACTATATCAAAATCACCCTGTAGTATCCGATCCTTGAAATGTAAGTAGTATTCTTTCCTCTGTGGTAGTACTTACGTAGATAATTGTCACGGTTCGGGCATGATGATGTCATAAATAATACTGAGGATGTCGACGAGGAAAGTAGTCGATGAATGAGCTGAATGCGAACAGGTGCTGCTCATGTCAACATCGTCATAATCAGCCAGTGTCAATTCACTCCTGGATATAGCCCTCTTCCAAGACACACCACTGAGCTTGATCTTCGGCGCCCTTCTTCCAGTCACTGCATGCCCACCGCTTTGCAAATGTCGTGGGTCTACCTGTCACAGGGTATCCTATGCTACGCTGCTCACTCATATTTAATTCTACATTTCTTGGAGAACTCGCACAATAAAATGCTTCTATGTCATGCAAAAACATTTATATTTTTTTTGTTGCACTAGCCCGTGCTGAGGACAATTTTAAAAATCTATTTAGAGGCTAAAAATTCCGCCCATGCCGGAACTCGAAATAGGTTTTTAAAATTATCCTCAGCACGGGTTAGTGCAACAAAAAGAATAAAATCATGTGGGTACAGCGATATCATTCCGATGTAAAACCTAACTGCAAAGTAGGTACTCGGGGCTGCAAGTGATGCAAATTACTTCAGCCAGATGTCGCTGCCTGTAAATAATACAGAGAATATTGTAAAAGGTTCGAAATTTTGCTCATGCTGGCACTTGCCTATTTGCTTAGTTGGGAGAGCGCTGGTAGCCAGAGGTCGCGGGTTCGAGTCTAAATAGGTTTTTAAAATTGTCCTCAGCACGGGTTAGTGCAGCAAAAATAATATAAATGTTATTGCAACCTCAGTGAATTTCTAAATGATACATTTTAATAAAATTTTAATTTCAATTGACTGAGCATTATATTATGAACTATGTGACTCCTTACTTCTGACCCAATTTGATAAAAATAACATGTAAATTGTCCATTTTTGTCTTGACATACTTTTATAGCTTTGTTTTGTGACTTTGATTTTGTAATGGCGAACCTCATTTCGCACCTTCTGGTAAAACATGTTGGAACATAACAAAGCAAAACTATGTTATAAAAAACAATGTTATATTTAAGACCGCAGTAACGTATGCACGTGTAGGTACTACTGACATATATTTAGGTATGTTTAGGTTTTTTTAACGTGGTTCAAAAAATGTGTAAAGTACACTTTGTTATTACTTCTGACAGTAAGGCCCGCCACTGTCTTACAATCCTCCACCAACCCGGCCTTGGCCCCCGTGGTGGAGTATGGCCTAACCTTCCTGCGATGCAGGAAGAGACCCGTGCCCCAGCAGTGGGGACATCCAAGGGTTGATAACAACACTTTGTGCCAAAAGGGCTACTATAACATAAAGGATTATTTAGATGACAATAATGATGTCTGGAATTAAAGCCAGTACAATTCACAAGTTCTATATTTTAAAATGATTATGTTAATTTAGTTAATTAAGCACTTTAAAAAGACTAAATTTGGAGTTTTTTTTGTCAATTTTTTCTCCAAAATTATCTAGATTTTGAAATGGACACCTAGTTTGAATTGTAACGTTCATTAAGCCGCAGTTTCTGCGCTACTTTGAATAAAACCTTTTCATTTCATTATGCGAATAAATGAATCTTTATTTTTATATTTAAAAGTCTTTTTGATTTCTGACTTATCTCTATAAAACTTAAACAACTGAGATATGATCTCATTAGCCGAATCGGATGGCGCCTCAAAAATATGTGAGTAATGCACTTTTCTTGCTGATTGTACCATTTCACGAACATATGTGAGCAGTTAGTATTGCCTATTGCTCCAAGTGTATCCCAAGTTTTCCAGTAACTAAAAAAGCTGAGGTAAGTAGTACCCCTTGCTGCCCCATCACAAATTAACACCCTGTATAATTCCGGATTCATTGATCGTAGCGAAAACCGGTCGCACAGATCCTATAAGTCCGATAATCCGATCAATAGTAGGTACTTCCTAAAATTATGGTAAAGCAAAAAATGGATAAATGGATCAAGCTGTAGGACAATTTTCTTATGTAGATTTAAAGTGACTTCAACGATCTCGGTCACGTGAACCCAAGTATTATGATGATAAATTGATAACCCATCCATCACGTGTCACAATTGTCACGTGTATAACGCAAGCGTGGAACTTTTCAGTCCTATTACAGAAAATCCATGCAGCATTCGTGTGACGTGTGCATTGATATTGCTCAATCCGCAACGCTTAGTGCAACATTGAAGTCAAATAGACACAACTTTAGTAAATCTTTCAGTTTATATTGATAAATGTGATCTTCAAACGTCATAGAGTGCCTCCTTCAGAAGTACTGTATTCCTCATCGTGAAATTTTTTACGTCTTCCAAGTGTTTTACTAAAAAAAATTGATTTCATCCCCCATCTTGGAAAGAGAAATTTTGCTCTTTGATATCTGAGTGCTAAAAACTAAGGTGCAATAGCCGTTTTAATCCGCTAGTGGAGTAAGTCGTATTTAGAACATCGTGTTTAGTGCATAAGATGTTTTAAATACAATGAAAGTGTAACGGTGCAAACCTCTTTACACCATTATTTTTTTAATATCTGTAAATGATAGATAGAAAAAGAAATCTATAAAATAGTGTAAAGAGGTTTGCACCGTTACTTATTCATTGTATTTAAAACATCGTTCAAATACAATTAACTGTTAATATTAAAAACACGATGTTCTAAATACAATTAACTTTATCCACTAGCGGATTAAAACGGTTTAATTCGTTTTTTGGAACATTACAATTAAGGCAATGAGTAAACTTTATATCATAATTTTACTTCGACAAAATTTTTCAATAACAAAAAATATTTTAAATAAATACTATAGATTAATATATTTAAAAAATATATATTTTTTTTTACCGTATGCTCCCGGGTAGTGTAACAGTGCAAACCTCTTTACAAATGTTGGTGAATTCAAAATATTATTAAACCTATTTACTTCTACCTCTATGGTGCCGAATTTATCATACAGCCTTGTTTAATTCGTTAAAAACTCAGACTCGGAACCTTCTTGATGTAGGTACTGTTTTTTTTTTTAATTTTCTCATCACGCGCCATTTTCTTTAGACGTCACATAGTAAGACTTTTTTTCTTCATTTAGTCATTTCCTCGCTAAAGTGGGATGAAAAGTTACGTGTTGCACTCGAGTGCAAAGATTTTTCCCCTCGTGTTCTTTTGATTACCCCGCTAATGCTCAGGATTCTAATTCTTGAATCTTCGCTTGCTCGGTCATCAAAATTGAGCACGCGGTTAAGAGGCATTATTTATTAACAAATAAATCACTATTATTTTACATGCCCGCACAAATTTACACACATAACTTAAAAAGATACAAATATAGTGGTCAATCTACAGCTACGTGCTACAACATCACATAACACTTTGGTAAGATAAGATAAGAATATCTTTATTGTACACTAGAGCACATATAATAAAACATGTAAAGATACAAAGTACAATTGGCGGCCTTATTGCTAAAAGCAATATCATCCACCAATCTTATGACGGAAAGTTGCCGGTACCTAGGTACAAACTCATTCACAAATGTTTCATCCACAATGTCAAAGTAAATTATAAATGAAATACAAAAAAATCAACAACAAATTATTAGAGCCAGTCAATCAAATGATACTGGCAGCATTACCGCGCTGCACAGGGATATCCGATCAAAATCCCCCTGAGCGGTAGTCAAACACAACGGTTCCTGAAACGACGCCCTATCTCAAGAACGTTCTCCTCGGCACCCCAAAGGGTTGTACAGCAGACTTGCAGCACTTAGAGAGGTGCCAAAATTTTATTAATAACCGGCTAATTGCGTGTCGGGCCACGTGCAGCATGGGTTCCGAAGAATAAGGGGTTTTTTACCTGCTTTATAGAACTAACAACAAAGTAATTTCCAAAGGAATTTGTACGAAGTTTTCCTTTCAAAAGTTGGTCGTTTAGTACTCGTTACCTTGTGAACGTTTTCCTTTTAAGTTGTGCCACTGCCCTGAATTTTTGCACGTTTCTAGCCAGGAAAGGGCGTCGCCCTACTCTAGGAAGAAATAAAAAAGGTCCCTTATTTCTTTACTGGCACTATCCCTTCCTTTGTCCGCATCATCGTGGGTTAGCTGGAAGAAAATACTATCTAGTATTAAGCTCGCCTTTGAACAAATTATGTTTTTAGTGCATTAAAGAATTTTGCATTCATTCGTTCATTTCCTACATTCACAATATTTTGAAACAACCAATCCAATGACTATGGTGTAGGCGAGAAAAAAATAGCGACTTTAATCATACTGCGGATTGGTAGTTTCGAGGCTGAGATATTTGAACACCTCAGACACTCAGTTATATGTACTTACCTATATTAATTATACAATTTGACTGTACTTGCCACTTCAGTCTATTAGTTCCGTGATCACGGCAACTGAGCCGAAATTCCGGGAATGAAGGTAATTATACGTTTTACCTAATAAATAATTGCGATTAGACCCGGTTAATATCACATAACATAAGATAACATTTACATAGAGGCACATACATTGCTTCTGGCCCCACACTAGGATACCCTGTGTAGTGGGCATCAGAAACAGCGACATCACAAACATGTAAACATCCAAGACGTGGGGTTTTTTTTTGTCCCCAGCCGGGGTTCGAACAAGGAACCTCTCGCATAGTAAGCAGATGCATTACCGCTACGTCACAGAGGCCGTATTTAACTAAGGTCCTTTTCACGTTTCACTCGAAAATAATGTACTTAATTTGGAAAAAAACCTTGGATATTTCGTTTTCATATTTTCACAAAAACATTTAAAATCAATCCGACGTTGCTCGTGTTTTTACCCGACTACGGCTGAGACCAGAATTAGGGTAATGTATTTGTTTGTATGTCGCATGTTTGTATGTAAGCGCAGCGTGTGTGGTGATTCAAACACGGTCTATTCTTAGTTAAAATGCCGTACTCAAAAGAATGCAGCATTCTATTGCCATTCGGGCTAATGCTAATGGCAAACGTCTAATTTTCAATGGAGCTATAACTAAAACTTCAAATAAGAACATAAATAATAAACAACTGCTGAGCCGTATAAGTACTACGCACGTACGTACGTTATCAAACCTTGTATGTTCCCACTGCTGGGGCACGGGTCTCTACCTGCATCGCAGGAAGGTTAGGTTATACTCCACCACGGGGGCCAAGGCCAAGTCCGGGTTGGTAAAACAGTATTGGCAGGACTCAAAATCAAAATTATTAGGTACTTATCGTGAAAAGTAATAAGCAGTCGGTTTCTTTTTTATTGTTTTTCAAGGAAATCAAAACCAAACCATGATTCTACGTGCGCTCTTAACTTGATGAAAAATATTCTTGATTCTACCTACACCAAAAACGAGCCTAAAATGTTTACAATGATACCGTACTACAATGGGGAGGAAAACGCAAAGCTGATTCCAGATGTCGGCACCGGCGAGTAGGCCCAATACGCCGCCATTAGCTTGTTGTTGATATTCGTGTTGAGTTTTCTTTCTTAATATTTACTAACACAATGTACTCCATGATGACCGTGCCGCAGCTAAAGGAAGACTTAAGAAAACGGAAAGCTTCTGTTGTTGGTAAAAAAGTTGTTTTGAGAGGCTGTCCAATTTTTTCTTCTCATGGCCTTTTCCCACAACTTTCTTCTTTTAGAATCCTTGGGAAACATATGAATCCCTTTATTCTTACAACCACGTGCAGCACAGTTCTTTATTTTGTTAGCTATACGAGGAAACAAATAAGTAAACAAAAAAATGTATGGCGTTTGACAGCTTTGACAGTTTATTTAGGCCTAGTCGATCATTCGCCCTCTGCCGGGATAAAAAAGCAGTTTTTCTCCCCATTGGTGCGGTTAGATGAAATCTTTTTTGTAACTTCATCTATGTTCACGTATTTACTTTAATACTTAGAGACTATTACTTACTTTATTTTTTGCAATTAAATTTAATATTTTGTTCTTTTACCGAGCTTGGTCAAAACATAATTATTACACTCTGGTCAATTGATTGTACATATTAGTGGTACTGTGTAAAAATTAGAGGATCCGGGTTATTATACCAAGTCGTCTTAAATTTAAATGTCATGTGTAAAATTCACTCTATTACGCTATTTAAAAATGTGATTCCAGATTTTTGTTTTTAAAATTTCAGATTCCAGATTTTTGTTTTTATAATTTCAGATTCCAGATTATTGTTGATTGGGCTTCTAAACGGGCCATATTTTTACTGCAATACGTGGCCGTCAACTATTAGTGTCTTTCTCTAACTTGTGAGTAGGAGAGGGACACCAATAGTTGTCGGCCACATATTGCAGTGAAAATATGGCCCGTTTAGCAGCCCCTACTCATGACCTCTATCTAGCCCGAAGGGGAATTTAGGTTTAGAATGGACCCAGTTTGCCCAGAAGAAGATTTATTTAATTTGTATCACATCTATTCAAAAGTTTAGTCCTCGTATAGGATGAAAATAGCTCTTTAATCCCTAGACTGCTAGGACGCATTGCGAATAATATCGCCTCAATTTTTTTCTGGCAGTTTTTTTTAAGTCGCGTAGGTACTGATTTGGTCGGGGATTTTTTTTTTCTCAAGCGCGTGTTATGTTACAAAATGTTATGCAATGAATATGATCATCGAATGAATATGATTATCGATAATATGATCTAAAGACGCAATAGATAATTATAACAACAAACAATAATAAAAACCGACCGTAAGTGGGAGTTCCGGTGAGACTCCTTAAGTGAATGAAAGAAAACACTAATATTACTTACCTCAATAAGTGACACAAATACTGTGTGCTAGTCACTCGCATTTGGTCAGTTTTTTTAATCTAAGGGCCTAGTATATTGCCCTACTAGTTTACATCGAGTTGCCGAATGCGAATCATGGTTTAACAACAAGAATGCACATAAACATCTGCTGCTTCTTCTGCTTGGAATCCAAACTACGCTGTGCAATGTCAGAGCGCCACGAATCTATAAGATAAGAATATTCTTTATTGTACACCAGGAAAAACAAACAAAAAATTATTACAAAGATGCCGTACAATTGGCGGCCTTATTGCTTAGATCAATTTCATCCAGACAACCCACGATGGAGAGTTGCTGAGGGAAAATTGAGACGGGTTACAACATTTTTCTTCTTTACAGTTCGTTTTAGTTCTTTACACCATTTTTTAATATTTCTTTAATTTTGTCTATCATTTCCAAAATTTAAAATTACGTCAACCATTTTTGAGATTTCCTTGTCTTTTTGGCACTACTACTTTGCATTTTAAACCGGTCTACTTAAATCGTTCTTTACCTGTTTATTCTGTTTTTATCAAGTTTTTCTGTTTATCATTATCATTATAAATAGAACACAGAGTTAAAGTCGTTCCAGTTTATTATTTATAAAACGTTTAACAACTTCGCAAGGTCATTCAATAGACACCTGGCTTTTATGTCTTCAAATATCTCACACAGATGTCCGTACGATCAGCGCCTAAAATTCTTCGATATTTCCTTTCTTTCCTTCACAAAATCATCAACGGTAATATCAGTCAAAGTCAAGTCAAATAACAGTATTTATCTAGTAATATTTACGTACATAACTATATTTTATATAAATATATTTATTAAATATGTATTTTAATTGACTACATGCATATATTATTTTTGTTTATTTATTTACAATGAAATATTTGAATGTAGGCTTTATTTTTATAATTAACTTCCTAGTTTAGTTTCTTAGAATATAAGGGCCTCGCTGAAAATCAGCGCTTTTTGAATGTTTGTGTATTTATACATTCACATTCAGAGGCACAACGCTGAGCGTGGCACCTTTTGCCAGAGCCTTTCAATTTAAATTGTGTTTCTATGAAAAGTGTATATTGCCTTACCATATGTATTTATTAGAATATGTATTTATTAGAACAGAATTTGTCAGAGTTATAGTGGTGTAAGTAAAGACCCCGAAATAAATATTTTTTCGGATTCACTCAGCACATTTAAGTGTAAAATTAGTAAACGTTGTTAGGTTTAGTTAAAAAAAACTATAGTAATTTAAAAAAAAGTTTTAAACAAAAATTAAAAGTTTAAATAATTAAAAATACATAGGTATATGAAACGAATGCACGTAAAATTGATGAAAACGCGAATATCTTGTAGGAATCTTTTAATCTGTCTTTTTCTAGTTTTGCAATGACAATGTCCTATTTTTAAAAAGTAGACATAATAATATAAAACGCTATCAAAAAGTAAAATACTTAAAAAAGGTTGATTGGCCGGTCGGCAACATGGCCCCAAGCGGTGTGGAACACCAATTAACAGCTTAGTGGTACCAGCTTGCGGACCGGTCGACGCAACACACCCCCTTTAGTCGCAACATTCACTACGCGGACAACATTGTCTTTACCCGGAAATAACTCGGTGACTCGTCCAATAGGCCAGCAGTTTCTCGGTAGATTGCCGTCCGCAACTAGCACCACATCACCCGATTTTAACTGTTTGTGAGGTGTAACCGATTTTCGTGGTATAAGGAGCGGCAAGTATTCTTTAGTCCACCGTTGCCAAAAATGTTCTGCAAGTCTTTGGGCCTTTCTCCAGTCTGCGCGTCGTGAAAGATCGGCTTCGTTGAATTCTCGAAGACTGTGGTCATGACTCGAGGTGCCGATCAGGAAGTTGAAGGGCGTCAGTGCTTGTTGACTGTCCTCACCCACAGACACGTGGGTCAGTGGTCGGGAATTCACCATGGCTTCTACTTCTACAAGCAATGTGTGCATGACTTCTACTCGGGGCGATCTATCTTTTAGAGTGGTTTTGAGTGCAGTTTTTACGCTACGTATCAGACGCTCCCAACAGCCACCCATAAAAGGGGCCGAAGGTGGGATAAACTTCCAACTTATTCCTCTATTTGTCGAGAAGTCGTACAGCTCGTGTAGAATATTCGAAGCGCCAACAAAGGTTGTTCCGTTATCTGAGTAGATGCAAGTGGGGCACCCACGTCTTGATATGAATCGTCGTAGAGCCAACAAGGCTGAGTCTGTTGATAGCGATTCCACTACTTCGATGTGAATAGCTCTGACCGTCAGGCAGGTGAATAAAGCTACCCAGTGCTTCATGGGTCGTCGTCCTGATGTGACGTTCAAAGGACCAAAATAGTCGACACCGACGTAAGTGAAAGGACGAACGTGATGAGCCATCCCGGCTTCAGGTAAATCTCCGATCGGCGGCACCTGTGGCTTAGCCTTCATATTCCGGCAGTGCTGACAGTGTGACGCCACACTTCTCACAGATGGTCTCACCCCAAGGATGTAGAAACGTTGCCGTAATTCGTTCACCACGAGTTCGTTGTTGCTGTGGGCAAACTTGACGTGGTAGGAGTCGATTAGTAGGCGAGTGAGCGGGTGCTTTCCATCAAGAACAACTGGCTGTGAATCAATGGCAGTGGACGCTCCCGTGCGGCCTGATAACCGTAATAGCCTATCATTTCCTATTATTAACGACAAGTTTTTAAGTCTACTCTCTTTAGAAACGGGGCGTGCAGCGTCAATCGCGAGATATTCGTCTTTGAAAGAATCTAATTGTATATGCAAAAAGGCATGACGTTCTGCCGATGAGATAAAAGCGACGTCTAAAATTGCTAAACCACATTGCGGAAATTTTGAGTCTTGAGACGAATGCCGAAATTTCGCGGCACACTGGTGCGCTCGCGCGGTAGCTCGAATAAACCGTAACCACACACTAAAGCGGGTGTAGTCAGCTATCACGGGTGATGGTAAGTCACGTGACTGAGTCAATGTCAAACCCACCAAGGCTTTGTTGGTTCTGCATTCTTCAGAAGTTGGTGTGTTGACAGTTGTAAGTTCACAGGGCCATTCGGCTGGTGATTGATGCAAGAATGATGGCCCGGTAAACCATCGAGAATTTATGGTAAATTCATCTTTAAATCTGGTCGCGTCGTCCGCAACATTCAAAGATGAAGGTACATACTTCCAATCGGAAACATTGGTGATCTCGCAAATTTCACAAACTCTATGAGCAACAAAGGTTCTAAACGTGCCTGGGTCAGATCGTAGCCATTTGAGTACCGTTTGTGAGTCTGACCAGAAAAAGACCCTTTCTGGCTTTCGTTTGTGAGATTCGACAATAAATACAGATAAGCGAGCAGCTATAAGAGCCGCCTGAAGCTCCAGCCTAGGTATAGTCGTAGGCTTCAAAGGAGCAACGCGGGCTTTACCGCTGATCAACGAGACTTGTATTTTTCCGTTTGGACACATAAAGCGCCAGTAAGCAACGCAACTGTACGCTTGCTCGCTCGCGTCCGCGAAAACATATAATTGCACTGAACTTATAGGATCGTTTACAGTGACATAACAACGAGGTGCACAATTGTTCGAAATTTTGAGCAAGCTTGTGAACCAGTCTCTCCACTTGTCTATGAATTGTTTTGGTAATAATTCATCCCAAGATGTAGCAAGTTTCCAAGTTTTTTGGAATAGGACACGACCTTTTATAACTGCGGGAGTAAGTAGACCTAAAGGGCCGTAAATTTTCATAAGGTTGGAAAGGACAACGCGTTTTGTTAATTTCTCTGGTATTTTATCTAGTTCAATATGTGGAAAGGACAGTGTGTCGTTAGCAATGTCCCAGGAAACTCCTAAGACGCGTGTCGAAGTTCGCGAGTCTGGGCCTACCTTTACCGTCGTGGCCCCAACAGCGCAAAGATCGGGAGGTAGTCTAGTCAGCGCTTTTGCAGAATTTGACACCCAAGACCTCATTTCAAATTTAGCTGAGCCTAAGACCGATACGATATCTAAGGACAAAAGTGCGGCTTCTTCTTCATTGTCGCAACTACCTAAGTAATCGTCCATGTACGTGTCACGAATAATAGCCGCTGCAGCTTTTGGGTGCGATCTCTGATGTTCGGTAGCGATTTTATTTTTAAGGTACAAGGCCGTAAATGGACTACACACTGTACCGAACATCATAGATGACATGCGATATTCCTGGATAGGTTGTTTAGGATCGTCGCGCCATAAAAAGCGCTGAGCGTCACGGTCTTCTGGTCTGATTTTAATTTGTGGAAACATTTCCCGTATATCAGCCGAAAGAGCTATACGGCCTTCTCTGAATCGCATCAAAATGGCTATCAAGGATTGGAGAAGGTCGGGCCCGGGCAGTAAAAGGGAATTTAGGCTTACACCTTCGCACTTAGCGGCGGCATCACAAACAATTCTAAGTTTCTTCTTTTGTGGATGTACCACACCAAAATGCGGTAAATACCATGAGATACCGGAAGGAGTGGCAGTGCACAATTCTGCGTAATCCTTATCAAGCATAGCATGAATATTTTGTTTATATTTGCTAGCGTAGTTGGAGTCTTTATTCATCTTAGATTCTAGAGTTCTAAAACGGCGTAAAGCGAGTGGACGGCTGTCGGGGACCTGTTCGATATTGTCACGCCACAGTAGTCCTGTCTGAAATCTTCCAGACGGTAGACGCCTAGTAGTTTCCTCTAACAATATCAAAGCTCTTTGTTCCTCAACAGAGCGGTAATCTTTTTTTTCTATACCTATAGAATCTAAACTGTAATAGTCTTTGATGAGGGTATCTAAAGTACGGCTGTCCCTTAGACTATCTTCTTCGCACTCTGTAATAGCATGGTTCACGAAGTTGACAGGCCTGGACATGGTTGTAGTAGAGCCGTATAGAACCCAACCTAACGGAGTCAAAGACGCTGCTGGTTGTGACACCTTACCGCAACGTATGGTTTTTGAAAAGGTAAGATGCCAATTATCAATGCCAAGCAGAAGCATAGGTTTTGCATTTTCATAGCACAAAACATCGTTTAAATCGCGTAGATAATCGCAGGTTTTGATTTGCTCTGAACGAATACACTGTTTAGCAATAGTCAAATTTGGAATGGACCTCGCTACAATATCGTGTGTTTGTTTACTGTGGCAGCCCTTGACTTTAATGTTCACGAAATTAACCTCTATATTTTTACCAAGACCGCCAATACACTCGACCTGAATTTGACTTTTAGGCCCGGTAGCACCTATCAAGTCAGCTACAGATTTGTCTATAAATGAGGCCGTAGACCCATCGTCAAGTAGTGCATACGTATCAAAACTACCTTCAGGACCGATAATAGTGACAGGTAGAACCTTTAATAAAGGCCTTTGCATTGGGTTAGGGGAGGCACTATGAGATACAATAGCAGTTGGTACCTCCTCAGACGGGTGCTCATCGTGTTCATCTATATCAACATGAGCAGCAGTTTCAACCGTAGGTCGATGGAGCAAGGTATTATGTCTCCGACTGTACCTGCATCCGGTGACTTCGCAGTGTTTCCTGCAAGCTAAATATTTATGTGAACCTTTAGATAAACATCTATAACAGACCTTATTTTCGGTAACCCATTGCCAGCGTTCATCAATAGGTAATAAGATAAACTTTTCACAGTCATGAACTTCGTGTGTACCCGTTTTGCAATATCTACATGCTGTCAAACTCTTTGGTTTTGTTGACAGTGTCGCATGAAAAACTTTTGAGTGTTGCTTACTAGCGACATTTGTTTTGATAATCTGTGAATTATTTGTTGTGACAGATTTTCCGTACAAATTTTCTGAACCAAATGTACAATATTTTGCTAAGCGTTTGGATTCATTATCTAAAAAATCTGATAGTAGTTCTAGCTTATGCATTTTAGGGGCATCACTCGAAGATGCAAAGTCGGCCCATCTATAACGTAAAAGAGGGGTTAATTTCCCTATGATGGTACCAACAAGTTCGGGTGAGGCTAGATACTCTGGCTGATGCAGCTCTCTAATTACTTCGACACAATTTCGAAGGCGGCACGCAAAGATGTTAAGGTCCTTCGGAGACTCGTGCAGCGGCAACCTGGCTAAAGACCTGATGGAGGAGAGTTGGTGCAGAATAATGGATTCCGGCTGGCCAAAGCGACTCTCCAGGGAACTCATTATCTGTGCTGGATGCGCGGCAGTCATGAGAAGAGCAGACACAGCTTCCTTGGCGGCTCCACACAACGCAGTATCGAGCCTGGCCAAGTTCTCTTCTGGGCTGAATCTAGCTTCAGATCGCGAGTACGTCTTCTTGAACATGAGCCAGCCAGAGACGCTACCATCGTACAAAGGAAGTTTAATACTCACATTTTCCTTCTTGCTTCCAAGTTCTGCAATAACTTGAGCCAGTTTAATAAATGAGTCTTGTGTCTGTGCATTACTAATCGTTTTATTTTTGTCGTCAATATTACAAATCCCAGGTGAGGATTTATTGTAGTGTGTGCCTAATATGTTTGTAGAGTTCGTTTTGTCGTTGAACTGCTGGCAAAGGTCTCCACGCGGCGCATTTGCGCTTGTAGAGATAACGGCAACATTTTGTGCAGTTCCCGCAGTAGGTACGTCTCCGACGTCTAAAGCACTGCAAGGGAATTGTTCGTTATTACCACGAATATTATTATCTTCACACTCAATCAACCACCTTTGAGTTGAGTTGCTTTTTTCTGAAGCGGCAGACTCAATAGCCGCGAGTTCCGCCTGCAGTTCCAACTCGGCTGCTTTGCGGTCATGTTCGGCTAACCTTCGCTCTCGTTCCGCACTTAAGCGAGCATGCCTTGCTATGGCAGCCAACTTCTGGGTCTTGATAGAGGCTCGCGATGACGTTGCGGAATGCGTGCTTGAAGGTACCGTTTTTTGCAATTGGACAGATTCTGGCAATTCAACAGGTAAAAAAGGCTCGGAAATACAATGCTCCTGTAAGAGAGCCTCATCGTGGCAAGCTTGAGCAAGCGTAATGCCTGACGATGGAGCTGGAGCGATTTCACTTACCCCTGTCTGGAATTGATTTTTCGCTACTGAGCGCGTTATGGGCATTATTTTTCCTTTACTTCTGACACCATGAAACGAATGCACGTAAAATTGATGAAAACGCGAATATCTTGTAGGAATCTTTTAATCTGTCTTTTTCTAGTTTTGCAATGACAATGTCCTATTTTTAAAAAGTAGACATAATAATATAAAACGCTATCAAAAAGTAAAATACTTAAAAAAGGTTGATTGGCCGGTCGGCAACAGGTATATTTGTTTTGCATATATCTAGTTTTTAAGTGATTGTTCCTAATTTATACGAAGGCTGAGTACATTTATAAAGGAATATACATACCTACATCAGAACATGCCGTGTTGTGCCATACCCAGTCGTAATGTATAATATATATTTTACTAATGTACCAAATAAATAAATTAATTAAAAATTAACTTAAACATCTTATTTTATCTCATCTTAATTTCCTTGTCTGCTGGTGGACGCTACTCGCACGTAAGCATTTATGTATAGATTAGGCCCTAATCTATACATAAATACGTACCTAGGCCCAGCCATACTCAAAGTGTTTTCCGCGGAACCCTAGGGTTGTACGATACCCCAGGGGGGAAGAATTTGGAAAAAAAAATTCAAACACATCTCACTAAATAAAGTAATAAGTAAAGTATTTACTAAGTAAAGTAATAAATAGTAATTGTGACATTGTAACCCGGCGTGCGACCGTGCGTGCATGCAACGACTTATGAACGTTGGTGAAGCGAAGGTGATCTGTCAGGATCGTGGCAAGTGTCAGTCCCTGGTCTCTGCCTACCTCTCTAGGATATAGGCGTGATTTTATGTATGCAGTATGTATGTTTGTTACATTGTACTTTTATTACGCTTAGTAATAAAGAATACATTTTTTAAAACAATTGTTTTATCAATTGGGTTCCGTAAAGTATTTGCTCTCAAAAAGGGTTCCGTTACCAAAAAAGTTTGAGAACCGCTGGATTAGGGGAAGAGAGAGAGGCGTTTGGTAATGTCCACCGTCCTTCAGACCACCACGCTTGTCCACCGCGTATTACTAATTTCAAGCTGTTAGGTATGTGAATACCACACTCAGGGTTTCCTCACGATGTTTTCCTTCACAGAAATGAAATGAAATGAAAAGGTTTTATTCAAAGTAGCACAGAAACTGCGGCTTAATGAACGTTACAATTCAAACTAGGTGTCCATTTCAAAATCTAGATCATTTAGGAGAAAAAATGGACAAAAAAACTCCTAACTTAGTCTTTTCAAAAGTCCTTAATTAACATAGTTTACATAATTATTTTAAACATAGAACTCATACATTGTACTGGCTTTCATTCCAGACAGGATTATTTAGATGACAATGATGTCATCTAAATAATCCTTTATGTTATAGTAGCCCTTTTGGCACAAAGTGTGCTTAACATATTTTTTGAACCGCGATTCAGGCAAGCTTAATATATCTTCAGGGATTTTATTATAGAAGCGTATACAATGCCCCATGAAGGATGTATTAACCTTTGCCAGCCTAAATAGTGGGAACAAAAGTTTATGTTTATTTCTAGTATTTACATTGTGTTGGCTACCTAGAGTTTTAAAGTTACTGAAATTTTTCCTAACGTACATAATGTTTTCATATATATATACTGACTGGCAACTGTCAGGATGTTAGTTTCTTTAAAGAAATCTCTTAACGAATCTCTACTACCCAGCCTATAAATGAATCTGATCGCTCTCTTCTGCAAGACGAAGATGGTCTCAATGTCTGCTGCCCGTCCCCACAGTAGTATGCCATAGGACATAAGACTATAGAAGTAACTAAAATAAACAAGCCTAGCAGTTGCGACGTCAGTTAGTTCCCTAATTCTTTTAACTGCATATGCTGCTGAACTAAGCCTATTTGCTATTTTTTCTATATGAGGACCCCATTGAAGCTTTGCATCAATTGTGATACCTAGAAATACAGTTTCATTCACAAGGTCTAATTTGTCATTCCCCAGTAAAACATTGCTGTCTACCGTTTTGACATTTGGAAGAGTGAACTTTATACATTTCGTCTTTTTTGAATTTAACAATAAGTTATTAGAAGTAAACCAATTTAGTACCCGAGAGAGAGCATTATTTGTATTGTCAAGGTCATTTTCTTGTCTCTTAATTTTAAATATAAGAGACGTGTCATCTGCAAATAATACTATCTCTGACATATTTTGAACCATGAACGGCAAATCATTTACATATACGAGGAAGAGGAACGGCCCCAAAATCGATCACTCCTATCCTGACCTCTGACCCTGAAGATTTAGTTCTATTTATATCAGCTCTTTGAACTCTCCCTTCTAAATATGATGTTATAAGTTTTAGGCTATTCCCGTTTATACCATAGTGCTTTAATTTTAAAAGAAGTGTTTTATGGTCAACGCAATCAAATGCTTTCGACAAGTCACAGAATACGCCTATAGCATCCTTGCGCTCTTCCCATGCACTAAATATATGTTTAACTAACATGACGCCGGCGTCCGTTGTAGAGCGCCCTTGCGTAAAGCCGAATTGCTGGCCATGGAGAAGTTGATAGTCATTGAAATATGTAAGCAACTGACCTAGAACTATCTTCTCGAATATTTTACTCAAAACGGGTAGAACTGAGACTGGTCTGAAATTTGTGGGATCTTGCTTATCACCACTTTTAAATAAAGGAACGAGCCTACTATATTTCATTAGATCAGGGAATATACCCTCATCTAAACATTTGTTAAAGATTTTGGCTAAATGGGGTGCTAGGGTATCGATTACTGAGCTAACTACTGTTACTGACATACCCCATAAGTCCTCAGTTTTTTTAAGCTTTAGCTTTTTAAACGATTTAATCACGGTATGGGCTTCAATATAGTCGAACGAAAAATCGTGATGGCATGGGGGGACATTGTCTTTCAAAATACTTTCAGCAAGAGCTGGAGAAGAGTCTAAAGGAGCTGTCGTTACAATTGGAACATTTACAGTTACAGTTAGCGAGCAATAGACGGTTCCTTACAATATTGATCACGACTTCAAAACGCAGTAGGTAAAACAACAAATAATAAAACAGCGAAGTGTTAGCTGAACTCCCGTTATGGGTCTCGAACTGAATAAAAGTATTTTCATTTATGCTAAGTGAATTATGGACATTATATTATATAATTATTGAAATTATTTATTGCACTGTCTAAAACTTAAAAGTAAAAAGTCGCACTTATGATAATTTGACACAATGGGCAATGTTCTAAAAAAATAGTTTTCTTTTTATTTTATATTTTTTCGAGAAAATAGCTAATTTTGAGAGACTGTTCTGACTATTACAATTTAGGCTGCTTTCATAATTTTTTAAAGCTCATATATGGACCAGAATAAACGCATACACGAAAGTAAATACATAAGTCGTAAAATCCTACTATCTGCCAGTTTGTAGTGATACCATGACTCTTTAAATAAACAAAACTAATAAAAAGACGCCTAATCAGTGCAAACATAATAGATATACTGGCAATAAACAAATAAGGTACAACTGGTTTCCCGTAAACAATCAATCAGTATGAGTTGGCGATAGTGTTACTGCACGGAACTCCTTAACAGTAGATTAACTGTTAAGGAGCTCCGTTCAGTAACACTATCGCCAACTCATATATTTTCTTACAGATCGTTTATGCATGTTTCAGTACCTATAATCTCCCAATCATGTTAATAGTGTTTTAGTAAAAAATAAGTGTACGGTTTTTTTTTATTGGTGGCGCTAGTATAACTACATGAAGCCCCTTAACAGCTGTCAGCAAAACATTAACATTTAACATAACATAACATTTACATGCAAGCACACACATTGCTTCTGGCCCCACACTAGGATACCCTGTGTCGTGGGAACCAGAAACAACGACATCATAAACATCTAAACAACCAAGACCTGGGCTTTTTTTTGTCCTCAACCAGGATTCGAACCCGGGACCTCTTGCATGGTAGGCAGACGCGCTACCGCTACGCCACAGAGGTCGTAAAGTTTTTACAAAATACTAGCAGCTGTCAACAATCCATTAACAGATTGTCAGCGTACGAGAAACCGAGGGTAACCGTATCTTAATTACGTAGAAACTATAGCGATGCAATAGACGGAGTGCCTTATGTGTAGGTACAGGAAAGTAAAGTTTAAAGGGCAAGAGGTCACAATGTGCATTGATAAGTTATATCTAAACCAAGACGCTATTTCTGTGTCCGTTCCTTAGGGCCTGGACGTCTTGCGTGTAGCCCTCAGTGATTTAAAAGTTTCGTCCTTTGTTTTCAAATAAATAAGCAAATAAAAAATGGTATTGATCTTGTTCGGTTTCGCGCTATCGTATCGCAGACGACTGCGAATAGTTCGGGTTCAAAGGTGAGTCAAAAGATAGCTCTGTAATCTTCTCTGCCGTGGTAAAGAGTAGTCATAGAGTCGCTCATGGTCAATAAATTAACAGAAGATACCGCGCAAAATGCATCAAATTACATCTTGGTGAAGTACTCGGCCGAGATTAAGATAAGATAAGAAGATAAGAATATTCTTTATTGTACACTGGAAAAACAACAAATACAAAACAATTGCAAATATACATAGTACAATTGGCGGCCTTATTGCTAAAAGCAATTTCTTCCAGACAACCTTACGATGGAAAGTTGCTGAAGGAAATTAGAAAGACGGGTAGCCAGTGCAAATTTGATTATTTAAGGTTCGGTACCTGAAGGGTGCCAAACAGGACCATATATCAGTGATGAGAACGGGTTTAAAACGATAATAATAGGTTATTTCAAAAAGTGCCTAATCAGTAATTTCTAGGGTGCGGCCGGTGGTCAGGATAAAATTGATTCAAAAACAGATGTATTAATTTTAAGTTTTATTTATATAACTGATCTACACTACTTTGTTCTATCAATGCATATAGGTATCCTTACTTTCATAAATATCGTAAGTTTTGAGTTTCTTATAAAAGTAATTGAAAAACACCGCGGTGCTAAATTGTAATCGGTCCACATCACCAGACTAGATATTATGCTGTAACTGGAAAGTCTGACTTATCAACTTTCCTCTTCAGCCAGTTAAAATTTTCACAAAATATTTTTATTACGTCGGCAAATTGATCTCCAAGCAATAAAGAAGAAAATATGGATTCAATACATTTTTACTTCAGTTCTAAGGTTTTTTTTGCTCTATCTTATAAACATTCAAGTGTCTTATTGTGAAAAGTGTATTGTGTGTGACTATAAGTGTGACATATATATAAGTGAGTAAAACCAATAAATGTAGTAGCCGGTCAAGTGTGCGCCAGACTCCGGTAAAAGATGAAACGGGTTTCTTCTGTAATTAATATTATGTTTTTATTGTAGTACGGAGCCCTCGGTACACAAGCCCGTGTCGCGCTTGTTTTTTTTATAATTGTCTCTTTAGTTTGAGTTTTACATTAAGACTTCATTTCTACTGAATTTTGATACTTGCGCCCGTAAAAATGAAACTGCTTACCGATTTAGTTCCATAACAAAAATGGTTTCCTATTGATGAGTAGAACAACTCGACATATTTAAATCTTCTATAAAATTCAAAGTCCTGACTGACTGATTCACTCATCAACGCCCAGCCCAAGCCGTTGGACCTAGAAGGCTGAAATTTTGCACAGTGGGTCTATATAATGTAGACAAGGAATAAGATCGGATTTCTTGAAATTCAACCCCTAAGGGTGCGCAAAGGGTTGCCAAAATTTGGGAGGTATAAAGAATGTTGTATAATTTTCTTTAAATAAATACTCTTCAACACAATTGATTGAACACGTTTTTTTAAATTTAACCCTTAAGGGACTGAACGGGGTTGCAAAAAACATGCCGCGTGGTCCGTCACGGGCAAAAGCTAGTTATTATATAAGACGCCTACAAGACAGATATGTTTGCCTAGCGTAGGTGTCTAAGATTCAATAATTAATGAATTTCAAGTCTTTTTAATCATAAGTCTGATTATAATGTACTGTAATCAAATGTAAACGTAATAAAACTTTAAAACTATAAACTTTAAAAACTTGTTTATAACTCATTTTAGTTTTAACGGACCTTTGTACAACAACTTCTTGTAGGTGGCCCTTTGCTATAATTAGGTATATTCATAGCGCCTGAAGCCTTCATCCAAAAAACACTAAAATTTATGTGACGAATCGTCCACAACACTAGCCAACCAAGACGAGACTCGTGAATGCATAGTACGAGTAGTTCAGTATAGTACGGCGATGGTTTTGTTATTGGCAACATTCGTAATTTTAGTACGGTAATGGTTGTTTCATTGCCAATTAACAAGTACTAATTGGTAATCTTCTAGACTATCACATTTAAATGGATTAACCTGTGCAACTTAACGCCTCGCGCGACTCGATTTTCTTCGCGGGAGACGCCTATTATACCGGCTCGGGGTTTACCATTGGTATGACATAGTACTAAAGCTATTGCTCAGTAGACTAACCGCCGCACTCAGAAACGTCAATTAAAAGTTAATCTCCGTTAAGTATGCCGTTGTCCTTTTCTGTTTCATTGACAATAAGTGAAAGATAATTATATTTAAATAAACATTAAATTTAATGGACGTCTCTGAGTGCGGCAGTAAGAAATAGCGTTAGATAACAGTGTGGATAACAGCCACTGTCGTCCTAAAATCACTATTTAGAACAAAGTTGGGTTTATTAGACTCTACGCCTCATACAGTAACCAAAGTTAAACAATCTGTCTTCTCGTCGGTAACTATAACAAAGTAGCTACATACTTATTTATTTTATTTTAGCTCAGTACAGGATGTGTGGTGTCGGCCTAGAGAATAGCACCGACCCAAATTCTTCCCGCGGGTGTCGTAAAAGGCGACTAAGGGACACAAACCGGGGGGTGGGCACCCGCGCCCCTTGCAGTACAATTCCACCATACTGCGATCCCCAAACCGCATGCCAAGGGGGGGGATTATGGGCACTACCCCCCAATGATGGCACAACCTTGCGCTATGGCGCTCATTAGGGGAGGGCTATGTCCAGCAGTGGACTAATATAATGAAATGAAAATATTTGTAACAATAAAATAAGTCTTGAGAGAGTAAATATTCTGTTAGTCAGAGTCCTAAGATTAGGAGTTAGCTTACTTACACTAAGTGCAACTCTGATGTCTATGCTAGGTAAGAACCTGTGATACAGACATCAGTTTTTCTCATTAAAGACGGTCCTGTATGTTACAAACAGAGTACCTAGTTGTTTCCATCAAGAAAAATAAATATATAGCCTGAAGAAGAAGAAGAAGAAGGGCCAGGTAAGTAGGTACATGTCAACTTGGACATGTACCTACCTAATGGCCAATGAATCGCTATCTTTTATTATCAGTAAAAATTAATTTATTATTTTGTTGATACTACAGCGCAATCATTTGAGCTTTTGCGACGCAATGATGTATAAGTTACGTCTTATACAGACCTCGGTACCTAGTTGTTTACTCATACACGTGTATACTCGTACATACACTTAGAAAGGTTTTCAATGAACACGTTTTTTAGGCAGTGGGCAATAAGGCCAGCTTAAATCTCTTCTGGCCTACCCCATCCACTATCCCTCTCACCAAAAGTTAACTGGAATAAAATACTTATATCATCAGGTGTTAAAACAAGTACAAACGCATCATTCGCCTATTCGCTAAGCAAATTGACCACAGTGGTCAGGATTATGTAACCATCAGTTTACAAGTTAGGTATTCTATGGGGGCACACACTTTAATTACTTATTAAGCTTTGTGATTTTTATATCAATCTGAGAAAAAAAAAGTTGTGTTGCTAAATACAAATTCTATTTCTCTAGTTATTCTTATAAGAGTGATAAGAATAGACTTATAAATGCCTACTATAAGAGCCTCCTCTATTATTGTCATTTATTGAGGCGGCTCAGAGAGCAATTCCTGTACAAACATAGTTTGCTTTTTATTTACAAACGACATACCGAATCGACAATTTGTGTCCTCTAAATATATTGGCAAAGTTTCATTGCGATCATGTCGTTTTTGGCATAAACACCAATCTACCTTTGTATGGGAATTCCTCCTTGAGGAATTTCCACAACATAGGGAATCCCAGTGTGGGAACTTGAGCTTCGTCTGTTCTATGAAATTGTTTTTAGAATGATAAACATAAAGATTTTTAATAATTTTCTACGAATAAAGAACCTATACTGAGAAACCTATCTTGTATTGACATGATTCTGATAATGATCAATTGCGCAGCTACCTGTCTCTTATCAATGAACTTGAACGATGAGATATGTCCATCGGACGATGATCGGACGAGCCGATCTTAAAATTATATCTTACAAGCTGACCCAGCAAACTTCGTACCGCCTAACAGTCGATTCTTTAATTTTTCTCTCCGTAAGAACCATCCTTGTACTTCAAGGAATATTACAAAAAAAAAATTAGCGTAATCGGTTCAGCTGCTCTCGAAATTTGCGCTTACCAACACATTTAGCGATTCATTTTTATATTATAGATTTCATCGTAGACTTGAGATAAGAAAAAACTTTGGACGGACGGACGGTCGAGCACCGCATGAGTCACTTATTTATTACCCATCTTCGGCTCTTTCGTAATGATGTGGCAATATGATTTGTATTCTGCCTGCTACATGCGGGTGATTATATAGTCACTCGGGGGAGGGGCATGGCCACTCTATCGAACGCGACAGTATTATTATAACATTGCACCATTTCGCTCTTACCAGCTACAAATAAAGTGAGCTGATGACCGAACACCACAGATATAATTATTTTATTTTTTTATTGCACTAATCATGAGTAAATGTACAAGGCCGTGCTTGGCTACTTTCATCCAGCCCTTGCCAGCCGCCCTGTGAAGATCATCGCTCCACCGAGTCTGAGGACGTCCTACACTACGATTACCGATCCACGGTCTCCACTCAAGAACTCGAAGAACTGATAACCCCATCGGTTATGCTTATGGTTATATGCTTATGGCATTAAGTTCGCCGCATTGTACAATTTTATGGTGCAATAAAGTATTAATAATAATAATAATAATATGGCCGGCCCACTGCTACTTCAGCATGCTCACGGTGCAAGAAGCATTCTCTTCCAGCAAACCTTACATAGATCTTGGTATGTGCCTAACACTGTACAATTACAGGATTATTTCTTAATGAGACTCTCCAATAAGAGTTTGGCAAAAACTTTTTTCAAAAAAGGTATTTCTTTTACTTTATTATTTAATTGAAGTCGCTTTTGACGCGCTCTGCCAATGCCGCAGCCTTTAGTAAATCATTGACCTACAAATACGAATTCATTATATTTAAAAAAAATATATATCATTTTAAACACTATCTACAACCACTACAAAGCAAAAAACCCGTAAAAAGTCGTAGATTTCTTTTTTTGTAATGGTAAATTTTCATAAATCATACAACAAAAGTTGTTGTAATTGGCAAAGTCTGACCGGCATGTTTCAGGAATTGCCCATTTTAGTAATAACCCTGGATAACCCGTTGTGCGCTACTCGCGCGTTTTAAATATCAAAAATGGCGACTTTCCAGTACGATTATTGACAAATTCAGACATCTAAGCGCCACAAAATACGTGACTCGTGCCGTCGTACTACCAAACTAGGATACACGCTATAGCAACCAGCCCTCCTATTACGTAGCATTCCACTCTATCGAGTGAAGCATTTAGACGACTCCTAAGTTTCAAAAAATGTACGCATTTGACAGCCGGAGTAGCTTAAGACAAAGTAAAAATCAACGTCACTCTACTCCGTGGATACTTACATAATAATGCCCCAGGACATCGCAAATGGAAATACACTCAGAATGAAGTCTCAACGGTAATCGAATCCACTACATAATCGGACGTGATACCGCCAGATCAACGAGACAGTCGTTAGCATAAATTAAAAATTACCATTAATCAGCATTGCATTTAAAATTATTATTATTATTAATAGAATTAAAATTGACACAAAAAACAGACGTAGGTAAAGCCGATACAGTAAGCCAATACGGTAATGGGTGACAAAACTCAGCGTAAGCTAAGCGAGGCAATTTGGCCACCAATTGTTTCGCCTTGGAAGCTCGAGACTGAATAATTTGGGAAGGATTATCTACCAAAACTAAAACTTTCGTAAGCACTACCTACACATTTACCGTGTAGGTATAGCTTAAGGCCTGCGCAGACGAGGAACTTTTGTTCCGGAATCGTAAAAAATGTCCTCCGAGTACTCGTTGCGGACTCAACGCCTACGGTGTGCGGTCATTTTGTCCCCCGGAAATTGAGTGAAGCGTACACTATGGAAGCAAATATTCTGAGATCACATTGTGTTGTAATTTACATGAAGTTGAAAAAGAAAAGGCGTTTTAAAAGAAAACACTGAACTTTTGTCCAGTCCAGTCTCTTGATGTCCACGGTAACTTGAGGGACTTTTTGTACGGGGTACTTTTAGTCCTTCGTGTGCGTTGTTTGATACAATTTGTAAGAGATCTAACGGGTGTTAAAGAACCGCAGCCGGATCGGTAAATCACGCATTCCCTACATCAAAACGAACATTTTTTGTTTGGCACCATGTTTGGGGATTTAACGGTTTACGAGATATTGAGGTGCAAAGTCGAGACTTTTTTTTACTTTTTTTTGCAGAAATAGAACAAGATTCGTATAAACAATATTTCTCCCATAGGAACTCCATGTGAATTATCAATATTTCAAAACAAAAATTGACTTTGAAATTTCACCGCGCAATAGTTCGCAACTCCTTCAAATGTTCCATGCCTTACATAAACATAGCTACGCAACTATCGCACGCTCGCTTGCCCGCGGCAATTGACCCGGCCGCTATCAGGTGTTTTGTTTGAGGTCTGCCGCGGTCGCGCGCGCCACTGGGGTTCCTTGACCCGGGCCGAACGGACGCGCGCGCAAGTAGGTAGGTGGACTCCGAGATACCCCATTTCGTTCGATTGACCGACGTATCCCGTGTGTAGTGAGAGCTATCAATGTATTTTACATTACGCCAATATCCATGACGTATGTCACTCTTCGGTACGAAGCCATCAAATCGTGAATAATAATAATGCTGCAGGTCTACAACGACCACAGTGTTTTCCAATTTTGCCATCATTTTGGTTTTTAATGTCAGGAGAATCGGGTTCATACATTGTTGTAAAAATTTTAAACTTACACCATCGTGTTCGTCCATCTAACGAAATGGCGTAGGTACTTGAAGTTACTACGAATACCAACCACAAAAAATACTTCGCTCCACGACTTAACTAAGGCTACCTACCACACGCCGGCCGAGCGGCGCTGCAGACGGCGCTACACGAAGTACCTAGGTACCTACCACACAAGTCGCTCCTGCTCCCCGGCCGGGTGGCGCTGCAGACGGCGAAGCGCACTACACGAAGTACCTACCACACACACGCCTTAAGTACCTACTGCTCGCCGGCCGAGCAGCGCTGCAGACGGCAGAGCGCGCTACACGAAGTACCTACCCACCACACACACGCCTGCCGAGCATCGCTGCAGACGGCAGAGCGCGCTACACGAAGTACCTACCTACCACACACACGCCTGCCGAGCAGCGCTGCAGACGGCGAAGCGCGCTACACGAAGTACCTACCTACCACACACACGCCTGCCGAGCAGCGCTGCAGACGGCAGAGCGCGCTACACGAAGTACCTACCTACCACACACACGCCTGCCGAGCAGCGCTGCAGACGGCAGAGCGCGCTACACGAAGTACCTACCTACCACACACACGCCTGCCGAGCAGCGCTGCAGACGGCAGAGCGCGCTACACGAAGTACCTACCTACCACACACACACCTGCCGAGCAGCGCTGCAGACGGCGGAGCGCGCTTCACGAAGTACCTACCTACCACACACACACCTGCCGAGCAGCGCTGCAGACGGCAGAGCGCGCTACACGAAGTACCTACCTACCACACACACACCTGCCGAGCAGCGCTGCAGACGGCGGAGCGCGCTTCACGAAGTACCTACCTACCACACACACGCCTGCCGAGCAGCGCTGCAGACGGCAGAGCGCGCTACACGAAGTACCTACCTACCACACACACACCTGCCGAGCAGCGCTGCAGACGGCGGAGCGCGCTTCACGAAGTACCTACCTACCACACACACGCCTGCCGAGCAGCGCTGCAGACGGCAGAGCGCGCTACACGAAGTACCTAGGTACCTACACATACACCGCACCGGTGCTGCTCGCTGGCCGAGCGGCGCAGCAGACGGCGGAGCGCGCTGCACACCGTGATTTAGCGGCGGTGGCAACAAGAAACAGCCGCTCCTGCCACGCAGCAATACCCATTTTACCTAATATCGTTGTTAGGTAATCTAGAATCGTGTTATAAGAAACTAGCCAAGTGCTAGTTAAACTTGTGTACAGAGGATTCCGTACAATAACTAATCTGTGATTTGGCGGTGATGTGGATCTAGTGTCTGACTTGCACTTGGTCGTTTTTCATTACTTGTCAGTTTTACGACTGTATGTATACCTAACCGTTCTTACGATACAGCAAAAAGAAGAAATTAATGTGTTTTGTATGGCGCCCCACCTTAATTTTTAATATTTTGTACATTTTATTATTATTATTAATCGGCAATGTTAACAATTCAATTAAATTTATTTCAACGTTAAGAATTTACATTCTGTTTGCTGAATGTCAAAGTACAATGTAACATGAAAGTGAAAGCCGCTGCCTTCGGGCCGTAGTGTAGTGGAGAAAAAGGCAGCGGGAAAAAACTCCACCACAACACATTGCTTGTAAAAGTTTCAACCGCCTAAGTATTACGGTTCCAAAGATAGCGTAGGACAGACAGAAAGGCAGACGGACCGACAGACGAACAGTCCGGCGGCGGAGACAGAATAATAGGGTCCCGTTTTAGGAATATCTCGGGAACGGGAACCCTAAAAACAATACCGAGCCGAGCGAAAACAAGCCGAGGTGCGGGCGACTCAAACGAAAATCCTGCCTGCGACGCACGCCGCCGCGCCGCGCCGCCCGCCTATCAAAGGGCGCCGACGTCCGTTCAAGGCCGTGTCATTCTGGGTACGAATAAAGGTTATTACACACTCGTTACGTACAAGCTAAAAGGAATTACCTCGTTTCTTAATTTTAATGTTTTCTTTAAAGCAGTTTAAGTAAATGCTCGCAATCGCCGTCGATAAAAAATTACAACTTCTTGTACACCATACCCGCATCGCAGAAAGTTTAGGACATACCCTACGGGAACCAAGTCCGGGTTGGTGAGGATTGTAATACAATGGTAGGCCTTACTGTCGGAAGTTATCAAGCCGCCTAAAAGGCTTCTGACTCGGCTTAACGATTGCCATTACAATGACAACCGACACCAACAGCCCATTTTCCGATAGATTACAATTACTCGGTTCCCCTAGGCCACGAGCGCTTGGTAGATGCAATAATTTTTTATCTAATGTATTTTTTTCTTTTTCAACATAGTCACCCAAGTAGTGAAATGAAGTATAAAATCCTTGGGTAGAGAAAATGAAAATACTGGCATGCAGCCACACTGATTTGTCGACAAAATAAAATAAATAGGGTTTGATCCTCTTTTGCTTATTCAATAATAGAAATTGTCACTTGTGTTCTGTCGGAACGAGTAATCGAAAATAAAGAAAATTTTAGTTGGCGCGGTAATTTAAATTTTACTACGGAACAAGTAAATCAAGACTTGCAAGAAAGGTTCGTTCCTCCTTATACCACGGTTGCGCGTTGGTGTGCTGAGTTTAAGAGGGCAAGAACATCCGCTAAAGACGACTCGCGCTGAGGGCACGCAACGACTGCAGTAACTTAAGAAACGATAAAAAATGTTATACAATTTTTATTTTTAATGCACTAACCCGTGCTAAGGACAAATTTAAAAACCTATTTAGAGGCTAAAAATTTCACCCATGCCGGGATTCGAACCCGCAACCTCTGGCTATCCGTGCCAATTGGTAGAGCGCTGGCACGGATAGCCAGAGGTTGCGGGTTCGAATCCCGGCATGGGTGAAATTTTTAACCTCTAAATAGGTTTTTAAATTTGTCATACTACTGTTTGTTTTATAGCTGAAGAACTAAAGATCTTAATGGGAGTGTTCATGACCATTTGGGAATGAAAAAGGCTCAGCGCTTTGAGTGACTAGAATGCTAACGGCCGAACAACAACGAACCCTCATCAATGGATTCTTTTTTGGGACAGCCAAGGGGGGGGGGCAATAATTCAATACGTCATTTATGGAACCACTATTATGAGTTTATCCATTTCCTAGATTGAAAAAATATCTAAGTGGCTAGAAATTTGACGATGATGACGCAGTGAGCGCAGCAGTACAAGGTTTTGTAAAGAATCCAGATGAAAACCTATTTAGGGGCTAAAAATTCCACCCATGCCGGGATTCGAACCCGCGACCTCTGGCTATCCGTGCCAGCGCTCTTCCAATTGAGCTAATGGGCGACTCACCGGCATCAGTGAAATTTCGAACCTCTACACTATTCTCTGTATTACGTACAGGCAGCGACATGTAGCTTAAGTAAATTGCATCACTTACATTCCCGACTACCTACTTTGCAGTTAGGTTTTTACATCGGAATGATATCACTGTACCCACATGATTATTTAATTTTTTTAATGCACTAACCCGTGCTAAGGACAATTTTTTTAGCCTCTAAGTAGGTTTTTAAAATTGTCCTTAGCACGAGTTTTTTTTTTAAATCATATTACAAAAGCAGATATTTTGTAATTTTACAATGGGTCTTCTTAGCTAAGCTAAAAAAAAATTTTTAATTTGTCAAATAAATACCTACTTTAGTAAAAGTGACTGCCTAAAAGTTTGGGGATGTTACTGAAATTGACGTGTCACATTCACAAACTAAAATGAAAAACTAAGTTTTTCTACCAAATTCAAGTAGGTATAGGCACTTTTCTAGCTTTGAAGGAAAGTCTGTCTCAGTGTGATGGGACCTTAAGGAACGAAAGTTTGACTCATTCATTTGAATGAAGTTCTATCGACGCAATTTTTTTTCTAGTCCGGTTTCTCGCGTCATCGGATGCGCACGCACATTATCTACTTATCGTTTCGCGTACTCTTTGTGATAGTAAACAACCTACAATGCCTCATTAATACAGTACTAAGGAGTATCTGGATATGATATTCTGCTACTGTGTAGCAAAGGGGGAAATGCAGCTGAGGCCCTGCGTCTGTACGGTGTCAGATACCCCAACGCTCATCAGCCAACGGAGTCCAGGGTGATACTGCGAGCCGTTTATAGCGTCTTAGAAAATCCGCCGGTCGTGCTCGTTGCAGAAGGCGGTGGTCCTCAAATACGTCCTGCAACTGAACAGAGAGTTCTGGATGTGGTGGCAGAGAACCCGCGCTTAGGCGTTCGGACGGCGGCGCACGTGCTGCGCCGGCGGCACAGTCATCGTGCGCAACATCGGGTGTCTTACGTCACTGTAAGGTTTTGAAGAAGGATAGAGAGCGGCCCTATAAAATCAACAAGGTGCAAGCGTTCGTGCCAGGCGGTTGCTGCAGCACAGTGAAAATGACCCGGCTTTTGTGCAAAATGTTATTTTCACGGACGAAAGCACCTTCACGAACAATGGTATGAAGAATCGAAGAAACGCTCATTGGTGGTTCCGATAACCCATTTCAGGTACAGGAGACGGGGTTCCAGACAAGGTGGAAGTGGAATGTGTGAGCCGGTATCTTGCGTGAAAAATTCTGGGTCCCGTATTTTTGCCGCCCAGAATGAATGGTGCGACCTACTTGGAACTGCTCAACTATTAGATGCCCCTGGCTCGGTTGCATCAAACGTGGTTCCAACACGACGGCGCGCCACCACAGTGTACACTACTGGTGCTGCAGCGGTTAAAGCTGTTCGAACGTCGTTGGATCGGCCGCCATGGTCCTAACCCCATTGCCCAGCATGTTCTCCCGACTTAACCCCATTGGACTTTTTTTATGGGGTTATGTTCAGGTTCGAGTGTTTGACCGCCCTTATGAGACCGCTGAGGATATAAGAGCATGATTATCGCGGTTTTTGATGACCTGAAGCGAGCTAGCACGGAAAGGGCTGTCACAACTGGTTCACCGTCAGACGTTGCGCTGGGCGCGCGTTTGCCTTCATGTAAACGGTCGCTAGTATCTTGTCCGTGCTGAGCGGCCTGTTCCTGACGAAGACACAGACGTCGAGTAAGTACCTAGATATTATTTATCCTACTCAAATGTGCTTTAGACATTTTTACGCTTCAAATTTACTTCTCAAACTACACCACATACATCTTACCGGCTGCCGCTGCCCACTACAACAGCAACGTCTTTGCAGGACGACTGTGGTGGCTGTGGGTACGTAATAGCAAAATAGCTCTTAACGTGGAACGTTGGGTAACTTTTATAATAATAAATAAACTCTGGAACGACTTTAGGTGTGGTTTTAAAACTGGATAAAAACGGATAAGCAGGTAAAAAGTCAGATCTGGTCAAAGGGTAAAGTAGTAGTGGTGAAAAATGAGGGAAATCGAAGAATGTGTGACGTAGGTACATAATTTAAATATTTGAAAATGATAGATAGAAAAGAAATAAAAATGGTATGAAGAGGTTTGCACCGTTACAAACGTACAGTTATAAGTTATAAGTGCACCAATCCAACAAAAAGTGGCATCCTAGCGTGTCGCTGACTGTACCTAATGTCGTTGTGTTTCTACTTGTTACAAAAACGTGTAGTAAACGGGTGCGGCCACGGCCCGGACGACCGAATTGAGACGGACGCGGGACGAATGAGTGAGTGAGTGAGACCGAATCGAGCTCGCGGTCGCCGTTACCTACGTCGCGTCGGCACTTTGCCGCCGCCGCCGCCGCCCGCCGCCTGAGCGTCGTTCGTCGTACGATTATTGCACGCGATTGCGTTTCATTGCGCGCTAGTAGAAAGTATTTATTTTGATACCTAAAAAATTAAAATGGTATCCCAGTGGTATTGTTTGGTTAAATTATCTTAATGTGTTGTCCAATATGGCTACGTTACGGCTCTGGCGGCAGTTCTTTAACACCCTGTATATCGACGGACAAAAAAGTACCCGGGGGATAGTCCCTCATTTGCGCAGGGCTTTACGAAAGGTTTAGTCCGACGCGGGCCAGATAAGCTGGAATATGCTGTTCTCACCGGTCGCGCGAACGGAAAAAGTAGCTGAGGACGAGCACCAACGCGTAGGACAGACATCATAACAAAAGCTTCGGGAGGGACCCTCCAAACAGCCATCTGGCGCATAATTGGAACGAATGGAGCTGGTGGCGGAAGCTGCCCCATAGTCACGCCCCTCAGCCATGAGGATACGACGAAGAAGAAAGAGTTTAGCCACCACGTGGTCCCAAACTCTAGAATACAGGGAGTCCGGTGTCAGATAATAACGATAAAGCTATCTTATTTTAAGTAGCGTTCAATCTCATCAGCTACCCAAAATAAGATAGCTTGCTTGATACAAAACACACTTCAACCTAGGTTTTACCTAAGGTCCCTTTACTAGAGAGGCAGAGAGACGGCATTATCACTTGGAACTAATTTTAAAAGTCTATCCCGTGTATAAATAACCTGCTACTAACGAAGTAGATCTCGCCAGGCCTAATTCAGTGACCTTTAAATGCTAACATCGAACGTAGGTATGACTTGCCAACGAGTTATAACATTGACTTTGCGTCTCGCTAATTATATGATTTATACAGCGTTCAGTGGCACCTTAACTCACACTAGGTGGGTAAAGGGGCCACTCGAACGCTGCAGTACCTGGGACATTGTTTTTTAGATAGTGTAGGCTTGGATTCGCAACTTGTACATGGATTTATTACGTGTATAGATATATTAAAAACTCGCAACTTCTAAAACACGTCAATATGAGTACTTAGTGCGTTTGTCAACAACTTAATTCTATGATTCTATGTAGAGGTAAAATTGGTATTTTTTTCGCAATAAATATAAGATTATCATTTTATGAAATTCGCGCTTCTTGTAGTTCAATGGCAATGTCGCTGCCTCCGGTAAGTAGGTACCTAAGTTAGGCTAGGCCACGTGGCCTGCGCTGATTCGGTGTGACCTCGTATGAACGTTTTTCATACCCACCTAACCGGCGCTGGGTTGGTGAGCGTGATGGCGTGACCACGGCTGACATTTTCTCATTATTTTAAACTTGTCTCTTATTTCCTTCAGCAACTTTCCGTCGTAAGGTTGTCTGGAAGAATTTGCCTTTAGCAATAAGGTCGCCAATTGTACTTTGTATCTTAACATGTTTTATAATATGTGGTCTGGTGTACAATAAAGAATATTCTTATCTTATCTTGTCCATCTTATTGTTTTATACTATTTTCCTATCTACGAGTACAATAAGAAATTTCTACCTCGTGTTTCTTACCTACAGTTTAACAAAATGTGTGGGACCACATATTATCAAATGAAAAATGGCGGGACCATGTGAAACCACAGCCAGCGCGCCGCAACACAATAGCTCGTTTAAATGAGGACCATACTGTATTTAAAATTTGTTCAGCTGCCCAAATAATATTTTTGCCAAACTATTCAAAGCACACAAGAATAGAAAACTCGGAGGGGCCAGTCAAGCGGCGGCTTGTCTGATGGATTGGGGCGCCACCGCACTGACTTCTTGTACACCCCACTTTAGATCAGATTTTTCATTTACCCCATAGTTCTCGTGCAATGACAACCCGCCAATCTACTGTTAACAGCTGCCTGTTAGCCAACGTACAACACAAAACAAAACAACTGAGCGACCAACCTCCAGTAAGTGGAGATTTTTTATAGAAGCCTATTATATCCCTGATCATGGGTTAAAGCACATAGGATTCGTGTAACCCACGCCTTCGTCCACGTCCGTCCTATGATATGAAGAACAGATTTTACGTCTTCGCTCCGTCTTATCTGGTGGTCACATCGCTTCAGTGCATTTTGTATGAAAATAAACTGAAAAGGAGTCGCGTTTCCCGCGCCCTTGTTCCACGTCCTGAGTGCCCCAGGCCTAAGTTTCTTCTTTATTGTCCTCAGCGATGGCGCCCACGAAGCTATGCTGGGCGACGGAAAGCAAGCGACAGTCAAGGACGCGCGCAAGACTGAAGACTACGAGGCTCTCCAGGGCTTCCTGCGCTCCATCAGCTCCACGGCTACCCTACCGCCGTACGTCAAGGGAGAAACTTATTCCTCCTTCCGCGGCGTTTTCAACCAGGTAACCGCATCCAACCTCTCTTTAAGAGCTAACTAGGGGACTACGAGCTACACCGGCAGGACTAGTCTGGATCGGCTAGTATAGAGCAAAACTGGGTAATCACTCAAGCGCGTATCGACCCTGTAAAGAAGTATTTTTAACCGCCTTGAAAGTCAGGTCAGGTTAAGGAAAATAAATAGTTTATTAGACCAGAGATCGAAGGAATTATTTTCTCCCGTAAAAAATACATTTCTTTCTCATAGGTACTGACTGTACAGTCAGTTTCCCCGCATAGCTTCTCTAAGTAAAACTTAATTTTCATAAGGTCGGTGATTCCTTTCACGTAAAAAGAATAATTTACGACTCCAATCGCATAGCCAGACCGCTACAAAATACCTACCTAAGTATATCGCAAGGCTCTTAAAACTGCATCCAAAGTCCAAAATAATAAATGTCGTGGTCATATCGTAGATTTGGCTCACATCACGAAATGCTCGAGAACTTCATGAAATTATCGCATTACATTATGTGGGCAACTTAATTTGACCAGGGGCATTTATGTAAGTATCCACTGAGTTGAGTGACGTTGATTTTTACTTTTTTTAAGCTACTCCGGCTGTCAAATGCATACATTTTTTGACACTTAGGAGTTGTCTAAATGCTTCACTCGATAGAGTGGAAAGCTACGTAATAGGACGGCAGATCATTAAACCGTCAGTATTTCACGAGTTTGACATCCACGTTTAGCCGAATCGTATAAATAGGGTGTCCATGAAAAACAAATTCAATACAATGTTTTTTGGCTATATTTATATCCAAAAAGCCGTGGAGGTTGAATTGCTTTTTCACAACTTAGACACCGAATGCCGTACATTCCGGACCATCGGTGCATTTGGCCAACAGATAGAAAATAAAAGCACCTTCTTATCGGAATACACATTCCGATAAGTAGGTACTTGAGTGGAAAATGCTTCTTCCCTCCATAGGCAGGGAAAAACTCATACAAATTACTTCCCACCTAAGGGCGGGAATGAACTTTAGAAATAGAACTACTGTCAGTTGTGAAGAGTTTTTGTAATGAATATGCTTTTAAAAAAAACTAATTAAAAAAAATGCTCCGGCCAAGTGAGTTTCTAAACAGCCAGTGTGAATTTAGCGCAAACTTCTTTAAGCGGAATAAGCCGCAACAATTACGAGGTGAGTTCCTTATTTAAAATTTAAAAAGTTGACTTAAATTGGCGGTTACTAATCTGCTATAGTATCTGTGACGGAATTAAAAAAAATAGGTAATAATCGTGTAATCGTGTAATAATAATCTTTTCATCCCACCATCTCGGAAAGAGTATTTTTAATCTTCAATATCTGAGTGGAAAAGCCGTTTTTATTCTCTAGAGGATAAAGTAAATTGAATTTAGAACATCGTGTGCACTAAGTTTGTGAATTAGAAAAATATTACACTCAATTTAAATAACTGTAAGTAGCAACGTTACTTTAAAATTTTCTTAATTATACCTTAGTATTAATTTGTTATAATTTAAAGATTATTCTGTAATACTTACCTGTCATACATAATGTAGTAATTAATACCTAAACTGAAATAAAAGTGTACCTATCTTGTGATTGTAAACGTTTTTTTTTGCATTTAGTCATTTCCTCGCTGATGTGGAATGAAAAGTTACGTGTTGCACTCGAGTGCAAAGATTTTTCACCTCGTGCTCTTTTGATTCCCTCGCTAACGCTCAAGATTCTAATTTTAGAGTCCTTCGCTTGCTCGGTCATCAAAATTGAACACTCGGTTAAAAAGCAACTTTGCACTCTTGTATAACAAATAACTATTATGCCACACCTGGCAATAAAGTGGCTTTTTCCGCACGCTGCGCGTACGGAAAAAGCCGGTTTCTGGCCAAGTGTAGACATAAAAAGATGTACACAACACGGGAGGTAATAAAGAAAGCTCTCGATCGCATATTTACGTCCCTCGCTTGCAGCTCGGGCCGCAAACTTCTGCGATCTCGGCCTTTCTTTAACCACCCTAGTTGTGTAATGTACTATTTTAATACAGTTGCTCAAAAAGTGGCGTATTACAGGGACGTAGAGCGTGCTGGATGTGGGCTATCTATCACACACTCGTGCTTTTTTTTACCTTTCCCAAACTCGTGCGTTTTCTTTCCCAACTGTCAAAACAATGTCTATTAAAAAGAAAAACCAACCATGAAGTTTTTACTAAAAAAAAATCATAGAAGTTTTTATGAGCTACTAATTTGTTTCAATATCAGATTTAATGATTTGATTTAATGAGTTAAGTTAGGTCTAAATACCTCGGGAATTGATTCCTTTCTACCCTCGTTAAGCAATCTACTATTCCATACTGCTTTCAGTCCATGATTTTATTTAACGAGCGTTTGTTTCAGTGTCTAATAACGTGTGCTGTGCTGGTGCTGGCGGCCGGCGCTGGGCACCCGATTGGCTACTCAGCCGTGGCTCTCCCGCAGCTGCGACTGGAGAACTCCACCATGAGGATCGACGAGGATATGGGGTCCTGGATCGGTAAGCCTTAACCCACGTAACTTAACATATCTACATCAACACAGCATCATCATCTTCTTCTTCAGGTTATATTAGTCCACTGCTGGACCAGCCCTCCCTCAAGGTTGTGCCATCATTGGGGGGTAATGCCCATAATCCCCACGCTGGGCATGCGGGTTGGGGATCCCAGTTTGGTGGATTTGTAGGTACTGCAGGGGGCGCTGCTGCCCACCCCCCGGTTTGTGTCCCTTAGTCGCCTTTTACGACACCCGCGGGAAGAATTTGGGTTGGTGCTATTCTCTAGGCCGATATCACACAGCAAGTTCGCGTATAGAGCTTGTTATTTTTATTAAAGTAACACTGCATTATTATCATTATTAAGTATTGCAGAGTGGTTTAACACATCTGTTGCTGACCAAACATTCTGTTACGTAATAGACTCTAGATTCAACGCGCTTGGTGGAATTGTACTGCAGCACAGCATAATCATATTGATTTCTAATAAAATTTACACTTTTTTATTTTATAATTTTGTATTTTCTGTGTGCTTTATATGTGTGCAATGAAGTATAATCAATAATAAAGTATGATGGTACAACTTTGCGCTCATTTTGGAAAGGGTATGTCCAGCAGTGGACCAGAAGCACGGGTGAAATTTACCAATGTTTGCCTAAGCGTGACGTCACGCGGTGTGATTGTTAGTCTAAATGGCTGAAAGCAGTAATAGAAAGCAGTAGTACTATCTTTTATATTCTATTGAAAATTTTGATGATCTCTTTTTTATAAACTAAATCAGTATTTTAAACGAAAAAATGGTAATTAAGGGGGTTGGCATAAAATGTTGCCGCATACGAACGCTCGCCCACGCCAGGCAAGAGCTCTTCGAGTGTGACATCTTTGGCAGAAATGCAAACTAATCATCAGTTTGTTACTGGCTTAAGGACAGTCCACTCTCGTGACATTGTTAGATACACACCTAATTATCTCTACGCTCGTTATAACATACGCTATCGTTACTGCGCGTACATCGCGCGTGTGTCGCTAACGACCGCGTTTATTTACCATTTTGAATTGGATAAGAAAATCGTTATTACCGAGTTAAGTCGCGTGCGAGCGTGCAGGATGTTTTAAAAAATACAATTTTGATACTGGAAGTTTAATTAAGTTCCATGCGTAACCTAAGACTTAAGACTAACTTAAATAAGCTACTTATGCCTACACCTAGGGCCTGGCGCGACAACATCCGTTTGCTCAGTGTCTGGACCTAAAAAATTGTTACAATGTGTCTACTTGAGAACAGAGAGATTGCTTGACCCAGCAGAAATGGTAGAGTCAGCAGACGTAACTATGAGGCTACCCATCTGCCCACCGCATTTTATTTACGTATTTTGCCTACAAACTCAAGTAATGTCATTGATAGTTAAAAACATAATTATATGATAGGACGTCCTCCGAATAGGTAGGATGACGATCTGCGAAAAACTGCAGGCAGAGGCTGGATGCGGCAAGCTGAAGACAGGGCGCTATGGCACTCATTAGGGGAGGGATATGCCCAACAATGGACTAGTACAGCCTGACGACGACGACGAGGACAAGACGTATAATGATGTTTTAGTAGTAAGCTACTGTACTAGCGATAAAAAGAGACCCCACGTTCAACTGTGGGCGGGTGGGGATTGTCAATTGTGTCACCATTTGGAGCAAGTACAGTATTACCGGGCAATTGTCACACCGCCATTTTACCAGGACTATGTAGGTATAAAACCTAGATATACCTACCTAGTTGCGCGCAGTTAACTTTATACCTACTTGCTTGCCACTTCAAGGCGCTTATAATAGTAGATTGAGTTACTTTTACCTTCTCTTTGACCTACCTTTACCTTCTTTTAGCAAAAATACGATAATGCCAAAAATATATTATAACATATATAATATATTTTTGAAAACTAACCACTGAAACACTTTATAAAGAACCGAATCAAACAAAAAAACTGCCCAAAGCGACCCCTTAAAATAACTGTTTAGCAATCAAATCAAAGAATTTTATTCAAAATCAGACAGAAACCGTGACTTTTTGAACCGTTTCCAAATGTTATCTAGATTTTGGAGAAAAAATGGACAAAGAGATACACCCACTTATCTTAATAACAATAAAAATCTCTGTTGTTTTATATATACGTCCATCAGAACAATGAGCTGCGGAGACGTCATATACATGCATTGGAAAATGTGTACCTAGTCACTTAATTTATAATCATTTCTATTCATTCATGATGAAGTTCATTACCCTTGAGGTGACATTCCTTTATGCAGCGCCGTTACACTAATGAAAGAGAAGTGAGACAGGTGGGGCTAAACAAAATTGATTTAATGCATTTTGTTGAAGCTAGTAAATTGATTAAAAATAACACATTTTAAACTTTCGCGACTTGAATTGATTATTAGAATATCGAGGTAGAATAGCAATAAATTACAACGCGATTAAGCCCCGAAAATATTCTAATTATTGATTAGAAATACACAAATAGTTTTGGGTGGTTACAGGGATAAGAATAGATAAGAATATTCTCTACAGTATACCAGAGAGAGCACATATTATAAACATGTAAAGGTACAGAGTAAAATTGGCGGCCTTATTGATAAAAGCATTTGCAAAATGAACATGCCTTCGTAACGGTGCAAACCTTAAACCATATTTTTTAATATTTTTTTTAATTCTGTCTATCATTTTCAAAATTTAAAATTACGTCACCCATTTTTGAGATTTCCCTGACTTTTTGGCTTTACATTTCAACTAGACCGGACTACATAAATCGCCCTTTACCTACTTATTCTATTTTTTATCAAGTTTTTCTGTTTATTATCTATATAAGTAAAATTTAAAGTCCTGACAGACTGACTCACTCATCAACGCCCAGCCCAAGCCGTTGGACATAGGAAGCTGAAATTTTGCACAGAGGGTCTATATACGAGTATAATGTAGGCAAGTAATAAGACCGGATTTTTTAGAATGCAACCCTTAAGGGGGCGAAAAGGGTTGCCAAAATTTGTATGGGAGGTATAAATAATGTTTTCTAATTTTCATGAAACTTAAAATAAATACTCTTTAACACAATTGATTGAACACGTGTTTCGCCGTTTTTTTTTTATTTTACCCTTAAGGGAGTGAACGGGGTTGCAAAATTTTCTAGCTACTAAAGTCTACGCGCCGGACGGAGTCGCGGGCAAAAGCTAGTTATAAATAAAACACAGAGTTGAAGTAATTCCAGTTTCTTAATTATAAAACGTTTTACAACTTCACACCTTTACTAACTATGATAGCTATCAAATGCGCTAGTTTTTTTTCGAACGCATATTCGAATCTCTGAGAACTATTAGAAGCCAGCTTCAGTGCGTATGCGCCGCGGGCAGAGGTGTCACCGTCAGTAGATAACATCAAAGTTATCTCTGGGGCTTATTATGTAAGTATCCACTGGGTTGAGTGCCGTAATTTTTTCTTTTTTTTTAAACACTCCTCAGAGGTAGTTTAAATAATCTGTGGTTACGTCATTCCGTTTACCACATACTTGAGAGGTAATCAGAAACTCAGATCAGAGTGCTTAGTGCGAGTTTGACAGATCCAATCGAATAACTTTACTACCACGTTAATCGAGCATTGAGTAGTGAGTATGAGTAAGTTAATCGTTCGTACTGGCAACACGCTGTCACAGTACAACTTGCACTCGCGTTTATTCGTGTTTTCGCTGGTAAACGTGTTCACTTCTCAACGTAAACCATTTCAACTCGCACTCAGCAATTTTGATTTCCATACTTGTCGCTAGGTGGCGCTTCCTCGATGCCATAGAAATAGGAGTTTACGTTAACGCGATCGAGTAGTTAAAAAACTCGGCCCTTCTATTAAGTAACATTCCACACTATCGAGTTAAGCATTTAGACGACTTCAAAGTATCAAAATATTTAATTACAGCATTTGAAAGCTGTAGTAGCATAAAAAAGTAAAAATCTACGTCACTCAACTCAGTGGATGGGTCTCATGACACAGGGTATGCTAGTGTGGGGCCAGAAGTAATGTATTTGTTTATATGTAAATGTTATAGGAATCACTTTTTTAAATAGGGCCGTAACTGTTGTTGGTTTACATGATAAGAACTTAAGGCGTTCGGGGCGCTAATTAGCGCCACCAATGGAAAAAACATCATAACCTTTATTGTAATAAAAAGTCCTTGGTTGTTGATTCTAGGTTCTAGACTGTAGGTTCAAAAAATGGCTGTCACAGGTTGTTAAGATTTCTCATGTTCATACATATATAGGTACATAATAACCTAACGCCTGTATCCCAGAGAGGTAGGCAGAGACCAGGGACTGCCATCTGCCACGACCCTGACAGATCACCTTCGCTTCATCAACGTTCATAAGTCGTTGCATGCACGCACGCCGTTTCCGGGTACTTTTTATCTTCCCCTTTGCTAATACATCCCCTATTTGGTCGATGTATGTTCGCCTCGTACGTCCCTTACCAGCCCTTTCACCTTCACAATATATATTTGTTTCGTCAATCTTTCTTGAATAATAAAATTTCTCTTTTTTTAAATAAAAACGTATAATAACACAAGTTTGTTTTTTTCCATTTGCGGCGCTAGGTAGCACCCCGAAGCCCCTTAAACATCCCTACACCCATCTTAACGAGTTTTTTTTTCATATTTTGGATGAGGACAAATCACATTTAAAAACTTACGTCTGCAATCCGAAAGTTAGGTAAAGAACAGGGTTTGACACTAGCCACAACCTTGACCAACCTTCGAGTGCGGCGTGCATGCAATGACTAAGGTATTTTTAAAACCTATTTAGAGGCTAAAAATTCGATCCATGCCGGGATTTGAACCCGCGACCTCTGGCTATCGTGCCAGCGCTCATTCCAACTGAGCTAATGGGCGACTCACCAGCACCAGTGAAATTTCGTTCCTCTTTACAATATTCTCTGTATTATGTACACGAAGCGACAGCGACTAACGTATTGTTTTAGATTTATTTTATTCAATTATGCATTGAGATTTGAATCCCACGCGAACATAATATGAAAGTCAAGGATGTTCTTGTATGAAAGTCGCGTATAGCTTAAGACGCTTTGGGGTGCTAACTAGCACCACCAATGGAATAAAAATCATAACTAAATAAATAAATGAACGAACGAACGAACGAAGGAACGAACGAACGAATGAATGAATGAATGAATGAATGAATGAATGAATGAATGAATGAATGAATGAATGAATGAATAAATAAATAAATATTCATGGACTTACAATGACTTGTGTTATAGGTGCTAACTCGATGATAGATTTAATACAATAAATACATAGATAACATCCAAGACCCGAGACAAACTAGAAAAGTTCGTTTCCTAGTTTGACCTGGCCGGGGATCGAACCCGAGACCTTCGGTTTTACAGTCAGCGTGCCAAGCCGCTGCGCCACCGAGGCCGTCAAACTTGTACCATACGTTTTATTTTAAAAAAAAATAAACCTCAATAATCCTAATATCTGTGATAACTATTTTTAGAACCTACAGTCTAGCACCCAGGATCAACACCTAGGACTTTAATCAATTTCCGCTAAGAACTGCCTTTTTTGGCGGAAATCGACTAAACACAGAAGTGCTTTGTGCGAGTTTGACAGATCCAATAAAATAACTTTACTACCGCGTTAATCGAGCATTGAGTAGTGAGTATGAGTAAGTTAACCGTTCGAACTGGCAAAACGCTGTCACAGTACAACTCGCACTCGCGTTTATTCGTGTTTTGGCTGGTAAACGTGTTCACTTCTCAACGTAAACCATTACAACTAGCACTCAGCAATTTTAATTTCCATACTTGTCGCTAGGTGGCGCTTCCTCAATGCCATAGAAATATGAGTTTACGTTAACGCGATCGAGTAGTTAAAAAACTCGCACTACGCACTCTGGATGTTGATAATACGTTCTAGGCTGTGTGTTTTTAAAAATAGTCACCACACATATTAAGATTTTTGTCATACAATCCTCCACTAACCCGGACTTGGCCCGTGGTGGAGTATGACCTAACCTTCCAGCGTTGCAGGAAGAGACCCGTGCCCCAGCGTGGGGACAAACAAAGGGTTGATATCGTGTTTGTTTAGTCACTAGTTTTCCTAAAATAAAATAAAAATATTTTGTATTTTACATTTTAGCCAGCATCCACTCTGCGGCGACGCCGCTCGGATCCATGCTCTCCGGGCCCATAATGGAGTCCATAGGGCGGCGGCGGACACTGCAGGCTTCTACACTGCCGCTGGTAATAGGCTGGTTGCTGATTGGAACGGCTACGGAACACGCTTTGCTGTTGCTGGGCAGAGTCGTTTGCGGGTTCGCCGTGGGCATCATGGCGGCGCCTTCGCAAGTGAGTGTCGAGACATACACCAGAGTGCTTAGTGCGAGTTTTTTAACTACTCGATCGCGTTAACGTAAACTCATATTTCTATGGCATCGAGGAAGCGCCACCTAGCGACAAGTATGGAAATTAAAATTGCTGAGTGCTAGTTGTAATGGTTTACGTTGAGAAGTGAACACGTTTACCAGCCAAAACACGAATAAACGCGAGTGCAAGTTGTACTGTGACAGCGTTTTGCCAGTTCGAACGGTTAACTTACTCATACTCACTACTCAATGCTCGATTAACGCGGTAGTAAATTTATTCGATTGGATTTGTCAAACTCGCACTAAGCACTCTGAGTGCTTCGTGCGAGTTTTTTAACTACTCGATCGCGTTAACGTAAACTCATATTTCTATGGCATCGAGGAAGCGCCACCTAGCGACAAGTATGGAAATTAAAATTGCTGAGTGCTAGTTGTAATGGTTTACGATGAGAAGTGAACACGTTTACCAGCCAAAACACGAATAAACGCGAGTGCGAGTTGTACTGTGACAGCGTTTTGCCAGTTCGAACGGTTAACTTACTCCTACTCACTACTCAATGCTCGATTAACGCGTTAGTAAAGTTATACGATTGGATCTGTCAAACTCACACTAAGCACTCTGGGAGCCAATTCTCACTTCATTAGCAAATAATACGACTCTCAGGCTTATCACTTGGACTTCTACACGAAAAGTCGAGCACGTGTGTCTTCCTGCATCGCAGGAAGGTTAGGCCATACTCCACCACGGGGGCCAAGTCCGGCTTGGTGGAGGATTGTAAGACAGTGGCGGGTCTTACTGTCAGAAGTTATCAAGCCGCCCATAAGGCCTCTGACATGGCTTAACGACTGACATGCCGATGACAGCCGGCACCAACGGCTTAACATTCCTTGCGAAGCACGGAAGCGCCCGGAAAAAAATGCCACTAGCGGTAGTCACGGGACGGCCAAAATCTGTAATCTGTACTGTCTAAACGCCATGCTATTTCAGATGAGAATAGAATTATAGAATTCAAATGAGAAAATAAATGTCCAATGACTCTATAGAGTTATCTCATTTTTAAGCGACAAATGTCTAAGCCTTCGAATATTTCGCGTCTACGCTTTAAGTTCGCATGGGCGAGAATCGGCTCCCTGGAATCGATCTGGGACCTTAATATAGGTACGCACCAAATCCAACCTGGAAATCTGACGTTTGCATTACTATGGCATTTGACAGTTAGGCGATTTGAATCGTTCAAAAGGTGCGCGTGATATAAGAGCTAAGGCATGCTGCCGGTAGCGACTGGATGAAACTGGCTGAGGGCAGAAATAAGTGTAGAGAGGCAGGTCCTACGCCGCCTGGTACGTCACGACATCCTCGTCAATTTGGTTAAAAATAAGGAAAAAAATTGTTTATTGGTCTACAATAGTGTACAATGGTGTTTGCTGGTCCTTATACTAAGCTAAAGCCTGTATGATAAGAGCCAGTAATCTCTGTTTGTAGAGAAAGATAGACTAGTACCGAATGTCTTGGCAGCTTTAAGAAAATCAGTTTAATTAAATGTAACAGAAAGTAACATGTGTAATATAGGGATATTACCATACCTATAAATTATAAGATTATAACAACAACTACATTTGCAGTTTTTAATTTACAGTATTCATATCATATTCAGTAATTAAATTTAGCAAAACAAGTAAACCCCTCTATCCCAGCCCTACGAAACTTGTTCTTGGGATTGGAAATTGAAAACCACTAGGAGAGAGGAGTCATGCACGCCGTCATACTTTGTGATTTAGGGGAAAATAATGTTAAGGGATGTATTATCAAGTAGTTTTAATATTATTAGTATTTTTAGTTATCTGATCCGTCGCCTTCTAACTTTTCTTGTATGACGTTCCCATATTGCTACGATCATCTCAAGCACGTCGTCGTCGTCAGGCTATACTAGTCCACTGCTGGACATAGCCCTTCCCATAAAGAGCGCCACGTTGTGCTATCATAGGGGGTAATGCCCATAATCCCCACGCTGGGCATGCGGGTTAGGGATCGCAGTTGGATCGCAGATCGATCGGTGGAATTGCGCTGCAGGGGGCGCTGCTGCCCACCCCCCGGCGGATCCTTGAAAAAAGTTAAGGTCACGGAATGACTTGAGTTTTACTTAGACTTGCTTATTTGACAACTTCTCCCCAACTCATTTTCCTGGACAGACTAGCCGCTGGTCGGATTGTATCGTTAATACAAAGACCCAGCTAACAGTAATGTAACTTCAATCACAATAAGGGGCTTCTAAGTAGGTAAACGTTGGAATAGTGGCCTATAATTTGTTAAGAATTACCAGAAGAGCAAGTCATTTTGGTTGCAAGTTTACAACAAAAAAGACTAACGATACGTTAGTAATTCTATAGCCGTCTATTATGGCATCTAATGATGTCACGAATGGCTGTGTATAATCATTACAGCTGCCGCCGAATTGTTAGTCCAACCAAAGTTAGGTATGTAATTGACTATTATTATGTCCACCCACACACTCAAGAGTTTACCATGACGAAATGAAAAAAAAATAGGTAGTCTGTTACTAATGATGACACCTGTATAAAGACAAGAAGGCTAGGCCATACTCCGCCACGTAAGTCCGGGTTGGTGGAGGAATGTGAGACTTACGTCGCGGTCCTTAGTGTCAGAAGTTCTCAGGCCGCCTATAAGGCCTCAGACTTGGCTTAACGACTGCCATTACATGACAGCAGGCACCAATGGGTTAAAGTGCCTTGCGAAGCACGCAAGCGCTCGGAAAAAATGCCACTAGCGATTGTCACGGGACGGTCACCCATCCTGCATCTAACCGTGCCCGTTGTTGTGCTCAAGTGATTGATTCCAATCACTCGGAAGGCAACGAGCGCTTCCTATACAGGGCGTCCCACGGCCATGCTACATGGAGGGAAAGTACCTTTAATATTGTAGATGGAACATTTTACTGAAAGAAGACATTATTTTAATTTCAATTTCAGGTAAAAATAGCTACTATATGTGAAGATTTATGATGTTCACTTTTCCCAAATAATGAAAAACGATACGATTTTTTCCATTGGCGCTTGTCAGAACCACCTAGCGCCTTAAAACATCAAATAGCTACAGTCGATTTATTTAGGTTTTGAAATAAATGTAAATAATCTTGATTAGTCTTTGTATTGAAATATACACTATATAAAAAAATACTTTATATTTTGAATTGGTAAAGTGTAAATAATATTTAAAAAATGTGTATTTCGATAAAAAGATATACCAAGATTGTTTACATTATTTTAAGTACCTAAAAAAATGGACTATAGTTTTGGATGTGATTCGAACCTACGACATCTCGCGTCGCATCTTACGTGTGCACAATGGGCAGCTATTAGTTGTATGCAAAAACTTTTTGTTACGTGGCCAATTATTTCTGTGGGTTTGTTCAACTCATGGTTAAAGCCGGGTTTTCACGGTCTTAGTACGCTCGGACCGAGTGCGCCATCCGAGTAAACTAATGCATCTGACTGGACGGTTTTTCGTGACAACACCAAAATAGCCAATCACAAGCATTGGTTTACTCGGATGGCGCTCTTGGACCGAGCGCATTAAGACCGTGAAAACCTGGCTTTACTGTGACAATTCGATGTGCATTGTATAGCGGATTAACCCACAGTTTAAAAAGGAGGAAAACTAATTGTACTGATCGTAATGTACATCGAACTGTCATAATTCACTATGATTAAAGTTTTATGAAACGCGGCCCAAGTCCAAGAATGCTGAATAGTGAAATACATAGCTCACTTAGTGGCTCCAATATTTCTTTATCTATGAAACTACACCATTTCAGTGACTATCATCATAAAGATATTTAGCAAATCAATTCTTATCCTAAATGAAACCAATTAAGGTCCACTTTCCTCCACAGGTGTACTTGGGAGAGATCTCAGAGCCTCGACTGCGAGGCCTTCTAATCGGGACGCCATTCGTGGCCTACTCATTGGGCGTCTTGTACGTTTACGCACTCGGTGGTTCGTTGCCATGGCGACACGTGGCATACCTTTGTATCCTGCTGCCTGTGCTGTCATTTGTGGCCCTATGTCTATCGCCGGAGAGTCCAACTTGGCTTGCTCGCCGCGGGAGGTTCCACGAAGCCATGGCTGCTATGGCGAGACTGCGCGGCAACCCTGACATTGTAAGTACATAGGATAGCAGATTGCCTTCATGCCATAAAGGACACAGAAAATATACGGCGAAAAGTAATAACAAAGCTTAATATCATGCTGATATTCCATAACTAGCACCAAGACATTTGAGACCGCGTCAAAATATAAATTTTGTTTTATCTTTAATATTTACGAGACTTGCAATAATTCTCAAGACTCTCAAGCTGAACACAATACCTACTGGTAAATAGTCATTTATACAGTAGCAAATAGTTAATTTTGTTGCCGATTTTGGCCTGTGATGCAGGAAGAGACCCGTGACCCAGTAGTGGGGATATACAAGGGTTGATATCGAATAGTTAATAACATGACAAAAAATCAGTTCGAGCTTGCAGTTCAGTGGACTATACGAGCATAATGTAATATATGCGTTGTGGGAGGCGACACTCCCGCAACGCATGCTGAGCCGAGTCCACTTTAGGGACTCATTAGTGAAAACAAATACCTAGTAGTTCCTTAGACAAATGTATGCTATGGTTCTCTATTTTTTGTTTCACGCAAATTTTTGTTTTCGTTTTCTGTGTCTGTTTGAATTTTGTTCAATGATGTTAAACCATTCTCTTTGGTTTTTTCGTATGTTATATACTTTCGTATGTTTTATACTTATACTTTCTTTCTTTTACTTTCTTTCGTCTTCTTTCTATATAAAAGTCTCGTGTCAGAGTTGGTGACCGAACTCGTCCGAAACGGTTTCACCGGTTTTTTTTTTGTGTATAGTTGGTAGGACTGAGAATAGGTTGCAAACGATTGCAGGGTCAGCCGTTTTTATAGAACACTTCTTTATTGCATAACATAAAGTAAATATATCATGTTTGGTGAAATTGGCGGCATTCATATGCGCTGACGCATTTTCGAAGTGATTTTCCTCATTTCTCACATTCGACGTCCCGATATATCAAATAGGTAAGCGTGAGAATGATTAGCGACGCATAAAAGATGATACGAGAATCAATAATTGCTAGTTTACTGTCACACTTACCTGGAAAATAGAATGTTCTTTTGGGTTTTTTCAGTGTATTTTGTGCACGGAATAGACCAGTTTTTTGCTGTTTCTAAAATTGTCCAAGCTTTGCTGGAGAAAATCTCTTACTAACAAAAAATCGCCTGTGTACATACTAAGAACCTAATATGTAATATTAAAATTAACTTCAAAACAAAGTCATTTGATGCATGCTGGGATAAGAATCCACAACCTTCCGAAGTCGCGTTTAACCGCTGCGCTTCCACCGCTTATGAAATAAGTACCGAACATTTAAAAAAAATGTGATCCAATTGAACAACATGCGCTCACGCAAATACTATAAATAATAATGACGACCCCTATAAATAATAATGACAACTCAACAATTGACACAGCCCATGACAGTGTTTAGGGTTAAACCCTAGATAGGGCATGGATAGGATAAATATTTCTTGCTTTTAGACTTTATATCAAAATGATAGAGTTCATTTTAAAGCGGTAACTATTTTACCCTTGCCCAATTAAGAGTTAACAAGCGCAATGGACACGCGGGCCCGCACAATTGAACCGTCTCAAAAATTCTCTAGACGAGGCAGGCTAAAATAGACGTTGTTACAAAAGGCGTAGAGACAAAAATACATATTAGTCTCCAGTCTTTAAGTTCCTTAACGACGCCTTGTGTAAATTTTATTCAAATTGTCCTGTTAGTATCACTATGACGCCATAATGTTGGGTGTTAAATGTGAGACGATTTAGGACAGAAATAATGGTTAATCATCTTAGGTAGGTACATAAGTTGTATGTGATATGCACTTCAATAAATGTAGTCACACTAAATTATGCATATATTTTTATGTAGCCTATAAACGACCCACTGCAGGGCGTCACGTCAGACAGAAATGTGAAACGTCAGAGAGAGAATTTTGGCTTAATTACCAGGAGTGCCCACAGCGGATCCCAGATCGCGAGAGCCCCAGGTTCGATCCCGAGTGCGGGCATGTACCTTGTTTAATTTCAAAGTTACGTACATTTGCGAATTTGCAGTCGCAATACCACACACTAAAGAAAACATAGTGAGGAAACCCGCGGCTTGGTTGGCTCCGCACGTATTGACTAGTCTTTCCTGTGGGCTAGGCCGACTAAGCTGTCAGGATGGTATAGGTGCTGGGCAAACCTACACCATCTATAAACAACCATGACCCAGGCACTACAGCGTCGGAGTGGTCCCATCACCCATCTAGTGTGAGTGAGGATACCACTGGACGCTGTATAAATCATCTCATTACGTAGATGCAAAAGGTCAATATATATCTAATAGGCCACCGCGGATTGGCAATTTCTAGCGGAGGTATTTGAACACCTCAGACACTCAGGTCTCCTCACGATGTTTTCCTTCACAGTAAGCGAGTAGTATTGCTACTATCTTCACAAATGTACATAACTTACAAAGCCAAGTCATTGGTACATGCCCGCACTGGGAATCGAACCTGGGTCTCTCGCTTCCGAGTCCATTATTCTACCCACTGGGCTCCTGCCGCTTATCTAAAATAAATTATATTAGCCGTGTAAATATTTTAACGGGCTATTTATAGAAAAACACGACTCCCGATACACGAAAAATAGTCCGATGAAATAGTCTGTGATGGAGATTTTAAAAGGAAAAGATGTAACCACAGATTAAATAATACGCCTTTAAGAGTGTTTTAGTGGAATTGTGTTTTTATAAGGCCGTAATTTTTCCGCAGTCACTTACAATAAGTACCTAACCTACACCAACTGTTATGTTAACACTTGATAACGTATCGTCGTTGATCACAAGTTCATACCAGCACGAGTAGCATGACCACGCGCGTCGTGTGGTTAAACGCGCTCAAATGTAAAATATCCAGTACATTAATGGTCACAGTAAGTCCCACCAAGTCTTACGATCCACCACCAAACCGGTTCGGAACCTCATTACAATACTCCCTGTATTACGTACAGATTTTACGTACGAAATTTCACTGATGCCGCTAAGTCGGCCATCAGCTCAGTCTGTAGAGCGCTGAACGGTTAGCCAGAGGTCGCGGGTTCGAGTCCCGGCATGGGTGGAATTTTTAGCCTCTAAATAGGTTTTTTATTTTGCAGGCCCAACGCGAACTCCACGATCTGATCTCGGCGCGCGAGAAAGAGAAGGCGCGTGGCGAGGAGAATGTCCCTTTCCTCGCCACCATATCCCAGTTGCCAGTCCTCAAGCCCCTTCTGCTCATAAACGCATTCAACATGCTGCAGATTCTGTCCGGAAGCTACATCATTATCTTCTACGCTGTGGATATCGTGCAGGAGACCGGTGGATCGCTTGACAAGCATGTGAGTTTACTGGTTGCATTTTTTTCATTCCAAAATAGACAAAAATAAGCAAGTTTTATTAATGACTATATGCTCTTATCACCGTTTAAACTCTCCATGGACTTTCGCTATTTTTTTTAAATATCCAAATCGGTCCAGCAGTTCTCCAGTTTTAGCGATAGAATGATACCACCCTAATATTATAAAGGCGAAAGTTTGTATGTTTGTTACTTCTTCACGTCTAAAGGGCTGGAGCTATTTAAATAAAATTTGATATGGAATTAGCGGACACAGGCTACGTTTTACTGCGGGAAAATATCTTATTCCCATGGAAAAATCGATAAAACGCGGGCAGGGCACTAGTTACAAATCAATTTTATAGGTTAACAAACATCCAAACATATGTTTGTTACCCAATCACGCAATAACGGCTGATTGAAGAAATTGACGGAAATGTCTTAAATTCTTTGGGCGATTTACATTGTTATATTTTTACAGTTCATATTTTAAGGTCACGGAGACATTTTGTAAATTTTTGATCACGTCCGACAACGATCACAGCCGAGCACGGACTGAAAGTAGCGTCCGCAAAGGTGTCGGACACTCGAAGAACGTGTGTTTACAGATTACTAAATTCACATCTGTGATCTGTGTCGTCGAACGTACGGCCAAGCGTTTCTAATTTGGAACAATTTTTCTTCTCCACAGATAGCAGCCAACGCGACGGCGGGCGTGCGACTGGCCATCACTGTAGTGGCTTGTGTAATGTTACTTCGCATCACGCGGCGCTCCCTAGTCATGGTCTCAGGCTTAGGTACGGCAGTCGCTACCATAGCACTGGCATCCATCCTAGCTCAGAGCAAGCAGTCCATAGCAGCTCTACCTCCTTGGGTGCCACCAACGCTTATTCTCTTCTACGTAGGGTTCAACACGCTAGGGTTCTTCTTACTGCCAGGTCTAATGGTAGGAGAATTGTTGCCTACAAAAGTACGGGGCCTCTGTGGCGGTTACATATTCTGTATCTTCAACGCCTGCCTATTTGGTTTCACGAAAGCTTTTCCAACTTTGAAACAAGCCATTGGTTTGAGTGGTACTTTCGGTTTATTTGGTGCTTCATCGTTGCTAGCAACGTTAGTTTTGTTCCTTATGCTGCCCGAGACCAAAGGGCAGTCTCTGTTGCAAATAGAACAGTATTACCAGAAGTCTAATTACCTCTGGGTAACGCGGAAGAAGCCTGGTAACACTCAGACAGTGTGAACGTGAATTTTACACTACTTAGTTAGCTTTGTTAAACGGTATTGACAACGTATGTATGTGTATGTACTTAATAAGGACTGAAGTGCAACCCTGCTTGTACAAAACGACATCCAAAAGAAGAAATTCCTATGTAAAGTCACAACATGACTAGTAGGACATCTATGGATATATTAGAATGCATTTAAGGAAATTGTATTGTGATGAAATGTAAGTAGTTAGCACAATACAGTGCACTTTTTGAATTGTACGACTGTTATGATTATGATTATTGTAATCTATACAATTGTTATAGTACCCATTGTTGTCGTGCGACGAATGTGTACTTACGAGCATATGTACTTTTTGATCTTTTTCTCTTCTAAACTACGTGTTTTAATCACAATGAGTGACTTAGAAGGTCAACTACACAGTCACATGGCGTGAAAGAATTCTCTACAGAAACTAAAGCGAATTTTCCCGTGGCGGACAGTCAAATCAATGAGATTTAAGACGCTGGTGCATCTCCAGTGTCTTGTGCATACTTGGATTACATTGATTCGTAATCACAAGGAAATTTTTGATCTGTGATTTTACTAACGACCAACTTGTTATAATTGCATATTGTAATGTGAGTGGATTTAAAGATTGAGATAAAAATGTATGCTAGGTTTTAATCTGTGTGCCTGAAGTCATATCTCGCGAGAGTTCAAATTTCATGAAAAATTACACAATAGGTTTTCAATCAGCAAAACATTATTTTTATTTTGTTTGTTGCAACGACAATACTTTTTGCATAGAAAACAATTGTTTTTGTAAAGTTTTGTTGCGGGCGGTGTATCTTAACATATCAAGTTCACTAAGTATACTTGGGTCTAGGTTATTTACAAGACTGGCCAAAAATATATTTTTTCAGGGTGTATGTACGAGTATGTATGGTTTTCAATAAGAATGAAAAACCATACCCCACAATAACTTCTAAGCGCAAACGCTAAAGCTACTTGGAAGTGGAAAGTGTTGCCGAAATCTTATTGTAATCCCAAATAATATAGGTTACGTAATCAGGCATTCGAGTTTTAGGTATTGAAAAGGGTTATGCCAGTTTGGGGCCAAAACAAGTGATTGTGTTATGTGATTCTATGTCTTCTTTTTAAGAGTAGAGAATCAGGTCTCCTTCAAATGTAGCAATACCAATGCTCCCTAATAGATATTAACGTTTAATTTAAATAATCCTGTATTTTAAAGTAAACATAAGACATAGCAGGTGAGACAGCTGAGATTTTATAAAAAAAATGGCTATAATCAATATTCAAGATGTCACCGTATTTGTTCACATTCACCAGGACCAACGTTCTTAAGCTTCCAATCCACTGACATTACACGGTGTATAATGTCTTGATTTTTAAGTTAGGTGCTTTTCTGACAAATCTTTAGCGTAAGAGCAAACAAATTTTTTCTATAAACTCTTAGGAAAATGCCGAATTGTGATATATGTAATAATACATTTTTTAATTACAAATTGTAACTTATTTTATTGCGTTGTTTCTTTTGAACACTGCCCACGCTCTCCAATACACAAAAATGTGAACATCACAGAGTATTCTTATATTCTTCTTTCTTGTTCGTCTCACACAAAACAAAAAATACCCACAAAAAAGATTGCAAATTCAGGTCTACATATATTACACTTGCACGATACTTAAAAATACACTGTTGCAGACGATTATTTTAAGATAACAATAAATGAATCCAGCAGTATGTAACGGTGAATACACTACAGTAATTATCACGAGCACCCCGTCCAAAACAATAAGACGCTCAGTCACGTTCAACGTTGGTACTTGCTACAGCTGATGTTCAACAACGTTGCGAAGAACCTCCGGCATAGTATACCTGCAGCTGCCGTTCACACACATCGCGTAACCTTCCGGCGGCACTGCTCAGTGCGTCTCGGGCAGCCGCTGATAGAGATGAGGGCGCGAGGCGCACCCGGGGCACACGTGCAGCGTAGTAGACACGAATACTTCGCATTCCCAGCAGTAGTGCTCGTGACAGCGAGTGCAGCGGTGAAACTGGTGGGGGAGTGTTGCCGTTAGAATGTAAACGTTATACCTATGTGCGTTTTACATGCGAGACGTAATGAGGTCCCACCGAGATTATTTCTGGTATACTATGTATCTAATATAAAATTTTGTCTCAAAAACTCCGCATGGAGAAATAGTATCCAAACATGTACGTGTTTAAGAAAACAATATTCTTAATGTCTAACAAGATCATGGACAACGGAATATATAATGAAGTTTAATAATCATACAAGAACCTATAAAATTGGCTGTCCCTTGTGAAAAATTATTAAATATACCTTTTTATCGGTATCGGTGAAGGAACGTAGGCAACCAAAGCAATTCTGCGCCTGCCCTTCATTTGGTATTTCCTCGTACGATTCCACAGGGAACAGGTGATGGTAGGATCTAAAATAGGAAAAAAAAGAATTAGTTGCAAAAAACCTGATCTATCTTTGGTATCAATGTCAATCTACTCAAGACACATACAACTTCCTGCAGCAGTAACTAGTGCTTTTACCTGTAGGTCATCAACTAAGAAGCCCACAAGGATGCTGGATGTGACCTGAGATGTGTAGAGATGATTTTTTTTACCACCATTGGAATTATATACTTTTTAATGCACTAACCCGTGCTAAGTACCAAATAAACATTTCTATTCTATTCCATTTTATTCTAAGGACAATTTTAAAAACCTATATAGAGGCTAAAAATTCCACCCATACTGGGACTCGAACCTGCGACCTTTCGCAAGGGTGGAATTTTTAGCCTCTAAATAGGTTTTTAAAACACCATTGAAATTTTTTGCCCAAAAAATCCTGAAGAATTCTACAATAACAGCCGTCGCAAGCAGCAGTGCAGGCGACTCTGACCCCTCTTCTCTTGTGCTAAGCTTGGTACTCGGTTGGCCAGATGCGGCGCGGAAGCATGCGTGAACCAGCGGTGGTGCTGTGCAGGCGATCCTCGCCCTTCAACCCTTGTGATTAAGCTAGGTACTCGCCTGGCCAGGTGAGGCGCAGAGGCGAGCGTGAGGCCACAAGTTCGGCACTGCGCCGGCAATGAGCAGTATTTGCTGCGGCACTGGGGGCACAGGTGGCCCTCGCCGTTGACGCCTTCACCGTCGCCTTCTTCCAGGTGACTGCGGAGAGGGATAGAAGTACTTTAACATTTAGGAAAGCCTTGAATACCCTTGGACAGTTCAAACCATCATAGAAAATATGGCTGTGCCGAAACGAAGATAAAAATTCCTCTGAACAATATAAAGGTGAAAGTTTGTCGATTGATCATCTTTTAATACCTTTCCATAATTCGAGGTTGCCAACTGTGACAAGTTTATGCATCAATCATTCAATCACGTACCATTTTTCGCTTTTTCGGTTCACTTTTCAAGTGACATGGTAAAAGGCACAGAGATAGACAAGGTCCTGAATAACACAGAAAACATATGTTTTGGGTTAACATGCAAGCTAACAGTGAAGGAAAACGTCGTAAGGAATTTCTCAGGTATTCACTTACCACAGCTCTTGAAACGCTAATCGCGGTGGGCATCCGTGATAAATAAGCCCATACCAAACACTCTCTCTCTGCCCATTTTTTTAAGCTTGTACCTAGGCCTCATAGAAAATATCACAGATAGTGATCGGGAGATCAGCGAAGGTTTCGACTTTTCAAAGACCTTTAACCGCCTGAGTTATGACCTTGAAAATGTAGAACTGGCTTGCAAATAGAAAGCATATTCTCACCACATGCACACGGTGAGCGGGGGGTCAGCGGAGCTGTTGTCGGCGGCGCGGGGGTCGGGGGGCGCGGCGTGCGGGAACCCCATCTTGACAAGCCCCGCGTCCAGAGAGCGCGCGCGCGCAGGGGGAGAGGTGCTCTCAAGCAGGAGAGAGCGGTAGTGGACGTCATCCAGTACCACCTAGTGACACGTCGGGGCCGTTACACTTTTTTTTAAGTAGCCTCTATGTTTGTGTCCTACTGCTGGGCAAAGGCCTCCTCCAATTCAGTCCAGAGTTTCCTGTCCTCAGACCACTCCGGCAGATGATCATCACTCCACCGTCTTCTAGGCCGGCCTCGATTTCGATGTCCATACAAATTTTACATTGGGCCGTTACATACAAATTTTATATTGTATGGAATCAGGCGTTTTATTTTGCAAGTGCAAGTGAGGATGTCTCGTGTTAGAGCCGAAACGCGTCGCGTGTTTTCTCATACCAGTAGGTATTGGTGTCGGTGGTGGTGTGTTCGTGTCTTGCTTCTGTTTAAAAAGGTGGGAGGGATGGCGGTGCATTAACTAACCGCATGGTGCTTGTGGGATTTTTGACGGAATTTAGCAAAGTAATTTTCACTTTTTAATGAAATTTTATATTGTTTATTTAAAAAGGAAACATTGTGAGGAAACCTGGGTGTCGATATCAACCCTTGTATGCCCCCACTGCTGGGCCACGGCTCTCTTCCTGCATCGCAGGAAGGTTAGGCGATACTCCACCACGGGGCCCAAGTCCGGGACGGTGGAGGATTGTAAGACACTGGCGGGCCTTACTGTCAGAAGTTATCAAGCAGCCCATAAGGCATCTGACGTGGCATAACGCCTGCCATTACATGATAGCCAGCCCCAACGGCTTAACGTGCCTTGCGAAGCTCGGGGAGGGCTCGGAAAAAATGCTACTAGCGGTAGTCAAGGAACAGTCAAGCACCCTGCACCTGGCCGCGCCTGGTATTGCATTTACTTTACACTAAGTAAAGTAATACTTTACACCCCCCAGTAAAGTAATACTTTACACACGTGAATAAACACCCAAAAATATTTATTCAGGTGAAAGTACAGGTGTGTCTGAGAAGTTCAAAAAACTCAGCGATTGAAATTGCCAAGCCGCGGTGGGCACCCGTATGGTAAGTTTACTGTTGGTTGGAACTTTTATATGAATCTTTTTGTATCATCAATCATCACCTACAAGCATTTATTCTTCCTTTCTCTCTCATTCTGTCACTCTGGCTCTCTTTCTTGCCTAGCGGCCGTAATATATTTATATCAGGCCTTATGTTCAGGTTCGATCCCGAGTGCGGGCATGTACCAATGACTTTGTTTAATTTCAAAGTTACGTACATTTGCGAATTTGTAGTCGCAATACCACACGCTAACGGTGAAGGAAAACATCGTGAGGAAACCCGCGGCTTGGTTGGCTCCGCACGTATTGACTAGTTTTTCCTGTGGTCTAGGCCGACTAAGCTGTCAGGATTAGGCGTGATCGTTGCAAAGACGAACCGTTTTATAAGACCGTTTTGTGTTCCGCGACGATAAGACCGTTTTACGTTTCATTCTAAAGCAGTGCCAGCGACTCTAAAGCAGTGCCAGCGTTTGTTCGTCGCGAGACCAGTCCTTAGATTGTTTGACGCGGATATGTCCTTTAGTGCTATATTAATAGAGCCTAGAACGTAATGAGATCATTGCGACGTCGTCGTCGGCTCCTTGCTCGTTCCGTTCGTTTTGGTCTGTGATACAATAAAGTAATCTTTATGTCTATGAGTATACAGTCTAATATCGTGTAAAACAACTTATTTTTTCCGATGTTTCGTGATTTCGTCTCGTTCGCACTCGTTTGACCGTCCTCTGCGCCTTGCTCGTTCGCATACAATGAAACCAGTTGCGAACGAGGACCGTTTCGAGGACCTGTTTTCGTTCCAGAAAAAACGGTTGCGTTTCGTCGTCGAAAAATCGGACAACGACCCACTCCTAGTCAGGATGGTATAGGTGCTGGGCAAGCCTACACCATCTATAAAACCATGTCCCAGGCACTACAGCGTCGGAGTGGTCCCTTCACCCATCTAGTGTGAGTGAAGATGCCACTGGACGCTGTATAAATCATCTCATTAAGTAGATGCAAAAGGCCAATATTATTATATGTTCCAAAAATCCAGTTCATATCTAAACGGGGCGGGATCTATACTAAACCAAATGTGTGCAAAATTTGTTAGATACGAATACTTACACCATAGTCACCACCAGTATCGTGAAACAACTTCTTACAAATCCTAACTTCAGCGGCAAGTCCGATAACAGAGTGCTTAGTGCGAGTTTGACAGATCCAATCGAATAACTTTAATACCGCGTTAATCGAGCATTGAGTAGTGACTATGAGTAAGTTAACCGTTCGAACTGGCAAAACGCTGTCACAGTACAACTCGCACTCGCGTTTATTCGTGTTTTGGCTGGTAAACGTGTTCACTTCTCAACGTAAACCATTACAACTCGCACTCAGCAATTTTAATTTGCATACTTGTCGCTAGGTGGCGCTTCCTCGATGCCGTAGAAATATGAGTTTACGTTAACGCGATCGAGTAGTTAAAAAACTCGCACTAAGCACTCTAAGCATCTAATGCCATCTGTTTTCAATGAAAACTTAGCGATTGAAATTGCCAAGCCGCGGTGGGCACGCGTATGGTAAGTTTACTGTTTTTGCTGTTGGTGGGGACTTTTATTTGAATCTTTTTATATCATCAATCATCACCTACAAGCATATATTCTTCCTTTCTCTCTCATTCTGTCCTCTGCCTCTCTTGCCTAGCGGCCGTAATATATTTATATATCAGGCCTTATGTTCCAAAAATCCAGTGTATTCAGCGCGTTCATGACAATTTGGCGAAAAACTCACACACGTAAACTATATCTAAACGGGGCTGGATCTATATATACTAAACCAAATGTGTGCAAAATTTGTTAGATACGAATACTCACACCATAGTCACCACCAGTATCCTGACACAACTTCTTGCAAATCCTAACTTCAGCGGCAAGTCCGATAACAGAGCATCTAATGCCATCTGTTTTCAATGTCTGCAACAATAATAACACCAATTTCATTAACAATACAAGATCTAAGGCCGCCATCTGTACATATCTGTTTATTTTCGATTTTTATGTACATCTAGCAGACCAAGCGAACTTCGCACGGTCTAACAGTCGATTCTTTAATTTGTTTATTATTTATTTTTATTTTTAATGCACTAACCCGTGCTAAGGAACAAATTTAAAACACCTATTTAGAGGCTAAAAATTTCACCCATGCCGGGATTCGAACCCACAACCTCTGGCTATCCGTGCCAGCGCTCTACCAATTGAGCCAATGGTATCCCGGCATGGGTGAAATTTTTAGCCTCTAAATAGGTTTTTTAAATTTGTTCCTTAGCACGGGTTAGTGCATTAAAAATAAAAATAGTATAATCATGTACAGTGATATCGTTCCGATGTTAAACCTAACTGCAAAGTAGGTAGTCGGGGCTGTAAGTAATGCAATTTGCTTAAGTCAGATGTCGCTGCCTGTACGTAATACAGAGAATAGTGTAAAGAGGTTCGAAATTTCACTGATGCCGTGAGTCGCCCATTGGCTCAATTGGTAGGGCGCTGGCACGGATAGCCAGAGGTTGCGGGTTCGAATCCCGGCATGGGTGAAATTTTTAGCCTCTAAATAGGTTTTTTAAATTTGTTTATTATTTTTCTCTCCGTAAGAACCATCCTCGCACTTCAAGGAATATTCTAAAAAAGAATTACAATACTCGGTTCTGCTGCTCTCGAGTTTTTTTTTTATTTATTTAACATTTAACCAACACATTCAGCAATTCATTTTTATATTATAAATAAAGTGTTCTTTATCTATCTATGTGAGAAGCGACGCGAAGAGAACCAGCAGCCCTCTGGAAGCGTAGCCAGATAACACATCACACGCCCAGCGTATCCACTCTGTTTTCCATGTAGGGCTATTCATTAAAAATTAACTGTCTTTATTTTATCATCTTGCCTGGTTATGGTTATGATATGGGGTCAGACAACACATCTGGATCTTAGTGGTGATGTCACTGGCTGTGGTAGTAAGTGGTGAGCGATGGAAACCGGACCAGGAACTCTTTGGAAGTGTGGCCGGATAACTGAGGACACTCTCAATGTCTTCCAGGTACGGCTGAGTCATAAAAAATCAACTCTCCTTATTTTAACACCTTACCTAAGGTCAGACCACACACCTGGAACGGAGAACCAGCCCTTGTATTACGTAACTTTCCACTCTATCGGGTTAAGCATTTAGAAGACTTCAGTGTCAAAACATGTATGTATCTGACAGTTCGGAGTAGGTAAAATCAGACAACTACATACATTTGACGACTTACGTGACCGCACCCCAGGAGCTCTACGGAAGCGTGGTCGGTTAGTTCATAACACGCCCGGCGTATTCCACTGTGTTTTCTAGGTCCGGCTATCTCATAAAAAACATAACATAACATTCACATACATTGCTTCTAGCCCTACACTAGGATACCCTGTGTCGTGGGAACGAGAAACAGCGACATTACAAACTTGTAAACATCCACACCTAGGGTTTTTTGTCCCCAGCCGGGGTTCGAACCCGGGACCTCTCGCATGGTAGGCAGATGCGCTACCGCTGCGCCACAGAGGTCGCCATTCAAATCATCAACTCTCTTCATTTTAACACCTGACCGAGGGTCGGACAACACACCTGGATCGTAGTGTTGATGTCACTGGGGTCGCAGGTGGTGAGCGACGCAAAGAGTACCAGGAGCTCCCTGGAAGCGTGGCCAGGTAACGGCCTCAGCACACGCCCAGCGTATTCCAATGTGTTTTGCAGGGACGGCTCGCCAGTAAGAGCTACACTTTTCAAGCTACAAATAAAAATAAGACACCTTATTAGGTGGCCCAGTGGGTAGAACAATGGGCACGGAAGCGAGAGACCTAGGTTAGATTCCCAGATACCAATGACTCGGCTTTCTTGTACGTTCATGAAATTATAGTGGCAATACCACTCGCTTACAGTGAAGGAAAACATGGTAACCTGAGTCTCAGAGGTGTTCAAATACCTTCTTCTTCTTCTTCAGGCTATATTATGTAGTCCACTGCTGGACATACCCCTCCCCTAATGAGCGCCATAGCACCCTGTCTTCAGCTTGCCGCATCCAGCATCTGCCGGTAGTTTTTCGCAGATCGTCATCCCACCTAGTCGGAGGGCGTCCGACCAGGTGGGATCGTGGGCTTAATCACCAAGCATGTTTGCGTATGTAAAGTGTACCTACAAAAGGTGGGCTTAATGTTAACGGTATTTTCTACGAGTCAACCGACAGGAGGTTGTCTAGTTTATTTCATTAATTTAGGGTCATTAAAATAGTAAGTATACAAAGTATAAAAAGTTCAGTGGGCAATGAAGTAATTGTATGTAAAACTTACTCATTAATAGCTTTCAAGTGTTTCCTGACGTTGCCAGACAGTTCTGTGATCTTCTCGGCTCTCTTGTTTTTCATCGCCACAATACCAAGTTGACTCAGAGGATTCTGATCGAAGAATTCTTCTACGAACTTCTCTAGAAGCTGAAATTAAAATGAAGATGCTGTCAGAGTTGCATTTTACAATAAGGACCTTTGAAGTATTAAGACGCAAGTTTACAACCAATATTTTTTAAGCTGAAGAGTGTAATTTTATATTGTTCTTCAGATGAAATAATTTTGTTTTCCCCGTTTACCCCTTATAATAACATTGGGAATATTTAGGTGGGTAAAATGGGTAAAATGGGTAAATATTCCAAATAATTTTTAACAGAGCTTTTAGACCTCATTCACGAAACAATGTTTCGTTTCATATACTTACTAAATCTACTGGGCCATTGTAAGTAGCAAGCGCAAGGTTTGTTATACTTCAGACACTAGTGTTTCCTGACCATATCTTCCTCTATTTAGTAAGTGGTATTGCTACTGTAACTTTACATAATGTACATAACTTAAAAAACAAATGCATTGGTACCTGCCGGCATTCGAACCCACGACCTCCCGATTAAGAAGCCACCGTTCTACGGCTACCGGCAATGTATGTGCCAGTATGTAAAATGTTATGTTATGTTACCCCACCATCGCCATTACTGGACTCCTGTATCAAGTAACGTAACGGTAAGGAACCTCAAGGTCCTCAATTTGGTATATTTTCAAATTTAGCGCGCACATGCCCTCGGTGCATTGACGACTTGACAGATGAGTATTAGATAACATGAGCCCAACTGAATGACTTCTGTACTAGTGTCACGTAATGTAAGCAAACTGGTAGAAACTAATATCCACAGTAAACACGACGGCCTCGGTGGCCCAGCGGCTTGGCACGCTGACTGTAAATCGAAGGTCTCGGGTTCGCTCCCCGGCCGGGTCAAACTAGGAAACGAACTTTTCTAGTTTGTCTTGGATGATATCATTGTACTCGTATATTCTTTTTAATGCACTAACCCGTGCTAAGGACAATTTTAAAAACCTATAGAGGCCAAAAATTCAACCCATGCCGGGATTCGAATCCGCGACCTCTGGCTATCCGTGCCAGGTATCCGTGGCACGGATAGCCAGAGTTCGCGGGTTCGAATCCCGGCATGTGTGGAAGTTTTGGCCTCTAAATAGGTTTTTTGATATCATTGTATTAAATCTATCGTCGAGTTAGCACCTATAACACAAGTCATTTAGTTGTACTTAGTATAGGGCTAAGGAGATCTGTGCAGAATATGTCCATGAATAATTATTTATTTAAATAGGTCAATAAGTCAAGGGTATACTTTAAGTAATAGACAAATTAAAATTACTCGAATGGGTACTTTGTATCTGTGCAGCTTACCTTCAAGGTGCAAAAGAACCGCGAGGGCTTCAAGTCCTGCGCGCTCATGGCGTCGGAGCAGTCGACGGCGAGGAGCAGATGTCGCATCATGCCGAGGCGGACGGGCCCGCGGCGAGGCGCGGCGGCCTTCCGCGCCGCCTTCTGGGCAAACTCCGCCACCAGACTCTCCACCAGGCCATCTTCGTCCTCTTTTATTGCTTCCCTGGTTTAAACAGTGTACAAGTTGACAAGCTGCTGTTAGGTACGTCTGGAATTCGTCTCGCACTCACATTTAGCTTATTACTGATTTTCAAATTATTACTTTAGTAATGCTCGATAAATTGCCCAAATGAATTTAACTTCGCATAGAAGTATTATTATTAAAATTCTTTATAGCATAAAATTTTTGAACATAGGCCAGCTTAACGCTATAGTCTGTTAGCTTTTAGAATATACCTCGGCTACTATCGGATAGAATCAGATATATTCGTGTAATAGAAATATATTAATAACTAATATGACATTTCATTTCGAAATCGGAACTAATATGAAACTTAATTTCAAAATCAGAACTCGATCATCAGTACGAAAACCGACGAAAATTGGCGAAAACCGAAGCCTACTCTAGAGCCCGAGGTATATTTTATAAAGTATCTATCTATCTATATTATAAAAGCTAACAGACTATACTTAGCATTATTTACCAGCCAACATGCTAAGTATCTCGAGTCTCATTGGCGTGGGACACCATTATGGCCATATCGCCATTAACTGCAATCCAAATAACTGCAAATCCCCGCCATGGCAGGGCCATACGGATGCAAGTAAAGTAATTCTTATACTTAGGAAGAAAGATTATCTAGTGCAACCTGACAACAATGTATGAGCAGGCTTGGGCCTTAATTACTCTCTATATTGTAACCAAATAGTGCATGAGGATTATATTAAGATTGATGTTGTTGGCCCCAACCTGGTAAAACAAGAAATCTAATAGGTGAGAAATAAATTAGTGCTCCATGGGAACTCTAATTTATTAAAGCATTCTTGATAAAAAAAAATACAATTGCATGAAAGCAATGTACAGTCATCAGCTTGTTAAATAGCTGTTTGTGTGTTACCCTTTACTGCATGGATTATTAAAATGTTTGAAGAGGAAGACATAGCAAAACTACAGATCAGCATGTAAAAGTATTAATAAATAAGTTATTTTAGGAAAAAATTGTTCCAAATATATGTGTTCAAATCTGGAACTATATGCAGTGCAGGATGTACAAGACTTCTATATTTATTTATAATATAATACAATATTTTACTTCTATACTTGAAAAGAAAAACATTGAATCAGAAAAGTACTTAAATGAAAAATTAATCACGGAATTCACCACTAATAACAGATATAATTGATTAAGCACGATACATAGTTGATATCTGGTCTACATTGAAAATATTTATTAATTAACACTATGTAACCCTTACTGCATGGTGCACTAAATTTATATTGAAAAGTTAGTGCATATTGTTCCAAATTTGTCTTATTACAACAGCCTTTATGATGCATGATGTTCCAAGTTTGAAACAAACATTAATTAGTTAAAATAGTATTACAGGAAACATACTTAATTTTTCTTCCAGAAAAACATTGAGAATCTATTATCATTTTCTTGTTTTTGTGTACCCCTTTTTTGTGAGTTTATATACTTACAATAGAAGTATATTTCATTTCAGCTTTCGTCTGAACGAGAAAACCATCTATTGAAATCGTTAAAATGATAAGTAATAATATTAATAATATTTGTTCATCCAACATCATTCATTGATCTTATTAAATCAATAATACCCACACCTGTTAGAAATTTCTGGACGTTGACATTATTAAACAAAAAGCAAAAGCTCAGTATATATACAATGAGATCAATAACCACCCACACAAAATAGCTCAGAGTGCTTAGTGCGAGTTTGACAGATCCAATCGAATAACTTTACTACTGCGTTAATCGAGCATTGAGTAGTGCGTATGAGTAAGTTAACCGTTCGAACTGGCAAAACGCTGTCACAGTACAACTCGCACTCGCGTTTATTCGTGTTTTGGCTGGTAAATGTGTTCACTTCTCAACGTAAATCATTACAACTCGCACTCAGCAATTTTAATTTCCATATTTGTCGCTAGGTGGCGCTTCCTCTATGCCATAGAAATATGAGTTTACGTTAACGCGATCGAGTAGTTAAAAAACTCGCACTAAGCACTCTGAAGTGGTGCAATACTGGAACGAAAAAAAGAGGGCTTCCTAAAACTACCTCAGTCGAGCAGGAAGCCACCAGTATCGGGACAAATATGTGCCAGCTTCAATTGAACAAGCAAAATCGACCACTATGGTAATTTGTTATGGGCATAGGGCTCTTACTGATTAGGGTTGGTGGGTAAAGTTTAGGAACAAAAGGATCTGTTGATGAAACATAATCAAAGCTGAATGAAATATTTTTTTTAGGAATATTTTACACCCAAAGTTTTCGACTCCGTGAGTTGAATGTATATCATATGAGATAAGGGTTAGTTGGTAAACTATGAAAAACAAGTAAGAAAGTCGACCTTACCATGTCTTTTCGTAACCCGACTCCCATCTATATTCTTTAGGATCTTCTTCTTCATCTGCCATACTTAACCGAAGAACAACGAAGTACTTGACTTTTGTAACCTAATTTGTGTTTGTAACTACGGATAACAGTTGAAGGTTCGTGGGTAAAGTTGAGAGGAAAATCTGTCTGGAAAATCAAGGGGAAATCTCAGTCGAACATGTGTAAAAGAGAGATTTTTCAATACTTGCACGCCAATAAACACCAACCACAACAAATAGTGATTTATTTATTTTCTCTGGTGACATTGACAGTGACAGACAAATTATTGTCAAGTCAATGACATATTGACAGTATCCCACAGAACAATTAAACCAACAGTATCTAATGCGGCCAGTACACAATGGCCCATACTGGCCCACTGCTCGCCATTGCCAATGTGTACTCGGGGTAACGGTGTGCAGTGGCGCGCAATCGGACAGTTGTCAGTTTTTTGAGCACACTTCAAGGGATCGTGGCGTAGCGTGGCCCATCCCTGGTTACACAGTGGCCCATCGTTCAGTCAATTGAAATTCAAGTTTCTGTAATACTTGTAAATAAATGAAATAAATAAATGAGTGAGTGAGTGAGTGAGTGAGTGAGTGAGTGGGTGGGTGAGTGAGTGAGTGAGTGAGTGAGTGAGTGAGTGAGTGAGTGAGTGAGTGAGTGAGTGAGTGAGTGAGTGAGTGAGTGAGTGAGTGAGTGAGTGAGTGAGTGAGTGAGTGAGTGAGTGAGTGAGTGAGTGAGTGAGTGAGTGAGTGAGTGAGTGAGTGAGTGAGTGAGTGAGTGAGTGAGTGAGTGAGTGAGTGAGTGAGTGAGTGAGTGAGTGAGTGAGTGAGTGAATGAATGAATGAATGAATGAATGAATGAATGAATGAATGAATGAATGAATGAATGAATGAATGAATGAATGAATGAATGAATGAATGAATGAATGAATGAATGAATGAATGAATGAATGAATGAATGAATGAATGAATGAATGAATGAATGAATGAATGAATGAATGAATGAATGAATGAATGAATGAATGAATGAATGAATGAATGAATGAATGAATGAATGAATGAATGAATGAATGAATGAATGAATGAATGAATGAATGAATGAATGAATGAATGAATGAATGAATGAATGAATAAAAAGTAAATAAATAAATAGCTGTGGCCGCAACTACTTCCACGTCCATCGCAAGTGGTTTGCCAGACATAAATGAGCCACGCGCCATTGTGGGAACAGCAAGTGATCGTGGCCTACAATTGGCAATGGCGAGCAGTGGGCCAGCATGGGCCACTGTGTACTGCGGGCTTAAGTTGTAACGTTTTATAACTTTTATAATTAATAAATAAAGTCTGGAACGATTTCAGGTGTGATTTTATTTGTAGATTTATAGTAACTTTAAAACAGAAAACTGGATAAAAACGGAGAAGCAGGTAAAAAGTCAGATCTGGTCAAAGGGTAAAGTAGTAGTGGATGAAAAATGAGGGAAATCGAAGAATGAGTGACAAAATTTAAATATTTGAAAATGATAGATAGAAAAGAAATAAAAATGGTGTAAAGAGGTTTGCACCGTTACAAAGTGTTCTTGATCTTTATCTTGTAAAGCCCGCAGTAGGTACACAATGGCCCATGCTGGCCCACTGCTCGCCATTGCCAACTATAGGCCACGCACGATCACTTGCTGTTTCCACAATGGCGCGTGGCTCATTGCTGTCTGGCAAACCACTTGCGATGGACGTGGAAGTAATGTTGCGGCCGAAGCTATTTATTTATTTTATTTATTTACAAGTATTATAGAAGTATGTTATTAAAAGTTATTAAAAAAAATGGCACAAAAGGCGCAAAATTACGGGCTCAGGTTGATATAAATAAAAAATTTGAAGGTCAATTGACTAAACGATGGGCCACTGTGTAAAAAGGGAGCGATGGGCCATGCTAAGCCACGATTCCTTTGAAGTGTGCCCAAAAAACCGACAACTGTCCGATTGCGCGCCACGATAGGTAATTGTCCGCCACTACACACCATTCCCCCGTGTACACAATGGCAATGGTGAGCAGTGGGCCAGCAGGGGCCAAGGTGTACTGGCCGCATAATATTTCTTTATAGTCTGTGATCTTCTCACTTAGGCCAGGGTCACGGGTTATTACATCCGTGGCCAGGGTTTTCACGGTCTTTAGTATAGGTACGCTTGGACGGCTTAGACCTTTAGTTATTGTTCTGAGGCTCGGACCGACCGAGTCTGTGGACCGATTGCGCCATCCACAGAACAATTAAGCGCCATCCAAGTAAACTAATGCTTCTGATTGGACGGTTTTTCGTGACATCACCAAAATAGCCAATCAGCGTGCTTAGTGCGAGTTTTCTAACTACTCGATCGCGTTAACGTAAACTCATATTTCTATGGCATCGAGGAAGCGCCACCTAGCGACAAGTATGGGAATTAAAATTGCTGAGTGCGAGTTGTAATGGTTTACGTTGAGAAGTGAACACGTTTACTTGCCAAAACACGAATAAACGCGAGTGCTAGTTGTACTGTGACAGCGTTTTTCCAGTTCGAACGGTTAACTTAAGGCAAGTTTAGACAGGGTCAGTAACTGTCGTCAGTGCTGGTGCCGAAAACTGACTCGTGCTATTTAGACGCAGTCAGTATTTCGTCAGTAGTCGAGGATATTTCTTTCGGTGTACACACGTTTGTGAAGTCAGTGCGGAAAAATGAATTCTCAAAAAATAAAACTTAGTAATTTGTTGAGAAAATTTACGTTTGTCATGCATGATGCAAGAAGTAACTGGTATGTTAGAAGAAGAATTATCCAAACAGAAAAGAGTTTGGGTGAGAAAATGGATAGATGACAGAGATAAAAATGGAGGTTCTGCTATGTTGCTAAACCAGTTGAGAATTGAAGATCCTCGGGAATATAAACTGGCTTTGAGAATGACGTCAAAAACTTGCTTATGTTGTTATCATGCTCCATTCAGCATCAAGACACATTTATGAGAAACGCCTTGCCAGCCAGGTGCGAGTTGTGCGACGCAGCGTGGTCCCCGTACAATACAGTGGCAGCGACTGACCAGCGACTGACTTCGACATTTACACGGCGTCAATTGCGCTGTCGCGGGTGGCGGGGGGAGCGGACTGACGCCGAAAATATGAAGCGGGAATATTGAAGTCAGTGCTGACGCGACAGTACTGTACTGACTTGAAATCAATTTATACGATGGCAGTGCCAGGTCAGCACTGACTCGGCAGTCAACTGACGTCAGTTACTGACCCTGTCTAAACTTGCCAATACTCATACTCACTACTCGATGCTCGACTAACGCGGTAGTAAAGTTATTCGATTGGATGTGTCAAACTCGCACTAAGCACTCAAAGTGCTTAGTGCGAGTTTTTTAACTACCTACTCGATCGCGTTCACGTAAACTCATATTTCTATGGCATCGAGGAAGCGCCACCTAGCGACAAGTATGGAAATTAAAATTGCTAAGTGCGAGTTGTAATGGTTTACGTTGAGTAGTGAATACGCCAAAAAACGAATAAACGCGAGTGCGAGTTGTACTGTGACAGCGTTTTGCCAGTTCGAACGGTTAACTTACTCCACGGAGATGTGGAGTAAGTTAACCGTTGACATCCGTGACTTACTCATACTCGCTACTCAATGCTCGATTAAAGCAGTAGTAAAGTTATTCGATTGGATCAGTCAAACTCGCACTAAGCACTCCTAAGCATTCGTTTACTCGGAAAGCGCACTCGGTCCTCAGAACAATGAAAAGCTTTAGTTATTATTCTGAGACTCGGTCCGTGGAAACGTGGCCTAATATTTGGTTTAATAGTTCTGTGCTTGCTGTGCTTAATATGGTTCTGAGTCAGTGTTGCCAGATACGAAACCTGAAAATGCGGTACCTGTACTTTAAAAAAGCGGATTTTCAGAAAAAAAGCGGACTTTTTTATCATTATAATAAGATTATACAATACCGATTGTTCTTTGTCAATTTATAGGTTTTATATGTTTATTCGTACTAGGATATCAAAATTTATAAATAAGACTGAATATGCACAGCCATAACCACGTCAAAATTTTGGCTCAGTCTGAAAACGTACCATTCGCAAAATGTACCGCGCTTTGCTGTTGTGAATGGACTAGAGTACCACTTTAACTTTTAATATACAATGTGGCCTGCTGCATAGACGACACGCACGCCCGCATGAACGCACAGTGCACTGTCTATATGCATCTCAGATTATTGCAACAAACGGAATTAGACTTGTTGAAAGTTGAATGAACATGACATTGAACCAATTTCGAAAAAAGCGGAACCGCGTTAGTAAAAAGCGGAACCGCGTTAGTAAAAAGCGGAAAACGGATCCACTATCAGAAAAGCGGAAATGCGGTGCATCTGGCAACACTTTGAGGGCTATACAATACAAATTACGTAGATAGAGTAGAACTAACAAATTATCAGGCCGTACACTATAATGTACGGCCTGATAATGTATAGCCGATAATGCGCGTCCCAATAATTCTTGCCCAGGGCACACCAATTATTGTGCAGCCACAGAAATTTTGCAAATTTCAGTTTTTTCATGCATGTCTCACTAGTAAAACCCAAAATTTTATGTGCCCATAACTTTGCATCCGACCACGTTATCTGTTCGCCGGCATCCAGGAGCGCTCCCGCGTCGATAGACACCGCTCTTGGGTAGCTGCAACGATTTTCAGTTTTTCGTCTTCATACATTTTTTTAGGGAATTTGTACTTTTCAAACCCCTATAACTTTTTATCCGGACGTGGGATCTCGACCGGAGTCGCACGGTTCGCATCGCGGGACCGCTCCGCTTTGATTTTTTTGGTCACAGATGGTCACTTTGGCCACAGTCAGCATTAATGCCAGTTTGTAATCGGATCGCGCAATATCGGCATGGATTGACAATGCCCTCACGATTTTGCACGACGCAATCGTCGTCCTTTCTTCATTGCCCCGGTCACATAGGTGTATCACATTGTACTGGAGATATCAGAGGTTGCCGTGATGACTCAATAAAAAAATAATTCCACAATCAAGGTTTTTCGGCGTCTCGAAGAAAAAAATGTATTTTCTGAACTTTTATAAATAAGTTCAGAAATTACATTATTTTCTTGCAGTTCAGTTCCAGTTTTCATCATTGACAATAATAATTGACAATATTTATTTTTTTTAGCATACAGCTACGTATTTTATTGACTTAAACGAAACTATTAGATAGGTACAAAATAAAACGACCCATATCTTTTTACTTTCGGAAATTTGACGATTTTAATTCATAATTTTCTGTTTGAATTTCGTATTATTTTAAAAGGACGTAAACGCCAAATGACGTCACACATACGGCTTAATAATAGGATAGTAACACCCTTGCCGACTTTTTAAAAACAATTGGAATTAAGGAAAGGAAAAGGAATTACCTACTCCGATATGACATTTGAATGAATTGAAAATGACATCTGTCATTCATAACATTTTTAATATTAGGCAACGTATGTGTGAAGTCCGCCCTAAGCAATCCTGGCGACGGACGATCATCGCAGAGGCGGCGACTATCGGCAAGACGTGGAGCGAAACGAAACGCGAAGCTCAAGACCGTGAGGGATGGCGAATCATTGTGGATGCCCTTTGCCCCATCCAGGGGACATAGGAACTTAAGTCAAAAGTATAAGTCATGTGTGACGTCATCACAAAATTTTTGGTTTTTAGTTCGCTAAAATTAAGCAGTAATAAAATTTCTTAATATTTATTTTGTAATCAGGATAGCAAAATTAATAAAAGATATTTTTAGTTTAGGCGTTGTAAAATACGAAATGTTCTCAATTCTATATTTACCTTCTTCTTTTTCAGGCCATATTAGTCCACTAGTGGACATAGCCCTCCCCTAATGAGTGCGTCCTAGACTACGTTTGCCGAGTCTCCACTCAAGAACACGTTTACTGCAACGGTTGTCGGTTCTTCGCGAGATATGGCCAGCCCACTGCCACTTCATCTAGCTAAATTCTCTGAGCTATGTCGATAACTTTGGTTCTCTGTCGGATGCATTCGTTGCGAATCCTATCCTTCAGAGAAACTCCGAGCATAACTCTCTCCATAGCTCGCTGAGCGACTTTGACCTGGTGGACCAGCCCTTTCGTGAGTGTCTATGTCTCGGCTAGGACTCAGTTAGGATGCACTGATTGAAAGCTTTCGTTTTCAAACATTGCGGTATGGATAACGAGAAGGCTCGGCTTAGTTTCCCAAACGCTGCCCAGCCTAGCTGGATCCTCCTCTTGGCCTCCTTCTCGAAATTGTTTGTACCTAACTGCAAAATCCAAAGAACGATTTGGAGAAGGTGACCATGTACGACGACCGGTCTTGGATCAATGTGGCCATTGATCATGACTTTGGTTTTATTCAAATACTTGCCAAGACCGGTACGTCGCGAGGCTGAAGCTAGGCCGGCCAGCATCAGGTTCAGCTCCTCTAGCGACTCCGCCATTAAGACCATGTCATCTGTGAATCGCAGGTGTGAGATGTAGGTAGTCGCCGTTTATGTTAATGCCCTGTCCTTTCCAGTCAAGCTTTTAAAACATGTTTTGCAACGCGCTTGTGAACACTTTCGTGGATATAACATTCCCCTTTCTTACTCCTCTACGCAGTTGGACAGGCTTAGACTGCTGACCCTGTACTTGGACACTCATGGTGGCGGCTTCGTACAGGCATCTCAATATCTAGATATAACGATAGTCTCCTTGGCATCGCTGTAAGGATTCCAAAACAGCCCAGGTTTCTATAGAGTCAAAGGCCTTCTCATAGGTAGTCCACAAAGGCCAGACACAGGGGCTGATTATACTCTTCGCACTTCTGTATAATCTGCCTCACTGTGTGAATGTGGTCTATGATGGTGCCATATCCTCCGCAAAAACGAGCCTGTTCCGGCGGCTGGGACTCGTCGAGTCTCCAGGGGAGACGATTTGTTTGTTATTTTTGAGAATGATTTTATCACCCTTTTTCATCCTCCCACAGTGAAGAACAGCGTTGAAGAGCTTCTTTAATGCCTGTATAACAGGGGCTCTTAAAGCTTTCAAACGCTCTGATGTTATTCATTCCTCACCGGGGGCTTTTCCATTTTTAAGCTGTCTTAGAGTTGACGCGATGTCGTCTTGACTGATGTCAGGCAGTTCGTCGGTGTAGTGGCATATAATGGTGGCTCTGGAATCGTGGTCATCTCGTCGGGAATGAGGGGCATGTGAAGCGTATAATTGGCCATAGAAATCCACTATCTGGGCGGAGATCTCCGGCTTCGACAATTCGATCCTCCCGTCGTGCGTTTTAAGCTTCGTGAATTGGGGGCCTTTTTCTTCGTTGTGCCATCATTGGGGAGTAATACCCATAATCCCCACGCTGGGCATGCGGGTTGGGAATCGCAATTTTTGTGGAATTGTACTGCAGGGGGCGCTGCTGCCCACTCCATGGTCTGTGTCCCGTCGCCTTTTACGACACCCGCGGGAATATTTGAATAATTTATTCTCTAGCCTGACAGCACACAGCAGACAAATCTCGGAAAAAACTTCGAGACTGGATTTATAATTTGTAAAATTACTATAAATAGTATATGTTGGCGACAGACCTTTTTTTTATTGTTTTGACTTTTTGTACATATTATTGTCTTTTTTTACTTGTGTCAGTTTTTAAATTGAGTTCGCTGTCTGTTCTTGTAAAAGTTGTCTGGTAAATATTATGGAATAAACACGGTTTTATAAATAAATTATTAACCTATTATTTAAACAGAAAGGTAGGGCACCATACGGTGCTTAACAGTATAAAATACCTTTTTTTTTTGTTCATGGGGAAATCCTCATGGATACCTTGCCGCTGGGGATGGCGATATGGTTATGCCGGACTCTTACCGGCTAAAATACTATGGTGTTTCTTCTCACTCCCTACGACGACGGTAGTATTGTGTCGGTCATGTACGAAGTACGATTAAGATACGTTACCATGCAATGAACGAAAAGAAACGTTTCCCAGTGATAATCGGACATTCGGTCTATTCGTTCATTGCTCTCGCGATCACGGATTGGCTGAATGAATAAATGAACCGGACCGGGTGACCGAATATGGCCGAGGGCATACGAACGCTGCATGAGAGTGTGGTGATTGAACTGAACGGAGCGAAATTGTTTCGATCGGTCTCCTTTCAGCCGGTCGGTCTTTTCCGAACTTTAGAAGTAGGTAGCAATAAAGATTGTTTTTACTTGTTTGGTTTTTTGTTTCATTCATTATGTCAATTCTGCTGGTTCGCGCGCTAATCCAAGTACTTTTGTAAAAGTAATATTGTGTTGTTTTCTTGATGTTAGTTTCTCTAACGAATATAACATAATATTTTCACTATGTTATTATAGTGAATTATTGGTGAGGAGATTTTTCTGTTTCGTGCGCTTTGGGACGCTTATTTCTGTAGTAGTACCTAATCTTGTTCTGCGAGCTACTTTTGTTCTTTGTAAATAACAAAAGTAACTTACGAAAATCTAGATGGTAATAATTATTTCATTGTACGTAGGAAAAAAAACTACTCTAACTAAAAATATTTTTTTATTGATTTTTATCATAGTACTTATAATATAATGGTGGCACGGCAACATTAAAAATATTAATCATAAATTAATGGTCCTGTAAAAATAAAGATATTAAAAAAAGCATATTTTATGGCTGAAAGGTCAAAACGTGAACGTTGACATGGTTCTACTATGAGGTCCTAATAGACCTAATAGTACTAATAAACAGTACTAGTACATTTTCTCAAATGTACTAGTACGGAGCGATCCGTAGAGATGTCCGAGCAGGCACAATACTAGACGGAGTCGCAGAAACGCCCTCGCAATCTTTCAAAACTACAGTATAAAAAAAAACTAGGTAGGTATATTACGGAACCCATGGTGGGCGAGTCCGACTCGCACTTGGCCGCCTTTATAAATAACATCGTAAGCTCGTTTGCGTGGAATTTATCCAGTTGCATTATGTGCAGGGTGTCATAATGCAACTGGATAAAACGGTTGACTGCAATATAAATGATATTACAAATTGATAAAGGTCGAAATGCTGCTGACTAACTGCACATCATGCCTGTCCTAAATTATAAAAAAATATTCTGTCGTCTACCATGTTTGTCGGTCTTCGGAGAGTGTCGGTAAAATATGTCGCATCCACAAACACTTCAAGTCTGTCATGTTACTCCGATTTAAATGCTAATCTGCTATTGGTTGAAATCGAAATATGCTTGTTGGCTATTGGTAGTCAGAATAAAATGTAGCAAATAGAATATACTTTGTCGGCCAACACTAGCGAGCATTTTTGAGATGTCGGCCATGCTGATTTTTAGCTCACAAAATTTTTGAACACCGTGGTGGAAAGGTGATTTGTCGAGCTTTGTTTTGATCTGTGAAACGTTCACAAAATTAGTAAATTGACATTGTTTTGGTAAGTGCATCCTCAAATAAATAATTCATCTACTGTTGACTTAGCGGTATGCTTTGTATCACGAACGAAGATGAAAATGCATTGCGAAAGTAAGCCTGCGAGATGCGTCAGTTAGCCAAGGCAATTCGGGTTTCGTGGCTCTTTTATTTATATTTTAATCAACCTAACTTAGATTATGTCGTACAATCTAATGTAATTCATGGTCCAAAATCAAATACAAATTAAATAATACGCAATTCGAGGCAGTCTTCTACCGTATTGATAAATAATTCAATGATAATTTGGCGGGAAGCGGTCGCCGGACCCGGCCTAAAAATTAAATGAGGTTATGCTTTGATTGCTGTAATGAAAGGTATTTTATGGAAAAATAAATAAATAAAAAATAAATAAATAAATAAATAAATTACTAAATTTTCTTCTAATTCTATCAGAGCGGTCGAAAATGAGTACCGTCGAAGAAGGGGAGACAGCCGCCCCTACCCCTAATGCAGAGGTGCCTGTTGGTAACCCTGAAGAACTTGCCAACAACCCTTCTGCACTAAAAGGTTAGTTGTATGCGATACATATAATTGAATAAAACCAAATACCTGATGGTGATGATAACAACATTGTTATTGAAATTCCCAAACAATTACCACAAAGACAAATAAGTTTACAAATAATCTATGAAATTGTTGCTCTTTCAGAAGCCAATGATGAAATGGCTGCACTAGATGTGCTGGTTTGTGGCCAGTGCCACTCGGCTGTCCACTTTATAGAGGAATTTAAGGAGCACAAAGAAGGAAGCAACTGCTCTGGAAAGTCACCTGTCAGAGATAGTGTAAGTTCCTTATATCATTTCAAACCGAACATCAACAAGAATATTATATTGTGGGTTGTATTGTTTTACAATTTGTCTTTCGCTGCATAATCTGCGCAGCAGTATTTCTTAGTTAGACATGCTAGCCTTTCGTAAATTGGACATTAGAGAAGACATTAGGAAAGCCATCACTACACAACTAACTAATAATTTGGTGTGATTGATTATTAAGAAGCCTACTACCCTGTGCTACTCTGTAAATGGAATTTAATTACTTTAGAAATGTAACAATAAATAGCAGCAAATACCATCTTGTTAGTCCATTTCATGCTGCTGCATGGCCATAACATTATCCATTTTTTCTTTGATATCAACCCTTGCATGTCCTCATTGCTGGGGCACAGGTCTCGTCTTGCATCACAGGAAGGTTCTCTGCCACCATTTTTTCCTTAAATGTCATATATTGATCGGTTTCTATAAATAAGATCTATCAACAACTTTAATGCTGAATTAAAATATGTTAAATTTAAATATTAGCTGCTAATATTAGAAATAAATCATTCACCTAACTTGCTTAGGGTGCTGCAGTGATAGGCCCCCATTTTCAATTACGTCCTCTCAGTAATTGAACTTCTTCTAGCTTAGCACAACCACTGGTTTGTCATGAAATCATTGCATTTATTGAGATGTTTGTCCTTGAAATATACAGTTTAATGTTCTATTTATTTATTATACTTTCTTAGGAACAAAAACAGCAGAAACTGGTTATAATTACAAGGTTTACCAATTAATGTCTAGGCAGGTAGAATAGACACATGTGAAGTGTTTTGCTAAAAAAAATACATCACTGCACTTGTTTCAGACTGAAACCAAAGCACAGGTATGGGCATTCCTTCTATGGAAATGCTCATCATTCCGAGAAGGCAACAACGCTAATACCGAAAACAGCTGGAAGCTTTACCAGCAGTGGTGCCGCATGCCTGAAGTGCAACGCTCTGCCTGGATCACTGCTGGGACCAATGTGCAGGCCTTGTCTAAATATGCACACTCTAAAGTTGTAAGTGTTAGTTGGATTGCTAGGATTAATATTAATCTGAACATATCTTGTTGTACTATTTTTATTTTTAATGCACTAACCCGTGCTATGGATAGCCAGAGGTTGCGGGTTCGAATCCCGGCATGGGTATAATTTTTAGCCTCTAAATAGGTTTTTAAATATCTTGTTGTGTATAATAATAGTATATTTTAAACAACCAGCTCTAAATTTATACTGTCTGCGATAAAAGTTAGCAAAAAATAAAAGTTGTGCAGCAGAAAATCCAAACTACTAATTATATCACCTATGAACGACGCCCAGGCCATAGTCAGGCCTTATTACACTAAAAACAATTATTGTTTTTATAATCTAATTCATTATTTTGATTACCCTGTTTCACTCCTACCCTGACCACATGATTATTCTGCTGACCTAAATATATGTGTCAGTGCAATGAATGTATGCATAATTTTGCCAGTACACTACAGGTACAAGACATTATGTTGTGTTATCTTTCTAGACTGAAGTGAAGGCTGATGACCAACTGGTTCCTGTGCAGTCTCCAGCTCAAGAAGCAGTTAAGAAAGGCCGTGGCAGACCCAGGAAGATACATAAATTGGTGAGAAAGCTAAACACAGTATCATGGTAAAGCATCACTAGTTTTTTGAGAATTTCACTATGAAAACACTTAAGCATGGGTTATTGTGTTAAGAATCTTTGAAAAGAATAATACATAGTGCTATTTATAAAAGTATGATTCCTCGAAAACACCCGTCAAATACAACACAAGGAGTGTTTTAAGAAATTTTATAAGAGTAACTTTTGATGAATTTGAAAAACCCAATTCTCATAAGTACACTATTCAGCTCTATTTAGCACAACTGCAGATTCCCTTTCCGAATTCAGAAGTAGAGTTATATTCAAAACAAACTTGAATTATGCAAAATGTACTAATGTTCTATTGGACTATGAAGCTCCTACTAACCTCTGACTGCCTATGCAGCCCCACACACTAAAAAGAAATAATAAAAACCTCACACTCTAGTGTACTACTGTCAGTGATTGATTTGGGCCTTCAGAACAATCTTTGCCAATGCTCTTGTTACATGTCATATGAGAGAGAATGTGACTTGGTCAACATTCTACTGTTAAATAAACTCAAAATGTGTCAACATTTGTAGGAGGACTCCGAAACTCAACCTTCAGGCGAAGAGAGTGATGACATTGTGAAAGCAACTCCTGGAAAGAAGATGCCTTTGGGTACTAAGACTGTTGCTGCCAGAGCTAAGGTAATTTTTTTAATTGAAATAAGGTATTTGTTTGTGAAATAATGTATCTGACGTCTAGCAATATAATTTCCATTCTTTGTAATTAGACATTATTTCAATTTGTTGCCACATTATCTTCTAGGCAACAATCTATGTACCTATGTTTTCTTATTCAGCCACAGTGGAGCACAGCTGCTATTCTTTTTAGTTCTCCACTCCTCCCTGTCCATGGTGACTTAATTAGTGAAAAATCGGCTCAATATTTTGCTTCAGCTGCATTTCCACAGAGATATTTTTTTAATTATGAAAATTTTCTTAGTTAATATAGGCGACTCAAATTCTTTGCTCTTTAAATCATAAGCAAATGTTTCCCTCGACGCCACTCACCGCTACCTATATTCCAGGAAATTATTGATAAGGAATCCGTTCGCAACGCGCAAGAGCGCGTGCCGCCCGAGGAGCGGATCGCTCGCCGTACTGAGGAGGGTATGGACCCGTCTGAAGCCGGCGAGTTTGTCGTGGAGAAGATCCTCGCCAAGCGGTTCAATCCGCGCCGCAAGCAGTATGAGTATCTGCTCAAGTGGGAGGGGTATCCACAGTGAGTAGAAACATCTTTATTTTATGTACAAATTGCCGAAAAAACTCTATACGCCGTTCTTTCAGGAAGAGCGCGCTTCTTACTCGACAGTGTCTTTATTTTATTCATGACAACACGTGTGTGTCAGCTCAAATGGGAGGCACCACGGCTATGAGTAGGAGCTTGCTCTTTTATACAGCGTAAAAAACGCACAAGAACATACTAGTAAACCGCGCCGCTCTGCAACCATCTATTTCCATTATCTGCTCAAATGTTTAACAGAAGTTAGTAGAATCTGACGTTTTTATACAGCGTAAAAAAAGCGCTTTCGAAAGAGCGTATCGCGCGCTACTCCGAGCAGGTCACCTCATAGAAGTAAGCGATTGGCGCGCCGCACTGCAGCCATGGATTTCCATTATCTGCTCAAATGTTTAACAGAAGTTAGTAGAATCTGACGTTTTTATACAGCGTAACAATAGCGCTTTTGAAAGAGCGTATCGCGCGCTTCCCCGAACAGGTCACGTCATAGAAGTAAGCGATTAAGTTGTTGGAAGACCGTTACCAATTTGCTATGAGTACCGCTCATGCTCATATGGGAGCATATGAGGGCATAGAATACATTTGCCGGTTATCCACTCCAAAATCTTTATAGCATCACTTAAGTGGAGTTTTCGGCCACATAGACCAGCCCACTGCCACTTCAGCTGGCATTATGTAGTCTTATTATGAATCTTATTTTTTCTGGAAACTTAACTATGGTTTCTCCATAGTGAACAAAACACGTGGGAGCCAGTGGAGAACATGGAGACGTCTAAGAATCTCTTGGACGCGTTCGAGAAGCAACTGGCCCGACAAAAGGAGCTCAAGGCGTTGAAAGCACAACAACAGCAGCAGGCGCAGGTTTGTTTTGACTCAAATGTGTTTTCTGGAGAGGAAAAGAGGGTCTTCGGCTGTAACTTTCTGCAAACAAGAACAATTAGCTCACTTTTTATTAAAAATATTAGTTAAAGCTAGTTTTTTTTGTTGCTTCTTAGCACATTTAAATGAATTTTATTAAGTTGAACTGTAACTCTGTAGCATTGTAACTTTAATATTATTATTATATTTTATTGCACACGAAACATTTAACAGCATAGTGTTCCAGCGATATTAATTATCTTAATTTTGTCGCTACAATTCACTGAATACTTTTAAGTATTCACCTGAAACTTTTTTTGTTGCAGGTCAAACACATTACAACACCACTGATCAATAAAGCGAAGGCAAATGAAACTCCGACCTTCACTCCTACTGGGTAAGCACTAAAAATTAAACCATGATATAACACTTTTAATTTATTTAAATTGCATTGATTAAATAATCTGCATAAAGGAAAAACTACCACAAACTATTTAAACTGCAATATGATTTAATTCAATTCCGCTTTATGGACTCACTGAATTTCCAGTACAATTTCGCCAATATCACGTCACTACAGCCAATAAAACGATGTTTAACTTTTTTCAATCTAGGCGTCTGCAAAGGACTAGCAAGGCGCGTGCGCTTGACCAAGTGAAAGCGTGGTGCGGCGCAAATGACGACGAGCCTGTGCCGAAGCGAGTCAAAAAGGAATCTAGTGACGATGACTTCAGCGACACTTCCTCGTTCAAAGGTAACTTGCAAGAGCTTGCTGATAACTGCATCAGCAGTTGCAATTTTTTGTAATTGTTAACTTTATAATGCTTTCTTCTAAGTAAATAATAATAAATGTATGATTCGAACTCTTGGTCAATTTCGGAGCCGTCCAACTCAATTCATATTTTGGTATAGATTGAATGGTAAAATTGGAGTTCGTTTCCAGCGTTTCTGTACATACTCAATCCGATTTTCTATTTCTGATTTACAGAAGTTCTACCTAAGCCAATAATTTACTTGTGGTACCTACAGTATATCCGTTCTTAAATGGCAAAACGAGTAAACAAACATGGCTGACCAATAAATTGTGACATATCATAGTGTTGCTGAAATTACTGAATGAATGACGGATTTCATTATTGAATGAAGTTTAAGTCATAAAATAATCTAAATAATTATGTAATATTGGTATCGCAATCCATCTGCTACACTGAACTCGACCCATATACCTACAAACTGGGACAAAAAAAAATAAAGAAAATTCCGCTAATAAATGTTGGCGGTAATGCTATCTCCTCAACAAAGAGTTCTTAAGATCAATATTGGGTAAATTACAATAAAAAAAAATTTAGAACATTAAAGATGTTTGACCATTTAAAATGAGGGTTTGTGCTGCAAAAGATATTATTTTTAGTTTTTTTTTACACTATTCTCTGTATAACGTACAGGCAGCGACATCTGGCTGGAAGTAGATTGCATCACTTACAGCCGCGACTACCTACTTTGCAGTTAGGTTCTTTTTTACATCGGAATGATATCGCTGTACCCACATGATTATACTATTTTTATTTTTAATGCACTAACCCGTGCTAAGGATAATTTTAAAAAACCTAGTTAGAGGCTAAAAATTCCACCCATGCCGGGATTCGAACCCGCGACCTCTGGCTATCCGTGCCAACGCTCTTTCCAACTGAGCTAATGGGCCACTCACCGGCATCAGTGAAATTTCGAACCTCTTTACACTATTCTCTGTATTATGTACAGGCAGCGACATCTGGCTGTAGTAAAGTCTGGATGGAATTTTCAGTCTCTAAGTAGGTTTTTTTAAAATTGTCCTTAGCACGGGATAGTGCATTAAAAAAATAAAAATAGTATAATGACTTGGAGATATTTAGAAAATCTCATCTGGCAACCGTGGCTACAGCAATGTGAAAAAAACTTCTTGCTCGCTGGCTCGACTGATTCACTGGCAGTTTTGTATACCGCTTTAAAACTGACAGAATTTCAAGAATGCTCGAAGAATCAACAGTACAACCCACAGAGTAAAATTTGAAAAAAAATCGCCGTATTTTGGGGTGATGTAGTTGCGGTCTATACCGTTGGCTAGCAGAAAATAAAAACTGCGGTAAAGAAAACTGGTGGCTCGCTAATGAAACACCCGCTTAACATGCAAGGTTTTAGTAAAAACAATCAATCAAACTTTTTTTTCAATACCCACCGCAATACCTACTCTATTTTGTTATTTTTATTATTCCGGTGCTGTGTGCACTTCTTAAATAACATAACAGCGCAATTTCGTTCATTCGTTCTTTCATTCACCTCATACAACCGCATCCCAACACTAAAAAAAATTACAAACTAATCTGTGTAGTTTTGCTAACCTGTGATCAGAAAATCAGTGTATTTAGAATTTCGGCAAAAAATCATAGTTTTAATCACAAATTCAGCCAGTTTTCGGTAAAATATGATGCCCCTGTGTCTTAACTAGTGTCTACAACTAAATGTGGTGACCTACATCGTGTGATGCATCCGGAATTCGTGTTTTGTGATCGAGTGAGGTTTGTTTACTCGTTTTGCCATTTAAGAACGGATACACTTTATGTGCATCAACTACCAGCAACAGGGTGTCATTCAAGATGGTTTCTCAAGACGCCATTTTTCAAGATGGACGATAAAAACATATAATTTTCCAAGATGGCCACATTCGAAATGGTCACTCTTAGCTTTATTATACAGAAGTTAACCTGTTAAATTGAATTGAATAAAAAATGCGCTATAATTCCCCAGCAAATCGGAACGTTGATTTGCGAGTGTTTTGTTACTAAAAAAATGGGTAGTCGTCTAGTCTGTAGAGAATAACAATTTCCAAAAGTAGAAACTTTTGTCGGGTAGTCGGCAGAGAATAACAATTTCCAAAAGTAGAAACTTTTGGAAGTTGTTATTGTTCATCTCGGCCCTTATCAGTTTTACATAAGGACAAGACAAGACATGAAAGACATTAATCATAACAATAAGGCACATCACAGAAACAAAATAAACAGATAATTGACATAATATGAGCACAGCAAAAAAACACGAAATACACAATAGACGAAACAAGAAAAAAACATAGATTACATAAGGGGCGAGTTTCCACCTTCGAAATTTGTTATTGCTCGACTGGGCCCGATAGTGTCATCTTAGTATAGAAAATTCTTAAAGAAAAAAATATCTGGATTTAAAACGTGTAGAGCTTACGAAAGTTTCAGAAAAAAATATAAGGTTTTATGATTTTCGTGTTTTGTATACAAAACTACACCAGGATGACTATCGAGCCCAGTCGACCAATAGAAAATTTCGAAGGTGGAAACTCGTCTCTTAAGTAAAACCGATGAGGGCCGAGATGACCAATAAAATAACAATTTTGTTAATTGGAAAGTGGCCCGCGTCGCGATTTAAGAAGCGGCCGAGATCACGACTAACCCAAAAAATTCTATCAGTTGTATTTCATTGTTACAGAAGAGTCACTCAGGATAACCAAGGTCACTGACAAGAAGCAGGTGAACGGGCAGCCGCCCAAGTCGTCCCTCGACCCCGAACTGGTAAAGTCGCTCGGCCTGAGCGGAAAGGGCATGCCCAACATCAAGGGGGTCATCAAGGTGGACCCTAAACACATGCCCAACCTTAGCACCGGTGAGTACATAGACATGAATGGTACTACAAACACACAATTAACTTAATTCCAGAATCACTTACTTGAATGTTTGTTGGGAGAGTCCGGTACTGCTAGATTTTAGGATTTTAGGATTGTCTGATAGAAAAAAAATATAGGTACATGTCTTCAGTATTGCCAGTAGTCATGGCGAAAGATTAGTAAATCCTCTTCCATAATGTTGGGGCACATTTATTGTGTACAAAATAATCTATATTTCGGTAATTAGTAGTAAAAAGTTTTAACGAAGGTGAAAGAATAAAAAAAATATTTTAAATCGGTGGGAATGCTTGGAAACATCTCGCAGTGTCATGGCGTCGTATCTGACGCCACGCCCCATCGTATCTGACGCCACGCCCCATCGTAATCACTAGTACTCACAAAAAAGCACGGGTGAAGTTTACCAATGTTACTCAAGCGTGTCACCACAGAACATAAAAAATAGTAGAAGTCGTAATTGGGCGGTGCCCGCGTGCCTCACATTAGCAATGTATTGCCTATGCGTAGTCGGTGACAGTTTTGTTGACTTCAGTTGCCGTGCGCTTCTAGTAAAGAAAAAATGGTGAAAACTTGATTAAAATGCCTTGTTATGCTGTGTTAGAGAGCAAAAATAAAAGTTGGGGACCAAAATATACCGATCATGCCGTAACATTTCATCTGTAAGATGTATTTCATTATATTTTTAAGTAAATTTGTAATGACATGAACACGGAAACCAATCCGAAAATGAGAAAGTGAAACCACCTTTATTTACTGGTTTATAAAGTTAAATTTTCATCGAAGAAAGTGTACATTCTCTAGAAGTTTCTGTCAAAATTTGAATTCTACTCAATTGAGGATGGGGGCACACCTGATAAAAATCTATCGATAATTTATTGTCTATGACGTAGTAGTCATAAGATAAGATAAGAATATTCTTTATTGTACTCTGGAAAAACAACAAATACAAAACAATTGCAAATATACATAGTACAATTGGCGGCCTTATTGCTAAAAGCAATTTCTTCCAGACAACCTTACATACTGTTACGGGCTAGGGTTCTGGATTTGGATGTAAAACACCAATGACAACTTCTTAGGATTTATTCACGCAGGGTCTGATCTGCAGGTCTTCACGACACGAAGTCCACACGTAGATTCCAATCGAAGTCCAATAGTATCGCAGAGGTCGTAGGTTATCGCTCGTATCGCAGGTATGTTCGCTCGAAGTTCACTCTTCGCTATGAGACAGCGCGCCGCGGCGGCCGCTATTTATATCCGCCGGCCAGGGTTCTAGAACATTCCCGTAACTATGTACCTACACTCGGTACACGCGGCAAGGTCGCTCGAACAGTTACTCATTTAAAGAGTTTTGCACCTTACGCTAGTGGACATACGAGTCATTATTGCTTGCAGCGTTTATTGTTTACTAAAACGCAGCATGCGGCGACTATTCTAGATGGTTCGGGATAGGACCGCGACACTGCTCCCCTCTTAGAGATGCTCGTCCCGAGCATCTTCATTACTGCCGTGATAAGGAGCTAAGCGGTCGATGTGAACCACTTTTTGTGCACCTCTTGGCTGCCGTTGAATTCGGTACGTGACGTCATTTAACCGAGTTACCACTTTGTACGGTCCCTCCCATCTTGTCTGCAATTTCGGAGATTTTCCTTTTCGTCGAGTTACATTGTGAAGCCAGACTAGTGCTCCTTCTTCGAAGCCGCTTGTATTTGCTCGGCGGTCATACCTAGTCTTTTCACTCGACTCCAATCCGTTTTCCCGTACTATGGCATGAATCTCTCGCATTTTCTCACGTAACTCGGAAATGTAGTCGTGTAGAGAACGTGAGTCGTCAGGAGAGCCTCCAGTCAGCAGATCTACTGGTATTCTCAGTTCTCGGCCAAAATTTACACGCGCCGGGGTTACCTTCGTGCTTTCATGTTCTGCCGTTCTGTAGGCCAGAAGAAATGGCGGTATGTATTTGTCCCAGTCTCTCTGGTGCCTGTCAACGACTTTTGCTAAATGTCTCTGAAGTGTTTGGTTAAATCTTTCTACCATGCCGTCAGATTGAGGATGATATGGGGTGGTCCTAGTCTTATGCATTCCCATGGCGCACCAACGTTATAAAGTTGCAGATTTCCTCGGCTTCTAGTTGGTGGGCCTTTCACCGCGGCGCAAGTAGCACACTTGCGGCACCAATCTTGCACATCTTCTCGACAATGGAGCCAGTAAAACCTTTCTCGAATCTTTGTTAAAGTCCTTTTTACGCCCAAATGTCCACCTGACACGCCGTCATGTATTTCACGAAGGACATCTTGTACCTTATCTCTTGGGACAACTATCTGAAGATGGAACTCTCTGCCGTTAGGTTTCTCCCATTTGCGGTAAAGTATTCCGTTCCGAAGAATAAAACTGTCCCATTGAGCCCAGTATGCCTTGGTTACAGCACTAGTAGGAGCGACTTCGCACCATCTTGGCTTATCATCGCCTCGTTTCTTCCATGCGACAATGAGCCGTACGTCTTCGTCATCTTCCTGTGCTTCTTTCATCGCTTCATCTTCCCAAGATCTCGATGGACTCATTCTTGTCAACCTCAATGGCAGTTCCTTTGTCTCTTGTTTGCAGTCTTCCGTACTCGGCCTTCTTGACAATTTGTTCCCATTGCATACTTGTGAGATTCTGGTTACCTGGGCTTTCTCCGCCCCAGCCAGTACTCGCCTCGGAATCCTAGTTTCGTTTCCCTGATTCACAGTGGAGGCCGGAGCGTCATGCTTCTTTACGAACTCTTCAAAACGCTGCTCCATTTTGTTGAGGCGCGCACCCAGTCTGTCATCTGTTTTGGTCGGTTGCCTTTCCTTCTTAGGACACGTGAACTGCAGATGCCCTCTTTCTCCACACTTGTAACACATGGGTCCGGAGTTCCTCTTGGGCGGTGTCTTGATCTCTTTGACCTCCTCCTTAACTTCTCGAAGTTTATACCCTTGCCGGATATCATGACGCACAGCTTCAACTTCCAGGGCGTGTGCCAGAGCTTCTTTTAATGAAGAATGGTGGCGAAGCTTTACTGCAGCCCTAATTTCAAGATCCCTGATCCCGTCGACGAAGGCTTGTAAAATGTTCGTGTCCACCATCTTGCTATCAGCAGAAGGGTACGCCTTTCGAACCAGCTTCTCAATTTCCAACGCCCATTGTTGAAGTCCTTCACCCAGGCGCTGAGTCCGGTCGCGAAGCTGGGCACGAAAAACATGTTCCAGGTGTCGTTCCCCGTATCTAGCCTCAAGTGCCTCTAGCAGATCTTTGAACTCGCTGCCTGAGGTGGGCAGTGCCTCCAGGACAGATAAAGCCGAACCTCTGAGCGCGACGGTGAGGGCTGTCAGGCTCTGTTCGTCCGTCCACCCGTTTAAAGCAGCGACAGTCTGGAACTGCTGTCGGTAGGCGACCCAAGATGTAGTACCATCGTACGGAGGCACCTTCACTTTAGGCCCCTGGCTGACAACTCCGCTGGACGTAACTCCAGCAGCTTTTATATGCCGAACTTCCTGCTCTAGACCAGTGAGGCCGTTTTTCAGACTTTGTAGGTCCTCCTATAATTTGGTAACCCGTTCGGTCACTACCTCTACATGTTCATGTAGCTTAGCGACCGTATCACTGAACTTTGTAACGGCAGAAAGGATCACCTGTTGATCTGCCTTCTGTTCTTCTCGCAGGCCTTTTTGTTCTTCTCGCAGGCCTCTTTGTTCTTCTCGCAGGCCTCTCTGTTCTTCTTGCAGGCACTGCATCTGCTTGCTCTGTTGTTCTTGCAGGCACTGCATCTGCTTGCTCTGTTCTTCTCGCATGCCCTTCAACATTGCCATCAGGCACGACATATCCAAAACCTCCATTGTACGTGACGGAGGTTTAATGTCTTCGGTGGGCGTGGCCAGGTGGGAGTGGCTAGGAGGCGGAGCCTGTTGGTCGCTGAGTGGAACCTGGTAGTCAAGGCCGGTGGGCGGAGCCTGGTGCACGGGGGCGGTGGGCGTGGCCTGGTGGGCGTGGCCAGTAGGCGGAGCCGCTGGGCAGGTATGCTGTGTCTCCACTACGCGCGTGGCCTGGTGGGCGGAGCCAGGGGGCGTGGCTTGGTCGGTGGGCGTGGCCTGGTGGGCGGGGCCAGTGGGCGTGTCCCTATGGCCAGTGGGCGTGGCCTGAGGGGCAGTGGGCGTGGCCTCCGCAGCACTTCTGGACCTGGTCCTCACTCCAGAAGTATCCTCTCTCGGAGTCAGTGGCATCTCCAAATCCCCAATTCTGACACCAAATGTTACGGGCTAGGGTTCTGGATTTGGATGTAAAACACCAATGACAACTTCTTAGGATTTATTCACGCAGGGTCTGGTCTGCAGGTCTTCACGACACGAAGTCCACACGTAGATTCCAATCGAAGTCCAATAGTATCGCAGAGGTCGTAGGTTATCGCTCGTATCGCAGGTATGTTCGCTCGAAGTTCACTCTTCGCTATTCCAAACGGAACTGACAGCGCGCCGCGGCGGCCGCTATTTATATCCGCCGGCCAGGGTTCTAGAACATTCCCGTAACTATGTACCTACACTCGGTACACGCGGCAAGGTCGCTCGAACAGTTACTCATTTAAAGAGTTTTGCACCTTACGCTAGTGGACATACGAGTCATTATTGCTTGCAGCGTTTATTGTTTACTAAAACGCAGCATGCGGCGACTATTCTAGATGGTTCGGGATAGGACCGCGACAATACTTATACATACTTAACGGTACTTAGGTATTGTAAATTCCAATTCGTCTAAGTAGGTAATAGTAAATTACACAACTAGGGTGGTAATACAAAGAAAGGCCGAGATCGCAGAAGTTTGCGGCCCGAGCTGTAAGCGAGGGACGTAAATATGCGATCGAGAGCTTTCTTTATTACCTCCCGTGTTGTGTACATCTTTTTATGTCCACACTTGGCCAGAAAGCGGCTTGTTCCGTACGCGCAGCGTGCGGAAAAAGCCACTTTATTGCCAGGTGTGGCATAAAATAATTATTGTTATTTTATACCTACTTCCTAAGTGCCTTTTCAAATGCTTCCGGTCGCCGGGCCGGGTAAAGTAGTAATGTATGAGCTCTTGTCGCCGGCTGGTTGTTGTGCATGTGAAAACTGTCATTGGAGCACAGCTAGATCGCGATATAGTTTTTCTTGTGCTGACTGAAAATCAGTGTTGCAGGCCCAGCCTGCAGCAAATGCTGAGTCAGCTACCTGTTTGTGGCTGCGGAGATACAATGCCCTTCTAAATTGTAAATGTTTGTTTTATATCGTATTCTTTGTTATATAATATTTTTCTTTGTTCTTTCTTTTCTTATTTGTCTGTATTATTTTAATATCGTTATGTGTGTTATGTGTATTGTATCTTTGTGGCTTCAAATAAATGTCTCTCTCTCTCTCTCTTCACCAGTTTATAAGTGACTGAAATATCTAAGAAACTATCAAAGTACTTTTAATCAAATACAACAGAAAACCGTACAACAACCCTCTCGGAATCAAAACAATTTGGAAGTGAGTTTTCGTTTAGTTTTCCTAAGAAACCGAATACGAAAGTAAAATGGATGGCAGCGATAGGAAGGCAAAATTGGTTCAAAACGACGATGAGCACCATATATTCAGAGCATTTTCATGAACACTTCATAATAAGTAAAAAAGGCGGAAGGTGGCACTTATGCAGCAATACCAGAAAAAAATGTGTTTCACTTCCAGGTTAGAATATAAATATATTAGTACCATCATCAATAAAATTAGTATAACGTATGAAACATGGCGTACAGATAGACAAAGATCTGAATTGAGTCGTAGAATACATGATATTTCCCGTGTCATATTTTCTAACGCCCGCGAAGCAGCGGGTTAAAGGTAGTTTTAAATAAGAGAACATTTTAAAATATGAAATCTACCAGATTGTTTTCTTTGTGCATCTATTTACCCTATTAGTGTTGAATCTTTATTGCACAAAAAGATAATGTGAAAAAGATGCATTTTCTACCAGTCAACCCGCAGGCAAAAAAGAAATAGCTAAAAATTCTTCTAAGTACCAGTATTCGTATTCGGCCATTAATGTGTTAAACTGTTTGTACGGGTATAATTTGTCGATAGGTTCTCCCTATCGACAATCTAGAACTCGCATTGTCCCATCCCAAACTGAGAATGTACTTGTTTCTCAATTTTGACCTTTATGTCTTAGTAGGTAAAAGTTCTTTTCGGTCCGACACGGCGCTAGTTCCATCTAGTGTAGAGCAGCGTTACTACAAAATGTCAACCTTAATTTCATCATTGTCATTTGACTTTGATCATTGTTGACATTATAAAAAGGTGCATATTGTAATTGAAACTTTTATGATGTACACCTTTTCGGCATTGAATTTATTTACCAATGGCAGCTCGGCATTCGTAATGTGCGTTTGGTTTATAAGTATCAGTTTGGTTACACTGGTTTTCGTACTAATGTGTCATGTCGCTACTTCTACTCTTTTTTTATGTTCTGTGCGTGTCACGCTGTGTGATTGCTGTTTCAGTCAAAATGGCTGAAAGCAGTATTATAGAAAAATATAATCTTTTATTTTATTGAAAATATTGGTAATATTTGATTGATTGGTAATATATATTTTTTTATAAAACTAAATCAGTGTTTTAAATCCTATAACTTAATATTTACTTTCCCCTAATATAGTTAAATCTTTGATTATTTGATACTGTCATCACGCCTCTTACGCTAGCTTTCTTTTTCGTCGGAACTATTTTTACTTTTGTTGTAGGTGTGTATATAATGTCCAAGAGCTCTGGCATCATGAAGATCGACTCGCCGGGAAAGATCGGCCCGGGCCTCAATATTGATCAAGAGGTCATCAGAAAACAGATACTTGCAGCCAAACAGGTATGCAATACCACTAGTGGTATTTTTATGGTGTTTATTGTGTCCACGAAATCGCGATAATTATTTTGTTATTGTCATTGCTTATAATATGTAACTAATTGGCTTACAGTTTAGTCACCTAAAGAATGCCGATGAAGTTGCTTTTTAATTACAAAATGTGTAATAAAAATATACTGCTAAAACACTAAACTGTGTTGGTCGGGTCAGTATAAATGTAAAATAATCATATTAAAAGTTTTGTCATATTAATGTTTTGGAAGCTACATTCTATGATTATTGTTGAAGCTGTCGTCTGCATTCTTTCAATAACCCGACTTCGGCAATATTGAAACTGTGTCAACATTTCCGTTCTGCATACATATATCTGTTTTTGTTTCTTTGGCTGAATCAACTAAAATTATTAAGTATTGTCAAATTTTCAGAAAAAGCTGGAAGAGGTCAAAAAGGGGACACCGAGGACTCCTATGCAACAGGTAAAATTTTATCAGAGAAGGGTATTTACTCAAAGTACCTGATTACCTCGATCATAATGTTGGGAAATTGCGAGTCCAGAGCGTCTATATGTGTTCCACTAGCAGAGTTCTGTCTAACTCTTACAGTCTTGCAATTCTTTTTAGTTCCAAGCATTAAAAAGTCGAGGCTAATACTGTTACACGGTATCTGCCTAGCGGGCTCCTATAACCACAGGCCTCCATATAGCTCCCGAGCATAAAATTGTATGTGCCTTTTTCTATACATAGTAAGTGGTGTCTGAAGCTCATGTTCATATTGTCCATCCAGCGTAGGAAGAATCCAAAGGGCCGCTAAATGGACACGAACTTGCCCCGCGGTTTATTAGGGAATAAGATATTGTCCTGCAGTAAAACGTAGCTTATGTGTTAATTTAGGGTGTCAGCTAACTCCATACCAAATTTTATTAAAATCGCTCCAACCGTTTAGACGTGAAGAAGTAACAAACATAAACACACACAAACTTTGCCTTTATGATAATAGTGTGAAGTCTGATAAAAAAGGCATATGTTATATCATCATCACATTTTTGAGGCATATGCAGCCAGCAAAACTGTCTTGTACAATCTACGTCTGGGGGCTCCGCTAGGTAAATACACGATCATTTTACTATAGTGTGGCCATTATTGATGTGCACTCCCTAAGGTATGCGCGCGGCGAGACGGGGGGATAATCGGCTGCTGCGCTCTGTCATTGCGCCGTCAACGCTCGTGGCGCCTCGTCTCCCACCTCGCCGCGCATACCTCAGGGAGTGCACAGCACTAATGGCCACACTAGTACTCGTACTACACCCGCCCTGATTCGCGGAGTTCAATGCGAGAAAATAATCTGAGCTCGCCCTGCAACTGCGTCTCAAAAGCTTGACAAAAACCAAACTATTTTCAAAGGTGAAGAAGACAATAAGCGCGAGCGGGCAGCAGGTGACTGAGAAGACCATCATCACGCCGTCCGGCCAGAAGATCATTCAGCGCACAATACAGCGGCCGGGCGCCGCCGACGGAAAGTCACCCGTCAATCTGCTCAACAGGAAACTCTCGCAGGTACATCGATATCAACCCTTGTTTGTCCCCACTGCTGGGGCACGGGTCTCTTCTTGCACCACAGGAAGTTTAGGCCTTAGTCCATCATGGCGGCCAAGTCTGGGTTGGTGGAGCATTGTAAGACAGTGGCGGGCCTTACTTGTCAGAAGTTATCAAGCTATAAGGCCTCTGAAATGGCTTAACGACTGCCCCTACATGACAGCCGGTACCAACAGCTTAACGTGCCTTGCGAAGCACGGAAGCGCTAGGAAAAAATGCCTCTAGCGGTAGTCATGGGGCAGTCACCCATCCTTCACCTGACCGCGCCTGTTGTTGCTTAACTCAAGGAATTGATTCCAATCACTCGGTTCGACTAGGTCCCGAGCGCCACAAAGCGCCGCAGGTACAACATTATTAACATAATCAGCTCACTGCTGGGTATACGTCTTTCCCATATTACGGCATCTTTCGTGGTGTCCCACCATCCAATCCACGGGCCATCTGCCGCCCTGACCACACCATCCGTTCATCGGGCTGTTGGTCAACTGACCGCCGCCGCCGTCGGTCAATTTCGCTCGCGGTACCTCGCCTTATTTTCTTTTAACAGTGAAAGATTGATTTGTGATTGTACAGTCGACTTTAATCAGTTACGTTAAGGACGACTGCTACAAAAGTGTAAAGGTCCTCTCGACTGTTCATAAAACTGTGGATGTAAAATGTGCCGTCGTACGGAGAAAGGCCGTAACTCAGTTGAAACTGGTTTCGAGTAAATTAACGTTTTATTTACTTATTTACTGAAGAAAGAGATAGACCTTATTACATAGACCAAAAGATAGATTTTTCTTTGCTGATTCCAAATCTGTACATAACTAAGTTTTGTCAAAATCTTGAGTTACGGCCTTTCTCCGTACGACGGCAGAAATACGGTCGTGCGCCGCAGGTGGTTTGTATTATGGAGCCATCGTTGATTGTAAAGAGCAAATGTCATTGTGGTGTAAAATTTATTTACTGCTGTTTTTTTTAGTGAAGCCCTTTTTTTAGTTGGTTTTAATAAAAATAAACCATGGTTCGAATATCTCAAAAAGCTCAATTAGTCTTTAATTTGTTAACGCGTTTCAGATGATCACGACACACTCTTTAAGGCTACCGTTACTTCTGGCATGCTGTCTCGCTCACTCCATCTCGTCATTTTTGCTCACGCTGTCTCGACATTTTTGTGATTATGCAATTTTGTTCTATTTTATTATTTCCTATAAGTAGAAAGAAAATTATAAATATATTGTAATTTCTTAATATTTTATTTTTTTATATTTCTCAATCAAGACTAGTTAAATATGTCTTGAATTTCCGCAATGTTATTATCTATCGTACCCTCTGACCACATTCATCGAAAGTAGGTTACTTATATAATACATATTTTTTTACAATCACAAAAAAAAAATCGTGTGAGCTAAACAACATACTCCACGTAAGAGCAACTTTAACATTTAACAAAATGAATACAATACGAAGATAGTCGAGCGGCATACTTATTACAGGGCGACAGCCTCCTTCGGCGCGGCGGTGGCACGCCGGGCCGCGGTCGCGGGCGCGGCGGCCTGTCCGTGGCCACGGCTGGCGGAAATATCGTGCGCATCCGCGAGCGCACTGTCACCCTAGACTTCGAGCAGGTAATAACAAACGCACAACCCCCCCCACACAAACACCCTACACACAACCTCCCACACACAACCCCCCACACATATACACCCTCACACGCACGCGCATACACACTGTACGGGCCAACCCGAACAGTTTCATGGTATACACGAATTGCTTGTTAGCAATTCTGCGTGGACGCAGCCAACCTTTGTCGTCACGTAGCGAGTGATCGGCAGCAATCGCTCACGACCTTAGACCCGTCCTCATTATCAGTATCAGTTCATCTGACGTTGCTACTATTGACCATAATATCTATGGTAAGTTCCCAAAGTTCGTATAATTTATCAGAACTTAGTTTACGGGGGACCCTTACACCACATTCTTGAAATCCTCGACAGCACTTTCTAACGGTTTTTGCTAGATATTTCCATAAGGTCACGTTAAAAAGTTTCAAAAGATCTCGATTGTCTGATAGGAAAATTTAGAGGTTCTTGCTAACCGGTGTTATTTACAAAATTACGATTCTTCTAGGACACTCCAGTTTTAATAGTCTCTCTCTTTAGAATCTATTTAGATTGCATTGAGGAGTGTCTTGAGGAATCTTGTTTTTAGAAAAAAGACTACTATTAAATTAACGAAATAGTTTGTGATCTATTTGTTGTTTCTTTAATTTTAACTCTTAGAATAAAAGTGGCTATTTTGCGAAAACGGTATTTCGCGATGGAGCGCTAGTTCCAAAAGAGCACAACAACATGTTAGTCGCCCTTCGGCCGGCAGTCGGACGCGTCTTCGGAGACTTCGGACGGAATCGAGGACCCGTTCCCGAAGGACCTCGGGCCGCTGCCGCCGCCGAGCCCCGAGCGGGAGCTGACCGTGTGCCCGATCACCGGCAAGCGGTTAGCGCGTGCTGAGGGCGAGCCCACACCGCCGCCCACGCCCTCACCCCCTCCCACGCCGCCGCCGCAGCAGGAGCATCCGCTGCTGATGAAGGTATGTATGAAGGCCGTAGGACCGCTGCAACCGACGAGCCCTGAGAGTAAGATGACGGTCTGCTTGCCCTTCGGCAAGCCGTTAACGCGGGCCGAGGGCGAGCCCACAAACATACGCTCTAAATGTAACACGTTTTGTTTGGAGCATTCGTATAAATAATAAATAAATATTCATGGACATAATAATATTACACAGATCTCGTTAGCCCTATACTAAGTACAACTGAATGACTTGTGTTACAGGTGCTAACTCGACGATAGATTTAATACAATAAATACATAGATAACATCCAAGACCCGAGACAAACTAGAAAAGTTCGTTTTCTAGTTTGGCCCGGCCGGGGATCGAACCCGAGACCTTCGGTTTTACAGTTAGCGTGCCAAACCGCTGCGCCACCGAGGCCGTCTAAATAGCGCAGTAGATTTTACCCATGCTGAATTTGAATGCTCAAGTTAGTTTTATATAGGGCAAAAGCAATGTTGCAATTTAGCAAAGTTGATTGATATACTGCCCCTGCTGCACATTTCTTCCTTTACTAGCGCCATGTGACTTTATTTCACTTCGCAAAGCAAGATGTCGCTAGAAGTTTACATCGCGGTAACGTCCAACGGTGCTAGAATGTGGGAATGTGGATGGGTTATTATCTTCTGAGCAGCTCTTAGTCTTTGAGAATCGTACTTCATAAGCGTATTTAAAAGTTATGATATAGTATTGTTTTTTTTATGTAGCCTCGATTGTGTACCACGATTGTGTACCATTACTGGGCAAAGGCCTCCCCATTTGCCTTCCCCTCCAGTATTGTTTACAAAGTATTAATTTCGAACAGGTGGAGATGTCCCCTGGAGGCACCACAGGTATGCTGGTTCAAGGAGACGGCGCGCAACCGTCGCTGCCGGTGCTCACAGATGAGGATGGTGTAAGTTACCTGTTCCTTAACTTAAGGCTGCTATTAAGCCTGGCATGAGGTCTCGACAGTTCAATGTAACATTATTAGTAATTATTGTAAAAATATATCATAATTTTGATAAATGTGGTGGCTTGTCGGAGGCTTGGTTAGTTAATAACATTACGGATTTTTGATGTACCCACTGTCCCACTGAGGGGCTCAGGCCTTCTTCTCAGAGAGAAAGAGTATGGGCTTTTTTACCACAAGTACTCACCTCGCAACCAGCAATTGCAATCGTTTTGGTATGTGAATACGGTCTACTACTGCGATATTAACTACGGATTCTTGAGATATAATCATTTAAAAAGTTAGAACCCTTGATTTTATTTTTGTTGTTTTGTTAACCATCCTTCATTCTCCTTTTCTTTAGACTCCATTGACGTCTTTCTCTTTTGAACAGACCGAAGTGAAAGTGGAAGCGAGTGCCGTGAAACAGTTGTTGGAGGAGGGAGGCGATGAAGGGGAGGAAGTGAACTTGTTGCACTCGGGACACCCGCCTATTATGATCCGAGGGGAGGATGGCGTTTTATACCAGGTTTGTAGTTGTTGAAACACCGGGACCCTATTTCTTAGAACTAAAATTCCTGGTGTAAACCATCCAACCAACGTGTGACAATGCGTTTTACACTGCAAATTAAAACGCGATATCAACCCTTGTATGTCGCCTCTGCCAGGGCACGGGCCTCTTCCTGCATCGCAGGAAGATTAGGCCAGATTTGGTGGAGGATTTGATACTGGCGGGTTTTACCGTCAGAAGTCATCAAGCCTCCATAAGGCCTCTGACATGGCCTAACGATTGCCATTACATGGCAGCAGGCACTAACAGCTTAACGTGTCTTACGAAGAACGGAAGTGCTTAGAAAAAGAACCCCATAATTGGAACACACAGCTACACAATGTAAACGGAACTGTCATACATAATAAACTATGAATGGTAGTTTTATGACACTATCCTGCCTGTTTTAGGTCTGGTGCTTTGAGTAGTAAAAGAACTTGAGTTGCCTCGTAAAGATTTAAGCCGACAAAGCAGTTTAAAGGTCATATTTTCATCACATATTATTGCCCACAGCAGGGAATTCTAACTGAATTATCACGCGCAACTCATCTCTTTGCAGTTGGTATCTTTTTAGCGCTTTTGAGCAACCGGTAGTGTCTTGGAAAGATTCATTATAATTGATTATACGGAACTATTTCGGTCTTCAATCACGTTTCTGTGTTTACCCAATACAACAAAAATTAATACTAAATAACAGGCAAAAAATAAAATTGTTACAAACTTTTACCGTCCACAGGTTGCCGGCGAAAACGAAGCCGGTCAAACGTTGCTGGTCGCCGCGGAGGGAGTGGAGGGGGCGGCGGAGGGGGTGGAGGGGGCCGTGGAAGGCGATGGCGAGAGCGTCATGTACGTCACGAGGGAAGACGGTCAGGTATGTGTCACATACTTGTCTACTTATGATAATACCATACAAATAGGTTTACTTCTCAATCGACAAATCAAGTGCAGTTTACATAGCTACAGTTAGCAGACACAGTATAATTGAACCGTGTTTCGCGGAAATAAGTACCACCCTACACTACCACTATAAGTAACTAACTTAACACCACACTACCCACAATAAGTAACTCTCGTAAAAAATACTTTTGTAAATAACATTGTTTTGTTTTTGTTTTCTGCCATTGCCCTTCTGCACCCCACAGTACCCGAAAACTAAACAAAACAATTTTATTAATATCTTTAATATTTGCTTCTCGCCTTTGAACTAATCTCGTCCCCATTGTGTGTGTGAGAGAGAGAAAGGCAAATAGTTATTCGAAAAAAAACAGATTAAAAAAACAGTTAATATAAAATAATTGTCTAGATGAGTTACATGTATTACTAAATAGTTATCCAGTCATTTTCTTATACGAACAATGTGGTTGAAAATCATGCATTTTCAATCATTATTTAGTTCTTAGTAGTATTAAAAATGATTCTATTATTTAAAAAAATTATTTATCCCTGTCAGTAATCAGTTGAGGTCATCGTTAATTTAGTATATGGAAGAGAACGGCATTACATATATGTACTCGTATGTACTTCCGTTACCATTTAATTTTAACGCCCACGACCGAGGCGCGAGAAAATATTATATCGGCAACATTTTAAAAACACCAAAATAAAAATGCCATTCATAAAAGTCGACCGCTAACGGTACCGCGGCCATTCAGCAGGACGTGCTGGCGATAGACCCGTCGCAGCTGGCGCAGCTGATGCCGGGCGGCGAGGCGGCGCCGCCGCTGCAGCAGGTGGCCGTGCAGGTGGAGGGCGAGCCGGGGGAGGACGCCACGCAGGTCATCGCGCAGATCGTGCAGACCGACCTGCCCTCGCCAGGTCTGTACCGTTCGCTAGGCAACGAGTTTGATACACTGCATAGTTAATATCAGATCGTGCAGACCGACCTGCCCTCGCCAGGTCTGTACCGTTCGCTAGGCAACGAGTTTGATACACTGCATAGTTAATATCAGATCGTGCAGACCGACCTGCCCTCGCCAGGTCTGTACCGTTCGCTTGGCAACGAGTTCGATACTCTGTCCAGTTAATATCAGATCGCGCGGATAGTGGAGGCCGACCTGCACTCGCCAGATCTGTACCGTTCACTTGGCAACGAGTTCGATACACTGTCCAGTTGATATCAGATCGCGCAGATCGTGCAGACCGACCTGCTCTCGCCAGGTCTGTACCGTTCGCTTGGCAACGAGCTCGATACACTGTCCAGTTGATATCAGATCGCGCGGATAGTGCAGAACGACTTGCCCTCGCCAGGTCTGTACCATTCGCTTGGCAACGAGCTCGACACACTGTCCAGTTGATATCAGATCGCGTGGATAGTGGAGGCCGACCTACCCTCGCCAGGTCTGTACCGTTCGCTAGGCAACGAGTTTGATACACTGCATAGTTAATATCAGATCGTGCAGACCGACCTGCTCTCGCCAGGTCTGTACCGTTCGCTTGGCAACGAGTTCGATACATTGTCCACTTGATATCAGATCGCGCGGATGTGGAGGCCGACTTGTTCTCGCCAGGTCTGTACTGTTCGCTTGGTAACGAGTTCGATACACTGTCCAGTTGATATCAGATCGGCGGTACCCGTAATATGGTTCCGCCACTTGGGACATTATGCGAATTGGACATTTTGCCGGCTAAACCCGCTGATGTCAGCACGCTGTAGAATAAATCACCTAGCTGCCGTCAGATAGTGCAGACGTGCAGACTATCCTGCTCTCGCCCATAAACACCTGGGTCTAGCGTCTTGTTTCTGATCACACATCAGCTCAGGGGGCGCGCTGTATACTCCGACGTTAACGACTATAACGTCATATAAAAGGCGAGACCCAGGAGAGGACGCCATGTAGGTCATCGCGCAGATGGTTTCGATCGATATGCCCTCTTCCGGTCAGCACGATATAGTTGACTAAGTTACGACAAAGCGACTTGCATGCCACGTTATCAAGTTGACCTTTTCCGTTACCAAATAATGATAAGTACAAGTATTTGTGAATTTGTAGTAGCAGAATCGCTCGCTAACTGTGAAGGAAAATATCGCGAGGAAATCAGATCGCCTGCGGTGTTTACATACCTCAGTGCTTGGTATGTACAGGCGAGTCTAAATGCGGAAATCTCGAGTCTTAACTCTCATTCATGTGTTCTATTTGATAGCAATATTTGCATTTCCAGGCGGCACGCGGCGGGTAGTCCTCCTGCTGCCTGATGGCAGTCTGACGATGACGGAGCTCGACAAAGAACAGTACGAGTCGATCACAGAGGCTGGACGCGCTGAGTGAGACCAACCGATGGCTCGCAACGTGGTTTAGTGCATGACGCCGTGAAAGACTGTAGTCTAGACCATGGTATGGTCTGTTAAAACAAACGATGATAACCATCAATAACTCAGTATAAATGTGTACAAAATATGGCTTGACGTACACATTGTCTGTTCAACGCGTGGTGTCATTGGTTCAAGTCTCACTTCCTATTTGATCAGAATTTTTATTTCTTCCAGATTTTTGTTACATTTGTAAAAAAAATTATACATAAGAACCGTATAGAATAACATTTCCTAAACTTTTAAGACGACAGAACACTCACTTTTTTATTCGACTGAACTTAACTTAAAATTTTTAATCATTACTGCATTGTTCGAGAATGCGAAAACATGTCAATAAAGACCCACGGGAAGGTGTAGATTCGTGTACCCAGTGAAATAAAGATACGAAAAATTTGGCTCAAACTTGCCAAAAGAGACGCCGATACATTATCGACTGAAACTTGGGTGTATTTATGTGAAGATCACTTTGATGTAAGTCCTATAATAATCAATGTTCACTGGTTCTGGCTGACAGATGTTGTTTTACAAACCTAAGATGCTTTCAAGATGGCGGATAGCGTTTTCAACGTTCCTAATTATAAGCGGAAAATATTTTTGAATTTGCAAATTTGGCAGCCATCGTACATACTCACTTGGCAGAGTCAATATATTTCAGTATCTTACGGTTAATACTACAGATATTCATTTATCAAATTTGATACGAGTCAAGTAGCGGATTGATATATCAATCTGCGTGTGAGGCAGCGCGCGCAACCTTTGCGGCTATTGTTAATTAAATTATTCTTATCTATCTATCCTACTTTTTAGAAGATGTTTTTATTCAATTGCCGCTTTTAAGTTCGCACGCACAAATGCCTAAATTCTTTGAGATGTCAATGTAATAAAAACACTTGCCGAATTGAGCTCTTTACACTGGCGTGGTACACGCTAGGCTGCTGCACACATAACAGTTTCCTTTCTCTATTTTATGTCCCAGAGTAGGATACGACTCAAGCACTTAAAGATGGGAAATGAAATTTACAGTACAACACTACTTAGAAGTTCCATTTCCTTACTTCGTGGAACTGGAAAACTTTAGCTCTGTGTAGATACAGTTATTGGTTACGTCATACTGTAGACATACAAGGTTAGAACCTTACCCAGTTTTAGTTGTGCAGCTGACACTTGTAAACGGACACTATGTGACAAAAAGCCTGTTTGTCTTATTAACAAAAACAGGAATTCTTAAAACACTTCTCAGTGGCAATTTAAATAGTCTGTTGAAGAGAAAAAGTAAGCACAGAATATTTAAACTGTGTGTTTTATAGGAATCGTGTTTTTATAAGTAAGACTAATTAATATTTGGTAATTCTAATTATGTTATAGTATAGGGTGTATTTCAGTGTAGATAAGATGGACTGTTATGAAGAATGGTAGCAATCAGATAATGGTTTTGCTTGCTAGCATTTTTACTGAACAGTGAGTTGGATGGAATGCTAGAAGTAGTTTTTACCGATTTTTTTTATGGTTTTCTTAATGTAGAGATAGTACAGGTAATAGTGTTATATTATTTTACATTTGTGAAGAATACCACTCGCTAACTGAAGGTAAACATGGTGAGGAAACCTGAGTGTCTGAGGTTTTGAAATAACTCAGCGCTTAAAATTGCCAATCCGCGGTGGGCACGCGTTAATTAACCCTTAGGTGCATGATTTTTTATTTTTATGTAAAAAAAATTTACGAGATAGTTAAATATTTATGAAATACGGGAAAAATAATTAAAAAAATCGTATATGTATTTTAATTTATATTATTTATTAATAAAAGTAATTTTGATAAACTATGCATTAGTATCACAAATAGTAAACAAATTTACTTAGTATGAAAAACTTGGAAGCAGTTATTTTTTCTATTATCACAGAGTGATATTTTACACTTTACACACATGACAGAGGTTAGTTTTTTGCAGTTAGCGTATTTACATTGATTTCTTTTGGTGCCGTAAGATTTTTCATGACCAGCTCCGTCAGTGCGAACATCTTCAGGAGGTAATGTTTGAGCACCAAGTTTAGGTCTTTTTTGTGTTGTCGTATTTTCTGTTTTGTTCAAACTAGGTCTGCCTCTTTTATTTTCAGATGTGGCTCCATATTTGCACAAAGTGTCAGCTAACTCCGTTCTAAAGTCAGCAAGTTTCAATATATGTTTCGGGTTTGTTCCTTTCTTCATTGAAACTTTTTTGTACAAGACCCAGCTATTGATAACGGCCATATCTAGCATATGCTGAAAAAGCCTGTTGGTCCACTTCTTGGATTTCATCCGTATTCTGTATCTACCTAGGTAGCTATCCATAGTGTCTACACCTCCCATGTGAGCATTATACTCATGTATTGCTTTGGGGCAAGATATAGACACGCTCTTTTTTAGCTTTTTGTCGTATCGGTTGATAGCACCCACAGGTTCTGCACCTACATACGTAGAAAGCAGCAAGACCTGCTTATTGTCCTTCCAGCTTGTAGCTGCAAATTCAACACCTTCAAACGAAGTCACGTTCTCTTCGTACGAACCTCTTGGCACAGATGTCTTGAGTACTTCTTTCTTTTCTGGTAACTTGCATGTTTTCCCCAATCTGGTCCTCTGGACTGTGCCCAAGCAATAAATGCCTGCCTTGTGTAGATAGTGAAAAAGAGCCAGGTTTGTATAGTAATTGTCAAAATAAACAATGTGGTTTACATTCCTGGGTACAGGCCGAAGTAAACGCACCACTGTGTTTGACACTGCTCCCAGATCTGGTTCATTAGGCAACCTTTTGAGATCATGTGTGCCAGAGAAGATTTCGAAAGAGTACGCAAAGCCCATAAGGCAGCACAGAACATATAATTTGAAGCCCCATTTATGAGGTTTGTTTGGTAAATATTGTTTCATAAAGTGAGCTATTTTCGTTGCGCACATCTGCTCATCTACTGAAAGGCGATGCTCAAAAGGGACCGTTACAAAGCGCTGGTTCAGGTGGTCTACTACTGGTCGTATTTTGTGAAGTCGATCATGCTTAGGATGTTCAGGAAGTAAATGACCATCATTATCATTGAAATGTAACACTTGGCGAATTTTTTCGAATCTATTGACAGTCATGGTGTCTGCTATTGGATGGAATCGCACATTGTTTGTCCAATAAGACCTTATACTGGGATAATGATACCGAAGTATAAATCAAAATGCCAATATATTTTCGTAGCTCCAGCAATGTGATGGGATCGGAGAAATTTGGATTTTTTTGAATGGCATATTTGTTGGACTCGGCAACAATCAATTCCAGTAAACTCTGTTCGAAAAAGTACGAGAAGAACTGGAACGGTGTAGATAAATCCAGGATATGTTGAGGGTATTCGCTTACTCCTTGAAATTCCAAAGCCTGATCCACCATAGCCATGTTCTTTTTTTTCCAAACCAAATTCCGCGCCACGGGGTAGTTGATGGAATTCGGCTGGTTTTCTGGCAAATCGTCAAGTATCAGTGGGGGATCTGGGTATATTTCATCGTCTGCGTTTGTCTTTTCGTCACCACTTTGTCGCCTAAGTTCTTCTTCTTCTTGTCTTTCTTTTTCGAGCTCTGCTCGCAAGCTACCTACATTCTCGTAATAGTCTAAACTATCTTCGTCAATATCACTCTCATCCTCTGAAATTTCTCCATTTTCTAGTTGCAACAGCAGTTTTTCGATGCGGTTGCCGTCCATAGTTCACTGATAAGGACCTGAAAGCGTAAATACACATGCAAACCCAACACAAAACCAAGAAAATAGCAAAATTTGTTTCAAAAAAGAAAGTATGAAATTAATTCTTAGGAGGGAAAAAAATATACCGCCACTGCATAAATTATCATTTTTGATAACTAACTTCAAGCCCGAAAATAGTAAGGATAAATAAAAGCCTGTAGCAAAATAAATGAATTCCCACAAAAAAGAGATACTTACCAGCAGGAAAAGGATTTTTCACGGCGTAAATTCACTTTCTTTTGTTACGATTTACTCGGATGAAAATTTGTCGAAGTTGACATTGCATACACCAAAGCGCGCGAACAACAAATGTTAAATTATTAACCAATCAAATGCAAGTAATGGAGTGAACCAATCACAGACAAGAAAATGACAGTCTCGGTAGCGTTCAGAAACAAACTTTTTAAGTAAACATTCGTTCTAAGATTATGTATGAGCACAGAAAAGTCTGTTATCAATTTTGATAAACTATGCACTTAAGGGTTAAGCCCACTCTCTCTGAGAGATGGGACGTAATGTTTATAAGCTGAATAAAAAACTAAATTCTGTGTTGATGATATGATAAATAACTGGTGAGTGTGAACCGGATAAACAACATTTAATATCAGGATTGTAAATAATGACTTAGTAATTGGCTATTTTGACGGATTTCGTATATCTTTAATAAATTATTGGTAGATAATTCTATCAGTAAGAATTCATGTATTCAAATAGATTTTTAGTGTAAAATATACGCTCTTTATTTTATGTAAGTAGGTATTTTAAGATAAATAAACAGTTTCTAACAAATGTGTAATTTTATTCTACTCAGGGTTTTTTTAATTTTTTTTTATAATCTTTATTTATTTCGGGACTAATAACGTCCGCAGAGCTCGGCATCCATGGCTGTTCTTGCGTGGAGCATGCTGTCTCACTCGCACGATTTATTGTTACAAATTATAGAAGACTTGATAAGGGTGGTGTGAGGGTTTGATAGATGTCCTGAATGCGGCTGATAGGCGCGATACAGATACAGGATAGGGTTTTCTGTATTTCTATTGTGTTGCTGTTTTTTAAACGACTTAAAAAATTCTGATTATTTGGAGTGCCCAAAATTTAGGTACAGGTTTTTACTTTGCAACGGCAATACCTACCTCTTCGTAAGCATTTTTTAGTGCTGTGTGTTTTGAACACGCTTTGAAGTCTATATTTATTTTAAAAAGAAACAGTCTAAAAAGATCTGACACTGGTCCTTATTATATTGTCCGCTGCTTGAAGTCTGACCTGAGGGGTTTCAAAAATAGTGTTTATGCGTAATGCTCAATTATTTTGTGATTTTTGGAGTCTCCATCCACAGGCTATTTCATATTTGTATGAACACAGCCGTCTATATTATGAACGCAGCCAAAACGTTTAGTCTGTGCAGCCAAACAGCTGATTTTGATAACAACATTATTCTGTGGTTGCTGATTATAAAAAGTCTGCAAACAGGCAAATACGTAGACAGAGAATTACCAAAACGTAGTGTTTATATACCTACTCTGTGCAGTACCTTTCTGTCTAATTTGTGCAGGCAATGAGGCAATTCTTTGTTTAGTAATAGAACGTAACTTTTTTTCTTGTTTGTATGTTTAAAATCACTGATTTGTGTTTAGATAACAATGAATGAATAGTGCCCTAATAGTTAACTCTAAAAGTAAAAAAAGCAAGTAAATTTTAGAAAGTATAAAATATTTTAATAATGTTTGGAAAGTTATAAGTAGGTAGTCTAAGTTGGCTAGAAGAAAGATATTAGATGCTGCTTTAACCGTTGGGTTGGTGGGTAAAGTTGTGAATTAAAGTATTACAGGAAAATTTTAAGTATCTACTCAAATCTATGTCTAAAGAGAACTTCCAAGTCCATCTTCAAGATGCAGTCAAATATTATTTCGCCACTACCGCAGTTAACAGGAAAAATCTATTCAATGAAGCGATTGCAAATGCGCAAAACGGGAAAGTCCTTTACATAGTACGAGAAGAATTCAATGAGCTGCCACAACTGTCCCAAGACTTAGCTTCAGTGAACAGACATTACATGAAGATGATCAGTTTTCTCTATGCTAAAACTTTAAGTTCACTTATAGAGAGTCTTTCTACTTTGCCTGATTGGCAGAACATTCCCTGTACAATAATATTGGACAGTTTGAATGACTACTGTTCAAAGGACAAGATTCAAAATGCCTGTGGAGTCGTGACTCTGTTGCTGGATACAATTCAGAGATGTGCCAAGATGAAAAATGTACCTTGTAAACTACTTGTATCAGTTGACAAAGGAACTGTTGGAGATGACTATTGTTTATTTTTAAAGGAATTTTATTCCTTTTAATAAAATTGTTCAAATTTTTTTCTGTTTTATTTAGGGAGAGAGACCTATACTGTGTGTAGGAGATCCACACATAAATTTTGTTTTGTCGGTGCGATGAATGGTAGAAGCCGGTGCCGATTTGGAATGGGTTCCTGGAACTCATTAACCTGTTCCTCTATCTGGAATGGTTATTAAAGGGCTTCAATCTATATAACATGTATGTCTAGCATAGTTGTGGAACATCAGAGTGGACCGGTGTAAAAACTGCAGAGGAGCTGTGCAGTATTGCTTTGAACAGCGAGCGCTATTAAGAGGTGACTGCCAAATGAGTTTTATTCTTAAAACTCTAGCAATGGAGAGGCACTTTAAAAAGACTATTAGCAGATGGAATACGAATAGTAACACAGCAGATATAGTTAGCCATAACAGGTGTATTTATTTACAATAACCAAAAACAAATATAATAATTATAATAGGTAAGAAGGTATATCAGACAATGTAGGGATCAATAACAATGGTAGATCATCTGAACTTTAGAATTATGTAAAGTAAAAAGAATACAAAGATTGAGAACAGAAATAAATAGAAAATGTAGTAGTTATGATTCCCTTTGCCGAGAGTCAGGACTCTGCCCATGGTTCTGCCAAGAAATCCCGAGCTTCTGTCCACATCGTCGTCGAGCCCACGCAGCAATTTATCCTGATAACGAACTTCGTTGCCAATTTCTATTGACATATGTTTTAATGTTGAGATCTTCCCACTGAGTTCCTCAGCCATGAGTTCGTTGTCATGTTCTAGCGCGTCATCCGTTGCCGCTCTGGGTATAGGCTGATACTGGTAACCATCCCGTGCCCGCCGCATGCTGCTTCTACCTGCCGTCTTGCTGGCTAAGTTCACAAAGTCAAGCAACTTCTATCTGTCCGATAAACTGTCTGGGGCTTTTTCGAGAAATCTATGTCAACCGTTTTTATACTTTCACTGCTGTTACACTGGCATGTATTTTATTAGAATTATTGTGTAATAATTTACAAAATTGCACACAAAATTGTTCAAGAAAACACCACTGAATAACATGACATGTAGTAGACAAGTCATCACAATATCATGGCGGCTGTACACACTCGCTCTCAAGAGCCACCGAACGAATTTAACTTACATTGCGAGTTTCAGAGGAAGATCTCATAGTGCCAATTGTGTAAAGCCCGCAACGAGTTCTCTCGGGCTCTAGGGCGAGTGTGTACAGCCGCCATGGTCACATCCAAAGAGTATATAATCAAAACCTAACTTGCGAAATCAGCGAAATGAACAACGAAACGCATTTTGTTGCGTCAACCAACTGTCACTCGAAAAACGCCAAACAGTTGCAAATACGTTTTAGCCATATTCTTGGAATGATATGAATGAATGTTCGATATAGAATATTAAACTAATACAATTCACAGTACAATACCCACCATTACCACAGAGTATAAACTGTCAAATATTAACAAATAAATATTACTTGACTGATGACAGCTGTCAATCTTTTCTTGTGTTTTTCTTTCTCTTTTCATGGGAGGCAGTGTTTGTGATACTTCACAAATTAAACTTTTAAGGAATTAATGAAATAATTTAGAAACAAATTGACGCATTTATTTAAATCTTTGAATTACACACCTACATTTTAATCTCTGTGCGTTTAGCTGCATAATGGCCTCAGCGTACACATAAAAGTAATCTTATCTCATAAATCAATAATTTTATCAAGGTTTCGTTCGTGCCCTATTATTACCTTAGGTCCAGTTATTTGTAGCTCTGGCAGGCTTGCAAAATATTACCAGTGAAATTACGACATATTTTGCTATGGATACTCTCAGGTGAGTTTTAAACCAAACACTTGAAATATTCTTGTTTACTATGAACTTTTACGTACTGACAAGCGTCTTCAAGGTTGTTTAGCGTTATCACGGACACTTTAAAAAAGGTGTAGGCCATTGTTTTATTCATCAACAGGACCTGAATTAGCTATTATAGGAATTTAGGTTGTTTAGTTTCATGTTGCAGTAGTGGAAGGAACATCTCTTAGGGTGCATAATAATGGTATTATGTTTTTTGAACTAAAACTTTCCTAAGCACTACACATTATTATTCCGGAATCACTTAGTCTGGAACACCAGTCTTGCTCAAAATTCTATTAATAGATAATCTTATGCCTGTAAAACAAAATTTCTGAATACATATTTGGTATGTGTATGTCAAACAACAAGAATTCAAAGAGGTTTATTCTTTCTACACAACAATCTATTTACATTGTGAAAGAAAAACTTATGAGTAATTTGTGAATTTTAATAAGTAATTAATTTTGTGTTACTTATATTTAATAAAAGTTGAGTTTCACTTTGAACTATTATTATCTTATTTTGAAATACAGGGTGCACTAATGTCAAGTGAAATTTAAAGGAGTTAATCTACTCTTACAATAGATACAAACATCTCTTAAAATGACAAAGTCATGCTGAGGTCATGAAGGAAATATCAGCTTTTCATAAATATTCACTGAGTATCTAAGTATCTAAATATAATATGGAACACTGAGATTTTATTGGCTTGTTTTTATTTCATAGTTGGTCTCATACCAAAAGTTGTTTGTATTAATGAGTAGAATAATCCTTTTAAGTTTGGTATTAATTTGTAAACAAAATGCAGGATCAAAATGTGAGTTTACCAAATGTTGAAAGGACACAAATTAAGGTATGAACTTGCTTAGAATTGGAAATTAACTTATCAAAAAGAAATTATAGCCTTAGTAATTGTATTGCAATAAACAATTGACAAAGTAATTGAATATCATCATCAGCCCGGTAAACCTCACTGCTGGGTATAGGCCTCTTCATTTCCACACCAACCAGCACGGTCTCGCGCTAGTCTCATCCACTATTTGCCGGCCACTTTACTTAGGTCATCTGATCATCTGGCTGCTGGTCTGAACACCGACCGTTCCCCCTCCCACGGCCGCCACTCTGTCACTGCCTTCGTCCAGCAGCCATCATTCCGCCTGGCCAAATGTCCTGCCCACTTCCACTTCAGAGTCGCAATCTGTTTGCCGATATCTACGAGTTCAGCGTCTGATTTCGACATTCGGGATCCGGTCCAGAAGTGTGATTCCTAGCATAGCTCTTTCCATTGCTCTCTGTGCACTGCATCCTTAGTCAAAATCCATGTTTCGGAACCATATGTGAGTGTGGGCAGAACACATTGGTCAAACACCTTGGTCTTAAGGCTCTGTGGGATTTTCGATTTAAGCACATCCTCGAGCTTACCGAATGCGGCCCACCCGATATACAATGTCCTAGATAGATACCACCTAGATACCACCTCAATGGGACAGTTCGCAACATTAATGCTGGGAATGTCTATGGTGTTTTTGAGACATAATCTTGGTCTTGGACATGTTCATCTTCAAGCCCACCTTCATGGATGCTTCATGTAACTCTGTGGTTCATGCTTCATGTGACTCATGTAGGCCATCTACATCTTGAGCTACGATGATCAAGTCCTCAGCAAACCTGAGGTGTTGCTCTATTGAGCCAATCTAGAGTATTCATCACGTCTAAAAAGACATTTGTGACGAGCTTGGGCGATAGAGTGTCACCTTGGCGTACTTAGCACGTTAGAACCTTGTCACATTAACCTCTTCTAGCCTGATGCATGAGAAATTCACTATTTTCACTTTGACATGGTACTGGGGTGCATACGATTTATCGGCACCGGATTCGTGAGCTCATGCAATCGAACCTGCAGAGTAGCGGAGCTGTAAAGTTCTCGGAGAATGTCCACATATCTCTTGTCGATGCCACAACGATGGAGAGCATGAAACACAGCCCAGTGTTCGACACTGTCGAAAGCTTTTTCGTAATCTACGAAGGCGAAACACAATGGCTGGTTGTATTCTCTGCATTTCTCTATCAGTTGTTTGACCGTATGGATGTGGTCCATGGTAGAAAATCCACTCCGGAAACCGGCCTGCTCTACAGAGACTACAGGTTGATACTCGTCGAGCAATCGCGTCAGTCTACGACATATGACTTTGGCAAATAGTTTGTAAACCTGGAAAAGGAGGCTGATTGGTCTATAGTTTTGCAACGCGGCTTTATCCCCCTTTTTGTGGAGAATGATTACCACTATTTTTCCAGGTTGTTGGCTTTACAACCAGATTGTAGATATTTTCGAATATAGAATTGAATATAGTTTCTATGAAAAGATAAGGTGGAAAAGGAAAAAAACATAACCACGGATTATCTAAACGGCCTCTGAGCAGCGTTGTAACTTTAGAGTTAGTTATTGTTTCAGTTAGAATATGCTCCAACCTTATTCAATTCCCATATCATAGGTACAAATAGGTTACTTGTTTGGAAATGACATTTCAGCTCATGAGCACTGCTAATAACTTTTTGTCGGTGTTTTTAAACAATGCTGTTGCATTAATCAAGTGATATTAACTGATATTACTTCATCTATTTATTGGCCATAAATGTTTTAAAGATAGCACTAAGTAATAATTTGATAATTAATATCAGATTTCAAAGTAGTAAATAAAACTTGAATAGTTTTCGATATCACCACATCTGGATATTGATCTAGTGCAGTTGTGGTTGTTTATGCGGCTTACCGAACAAGACTATCATGTCATTGTAGATATTACACATGCACTATATTATGTCATAGAGTGATGCCACATGGGCAATGCTATTCCTCAGCTAGCATTCTTGTTTGATGCTCTGTAATCATCCTCGAGACAACACAGGTCTTCTAGTAAACAGTTACGCAAATTAGCCAATACATTAACCCCCTTATTCATAATAGTCTGCTAATTTAAAGCATTGCTAATTCTCGCTCTGTCTTATTCTATTGACCTAAGTCTGAATGAAAAAGAACACTCTTTAGCAGCTGTTTTAAGTTACCGGACCATTATGAATAAGGGGGTAAGTCACCAATAACTTATTGAATTAAAAGTTTTAATGCAATTTAAAGTCTTCCATGCAACCTTTGCTTTGTTATATTTTTATACTAGGTACTGCTGAAGCAAACTAATTTATATGTATGGAAATATGCATGTATGAATCCCAGCATCCATACGGCTAGACCAATTTTAACAAATGAGATACCAAATGGATGGTATTAAACTAAGTATGTATCACTATCACGAAAAAACTAAAATATTGTGCTGGCTATTGAATTGTTAGTAAATTACACTTAAACAATTAAAAACATTAAGTAAACAAAAAACCGGAGTACGTACAGTCGCTTGAACTGACATGTAAACGCGTTAGAACCTTGTCACATTAACCTCTTCTAGCCTGATGCATGAGAAATTAACTATTTTCACTTTGACATGGTACTGGGGTGCATACATGTTAGTGCTCGTAACTGTACTAAAAAGTCTTAAGGCGCTTAGGGGCGCTAACTAAAGCTGCCAATGGAATAAAAATCATAACTTGTTTTATAATACATTTTTATCTAAAAGCGAACATGAGAAATCTTAACAACTGTGATAACTACAACCTAGGATCAACAATCTAGGACTTTAATTGATTAAAGTCCCAGTATATTTATACTACATTCTAGGCTGTATGTTCTAAAAATAGTTACCACAGATATTAAGATTTCTCATATTTGTTTTTCAAAAAAACATTATAAAACAAGTTATGATTTTTATTGCTGGCTAGTTAGCGCTCCTAAGCGCCTTAAGTAAGGCCTTGAATTTTTAACGACATCAGGCAGGACCAAAGAACGTTATCTACAAGATGATGAGCCAATTTTAAGACTTTAGCAGTCAGCTTTTTTGTTTTTTCTCATATTCCAGTTGGATCCGGTCCAGTCTACCATTTTGTCAAAAAAAACATTTCTCACCATTGAGGTACATCCAATAAATTCTGTAGCGTTGATTCAATCCATTACATTTTCATTTGTATTGAAATTCCACTAGGAAAAGCATTAGTTCAGAAGATATGTTCCTCCTGGTTTGTACATTACTTAGATTTGAGAATCGTGGTTGTAATATTTTTCTGGTTGTGCAATAAAGTGTTCTCTATCTATCTACATTAATCAACTTTACCATAACATTGTCTATTACCTTTGGTCTACACCTGGCAATATCTAGTCCATGCATCATAGCAGAGTATTCTAATAATAGTTTATTAGCAGTATTACTGTGATTCAATCGAGTTGTAGGCGATGTTTTCGCTATCGTATAGTTGTATTCCTTAACGCGCTTGGCAGCAACTGCCGCCACCAATGGAATAAAAATTATAACTTTTTTTATAATACATTTTTTATAAATCATTACAATTTTTTCGGTTGCCTTTTTTTCCACTACAATACGGCTCGAAGGCGGCGGCTTACATTATACATTGACATTCAGCAAACAGAATGTAAATTCTTTACGTTGAAATAAATTGATTTGAATTTGAATTACTTAGTTATGATTTCTATTCCATTGGTAGTGCTACTAAGCACACCCAAGCGTCACAATAATCGCGCATCACGGAAAAAATTGTTGCCTCGTTATTTTTGTATTTACTATGTTTTAGTTTTATGGTTTTTTTTATTATTCTAAAGTTGACATGGCTCTCGTCGATTTTCTCAGAAAGAGCGTGAAGAACGTTACTTAAGTATTTACTTAGTGAAAGGGTCTCTTTAAAGAAAAGATCGAAATCCTGGTAAACAATTTCGCTGAACATTATATATAAAAAAATACACCGTGAATTTTCTGTGGTGCGATAGCCACAGCAAACTGAACGAGCGTTAACAATAGCCATTGAATACGCTAGATATATCAACTATTTGTTATTAAAGGATGATGGGCACAAATGTATGGAACCTGGTCCTGGCACCAATCGGAATGAGTAATACGTCGTTGGAAAGGTATTTTTTTGTAGAATAAGAATAATCGAAGCGCTAGTCCCGATTTTCTGTCCAATTTGAGTAATCATACGTTAAAAGTTTTTTTTTATTTAATTTTTTTTCTGTTGTTTTAATTCTTTTTGATATTTTTTCGACATTGTATATCGATTTTAATTACAAATGATCAGCATTGATTATTATATTATCATTGTTTATTATCGAAGTAAATAAAACAAGTTCAGAGTAAGTTTTATCGTTTAATGTGTTTCATCCATGATAATGTTATTTAAAAATAGTGCTGGTTCAGTAAAGCCTTCATGTCTAGCATATCCTAAATACCACACAATAGATATAATATGCGCACAGGAACCTATCGTGCGGCGTCCTGTCAAACATGTGCAATAATGATGTAATATGTTTCTACTATTTCTGTCTAATAATATATAGCAAAAATATTGTTTTGATCGTACATGTCGGGACTGTATGCGTGCACGCAACAGCCACGCATCTTCGTGGATCCCATATTCATGGATATCCTCCAAAGCAGCTTCTCTATAAGTTTCTATAAGATATAAGCCGTTGTTGAGGTGCTCGCTGCAATATGATTTTGCCAGTTTTAACTGATATGTCCCCAATGACAGCAAAATCACGTCCTGTTCCCTCAATCGTGGAAAGTCTTGAATGTCATTTGCTTCCAATCTCTGGAAATTGGCTCTTCTGTTTAATCTTTTTGCTTCTACATAATCATATAACACGTTTGGGGTTTGCCTTCTTTCAACAATTTTTTGTAAAAAAGCTTCTGCGTGTTGGCTATCGACAATAGGCCTGTGGAAGTGATTTGTAATTGCTGCTGCAATCATAAAATCCCCGAACATATTAGGCATTGTGTTATTAAAATATTTTTGGCGCAACAGCTTGAAATCTCTTTTGAAACGCCCGTTAACCACTTCCACTACCCATCGGCACATTGTCACCAGCCGGGAATCATTTGCTTGAGAAGTCGTGAGCTGCGACTCTTCCCGGTTCTTCGTCGGGGGGACGTGAAATTCGTAGCCACATGCTTCTATATGCTGCAGACTATCCCTGAACCCGCGGTCCAAAATAAATACGTCATTCGGCTGAAGCAATATATGAAGGGGATTTTCCTCGTCAGTCATTAAGTCGCTCATTATCTGCGCATCAGTTTTTGTTGCAGCGTATGGTCCTTTAACATCTATAATGTATCCGTCAGTGGTTACGATTAAAAATGGTTTCAACAAGTTTTGGAACTTGTGTAAACTGTAGGATTGCCTCTGAAACAAAAAGTTTGAACTCTTGTATATATAAATATACGTACCATCGCAAATAATAATGGCTTTATTGTTGTCTTCATTTCCATACAGTGCTTTTGGAATCCTCAAGTTTCTCTCCAATATATCTTCTCTATTCATGTGATCCACTCCCAAGTGTCGCACAACGTAGTCAGTGCTAAGACACTCTCGTGCGATGGCCAACTGGCGTTCGAGTTTTCTCCGAGACATGTTAAACAACGTCGCAAGTCTCGCGTTGGGTTCTCCTGTGCGTAGTTTCGTTAGTAAAATGCCCAAAGTGGTTCTGGGATCTGCACTTCTATTTCTTAATAATGGATTTTGCTCTAAGATGGCATTAAATTCATCATTAGTACGTCCAGTCCAAAAGTGCATTTCTTCTTCATTCATGCCTCGGTCGCTAAAACGTAATCTGGGTGAGTTTAAGGCATTTCGCATTAGGTCACAAACATCCCTGAAGTGGGCAGCCGTAAAGTCATGGGAAATGTTGCAATGTTGGGGCAAATCATCCCAATCATTCCCATTAAGGTGATCGTGACATACTCTGGCACTGTCGGGGATATACAATTTATGTTGAGAAAATACGTGGATTTTAACAACATTTGGAATTCGATGGCGGGTTTCATTAGCGCAGCCATGAAAGATACAATGCGTCGCGGTATTAGGTGCTCTCATATATTCAGGAATATGAAGCATTTCTTCTAATTGCGGTTGTAGTTGTTCTTGCGGTTGTAGTTGTTCTTGCGGTTCTGCTTGTTCTTGCGGCTCCGGCTCGGGTTGAGGGTTTGCATGACCTCTAGTCGCATTTTCGGCTCTTTGCCAGCATCAGTAACATACTCTTCGGGTGTTGTCAAACACGACCTGAAAATGATATATGAAAATGTAAAGAAAAGAAAAACAACTTTGGTTTCCGAAAAATACCTAACAAAATAACGCATTGGGGGTCATTTGTGGGAGGGATTTGTTTTTCTGTCAGAAGGTGTGCGAATCGTCAAATATATGCCACAGATTCACAGATTTCTCAGAGATCTGGTTGCGGTTTTCTGTAGTTGTGTGTACGAAAACAAGGCATACACACAACCACACAAAACCGCAACCACAGTAATTGGTTGTGGTTTTGTGTAGGCCTTGTTTTGGTGGTAAATACATCGTGGAAGACGTAAAAGTGAAAAAGGAATCACTTGAATGTTCTTTAAGCGACCAGAATCACTTATCAATCGGTTTTCACTTTTACGTCTTCGTTACCTCATTTACTACTAGAATAGATCTGGGATGCAGTTGCACATGATTTCAATTGGTTTCCTTTTATATCGAAGGTTCAGTGAGGATCGAGTGGAAAAAAAAAGTGCAATAGGTACAAACCTCCAGAGCAGCGTTTTCTCGTATAAATGTTACTAGCTCCACGTGTGTTCTTGTCAAGGCTTCCGACAGAACGCGTACTTGATATCTGCCTCGGTATAGCCCTCTTCGGCACATTACACAGTTACTGTAACGTTCCATTGCAACGAAACAATCCAATCGTTAAGCACCCAAGTCCAATATAAAGCCACGGTCAACAAATAAAACGGGTAACAGAGTCCAAAATGATGCCAAGGTCAAAGTCGATGTGAACAATGAGGAGCGTAGTAACGTAGCACTTAACACAATATCAGCAAACGACTGACTACCTGCGCAAGCGGCCAAGCGTTCCTCACCCTAACATACCTGCCCCCGCGCCGTGTCCCGGAGCGCGAGAGGGGTCAAAACCGAATTCCAGCGTTACCCGTGACCGTGAGTGGGAGAGAGAGCGCAATGTCGCTGTCTCGCTCTAATGATTTATGACAGAGTATGCATAGATGTGATTTTCGTAAAAATCATGAGCATCGGTTGAGTTAAACCAGAGATATGAATTTTTCTAATTTCTATTTAGAGCAAAAAATGGTACTTTCCGACGAGCATATTTCAAAATGGACAATTCATACGGATTCGTCTTCATAGAATTTATTTTTTCACTTGAAAAGAGCTATCCAACGACATATGACTCATCTTGATTGGACATAAGGACCAAAACGCCCATCATCCTTTACGTTTATACTTTAAAGTCCCTACCTAATATTCTAAATAGAAGCAATTTTTAACGTTTAATTACATAACCACGGCATTTCTGCGTAGATGTGGACGAATTGGGAACCTCCTCCAGTTTTCTAGTCGGTTAAAAAAGCTTATTATAGTCGCCACATTACCCTAACTTGCTCAGCGACGACAGACTCAACTAGCTATCCGTGTTAAATAAATGAATTGGCTAAAAAGCTATAAAAAAAAGTCTTAGATATTTTTTGTTTTATTTGATTGTGACGAATTGTTTCCCTTAATCTTATCGATAAACTTAAATAGCACAGATAAGATTGCTGAATGGCTATTTTAAGCTGTAACTCTTTTAAGGTTTAACTGTGACATTTTTTATCGAAGGATTTTGATTATCATGTGTTTGGGATACAAATATGCCTTCAAAAATATTCTCAAGAATATCATATTTTTTTTACTACTTAAACCAGATTAAGATAAAACATATTTAATTTAATTTTAAATAACGTAACACATAAATAGTAGTATGTGCCTACTTATATACTACAGAGGGCTTAGTGCGAGTTTTTTAACTACTCGATCGCGTTAACGTAAACTCATATTTCTATGGCATCGAGGAAGCGCCACCTAGCGACAAGTATGGAAATTAAAATTGCTGAGTGCGAGTTGTAATGGTTTACGTTGAGAAGTGAACTCGTTTACCAGCAAAAACACGAATAAACGCGAGTGCGAGTTGTACTGTGACAGCGTTTTGCCAGTTCGAACGGTTAACTTACTCATACTTACTACTCAATGCTCGATTAACGCGGTAGTAAAGTTATTCGATTGGATCTGTCAAACTCGCACTAAGCACTCAGATGATGAAACATTAAAATTCACCAAACTCTAACCAATGCCTGTACACCAAGGAAGGAAGGAAGGAAGGAAGGAGTAAATGCGTCCTTATGTAGGAAGGAAGGAAAATACCTAGAGTACCTTAGAAAATACCCTATGCGCATAATGGTATTTAAAATTGACCAACAGGTTGTATATGGTGACGTGGAACGTCGCCACGCGGAACCCTGGACAGGACCTCAATTCCCTGCTCGACTTCCCGTCGCAATTCAACAAGAATAAACTGTTGCCAGACTTCTACGTTATCGGGTAAGCATCTTTGCAGGTATGAACGAACAAAGGATCGAAAGAAATAATGAATGACTGGAATGAATGAATAAATGAACGATTGTTCATATGAATGAACGAATGAATAGATGAAAAATTGTTCTTGCGCTGAAAACAAATTTGTACAATGGGGACTTAATATTACATGGTATTTCCTTCCGAACCCATTTTGACCCAAATATTTTTTTTTCATCACTACAGTGTGAAAGGAGTAGCACTAGAAAAAACAAATTGGGTGTGATTTATGATTACAGGAGGAATGAAGATAGAAAGTTGGACGAAAAAAATGTATAGAGTAATATAGAATAACACTGATAAAGAATAGAATATAGACATAGGCAGAAACAGAGGACTTATCTCGACAACTGACAAACCTCCTTCGCTTCATCAACATTCACTAGTCGCTGGACTGTTTTCAGTATAATTCAATTGAAATACGCTAGTTTATTGTTTGCTTTAGTAGTAAACGACCACGGAAGATTATCATACAATTAAATACTTGCCGTCAATGTAATTTGTCTACAATGTAACAAAACTGAGTCTTGCGCGCCGGGAGTTAGATACATAGGTCCATACATACAGAAACTCACGCCTGTTAGCCAAAGGGGTAGGCTGCTGAGACCAGTGTCTGCCATCTGAGTACATATTTAGCAAAAGTGTGTATGTCTTTTTAAGTTAGTACCATTCTCGGGTATCCGGTTTTAATTCAATATCAACCCTTTTATCTCCCCACTGCTGGGGCACGGGTCTCTTCCTGCATCGCAGGAAGGTTAGGCCATACTCCACCACGGGGGCCAAGTCCGGGTTGGTGGAGGGTTGTAAGACAGTGGCGGGCCTTGCTGTCTGAAGTTATCAAGCCGCCCATGAGGCCTCTGACATGGCTTAACGACTGTCATTACATGACAGCCGGCACCAACGGCTTAACGTGCCTTGCGAAGCACGGAAGCGCTCGGAAAAATGCCACTAGAGGTAGTCACGGGACGGTCACCCGTCCTGCACCTTACCGCGCCTGTTGTTGCTTAGCACAAGTGATTGATTCCAATCACTCGGTTCGATTAGGCCACGAGCGCTTCAATAATTATTTATTCATTTTAATTATTTTTGTTCTAGGAACCGCACTATTATCATAGCAAGTTATTTATTTATAACACTTGTAGGTGTATACATTTTTACGATAAGCAAAAATAAACTATAAAAAAACGCTTTGCCATATGTGAGGACCTTCATATTTTATATTTTTTATTATTGTTTGGTCACTACGTCATAAATATTGTGGCTACACTTATAGTTGCGGTTGAAAAATGAGAAAAATCGCTTTATAAATTAGACTAACGGACAGACGTTAGGGTTCCGTAGGCACACTTCGGGTATGGAACCATAAAACCACTTGATCCCTGCGCCCTGTGTAACCAGACAAGGAAGTCATAACCATGGAAACACACCCAGCCTAAGGCCATTTGTACAAATCGCAACAGCCTCCAGTGAGAATCGATCCCGCGAAAAGTATTTTGGTAGCCGAGCGGGTTAATTGCTTTGCTAGACTAACGAGGGATCTTGTGTATCATGCTGACTGAGTGTACTTTCATGTTTGTGAGGTCCTTGCCTGGATACCACAGCAGGGTATCCTTACAGTCTAGTCCTTACTTGTCCAATTTAGTCAACAAGATTCTACCGGTAAAGTATGACTTTTCAGTCGAAAACTGCCATGTTCCCATAAATGAAGTAACCCGTGATACTATTTGAGCTAACACGCTGCCCAATAGTATTACAAAGTTCATGAATTTGCGAGAAAATATCAATCAATGTTTGGCATACACTGTAAATTTTGGGTTTAGAATATTGTTTACTAAATTTGACAAGTAAGGATAGATAGACTGTAGTTTAGGAAAAGCGTTTTGAAGATGTAACTTTCCACGTATTCATCTGTTTGGAAAAACGAAAGTTCTACTACACTTTATTGTTATGTGGCTCAATGTCACTGTCACGTAACAGATATCCACAGAAATGCCGCATCCATATGTGTGATACATATCTTCACGACAGCGCTGAGTAAACACTCCGCCTTTGCACATAGATATGTATACGTGAAAAGTTACATAATCAAGGCGCCGGACAAGTGAATGCGTTGTTGAGAAGTTATTTATTTATTACTATGAAACATCTATTCCAAACCAGCCTGCAAGAAGTAAAGTCCCAGCCACAGAACCTGCTCATGGACACACTATTCACCGATCCCTGGACGTCGACGTTCAACAAGATCCTGTGCCGACAGGGCTACGTCATAGCCAAGTCGATACGGCTGCAGGGCATCTTGCTGCTGGTGTACACGCAGATAAAACACGTGACCCACCTGCGGGATATTGAGGCGCAGTACACGAAGACGGGACTTGGTGGGATGTGGGTGAGTCGTCATTTTAGTGTGTCGATGAAAGCGCCCGCCCCACGGCTGGACTCGAGTTTGTCATCGTAGTGAAAGGATTTAGTTAGTTTAGTTTGTCCTGTGGTTTCCGCACTTAGCCTCATAGTTGGGCCACTGTACGTAGCAGGACTGTGAGATCACTCCAGCCCTCCAATTTCTTTCCAGTAAGCTAGCACCAATGTTACTGCTGGCCTTCCGAAGGGATACCAGCTTTCCGATGGTGGCTGTCCGTTGCACTTCCACGCCTTCACACTGGTTAGTCACGTGGGCGGGTGTTTCATCTTCCTTGAGGCATCCTCGGCACAACGGGCTGTCAGTCAGTCCCATGGTGTGGAAGTGTTTATTCAGCGGGCAGTGGCCCGTCATAAGTGCGTGAAAGTGTGAAAGGATTTGCCAATTGGCCGAAGGAACTCGCTGATTGTAGCCCAGGTGTGACAATCTCAGGCCTAAGTCCCGACTTCTGTAAAACAATTAACTTTTGAATTTTATGTTATTGATGGCAATCATGGAATCTTAAATGCTGAGTCAGCTGCCTTTTGCGGCAACGGAAACTCACCGCGACAAAACTGCTTAAATTATGTTTACTATACTATTTTTATTTTTAATGCACTAACCCGTGCTAAGGACAATTTCAAAAAACCTATTTAGAGGCTAAAAATTCCACCCATGCCGGGATTCGAACCCGCGACCTCTGGCTATCCTTGCCAGCGCTTCTTCCAACTGAGCTAATGGGTGAATCACCGGCATCAGTGAAATTTCGAACCTCTACACTATTCTCTGTATTACGTACAGGCAGCGACATCTGGCTGAAGTAAATTGAATCACTTACAGCCCCGAGTACCTACTTTGCAGTTAGGTTTTTACATCGGAATGATATCGCTGTACCCACATGATTATACTATTTTTATTTTTAATGCACTAACCCGTGCTAAGGACAATTTTAAAAACCTATTACCCATTAGCTCAGTTGGAAAGAGCGCTGGCACGGATAGCCAGAGGTCGCGGGTTCGAATCCCGGCATGGGTGGAATTTTTAGCCTCTAAATAGGTTTTTATGTTTACTACCTTACCTTTTGATGTTCTACGTTGAGTTTGTCTCTTTTTTGTTAGGTGTTTTGTGTGTGTGACTGTTGATGCAATAAATGTGTCTCTTTCTTTCTTTTTTTCTCTTATACGTATAGGTGGCAACTGATGTATTAGGTTTAAGATGACTTGAGAGAAGATGGTCAGAGTGGAGTTTTTTTTGCCGCTGCCTTTTTCTTCCCTACACTACTACGGCCCGAAGGCAGCGGCTTTCACTTTCATTGTACAATGACATTCAGCTATAGAATGTAAATTCTTTACGTTGAAATAAATAGATAAAATTTTTGAATTGGTGCGCCAGATCAGCCAAAACAGCTCCTTTCATGTACCACAAGTGGGTAAGTGTCTGGGATAGATTTAAGTGCCAGAGTGGGCATTTTCGAAATATTGCCGTAGTTACGGGATTTTAAAGATGTAAGGTCTGTAAATATAATGCTATAATCATACAGTGATAATATTGAGCGTTTCCTTGAGTTTTTTTTTACTCTCATACGACCTTCTAACGTTCGTTACATACGTGCGTAAACGCAATTTTTTAATAATAATGAACGTGTTGACATCTCGGTATGCAGTAAATAAACGAACACAACTAAAAGTAGAAGGCTACTTTTGCACAGATTTGGTGCCTTTCACTAGACGGTTGAAGGGACCACTCGAACACTGCAGTGTTGTAGTTGAACCTGGGACATTGTTTTTTAGACGGTGTAGGCTATAATGGCACGTATATACGCAAGAGACGATTAGGCTGGAGAAAGAAATCCTGCTTGAGAAACTTACGGGAGTGGACTGGAATAGGAATTGCGGCCGAGCTCTTCCGTCTTGCGAGAGACAAAGATAAATATATAGAGCTGACTGCCAACCTTCCCTAGTCGGAGAGGCACTATAAGAAGAAAGATAGGCTTTGTAAAATCCTCAGTACAGTAAGGCCTTCCCCACTCCCAGGGCAACAAAGGTGCTGTGAGCGTTCGCTTCAACATCTACGGCTGCTCGGTCTGCCTCGTCAACTGCCACCTCACGGCGCACGAGAACCAATTAGCGGACCGGGTGAATGACTACAATACGATCATCAAGCAGCATCTCTTTCACGTTAACGAGACTGTCAACATACTTTATCACGAGTAAGTGGGACTTAGTTGTATTTTTTTCGGTAGCAAACGCTTCGTTAGTAAACTCTTAAGGTTCTATCTCACATAGAGTCAGGCGGTCAGGCGTTCCGCGTTCCTGCGCCTACTGTATGATTTCCTGTGGTATATCTATGTAACGCAATACAACAAAGAAAGCAAAACTGACCTCTTGAACGCTTGAACGCCTGACCGCTCTCTGTCTGATAGAACCCTGACGATTCTTCTGTATTGGCAATTTCGGGCGTAAATTAACGAATGAGATAGTATTACATAGTTATATATTCAACGCGTCTAATCCCGATTATTTATTTGGTAAAACTTAATTATCTTCATTTCAGACGTTTTGGCAACGTTGTGGTTGTAGTGGTTAACGGTAGACTGAAGTGGCAAGTACAGTCACTTTTAGTTTTCGCGATAAGACTCGTTTAATATACAAATACATAAAACTTGGTTGTCCTAAAAGTGTACAAAGATAGTGCCTGGTCCCTAAACTGTGAATGAGGTGATAGTGATTTTCCACATTTAGAGTCCTGTTAAGTTTGACCGTAAATCGATGAACGGGTGTCGTGACTGCGTTCGTTTGTCACCTTGACGACAGTGGAAGCGACGGAGTTGAAAATTAATGTCATAATCTCATTCGTCGATTTACCATCAAAGTACAAAATCTTAGAAATAAGGTTTTTTATACTCCTTTCGTTCCTAAACAAATGTATCCCGGGCTCACCGAAGTACTGCTGATTTTTCTTAAAAAGGTTAACCCCCAAAGCTATTGAACCCAATCTTGTTCCAGCTACGTATTTTGGATCGGAGACCTCAACTTCCGGACCGACTACCCTTCCGGCGAGAGTCCCACCTCCGAGCAGATTGTGGCCACCCTACAGAAGATCGAGAAGGACAAATACACCAGCCTGCTGAACCATGACCAGCTGAGAGCGGTCATGGAGTCGGGGGAGGCTTTTGCGGAGTTTTCGGAGCCCGAGATACGGTTCCCGGCTACCTACAAGTTCTTCATCGGGACCGATGATTATGATGTGAAGTGAGTTTGGTTTTACTTACTTTGATTGTTTTACTATTTTGATTTATTTGTACATCTACTTCCTTCTCCAATACATTGCTGCAGTCCATCCAAAGGTTGTCTGGAAGAGATCACTTTTAGTGATAAGAACGCCATCTGTACTCTTAGGTTAAGAAATATCTGGGTAATTTCCTTTTTTATGTACAACTAGCTGACCCAGCCGTACCGCCTAACAGTCGATTCTTCAATTTTTTTTTCTCTTCGTAAGAACCATCCTCGATCTCCAAGAAATATTCTAAAAAAAGAATTAGCGAAATCGGTCCAGCTGCTCTCGAGATTTGCGCTTACCAAGACATCCAAAGATTATTTTTTATATTATAGACTAGCTGACCCAGCGAACTTCGTACCGCCTAACAGTCAATTCATTATTTTTTTTTTCTCTCCCTAAGAATCATCCTCGTACTTCAAGGAATATTCTAATAAAGGATTAGCGAAATCGGTTCAGCTGATCTCGAGATTTGCGCTTACCAACACATACGACCGACGCGCACTGGAATCCCGCCTTACGCAGTGCTCGTAAATATGATTTTTTACATTGAGGTATTTCGGTATGTTTTTTTATTTAAGGCAATCTCGATGGTATTTCGAGTTTAACGCGCATATTGGCAAGTAATTATCAGTTTTATAAAAGAGACGTATTAAAGGAAATCTTCGTACAAAGTCACATATTTTATACTAAGAGCGGTGGTAGCGCAGCGGTAGCACGAATTAAGATTTGAAGACCGAGGAGTTGTTTAAAAATAATTTATTTATTGGACAGAGTTACCACTAGGGTTATTACTATTACAATATTGCTTATTCTAGGGTGCTAAGGCTATTTATAATAAAAGTATTAGAACATCAGCATTATTCTATTGACGTCATGGCCTACTTTGAAGAAGTGCCGATGAATGACATTTGGAGGGGTTGGTCTACCTTAACACACGCCTGCTTTATATACGGGAGGTCGTGGGTTTGAATTCCGGCGTACACCAATGACTTTTTCTAAGTTAAATCTTCTTCTTCTTCAGGCTATATTAGTCCACTGCTGGACATAGCCCTCCCCTAATGAGCGCCATAGCGCGAGGTTGTGCCATCATTGGGGGGTAATGCCCATAATCCCCACGCTGGGCATGCGGGTTGGGGATCGCAGTTTGTTAGAATTGTACTGCAGGGGGCGCAGTACAATTAAGTTAAATACATATGTGAAATTATCATAGCAATATCACCGGCAAAGGAAAACATCGCGAGGAAACCCAAACCCTGGCTACGCGCAAAGGCCCAACAATGAGGCTAAGTGCGGAAATCTCAAGTCTAACTAACTAAACTAACATTCATAATTTGTAGTGCTCACGAAAGTTTCCATTCGAAGTTTTTTAGGTTTTTTTTTGATCTCATATGTTAACAGATGTTTTGTTTCGTTTTTAATCGATCTTCTATTAGTGGTTAGTTAATTGATACAGCCCTCTTTGCATTACTCCCGTACGACATCTTAGGGAGAAGGCAGTGGCTGAAAACCTGCGCTGTCCGGGGCTGACCCGGGTCAGCACCAGCTGGCCAGCACCTAGTTTTAAGTCTTACTTTAACTAAGTTGTTTTTGATGAGGCAATAAAATTCTTTTTATTATTTATTCTTATTCTTATTCTTATACTTAAAAGAAACCTAGCAATGTACTGCACAAAAAAATGCTTTAAAAATACTACTGCTGCAGTCCAATGTCCGTTCTGTAATCTTACCAAATGTCATGTCAATGTCCTCGACCCGAGTGCAGTGACCAGATTAACTAGCCCACCAATGGAAACAAACATACTTTGTTTTGTAAGGCGTCTTTGGGAAAAGTGAATATCATAAATATAGCAGCTGCTAGAATCTACGGACAAGAACCGAGGTCCAAGAATCGACTTCAAAGCAGTTCTGCGAGAAATGGCCGTATATAGAGGAAATTGATTAGAAAATCCTAGGTTGTTGATACTAGGTTCTGGCCTGTAGGTTCTAAAAATTGTCGCAGTTGCTAAGATTATTCTGTTGGTCTAGCTTAGCGCCTTAATGGCCGAAATTGAACGGCGATCGAGGGGACTGTGAAGCTCACAGCGCAACGCGTATGCAAGAAACATACGCGTTGCGCTGTGAGCATCAATTCATTCTAACGAGATCTGTGTAATATGTCCATGAATATTTATTTATTATTATTTATTAATTCGATGAAGTGCTCGTGGCCTAGGCGAACCGAGTGATTGGAATCAATCACTTGGTCAATCAATTGAATCAGTCCCGTGACTACCGCTAGTGGCATTTTCCGGGCGCTTCCGTACTTCGCAAGGCACGTTAAGCTGTTGGTGCCGGCTGTTATATAATGGCAGTCGTTAAGCCATGTCAGAGGCCTTACGGGCGGCTTGATAACTTCTAAGTAAGGCCCGCCACTGTCTTACAATCCTCCACCAACCCGGACTTGACCCCCGTGGTGGAGTATTGGCTAACTTTCCTGCGATGCAGGAAGAGACCCGTGCCCCAGCAGTGGGGACATACAAGGGTTGATAACGATTATTTATTCGACACACAATGAGTATGAGTTATTGAAATGACGCAAAGTCAGAAAATCTAAAGTTTAAAATTCTCTCCTTCTTCTTCTTTGCCTCATCCCATTATTTGGGGTCGGCTCTCCTCGTACTTTTGCCTCAGGATTTTCTGTCCTGGGTTGTCCGCTTGCTCCAAGTCCTTAAAGTTTAAAATTCAAATTTTTATTTTTATAAAGTAGGTGAGTAAAGTTCCAAATGTTTATTGAGAAAAACTTTACTGTAATTTTTTGCCACTTCCGAGTCTGAAATGTTCACTGATAGTCATAGTCATGCTAGAAAAGTACCGGAAAATATGTATCTAGATACCCGACCAGTATCTGTTATGATGAATAATTCTTACACTTGTCGAAGAGATATTATCCAAGATAATAACTATAGGTGTACCGATTACACCCGCGCCATACCGAAGTAATAAATTGCAAATTGCAGTTGTAAAAACCGCGCACTTAACTAGATTTAATGCCAGTGATTATTTTTTTATAGCCAAGATGGTCTTTAGATGTTAAACTCCGTTTAAAATGCTAGTCATTTCGATTCTTGTTCGTACAGATTGATTAACCTCTAAGGGACCGTCTATAAGTTACGACACATGAATAATTATCGTAAGTTTGGTGTAAAATGTTATTGATATTTATATTTCTCAATTTATTTAGGGAAATATCGTGAGAATTCAAAAAAATATCATAATTCTACTAATTAGTGCCTTGATACTTAAATGAAATGTACACGTAACTACTAAAGAGTAAAACCTAAAACTGCAATTCACCTCTACAGTAGTTTAAAATGTACTTTCGTAAAGTAAACTATCGTTTATTCATGACCATGGGTATTTAAAATAGTTCTTTATGTACAGGTTCAGTGCATTCTATGTGCTGCCCTGGGCATCTGGGCGTATGAATTTTTATGCAATATTCGATGAATATTCGTTGTCAATATCAAAAGCCTAATTTAAAATAACAGCATGTACGTATCAGAATGAAACAAAGTTGCCTCCAACTCTGCTTTGAGAGACTGTAGCCGTCTTTTGACTATGGGATGTAATACTCGTATAATAGATATTACATCTTGAGATATAATAAGCTATCGCTCGTCATACATTTTGTGCGAGACTGGTTGAAATGAAATTAAATGAAAAGGTTTTATTCAAAGTAGCACAGAAACTGCGGCTTAATGAACGTTACAATTCAAACTAGGTGTTGACACTGCTATAATCTATAATATGAATCGCTGAATGTGTTGGTAAGCGCAAATCTCGAGAGCAGTTGAACCGATTTCGCTAATTTTTTTTAGAATATACCTTGAAATACGAGGATGGTTCTTCTTCTTCTTCTTCTGGCTATATGTAAGTCCACTGCTGGACATAGCCCTGGATAGTTCTTACGGAGAGAAAAATAAAAAAAAATAATGAATCGTCTGTTAGGCGGTACGAAGTTCGCTGGGTCGGCTAGTAATGTTATAGATATAAAACTAAATGAACTATAAACGAATAAATGAATAAACGAGCGATAAATTATTATATCTCAAGAAGTAATATTGTATTACATCCCATAGTGAAAAGCCGGCTTGAAAGTCGCATTAGAAAACCCCCTGAATCCCTGGACCTCCAAAGCCCAATTTGCCACGTTCCTCTTCAAACTATAACTGCCTCTTTCAGGAGGAAGCCATCATGGACGGACCGCGTTCTCTACAAAGTCGTAGCCGATAACTACGAGAACGTGACGCTGAAGGCCGAATCGGTTTCATACACGCATCTTCCACACTACACAGTCAGCGATCACAAGCCTGTCGTGGCGCAGTTCAAAATCAAGGTAAGTTTGTCTTTCGTTCATTGCTTCACGTGCTACCAAATAGTTCTTAACATGAATAATGAAGCGACGACATTCGCAAAGCGGTAGGCATTGACTGGAAGAGGCGAGCCGAAGATCGGGCTCAGTGGCGTGTCTTGGGAGAGGCCCTTGTCAACAGTGGACTCCCACCGGCTGTTTATCGTGATGGTGATGATGTTAAATAATGGGCCTTAAAATGTGGCGCGGTGGAAGTGGGAACTGAGTGAGAAATTGCTTGTCGGTTGACCAAAGGCTGAGAAGTTACTTCATATGTTGCGTCGAACCTGCATATGTAGAGGGACGATCCTTTGCCTAGTGAGGACGGCGGCGATGGCAGCGGATGGCACTGCAAATTTTACACGTAAATAACTTATCAGCAACGTACATAGCAGTCGCTAAGCCATGTGAGAGGCCTCTGAGCGGCTTGATAATTTCTGACAGTAAGGCCCGCTGTCTTACAATCCTCCACCAACTCGGACTTGGCCCCCGTGGTGGAGTTTGGCCTAAGCGTCCTGCGATGCAGTAAGAGACCCTTACCCCAGCAGTGGGGTCATACAAGGGTTGATATCGAGCATACATAGGTAAGCATATAATACAATGTGGTTCTTAATCTTATCACTATAAGCTACAATTTGGGAACTTGAGTCCCATTCGGATATCTATCGATGCGCTGCCACCGTAGTTAGTTCTACTAGTAACACATAAAAATGCAATAGCGAGTATGACGCCAGCGTGACAATACAGCCATGAACGTGCATCTAATTGGGTCAACAGACCTGACCTGACTGATCTATAAGAATTGAACGTCGCTAGATACAATTTTCTGACGTCCAGGGACTAGTTTCATAAAACTACAAATTAAATTATAAATAAGTAATTATACTTTATTGCACACGAAACATTAAACAAACTTTCATATTTCCATGACAATTCTATATACATTGCGTAGCCGAGTCATTCTACTTGTCAATTTGTGGATTTTTTAAATTTATTTATTTGATACTAGCCGACGCACCGAACTTCGTACCGTCTAACAGTCGATTCTTTAATTTGTTTATTATTTTTCTCTCCGTAAGTACCATCCACGTACTTCAAGGAATATTCTAAAAAAGAATTAGCGAAATCAGTTCAGCTGCCCTCGAGATTTGCGCTTACCAACACATTTAGCGATTTATTTTTATATTATAGAAGATTCTAAAAAAGAATTAGCGAAATCAGTTCAGCTGCCCTCGAAATTTGCGCTTACCAACACATTTGGCGATTAATTTTTATACTAAAGAAGATTCTAAAAAAGAATTAGCGAAATCGGTTAAGCTGCCCTCAAGATTTGCGCTTACCAACACATTCAGCGATTAATTTTTATATTATAGAAGATATACTTATTGTATATCTACAGTAACTTACAGCTAAACCAAATCGCACTTATTGCTTCTTAAATCATCGGAATAATCGACTTTGATATGTACATTGAATTGTAGTTTTATGAAACGGGGCCGAGACAGAAAATTAACCCTGAAATCAGGAAGGGTGAAAATAAATCTGGGTAGGCTAAAAAAATAATAAGGAGGGGGAATGTATGTAAATTTCAGCGAGAGCAGACTAAATGTTTTGAAGGGTAGATCAGAATTTTTTAAAAACCTATTTAGAGGCTAAAAATTCCACCCATGCCGGGATTCGAACCCGCGACCTCTGGCTATCCGTGCCAGCGCTCTTTCCAACCGAGCTAATGGGCGACTCACCGGCATCAGTGACATTTCGAACCTCTTTACAATATTCTGTGTATTACGTACATGGGCATGGGTGGAATATTTAGCCTCTAAATAGGTTTTTAAAATTTGTCCTTAGCACCCGTGCTAAGGACAAATTAGCACGGGTTAGTGCATTAAAAATAATAAGATCAGAAATTTGTTTTAACGTAAAGAATTTACCTTATGTTTGAGTGACAGATCTAGCCTGTCTTGAGGTACCGCTGCATGGGAAGTACGACGACACGATTCGCGCGTTTTAAATGTCCACTTTTCAGTACAGTAATTGTCAAATTATGATATTTTAGCGCTACAAAACGCGTACTACCCGGGCTGACTACGACCCTGTGCAATATACCTGTATTCTGTAACATTATATGTGCGACTTTGTAACAATGTGAAGGTTGATCATGTGTCATCATTATATGGCTGTGGGATAATAGGGGCCAATAAATGTGTCAACAAGTTGAATGGTAATTTTTAAAGGTTGTTTTTAGCATGATTTTTATTAATAAGTGTTTAATTTAAAAAATAACCGTGGACGTTGGCCTTTGCATCTACCTGATGAGATGATTCGTACAGCGTCTAGTGGCACCTTCACGCACACTAGACGGGTAAAGGGACCACTTGGACGCTGCAGTGCCTGGGACATTGTTTTTGATTGTAGGTTTATTATAGTAATTGTCTTGTTAATAATTTGCATGAATTATGAAATTTGTACTTACTACTTACTTGCACGTATTTATAAATAACGAGTGTTAATTTACTACTGTACATCATTAGTCGAGGTTTTTGACTATTTTGAATCATATAAAATATAATTTGTCGAAATTTGCGGTTCGGTGCCGGCCCATAAGGAAAGTATAGTGGAGGTCACCGGTGACCACCATGGCGTTCAAGGTGTTAATTATTATTTTGTTCTATGGGGAACGATGCCTGTAAAATCAGCGGGTGGAGAGATGTTAAGGTTTAACGCAGCACTTATTTTTAACGCTTGCTAAAGCATTTGGATAGAATTAGGGGCCGGTTATTGAATTGAGAATTTTTGTAAGTAAATAGGTACTTAAGTAACGTTCTGTCACGCTTTTTGCTGAGAAATTCGAAGAGACAGCACTATAACAGTTAAGTATTAACTTAGCCAAATCGATTAAATTCTTTTAAATGTACCCGTGCTAAGGACAATTTTAAAAACCTATTTAGAGGCCAAAAATTCCACCCATGCCAGGATTCGAACTCGGGACCGCAGGCTATCCGTGCCACCCAAATTCTCAATTCAGAAACTGGCACAAAGAATAGATTCAAGTCTGCTTATTATAAATAGTCACCTTAGTTTGAGCGAAATTGCGCTGCCAACATAGTTAGAAATTAAAATAATACTATTTGCTGAAGCGCTTACACATTGGGTCTAAAATTAGGCCATATTATTTGCTCACCTTACGCTGAGGTCAAATGTGTTGTAATGCAATAATGTAGCGTCAATGTCATGTTGATTAGACGGTGTTTTGAAGAATTCTCCAGTGCTGTCTCACAAGATCTTTCCTGATTTCAAGATGTGTTGTGCTTACGAAAGTTTTAGTTCAAAAAAAGGATCTTTCCTAGTGTGGACTCCAACCTCTCACATAGGAATAAGCCCTGATGACTCAAATTGTATCTATTTTGTGTTTAGATACCTCCGTGTGAAGGAAATAGATAAATAAATAACTTATTTATTTCAAAGTTGTAGAGATATTTTCGTGTTTTTGAATCAATTTCGCATGCCTCGTTATTATTTAGAGCTTTCGCGGTGAACTTATTTAAAAGCAGACTTTGTAAATATTTTATAAGTGCGCGAAAGTGAGCACCGGCTTAAATTTGTTTGTGTATTAATGAAGGACAATAATTAGATGTAATAATAGTTTTTCTTTATGTAACCTATGTACGTCCCTCTGAAAGGAAAAAGTCTTCTCTCAGAGAGAGAGAGAGAGAGAGAGAGAAAGAGAGAGAGAGAGAGAGAGAAAGAGAGAGAGAGAATGGGTTTAATTACCACGCGTGTCCACCGTGGATGGGCAATTTAAAGCGCTGAGGAATGCGTTCGGTTCAGACACTTAGATTTCCTCACGATGTTTTTCTTCACAGTTAGCGAGTTATATGGCGTATATATTATTTTATGATTTATTAGGAAGAAACATTTTTGGTGCGGCGTGTTCACATCTAATGCCGGCGCCTCACTCTGCCACTCGTTTTTGCGTATTTTGCAAATATTAAACATTCATTGCCGAGTTTTCTCAAAAATCTTGAACACTAAAATGTGTTAAAAAACTACTTACTCTTAATAGCTGCAAGTTGACCACAGTGCACACAAAAGGAAGATCTTAATTATCGCACAGAAGAAACTTTAAACGTTTTTTACTAAAATTAAACTACGTTCTTAACTGTTATAGATAGATAGATAGATAGATAGATAGATAGAGAACTCTTTATTGCACAACCAGAAAAATATTAAAACCATGATTCTTAAATCTAAGTAATGTTATACAATTGGCGGTCTTATCGCTGTTATCTATTTAGAGTTCGATATCGATATCGACCCTTGTATGTCCCCACTGCTGGGGCACGGGTCTCTTCCTGCTTCGCAGTAGGTACTACCCATACAGGTCGCTGTATGGGTAGTACGATAACGCGAGTCACGCGTTTTGTGGCGATGAAATGTCAGAATGTGACAGTTAATATACTGGAAAGTCGCGACCTCTGACGTTAAACGGCGCGACTCGCGTCATCGTACTGCCCAGGCAGGCATTATACCTAGCATCTAAGGCAACCCACTGCATGCTAATTACACCCTTAGCTCCTTTGACACAAGCACGTTTTCCCTGCATGTAGATCAAATGCGCAAGCAAGAAAGCGTCAGCTTTCGCTGCCCCGTTTACCGTGAGCATGCGGTCAGCTGTAATGTCCACCAGGGCATTGGCTTCACCTGGAACTTTAGTGGCGGATTCCGTCGAGACGCCCAATGAAGAGCTGAGCGAGGTACGGACTTAGATTCTGAACTTGAAGGCCTATCCGTTAGAGGTACTTAGTTGACATGAAATGATTACACTGTTTTTATTTTTAATGCACTAACCCTGGTACGGATAGCCAGAGGTTGCGGGTTCGAATCCCGGCATGGGTGAAATTTTTAGCCTCTAAATAGGTTTTTGACATGAAATGGTTAAAAATCTCTTAGGGCACTACGTGCGTAGCTCCACCAATGAAGAAAGTCGCATATTCCTAAACAACGCGGCTTTGGAAAAATTTAATATCATAAATGTTAATAAATATACTAGGCCGTTTTAGAACCTACTGACAAGAACGTAGATCTAACAAAGTAGGACTTCAAAGCAGTTCTACCATAAACGGCTGTTTAATTGCTACGTTGTTGATCCTTAGTACTAGACATAGGGCCGGTTTCTGAATTGAGAATTTTATTAAGTTAAAATTATCACGTTTTGTTCTGACATATTTGAAGAGACAGCCCTACAGTTAACTATATATTTAGCGAAATTCTAAATTCATAAAATGGCCCTGTAGGTTCTAAAAATAGGTGTCACACTTGTTATGATTTTTGAAGTTCACTTTTGAAAAAGAAAACGTGCTATAAACCAAATTACGATTGTTATCCTTTTGGTGGCGTTAGTTCTCACCGCGTAGCGTCTTAAAATATTGTAATGCTCAAGTTTATTTAAATCTCCTTGCCACGAGTTAAGCTACGAAGGAAACTGCCTCATTGAATTATGCCTTACAGATCCGCAATCTTACAGTTTTACTTATCAAAACACCTCCTGAACTAGAAATTTTACATAAGGTTCTTTTGTTCTATCCTTGCAGCAAAAAAACTACAGAATAAAGCACTCTTCAAATGCGATATGCGTTGCCATTTCCCTTAATTATTTTATAAAATTTATTACCATTAATTTCGTATCGTAAAAAGCGGTGAACTCAATGCTATGAGCATTTTGCCACAAGACTAAACACACTTAAAAGCATTTAATGTTTGCTTTAGTGTGTTTTTAGAAAGAACACCATATATTTAAAAAAAGTATAAAGAGTATTTTTTTATTAGTTATGTTTTTTATAAATAAATCTGTAAAGGATTAAAAATAGGACTTATTTTATGTGGATAAGTATGTTGCTATTGTAGATATCATTGTTGTAGTGTTTGGCTTTCGCATGAATATTTTCAGGTGATGGTAATATTCCGCAACCAAAGGTTATCTGTAGTAACCTTTGGTTGCGGAATTTCAATAGACCCTATTGCTCGTGTCGGCAAAGATTTAGATATTCACGATTAAAGGTGTTTGCTGTTGTGAACTATTCTGAAATACTTACGACATAATTATGTACCTAGTTACAGTCTGTTAGCTTTTAGAATATACCTCGGGCTCTAGAGTAGACTTCGGTTTTCGCCGAAAGCACACGAGTGTAATACTACTTCAGCTCTGTATAAACTTCGGTTTTCGCCGAAAGCACACGAGTGTAATACTACTTCAGCTCTGTATAAAACTTTTCTTTTTTAAGTTTATATAATTAAGGGTCATATTAGTTCCGATATTTCTATTACACGAATATATCCAATTCTATCCGATAGTAGCCGAGGTATATTCTAAAGGCTAACAGACTGTACACAGTATCACAAATTTTCTAATGCAGCCTATAATGTTCACTATCTTAAACACACACACCACGCACGCACGCCTGCACGCACGCCTGCACGCACGCCTGCACGCACGCACGCTTGCACGCTTGCACGCACGCACGCTTAATCACCGCGCGTGTCCACCGCGAATAAGTAATTTCATTCATAATCAGGCACTCATGTTTCCTCACGGTGTTCCTAGACAGTAAGCGAGCGATATTGTTACTACAAATGTACGTAACTTGGAAAATAGAGCCGGGTTTCGAATCCAGGACTTTTTGTTCTACCGACGACCGGTGCGATGGTCATGAAACATTAATGTTCAAATCTCTAACTGGAACTTCTGTTTTGCAGGCGTTCTCCAACTACACTGAGAAGATGGTGGAGTTCGCGCCCATCAGTCGGATATGGTATGTTGCTGTATTTACAATGTATAACATCATCTATGCACCTAGATCGATTACGACGTTTTTAATCAAAGATTAAAATCATATAATCTTTCCGGAGACATATAAACTGGGTGTCTTTAAAACTAGAGTTTAGTAGACACCGTCTTCGCTTATCATCAGGCGTGGCTGGGGTCAATAGAGTCAACCTGCCTTATTAAAAAAAGATTTTTAAATTTATTTTCTGCAGTCATCCACTATTAATATATATATATATATATCTTATTAATATCGATATTTAGTTTTGTTAGATTTCGCCAAAATAATTTTCGTTATCAAGTAGTGCATTTGGTTTTTTTATTTTTCCCATCGTACGACATCGATCTAGATGCGTAGCCGTAAATTCAACAAAGTCGTGACGTCATACAGTCAGTAAATATTATGTGGGCCTATTGTACTATTACTCCTATAAAATATGTAGATAGATATAGAACACTTTATTGTACATGAAAATGGAAATGACACAGATATTTCTTAACCTAAGATACTCAATTCCACCGAACTGCGATCCCCAACCCGCATGCCCAGCGTGGGGATTATGGGCATTACCCCCTATGATAGCACAAATTGGCGCTCTTTGGGGAGGGCTATGTCCAGCAGTGGACTAGTATAGCCTGACGACGACGAGACAGCGCCCTTATCACTAAAAGTGATCTCTTCCAAACAACCTTCAGATGTATTCAGAGTCTAAAAGACCTTTCAATTATGGTTTAATCCGCTTCCGTAGGTACATCGGCGACGTCGATTTCCGGATACAGTGCACACTCTCGCCCGACGTGCAAGTCAACCCGAACGACTGGATCGGCATCTACGACGTGAGTGTGGATCTGTCTAATAGTTCTTAATCTTATGACTATTATAAATGGGAAAGTTTGGGTGGATGGATCTTTGGTTACGCAATCACGCTAGAATAGCTGAACGGATTCTGATTAGATAATAATAAATAGATCATCTGATTTAAGCCAAAGCCAAGGTATTATATGATATATTCCTGCCATGCAAGAGGTCCCGGGTTCGAATCCCGGCTGGAAACAAAAAAAAAAGTCCAGGTCTTGGATGTTTACATGTTTGTGATGTCGTTGTTTCGGGTTTCCACGACACATGGTATCCTAGGGGCCCGAAGCAATGTATGTGCCAGTATGTAAAATGTTTATATAACAAATAAATTAAGTAAGGTAAATAATTGTAGTAAATTTATGAAAATTAACTATTTTTGAAGTAAATTAAAAATTAATCATTATTTAATTTTTATTATAGTCGGGTTACTTTTAATACGGGCCTATTTTCAGACCTACCTAATACACACAAAAATATCCTAAAAATCGATGAAGCCGTTTCGGCGGAGTTCGAAAACCACACTGTGACACGAGATTTTTATATTATAGACTAGCTGACCTAGCAAACTTAGTACCGCCTAGCAATCAGACTTTTTTTCTCTCCTTAAGAACCATCCTCGTACCTCAAGGAATATTGTAAAAAAGAATTAGCAAAATCGGTCCAGCTGCTCTCGAGATTTGCGCTTACCAACACATTCAGGGATTCATTTTTATATAATAGACTAGCTGACTCCGCGAACTTCGTACCGCCTGTTTTTTTTAATCTTTCTCTCCGTAAGAACCATCCTCGTACTTCCAGGAATATTATAAAAAAATAATTAGCGAAATCGGTTCAGCTGCTCTCGAGATTTGCGCTTACCAACACAATCGGGGATTCATTTTTATATTATAGAATAAGCGTGTAGGTATTGCCGCAGATAAGTTTAAAATCCAATGAACTCTGTGGCTACGAGGTCGTTGTTGACGACTTAATGATGTCAGTATGACGCATGTACTGTTACTTTTAACTTGTTTTTATTGCAGAGGTTTTCCTCGGACGAAGAAAAGACTTCAAGCGTAAATCGTTAGGATTATGTGCCTACCACATTTTTTTTACTCAAAATATTCTATTCTTTTAGTGCACGAACCCGTGCTAAGGACAATTTTAAAAAACCTATTTATCGGCTAAAAATTCCACCTATGCCGGGACTCGAACCCGCGACCTTTGGCTATCCGTGCTAGCGCTCTCCCAACTGAGCCAATGGGCGACTTACCGGCATCAGTGAAATTTCGAACCTTTTTACAAAACTCTCTGTATTACGTTCAGGCAGCGAGTTCGAGTCCCGGCATGGGTGGAATTTTTAGCCGTTAAATAGGTTTTCCAATATATTCTGTTAGGTTAAGGTAAAGTTGAAACAAGTTAAAATATAGTAAATTTGTTGTCCATTAAGCAAATAGTAATAAGAAGGAATTGAATTACAATGGAATCTTATCATACGTATAGGTAGCAACTGATGTATTATTAGGTTTAAGATGACTTGAGTAAAGATGCTCAGAGTGGAGTGGGCAATAATTGTTTAGATAGTAACCTCTTCTGATAACTTATTTGTATTGTCTATAAAGAAAAAAACTTTCTATGATTCCATTATACTTATCTATTACATTTTCTTTGTTGTTTGTTTTTGTTGACTATCTTCTTAGTTACTTAAATCAATTCGTATAACAATTGTAATACGTGCTCTGATGTACAATAAAGAATATTCTTCTTAATAATCATACAAATATAAGGTTCCTATGATTGACAAGCTTAACTATACCTATGGTGAAAAATCGCAAGAAGAATCTAAAATAAATTCCATTTTTAGCCCAGCACTATCTTTTGCCCGCAACTCCGTCCGCGTGGACTTTTTTTGCAACCCCGTTCACTCCCTCAAGACTTAAATTTAGAAAAACGGCGAAACACGTGCTCAACCAATTGTGTTGAAGAGTATTTATTTTAAGTTTCAAGAAAATTAGACAACATTCTTTATACCTCCCATACAAATTTTTGGCAACCCTTTTCGCCCCCTTAGTGGTTGGATTTAAAAAAATCCGTTCTTATTCCTTGCCTACATTATATATAGACCCTCTGTGCAAAATTTTAGCTTCCTAGGTCCTACGGCTTGGGCTGGGCGTTGATGAGTAAGTCAGTCAGTCAGGACTAATTTTATATATATTGATTAAAGAAATTCTTGGACATACGTTTCCCCTGGGGTATTCAGTCTAGAGTAACAGATCGGAATAACCGTTCCTCCCTAAGTTGTCGTACGGGAGTAAAATGGTAAAACAAGATGTTAGACTGATAGTTTGATATAGCCGTTTCCATAAGAATGTAAAGTAATTTGATCTAATATCTAAATATTTTTTTAAATTTTTTGTTTGTAGGTACATATATCGCATTTATTGTTTTCTATCATGCTTGCTACTATAACTTCATGTTAATGTATGTTTATAATAGTATTTATCTATGTAAGTTTATTTTATAACGTATATACGAGGGGCGGCTGAAAAATTTTGAGCCTAAGTACTTCTAAGAATCACTAATGACTCGCAATGTTCATCACTAATTGCGCGTATTCTAAGTAGTATAAATACCAAGTTTCATGTCATTATCATCATTACGCTTCTAGTAATTGAACATTAAACAACACCATGTCTGAGTCATCCGCGCTTTGCACGAAATTGGAATACAGAGCTGTCATAAAATTCCTCACCAAGAAGAACAAAACGCCGACAAAAATATTTGAAGAAATGTCTGCAGTTTATGGGGATTCTGCACCTTCATTTGCCACCGTAAAACGTTGGACACGTGAATTCAAACACGGCAGGGAGTCGCTCGAAGATGATCCCAGGTCAGGACGTCCAAACACCGCCGTTACCGAAGAAAATATTGAAAAAGTGAAAAACCTTGTTCTCGAAGATCGGCGAATCAAGATGTGGCAGATAGCTGAATCCATAGGCATCAGCAAGGAGCGAATTGGTGACATTTTGCACAATCATTTGCACATGAAAAAGGTGTGCGCGCGATGGGTGCCAAAAATGCTCACGCCACTGGACAGGCAGCGTCGAGTCACAACTTCGAAGGAGTTTTTGGACATCTGTGGCGATAATCCTGACGATGTTTTTTCTCGCCTCGTCACTGTCGATGAAACATGGATCCGGCAGTACGATCCGGAGTCAAAACAAGAGTCAATGCAATGGATAGCAAAGGGAGAAAAGCCGCCACGGAAATTCAAAGTGGAAAGATCGGCTTCCAAGCTCATGGCCACTGTTTTTTGGGATTGCGAAGGAATTTTGTTCATCGACTACCTTCCCAAAAATACTACAATGAACGGAGACTATTACGCCGTATTGTTGACAAAAGTCCGTCAAGTGGTTGTCGAGAAAAGGAGAGGCAAACTGGCGAAAGGAGTCCTGTTTTTGCAGGACAATGCGCCCGTGCACACTGCCCAAGTTGCGAGACGTGCCCTCGCCGAAACAGGATTTGAAGAAATCAACCACCCACCCTACAGTCCAGACCTGGCTCCTAGTGATTATTTCCTTTTTTCAAATTTGAAAAAGGACCTCCGAGGACGAAGATTTTCCAGTGACGAAGAAATGAAGGCGGCCGTAAACGAGCATTTTGAAGGCAAAGACGGCGAATATTTTTTACCGGGTTAAAAGCTCTTTTAAACAAATGTAAGAAGTGTATTGAAATAGAGGGAGATTACATTGAAAAATTAATTTTTTATACATTTCTATCAGCATTTTTAATACCTTAGGCTCAAAACTTTTCAGCCGCCCCTCGTATGTACATTAATATTCGATGAGCACCAACTACCCGTCTCAATTTCTCCTTCTGCAATCTTTCCGATTTAAGGTTGCCTAGAAGAAATTTCTATCAGCAATAAGGCCGCCAATTGTACCTCTTCTTTTGTAACTGTTGTCTCTGTAATTATTTTATGGTGTGTACAAGAAAAAATATCTTAACAAAATTGATTTGGGAAAAGACGAAAATAAAATTTATGATCGTTATCGTTATCAACCCTTGTATGTCCCCACTGCTGGGGCACGGGTCTCTTCCTGCATCGCAGGAAGGTTAGGCCATACTCCACCACGGGGGCCAAGTCCGGGTTGGAATTTATGATCTACTAAACATATTTTGTAAACCAGAAAACAACAAACTATTTCGAGCAAAAGATTTCATCAAATCTTTTTAGCGTATCGTAGTGAAAGGATTTGCCAATCGGCGTCAGGGGCTCGCCGATTGCGAAGGGTACCTTGAGTACGCTCAAGTTAATAACAAAAAGTATATAGTAAAAGTGTATTTTTCATGGAATTTAATTTATTTTTACAAGCGTGGTCCAAGGTTTTTCCCGTGGTTTTTCGATTTTCCCATGGGAATAATCTATTTTCCCGCAGTAAAACGTAGCCTCTGTGTTAATCCCCTGTCAGCTAATGTCATACTTAATTGTATTAAAATCGCTCTAGCCGTTTAGTCGTGAAAAAGTACCAAACTCACAAACTTTCGCCTTTATAATATGAGTGTGATGTGATAATGTGATAATATTCCTCTTTTTTTGTAGCGTTCTTTTATATTTAACTATTTTATTTTATTTAATGCAAGGTGAAGAGACATACAAGTACATGTAAAATTTAAAAACAAAGAGATATAAATAGATATATAAAGTAGGTACTGCATCCATAGACCTTCACACTGAGAAGTAATATTATATTAATAATGAAATCTATAATATAAAAATGAATCGCTGAATGTGTTGGTAAGCGCAAATCTCGAGAGCAGCTGAACCGATTTTGCTAATTCTTTTTTTAGAATATTCCTTGAAGTACGAGGATGGTTCTTACGCAGAAAAAAAAATTAAAGAATCGACTGTTAGGCGGTATGAAGTTCGCTGGGTGAGCTAGTTAATAATAAAAAGTTCACGATAAAACAATAGGTAAACTATATTGGACTATTTTATCTGGCTTATGTCTCAACCAGATCTTTGTCTATCGGTACGCCAAATCTCACGCGTCCGTTTAGTCGTTATTGCGTGAATTACCTACCATTGAATTTTACGTTTTTTTGAATTTTTGAATTTTACGAATTTAAAAATTTAATGCATCTACGTAATTAGATAATTTATGCAGCGTCCAGTGGTACCTTCATTCACGCTATATGGGTGAAAGGACCACTCTGACTTTGCGGTGCCTGGGGCATTGTAGCAATGCACTTATATAGCCTCGTTTTAATTTTACTTTATTATAGTAACCAATCCACCAATCTGAACTTGGTCCCCGTGGTGCAGTATGGCTTATACCTTCTTCTTCTTCAGGCTATATTATGTAGTCCACTGCTGGACATAGCCCTCCCCTAATGAGCGCCATAGCGCCCTGTCTTCAGCTTGCCGCATCCAGCATCTGCCTGTAGTTTTTCGCAGATCGTCGTCCCACCTGGTCGGAGGGCGTCCTACACTACGTTTGCCGAGTCGCGGTCTCCACTCAATACCAGCTTAACTCCGGCCTATACCTTATTATTATTAAATTCTTTATTGTACCAGTAAAGATTGTACAATTGGCGGGCTCAATACTAAATAGTATTTTAATATACCTATTTATACCTTCCTCAGGGAAGAGACCCGTGCCCTTCGGTGGGGACATAATGGGTTGATGATGGTGATAATAGTAACCAATCTCCTTTAATCTCTTCCAGGCCGACTTTCAAAACCTCGACGACTACATAGTATACGAGTATCTCGCCAAAGTGAGTCTGCCACAGGCTCCGACAGAGCCCGGCCAACCGAGGACGGTCACGCTTAGCTTCCCCGTGGGGAGCGGCGTCAGGACTCCCGGATTCTACCGGTTTATATACTTCAGCCAGCCGAACAGTGACGTCAGGAGTGTGCTGGGTGAGTTTGAAAATGGAATGCTTTTTTAAGGTTCCGAAGTCCACAAGGATCTCTTATAGTTTCTCCACGTCTGACCGTCTGTCTGTCCGCGGACTAGCTCAGAGACGTTTAGAAAGCTGAAATTTTGCATGGACGTACATATTTATACCACCCGGGGGGCGAGCCTCTAAAATGCATAGTTTTATATAACCCGTGCCCCAGCAGTGGGGTTATACAAGGGTAGATATTGTATCGTATCGATATTAGTTATTGTTCTTCCCCTACACATAAATTAGACATGCATTTGTTTTCTCACTTACACTTAAGTGTGGTATCGTTGGATTGACCGTTTACAAATATTGTGGGTGTAGGAAGACCATTTTTCCTATTTAGGGTTCCGTTTGCGAAATATATCCCAGTAGACTCGGGCCATATAGTTCGCTAGTACTGGCTGGAATTATGTTTTTTCGTATAAGTCTGCCAGTAGCAATAGGATCAGCACAAACGCCAAAGGAGAAGTATGTGGGAGGTTTAAAATTGGAATGATTTGTTTTTCCGCACCAGCAGTTTATTCGAATGACTACATAAACGAATGTATCCGGAACTTATTAAAGCTGACTTGCGCCACTGCTAACTGAGAGTACTATCCATCTGGTATCCATGAGTTAGCTCTTTGCAGTGAATAAGTCCGGTCCAGTCCAGGGGTGCAAAGACGGTTTGCACCATGACATTTGCACAGCTATCCATAAACAAATTATATGACTGACAACCCTGTCAAACAGATATATATCTGGTTCTCCCTGGATAAGTATTTGTCTTTTTAGGGTTCCGTACCTCAAAAGGAAAAAACGGAACCCTTATAGGATCACTTTGTTGTCCGTCTGTCCGTCCGTCCGTCTGTCAAGACCCTTTTTCTCAGGAACGCGTGGAGGTATGAAGCTGAAATTTATATCAATTACTCAGGTCTACTGTCCCTTGAAGCTGTGAAAAAATCAAACTTCTAAGCCAACGCAATCAAAAGATACAGCCGTTTATGCCGCAAATTTTCGACACTTGCAAGGGAATCAAAACCTACAGGGTGCTTCCCGTGAACTCAGAATCTTGAAATTTGGTACGAAGCAACGTCTTATAGCATAGATAAAGGAAAAATTACGAAAACCATAAATTTTTAGTTACATCACATAATATATATTTTTTTAATAATTTTAAACTTACCCATTTCCTCATAAACGCGTAGAGGTATTAAATTGAAATTCATACCAAATACTCAGGTCTATAATACAGGTTTGTACGGAACCCTCGGTGCGCGAGTCTGACTCGCACTTGGCCGGTTTTTGTTATTTATCTACTAATTTAGAGCCAGTCAACCAAAGTTAAGATAAACAGAAAGTCTTTGCATAATATTGCCTATTAATTTCCACTTTCTTTGCTATACTCTTTAAGAGCCACTTGCACAAGCTCTGTTCACGCACACGTTCGCATAAGCAAGGAGATCCGGCGGTGGCGACGTGGACTTATCTGTGGGGCATCTTTGTAGGAAGCTATATTTTGTCATCTACAGAAGCGTGTACATATTCTTTAATAAATACTGAAAAACGCATTAACCATCATAATATTGATATATTCACATACAATTCAACAGCTCGTAAATCTTGAACACAATTTAAACTGGATTCTCAATACAATAAGCTTCGGGAAGGACCCTACAAGCAGCCATACATCTGGCGCGTAATAGAATCCGATGGAGAGAGCTGGGTGCGGAATCTGCCCTCAGTCACGTCCCTCAGCCATGAGGAAACGACGAAGAAGAAGAAGAATACAAAAATGCTATCAATATTAAACTGAATCTAGATTTAAGGAAACTGCGCAATCGGCTATAAATTATAACTTTCCAGCTGACTCGGCAAACGTTCTTTTGCCATGTTAATTAGGCTACGGTCTTAGACCTACCAAATATACACATGAATAAGATCATAAAATCTTTAATAAGCTTTTGTGGAGGAGTTCAATAGCAAACACTGTGACATCAGATTTAATTTATAAAAAATATATTATATTCCGTGCTTCGCAAGGCACGTGAAGCCGTTGGTGCCGGCTGTCATATAATGGCAGTCGTTAAGCCATGTCAGAGACCTTATGGGCGGCTTGATAACTTCTGACAGTAAGGCCCGCCACTGTCTTACAATCCTCCACCAACCCGGACTTGGCCCCCGTCGCGGAGTATGGCCTAACCTTCCTGCGATGCTGGAAGAGACTCGTGCCCCAGCAGTGGGGACATACAAGAGTTGATAACGATATTATATTATTACTTTGGTTCTACTGTTCCGTTTAGGCTTTAAGAGTTTTTTTTATAGTGACGCTAGCTGAATATCTCATTCTCACGTAATTAGTTTATCTATTCGTCCAGTTACTCTTAATCTCTTTATTATTGAAATGTTTCTTAATTGATCGTTAAGAAACTGGCTATTTGATCCTCTCGTAAATAAATATATAAGAAGGGAATATTATAAAGTTATAAGTAGACTACATAGACATATACTACATAAAAATTTGTAAAAATGTACTTTTCATGGAATTAAATTATTATTTATAATATTACTGTTTTATTCATAGTATTGAAGCTCTCGTGGACTAGTCGAACCGAGTAATTGGAATCAATCACTTGAGTTAAGCAACAATAGGCGCGGTCATGTGCAGGATGGGTGACCGTCCCGTAACTACCGCTAGTGGCATTTTGTCCGAGCGCTTCCGTGCTTCGCAAGGAACGTTAAGCCGCTGTCATGTAATGGCAGTCGTTAAGCCATGTCAGAGGCCTTAAAGGAAGCTTGATAACTTCAGACAGTAAGGCCTGTCACTGTCTTACAATACCAACCCGGACTTGGCCCCCGTGGTGGAGTATGGCCTAATCTTTCTACGATACAGGAAGATACCCGTGTCCCAGCAGTGGAAGGGTTAATTTCGTTCTACTGGCGACCAACCTTCTTATTTTTTATTCTCTCCTCAGGTATCTCCGACCAGTTCGAAGTGAGCAGCAAGGAGGACAGGTTGGTCGTGATAGACCCCTGCGTCGAACCTTCTTGCAGTACCTCTCCTCACAGGACTAAGCCCTCGACCACGACCACGGACCTCTTCACCGACTTCACCGGCCTGGACGTGGCGAATCTCTCGAGGCACTTCTCTAACGACCTCTCGATCGACTGACTAAAGGTCTATTTGCCCGGCTCGCCTTCGGTCAAGAAGAAAGACTTCTAGAGGCAAGTTTGAGTGGGCTTTTTTATGATAAAAACCACCTGTTGTTATTCGTGATATAATCGTATAGATAAAGAACTTTGGAAGGGTCCTGGATTACATTTGATTGTCAAAAAGCTTTTCTTGTTTTTGAACTAAATGTTTCGTGATCACTGCACATTATTAACTTAGTTTCTTAGCTTGGCAACCTTGAAATCGTGAAAATAATGAAAATGTATTTCATGATCGCGATTTGAGGTCATAGCCGATTATATAAACTAGAGTGTTACAGGACTTTTCGAAGCATTATTTATAATGTAATGTATGTAAATATGAATTTGGGTTGACTATTGGAGTCTGTTGGTTTTTAGTACGGCGCGTTGATTAAGGACCCGTAAGTCGTTATCGTGTCTATAATAACCATTTAGACGAAGAATTTAAAGTAAATACACAAAAGTATTAAGATTATCTTGTGACCAAATTGTAAACCCAGTTAATTAGTTAGCTACTTTGAGACGTAATTGAATTTTTGTTGCGTAGAAGTTAGACAAAATGTGCATGGCCTAAATAAATTACTTCTATATGGAAGCATACTATATACTACTATATAATGGATAGTTGTATAAAAATAAAAAAACAATCAAGTGATGTCACAAGGTACACATGTATCAGCTTAGAGCTGGCAGTGTATCAAAAATAATAAAAAATATATATTATTCATAAGTGCGAGCTTTCACTCGTACCATATTATATACATACTTTCTGAATCACTTTATGTGGAAGCATATATGTGTTACAGTCAAACTAAAACGGTCAAAACTAGTTTTGACTGTGTTCGCGCGAGAATCGATCGCGCGACATAATCATGAATCTGTGGTCACTCATTGTTCATTATTCTGGTCGCCCCGGTGCCGTCGCTCGTGCTAGTCGCTACTAATTTATCCAGCCATCTGCATACACATTCGCACTGTGACCTACGCGCGTGATAAGTGCTCGAATTCTCGTGAAGTGATAGACATTTTGGTGACCAAGAAACTTTATCAGCTCAAAGAACAATATATTGACAATATTAGACTATAAGTGAACAGTGCAGGAGTGTTCTCCGTGCGCTGGACGCATCAGCTCATCCATCACCGCTCATCATCTGCCCAACAGCTAAAGCGAGCCATCATCCACCATCACCAAGTAAGTCCATTCACTTCACCTCCCATTCCGCTCTCTCAACCAGCCCATCGTGAGGTAGACCTAGCCGACATTGGCTAAGTACCAGACTGCTAAAATCAAAATTTCGAAAAATAAAGTAAAATTCTAATATGTATCCAACAATGTCGAGTTGGTTTTCGGTCTTACATGTTCAACCTTATACGCTCCTTCGCGCTCCGCTACGTTACGCGCTTCGTCGCACCTATATTTTTGTTGTCGCAGATTGAGTGATGCATCATTTTAGGTGTTTTTACTATTTGGTATTTCAAATGTTACTGACCAGAAGCTTTGGGTAAAAGTACTATTGACTGATTTTAGCAGTCAAAACTAGTTTTGACTGTTACATGTATAATAAAATATTTTATACATAGCAAAGCCGCTCATTGAGCATTGTATTCTATTTTAATGTTTAAGGCTTAATATACATTTTATCGGTATTAATAGTGAGGCGATGTAAGAATTAGAGACATGTGATAGATATTGGAAATGTTTAAATAATCGCAAGAGTGGGACTACGATTCTTTGAATATTTTTCTAACAAAGTTTGTATAGACTGGCTTTTGTATATTATAAAAACGTATAGGTCCATCTTTAGGTGTGCCATAGGGTACATATGGGTATAAATCTACTTAAATTAAATATTAGAAAATTAATGGGAATTTTTTTCATAATAATTTAGAATTAACCAACTTTGCTGTTAAATTGTATCGAGTATGTGTCCAATTTATAACCGAAGAAGTATTAAAACTGTACATAATTGTTTAAATTTTTTTTATCGAGATTTGTTACAAATTTGATGCCTATGTCACACGTTATATTATATTTCAAACTAATACGGAAAAAATATATACCTAAATGTTTGTGTTATATATAACAACCTAACATTGCATTCCATAAAAACGGTATTACATATTTATTAATAAGTGCAAGTAAAATGACGTAATTTCTAACTAATATATGTAAAACTACTTATTTCTTAAGTATTATACTTCTTTCTTAGTTCGTAACACTATTAATTAATTATCTTTTAGTTATATCACTTCATCGCTTACTACCAAAAAAGCTTAATTAGGCTCAAAACTACACTAAAATGCTCAGTCTTTCACAATGACAATAAAACATCTTTATTAGATATCTTAGAAGTTAATAGACCGCGATTGTGATGCAATTGTTAACTCTTGACTCCTCTACCTTGCGCTCAAAATAATGCACCGGTCTTTACTGTACATAGTTCGCGTATTTTTATTTTATTCTCAGTTTTGGAAAACGTTTTAGAAAATAAATTAATAAATATTCATGGACATATTACACAGATCTCGCTAGCCCTATACTAAGTACAACTAAATGACTTGTGTTATAGGTGCTAACTCGACGATAGATTTAATACAATAAGTACATAGATAACATCCAAGACCCGAGACAAACTAGAAAAGTTCGTTTCCTAGTTTGACCCGGCCGAGGACCGATCCCGAGGCATTCGGTTTTACAGTCAGCGTGCCAAACCGCTGCGCCACCGAGGTCGACAATATAATACAGAGAATATTGTAAAGAGGTTCGAAGTTTCGCCGATGCCGGCACTTGCCCATTAGCTCAGTTGGGAGAGCGCCGGTACGGTTAGCCAGAGATCGCGGGTTCGAGTCCCGGCATGGGCGGAATTTTTAGCCTCTAAATTGGTTTTTAAAAATGTTGTAGAAAACAAAACGTGTTGTAGGGGTTAAAATGTTCATTGACAAATCTAATGTAATTTTACATGCTACAATAGATCCTTAACTAGTGGGTGTTGTGCTCATTCATAATATTTCTTTCCAGTCACTTAAACCTCGTTTACACTTTCTGGCGGCATTCAACGTTGAAAATATTCCTGTTGAAATAAGTCCGCCTTTGTACGTAATTTTTATCACATTTTGTGTTATTCAAGTAGCTATTAATGATCTTTTTGTGCAATAAAGTATAATAAACAGACGTTAATTACGTATAAGTAAAAGCAGTACAATGACAATCCGGCGGACTTAATGCAACATAAACTTTTAGTTCATACAGACAACTTAAAATATGAGATTAAAGAAAAATAATCGTTATACCGTATGTGGATATTTCGGACCGGTTTCCAAATTGGTTCGTGTCGATGTTTAAAATATTTTAAAATAGCATCTTTTGTAGCAGGTATTGGTCACACACTGAATTACACATTTTTATGGCTATTTCATGCGCCGATTCCTACAACAAGTATATGATATATTTTTGACCGGGTTTCCTTGAACAAATGCCTTATCAATTTATTTGGAAAAAAACACGTAATTCAGAAACTACGAAATATTCATATAGTCACTATTAATCTATCACCAAACTACTACCGCCACTAGCGCTACTACATTTCTAGAACATACGTGTCATGAACTAAGTGTTACATAAATTATAAACTTGCCGCTTGTTTAATAGTTTACAATAGTTTAGTTTCTTACTAATATGATTTGTATATTATTTTGTTTTAAAAGGCGTACAAAATGTAACTATGTTAATATCTTTTCGCATTGTGATCGGGAACGCGTACAAAATATGTGTTTAAATCTTTATCCTTTTCCCTAATTGCTATGATATTGAGCGAATGAATTGTGTTAACAACAATGCAACTCGCCAAGTGTGAAGGAAAACATTGTATGAAGACGGTGTGTTGCAATGGAATCTACATAGACTTCGCTTTTAATTTTTAAATTAATTCTTTATAGTCCTAGCAGCTACAGCACTTTTCCACCTAAAAGCTGCATTTTATGATTAAAGCAAGCCCTTTTACACAGTGATACTAGGGACAAAAATAAGCAATTTGACCTGCAGCAGCACAAGTTTCACCCCTTAGGAACAGAGAGGGCGCCACTTCGTTGAAAAACAATGAAAAATTCTGACACGCTAACGGGTGAACCGATTGCAATGATTAATATCTTAATCGAAGGGGAATTACTTAATGTATCATTAAAAAGAAAATAAAAGGAAAATAAAAAATCATGACTACTGCCGCAAAATCTTTTGTAACAATTTTTTTTGTAAATGTTCAGTTTTCGCTTAATCATGCAACAAAATTGTATGAAGAGGGTATGTTTTTTACAACTCATATTGTTAGAAATTTAATACTGAATTAAATAAAAAAAGATCACGCCAATATCTTTAATAGTTTAGGAAATATTAAGGTTTAACTTGTGCTGCTGCGGGACAAATCGCTTATTTTTGTCCCTACTATAATGGCTTGCTTTCATCATAAAATGCAGCTTTTTTTCATAGCTGCTAGGACTATTTAGGCGCACTGCGATTTTTTTGCACACTAAACGGAACTGCACTGTTTCAGGCTCAGGTCAGCGAAACTAATATTTCTTCTTATATCGTAGCGTTTACCCTATTTCTTATGGTCAAACGAAAGTTCCTACAATTGCAATACTTTGATGGTCACCCTTACGCCATACTCCCACCAATATGTAGATAAATTTGTACCTCACGTGTTGTATACAATCTTGCTACTTACTAATCTTTTGTTTTGTTAGTTGAATACCATATTTTACTGCGGTTTATTTTAATATAGAGTTAATTATTTATTGTAATTCGTTTAGAAAGGTGTTGGTTTTTATAAATTACCTTGTTACAAAATTCTTTTGTTGTTTGTTATAAGGGAGTTACTGATATATGTAACGATAAATTAGTTAGTTAAATTGGTTTCTTTATTCAAATTTATACATGGTGTACCAAAAGATTTCAAAATCATTAGCCGAAAAAGGTGTGTTACACTCGCTTATTTGCGAGAACGCGAGAACAACTTTGACTGTATCGAGAATTTGGATATACCAAAAATAATATGAGAAGTTCTATTGCTAAGCCCATTTTGCCTCTGAGAGACCTATTGGCACTATTTTTCATATTTTATTCAACATATGATCAAAGTTACTACTTTTTTAAAAACTTATTTGAGACTAAATAATTATGAATACAGCGATATCATTCTGATGTAAAACCTAACTGCAAAGTAGGTACTCGGGGCTGCAAGTGATGCAAAGTACTTCAGCCAGATGCCAGAAGAATATTGTAAAGAGGTTCGAAATTTCGCTGATGCCGGTACTTGCCCATTAGCTGAGTTGGGAGAGCGCTGTCACGGTTAGCCAGAGGTTGCGGGTTCGAGTGGCATGGGTGGAATTTTTAGCCTCTAAATAGGTTTGTAAAATTGTCATTAGCATGGGTTAGTACAACAAAAAGAATATAATGAACAAAGTTACTACATAAGAGCAAATACATAGACAACGGATTGGTTTTAACTGCAAATATTTTATCTGTCCCAAAGTAAAAATTGCCCGTCAATACGAGTGTTGACGTTCATTAAGCCTAAGTAAACATTTTGTTTTTATTGTGGTTCGGAAGGATACGAAAATTTTGGTACACCCGGTGTGTTTTTGTTTTGTTTTTGCCACGTCGTACGTGAATATGAGGTTCTATAGGAGGTTTTCATTTTATTCGCTGATAGCGCCACCAATGAAAAAAAAAAATATTTCCTTTACAGATATTTTTTTTACAAAAAGTGCCTTTCATATTTCTCTAGATCATGTGTAGACTGATTTAAAGGACTAGATTGATAGAATGTCTATATTATAAGAATAGACAATATCATTTTTAGGACCCACGACTGAGAACCTGAGGCCTAGGACTTATAGGGCAAGATACATTTATGGGACCCACGACCGAGAACCTAAGGGCAAGACCCTATTATAAGACTAGACAATATCATTTTTAGGACCCACGACCGAGAACCTGAGGCCTAGGACCTATTATAGGGCAAGAGACATTTATAGGACCCACGACCGAGAACCTAAGGGCAAGACCCTATTAAAAGACCAGATATCATTTATAGGAGGTAAGGGACGTCCCAGGCGGACATACATGAACCAAATAGGGGATGTATTAGCAAAAGGAAAGATAAAAAGTAAAAAGACTTATGAACGTTGATGAAGCGAAGGTGATTTGTCAGGATCGTGGCAAGCGGCGGCAGTCCCTGGTCTATGCCTACCACTCTGGGATACAGGCTACATACATACATGTACATACATACATACATACATACGTATGTATGTATGTATGTATGTATGTATGTATGTATGTATGTATGTATGTATGTATGTATGTATGTATGTATGTATGTATGTATGTATGTATGTATGTATGTATGTATGTATGTATGTATGTATGTATGTATGTATGTATGTATGTATGTATGTATGTATGTATGTATGTATGTATGTATGTATGTATGTATGTATGTATGTATGTATGTATGTATGTATGTATGTATGTATGTATGTATGTATGTATGTATGTATGTATGTATGTATGTATGTATGTATCATTTATAGGACTATATATCATTTATAGGACAAGACATAATTTCCTTTTATAGCTTCTAATTCGTGGGAATATGGGAATAAAAAGCTATTTAATTTATAATTAATATTTTATGCACACGGAAACCCAACATAGGAAAGTTGAGATAAAATGCATGTACAAAGACGAGCTTTTCTCTGTGTTGGATTTTTTCCAGCAATTCAAAATCTATTTACACGGTTGAGAAAATAGAGACACTTTGCAATAGCGATCTGTAAAAGGTACGTTTTATTTTTCATTGGCAGCGCTAGTGACCCTAATGTGACCCCTTAAACGTGGTTGTAACAAGCCCTAGTTTTTAATTGTTAGTTGCAAATACGTCCCAAGTAGGTCCAACTACGCTTAAGTACAAAAATGGTTTGTATATTTTTGTTATTAATTTTAGTCACAAAACGTTATGTACCTACCTATGTTTTTTTAATTGTAATAGACTATCTGGTTCGAGACATTCGCTTTGTTTTATTTCTCTATTTTTATCACGAATTTGCCTTCGCAACGCTGGTATTCGATTTCGCAAGATAAGTGGGTTGTTTGCTTTATCATTCGAAACGTGAACGATAATGATAAGCGAAGCGTAATGTTTCACGGCGGTAATAATAACATTCTCTGTCAATCGATTCCCATACAAAATTTGTTTGTATGGGATTTTATGGGTTTTTATTTACAAACCACATGCCGGATCGTAATGAAACTTAGCCAATCGAGGTTTGATCGTCCTTACAACTGCAAATAAACTTCTCGAAATGAAATTATAGCCTTTGAGTATATATAGTTGGAACGTTGGATATCTTTTATAATAATAATAAACTCTGGAACGACTTACGGCGTGGTTTTATTTGTAGATTAGTAGTAGGTATAATAAAACAGAAAACTTGGATAAAAACGGATAAGCAGGTAAAATAGATCTGGTCGAAGGGTAAAGTAGTAGTGATGAAAAATGAGGGAAATCGAATAATGTGTGACGTAATTTAAATATTTGAAAATGATAGATAGAAAAAGAAATAAAAAGGGTGTGAAGAGGTTTGCACCGTTACATAGTTTCTATGGAATGCCATCCAAAGACCTGCGCAGACACGATTCAGGGACAAAAGTCCGCTCTTTGCCCGTAGTACAGTTCCCTGAATCGTGTAGAAAATGTCCTCCGAGTACTTTTCGCGGACTCAATGCCTACTGTTTGCGGTCTTTTGTTCCCTGGAAATTGAATGAAGCGTACGCTATGGAAGCAAATATTCTGAAAATACGTTGTGTTGTAATTTACATTAAGTTGAGAAAGAAAAGGTGTTTTAAAAGAACACACCGAACTTTTGTCCAGTCCGGTCTCTTGAAGACCTCGGTAACTTGAGGGACTTTTTGTACGGGGTACTTTTAGTCCTTCGTGTGCGTTATTCGATATACGATTTATAAGAGGTCTATATCGATGGACAGAAAAGTACCCGGGGCATAGTACCTACCTCGTTTGCGCAGGCCTTTAAGCCGGGGACTGACCAACGTTTCAAAGTGTAATGTAACATGTTACATACACGGCGAGTATTCATGATATCACATGATATCACTACGAAGTGTGCAGCAGTTTCAGAGTTCCACCCGGCCGCCGCCGAATGTTACATTACACCTCGTAACGTTGGTCAGTACCCAACTTAAGGCTATAAACTTTAGTATAGTTTCTATGAAACGACATGTAGATAAAGCTATAATTTATTTTTGTGGTAAGTTTATTTACGCACGGCTTAACCTCAATTTGTGTCCTTTAAGCGTAGGTATTGGCAAAGTTTCATTGCGATCGTGGCGATTGTAAATAAAAATCTAACTACGTTTGTATGGGAATAATTGACATAGGATTGCTATTATTATTGTTTAATTACTTGCCATTATTATTCACATTACTCCGTTTCTACGGGAATTGAATGACATAAAATCTTGCCATTATTACTAACATTATTCCGTTTGTATGGGAATAATTGACATAGGATCTTGCCATTATTATTCACATTACTCCGTTTCTACGGGAATTGATTAATCTTGCCATTATTACGAACATTATTTCGTTTGTATGGGAATAATTGACATAGGATCTTGCCATTATTATTCACATTACTCCGTTTCTACGGGAATCGATTGACATAGAATCTTGCCATTATTACTAACATTATTCCGTTTGTATAGGAATTGCTCCTTGAGGAGCCGCCTTAACTCTACTACATGCCGATTCAAGAAAGTTCAAACTGAAGGTTTGCCACAGAGACTCATGAAGCATAACTATAAGACGTCGATAAGATAGTGTCTTGAAATATCACACTATGCTCTAAAACGCGCTTTATTATAATGTAAATAACTTCTTAAAAGATCCACAATTCATCTCAAATTTATCTTAAGCCTAACAATTTTTTTTTGTTGTATTACAGAGATTTGTGTGCATAATTTTATTTAGGCTAATAAATAGATAGGCTGTTTGTTTTTCACAAAATGATATTTGCGCACCCTGACGGGTAGAGCATGCTTGTACCATAATATTAAGTTACCACCTACATGATATGTAATTACCATGCTTTAGCAATCTTCCTACCATTCAGAAAGAGACCCGTGCCCCAACAGTGGGGACTTATAAAGGGTTGATATCGAAAAAAAAAATGCTTTAGCAAATAAATTAGTATATTCTATTCTAGATGATATGGGTGCTCAGACCGCCACACTACCCCATACAATCCATAGTTTACTATGACTAAGTATTCGATGTATATTGTATAGCCGATTAACCAATAATAATTCCTGTAGGTACTAATCGGCTTAGCAATGTCCATCGAATAGTCACAATAAACTATGAATGTAGTTAGTTAATAAAGCGTGTGTGCGAGACTCGCCATGTTTGACTGCCTTGGTGGTCTAGCGGTTAATTGCTTGATAGCGAAATAGAGTTGGGTTCAATTCTACTAGAGGTTTTTAAAAACCTATTTAGCGGCTAAATTACCGCCCATGCCGGGACTCGAACCCGCGACCTCTGGTTAACCGTACGTTGGGAGAGCGCTGGCACGGTTAGCCAGAGGTCGCGGGTTCGACTCCCGGCATGGGCAGAATTTTTAGCCTTTAAATAGGTTTTTAAAATTGTCCTCAGCACGGGTTAGTGCAACAAAAATAATATAATCTAGAGGCTGCCGTACTTAATTTGTACGAATGTCTTAAGTCTGCGTGTATTTTGAAAGAAATAGAAAGCATCGAACGCTCAGCGTTATGCAAACAAGTAAACTCACTAACTCATTTTTATGTATGTTTGTGATGAATGGCCTTGCCTAGTTGCCTCATGTTGTTCTATTGGTACTACGACAAGTGATCGTGTTGTGTGGAAGTTAGTCTTCGTTAAGGTGCAATTTCACTTGAAACGTAGCAATATGGTTTTTATTTACGTGGCCGATTGAAATGAAACTTTGGCAATACGTTTAGAGGACACAAATCGAGGTTTGATAGTGCTTACAATTGAATATAAAGTTATCAAAAATAAATTATAGCCTTGAGAATAGTTTTTATGAAAACCCTTATGAGTAGTTATGAGGCTTTGAATTCTTTTTTATTCTGTTATGATCAGTTGCAAGCACAGATGGCCTCTCTGGCGCATGTGGGCCTCTGCGGCGTTATGTAGAATACACTTCTGCTTTTCTCCGCTGTATAATGAGCTTTAGTAGATCTGAGAACTGGTCGTAGGCTAATTAATATAGCAAAACATCGTTTGCCGGGTCAGCAGTTGGAGACAGAAATAAATGATAAAATTAATAATTTCCACATAACACGATCACTTGTTACGGTAACCAGGCAAGGACATCACAAACATGGCACTATACCCAAACTGGGGCTGATTTGCACAAATGTACGGCGGCCCTCAGTGGGACTCGAACCCACGAATTGTTAAAATTATCTATTTTCTACTAAAAGTCATATTTTAGAATGAGTTATTACAAAATCATCTACTTATGCAAAATATCGAATGGATATAATAGGCCGATATACACCTGAATGTGCATTCAACATTGAAACATTGAAACACAACAATATTATTTGTTATCTAAATGAACACACCACTTGAATCACCTGGTACTTCTATTTTCCCCGCGCGCCCGCGTTGAAGTCTATTAGCCGCGCGTTATCGGAAAAGCGCGGGAAAGCGCGCCTATCAGCTGCCGCTGCCAGTACGCTCGCGGCCGCGAAGCGAGATGGACGTCCTCGCGCGCGCGTTGCTCCTGACTCTCGCGCTCGTCGCCGCCCGCGCCGAGATCGCGTCTCACGACAACATCCTGCGTATACAACTTTGGGATGCCGACGGCCTCAGCCGAGACCCGATCACCACCCCGCCGACCAAGACCACCCTGATGCACAAGTCAAAAGTTAACTTGGACTCTCTTTACGACGCGATGCTCTACGAAGGCTACGGCGGCGGCGGCCGGTTCACCCGGCACAGAGTTCGGCACAAGCGGCGCCGGCCGCGGCAGAGCGGGACCGACCTGCCGTGGCGGTTCCACGCCGGGGAGGACTCACTGAACGTGGCTGAGTACGACGCCGAGGTGCCGTGGTCCGCCATAGAGGCTGTGAGTGCAGTGAGTGTGGGTGAAGTGAACGCCTCGAGAGACGTGCCGGCGCCGATGACTCTACGCCAGGACGAGGAGGACGAGGTAATGAGCAAACAGTGCCCCCTTTCAGCGTTATCGCCGCCTGAGGTGGTTAATAGCCATTCAGCGGTGATAGCCTCCGGTGTGCCTATTCAAGGCGCCCTTTCAGCTGCACCCCGGGCGACGATGCGTCGGTACAAGTGAATGGCCCTCATTGTTTTTTAAAGATATCCTCGGTGGCTGCGTGGTGATAGTATCGCGGCTTGTCGAATGGAGTGTAAATATTTCTCGAGGGGAGATCCCTGCCTGCTAGGGCGACGATAGCGTTGTGGAGTCATCGGTGTTTGCTTTACATATCCTATGGAGGAGTTTTTTGTGTACATTTTTAACCCTAGTTTGATGACAAATAACTTCTTAACATACCCTTTAATAACTTTTTTACTCCCACCTATTCTGAAGTGGTAAATATAGGTATTTACCATGGGAGTTGTAATAACAGATGCCTTACTTCGAATATCTCTCGATGCCAACTTCTACATTTAAGTCATTTGATTGCGCTTTAATGTATTAGGTAATGCATTGCTACCTACATTTGATACACTTAATTCCAGACATTTTGCCCGTTTAATGTATGTCTAACTTGCCTAGAAAAAACCATTACCTACAATCAATGTCTCATTCTGAAAAGGTTAAGTGCTGAAACGATTTAAAAAACTTAATCGCTTTAGGTAGGTACAGGACACTAAATACAGGAAACACATGCTTAAGTAGCTTACCACGTTGTCATAACGTATAAGTACTTAATTGTGAGCAATTAGGGTGTGAAATGGAAGTGGGTGTAGCCCATAGCTACGCGATATGAGCTCTTTATTTTAATAATCTGACATTCTTACGCGAAGGACCAGATTACAATGGCTCGGACTCGAGCAGCGGCGCAAAAAGATAACGAAGATAGGGTCTTGTCATGATACGTCTTTTTTATGTCAAACAACAAACTACCTATCGTACTTACCCACATTTCTTCTACTGTGCGATTCGGGTGACTCTCCTTTGTGTTTGTAGTCCGCTGGAAATCGTAGTAAACTAATTTCATAATCGATTTCAAAGTTTATAGATTACGTAAAATTTACGTGATTTTTTTCAGATAAATTGATTTACCTATTTCTTTAATTTTAAATATTCAAGGAGATACAACAGAATGAATAAACTTATAATATAAAAATAATAGAGTCACTATAGTGCATTTTGCCAATTCCTCAGCATTATCAACAAATAGTCAATCTTGATAACTTGATAAGAGTCGCAATTCACAATGTAATCATGATATTAAATAGACAAACAGTAAAGCAACTGTTTTAGAAAAACATAAATAGGTAAATACGCATATTAAATTTAAAATTAAAACTGAATTAGAGCAAAATCAATAAAGACTGTGTCAACTAAACATTATCCACTATCTTCTTAACTTGAAAGTATATTTTAATATGAGGCCAGCATATTCCCATTGCACGTTGTATATAATGTGGTCTTATGGTTTATAAATAAAACATTTCTTACTAAAACTCTTGCTCGACATACCACGTAATATTGTCGTATAGGCAAAAGCCCACTAAAGGAACAAATAACTGTATTATCAACACATTGATTAACACAGCATTGCTAAGAGGGCATTCTTGACCAATGTGTAAACTCTATGTTTGCTCACTTTGACAAACAAATTATTGTCTAAGTATCAAACCAGTTGATAAACAGTCCACTTTGTCAATTCATTCGATCCTTTTTAAAACACATTTTTTATTTAGGAAAACGTGCAGCGTACTTGTAAACGATACCTGACTTATATTGGTACTTGACGACCTCTGTGGCCTAGTGGTAGCGCGTTTGCCTACCATGCAAGAGGACCCGGGTTCGAATCGTGGCTGGGGACAAAAAAAAGTCCAGGTCTTGGATGTTTACATGTTTGTGATGTCGTTGTTTCTAGTTCCCACGATACAGAGTATCCTAGTGTGGGGCTAAAAGCAATGTATAATGTATGTAAAATGTTATGTTATAATGTTAAAATGGATATATTTATGTTCTGTGATTATAAAGATAAGTTTCCGCATATCGTAACTTAGTAACCAACAAGTGTAAGTTAATATAAATTAACTTTAAACTATACTACAGCACCGAGAAGGCGTCCTTGAGTGATCATAAGTTAATAAAAGAAAATCTATCACTAACCTAGCGCTAAATTTAAAAAAATCAATAAAAATCACCAACAACCCGACTGTTGAGCATTAACAAACGGAACTTGGATTTAATAAATTGCATGTACTTTTATTTATACCTAGATATAAAGGGCTAACATGGACAATTCCTAAAATACTTTTTACAAAAACTAAAGTTCTATGGCCATTGACTTTATTTGAGTCATATTTTCCATTCGTTCAATGATTTCGCACTCTGAGGAAAACCCTAATATGTAGTTTTACGGTTTTCCGCTTTGCGGTGACGCAGTTTGCTAGAGAACGCTTAACACCACATTTTTTACCGATTACGTTCGTAGAGCGCTTACTAAGTTTAATATTTTTTTCTTAACTTAATTCCGGAATCGCTCATTTGAATAAGAACTAAGAACTTGACTCTTCTTGCTTGAACTCTTCGAATAGAGCAAAACCTTATCGGACTCTTCCGACAGAAAATCAATTAAGAGATACCGGAATTAAGTTAACATTGTGTAGTACCACTACACTACGAAAGTTTTAGTTTAACTTTATTCGAATAATTTAAATCTGAGGAAAGTTTAAAGGTACCTAACTCAGTAACTATACGTTCCACTACATACCACTAAACGTTCTCTCAAAGATTGACTATGAAGGACAGAAAAGAAACAAATACATTGTAACAACATCACGGGAACAAAATAAACAGATAATTAACTTAATATTAGGTAACAACTACACAAAGAAAACGAAATACACAATGACGAAAAAAAACAAAAACAAACACAGATTTAGACTGTGGTGTGTCCAAATTGCCACAAAAGACAGCTGACTCACTGTTGTGCTGAGGGAGTGAGCCCTCATCGCTGATATGGGCTTAATTAACAGGCATGCCCACCGCGGATTGGCGATTGGAAGCGCTTAGCTATGTGAACAACTTAGGCACTCGGGTTTTCTCACAATGTTTGACTTCACAGGTAGTGAATGGGTTCTACAACAAATTCGCAAAAGCAAAAATATGGGAAAGAAGTAATTTTTAAACACTATGCTCTGCTTTTACCAACATTGAAATAAAAAGATTTTAATCGAAGTAGCGCAGAAACTGCGGATTAGTGAACGTTACAATTCAAACTAGGTGTCCATTTTAAAATCTAGATAATTTTATAGAAAAAATGGACTAAAAAACTCCAAAGTTAGTCTTATCAAAGTCCTAAATGACAGAGTTTGCGTAGATTCTTCTTCTTCAGGCTATATTAGTCCACTGTTGGACATAGCCCTCCCCTAATGAGCGCATAGCGCAAGGTTGTGCTATCATTGGGGGGTAATGCACATAATCCCCACGCTGGGCATGCGGGTTGGGGATCGCAGTTTGGTGGAATTGTACTGCAGGGGGCGCTGCTGCCCACCCCCCGGTTTGTGTCCCTTAGTCGCCTTTTACGACACCCGCGGGAAGAATTTGGGTTGGTGCTATTCTCTAAGCCGACACCACACAGCAATTACATTGCGTAGACTGCCTTCCATTAAACGTTCCAAGAACTATAAGAAACAATACATACAGCATTAGGTTATTATTGTGTCTATTCATTAAAGAAACAAACACAATTACAAGTTAAATTAGGTATATTTAATGGAGATAAGCGTACACGAGGAACGAAGAAAGGGAAAGATAAGAGGATTAAAGACTAAATATTTCGAAGAAACTTTTTGTTTTTGCTTCTATGTGGTTTTAATTGTAACTTTGAAAATAAGTTACAATAAAACAACCTAGGAATATATTAAACGGGTCTAATCGATTATTTAATAGGTAAAACGTAATTACCTTATTTCCCGACGTAATTCCTATAAGTATTGCTAATCATTAAGAAATACAACATAGGAATAAAAAAAGTAAGTATAAAACTACACTAAGTTGAAATACACTCATTATTAATTTAAATTAATTGTTTATATTTTACGGAAAAGATTACGCCAACGTGTGAACCCGTCACTGAAGAGAGATTGATGACATCCCGTGCGGCTAATCCCATCCATCAGTCCATATTCGTCTATTTATTTATGTCCTAGTCCATCCTCATACAGCCGCTAATTACAATCTGACTCTTATCATCGGTCTGAAGAGTCCCATTTAAAACTAAATAGATTATTTTATTTTATTTATTAGGCACACAAAAAGGGGAGAAATAATTTAAAATTTTGAAAATGATAGACAGAATTTAAAAAATATTAAAAATGGTGTAACGATATTTGCACCGTTACACTCTTTTTCTCTCAGACTAGGCCTTTGCCTACAGTGGGACATTATTTTATAGAATCGACAAAAAAATTACATTTCTATTCAAAATATAAAATTACAAAACACAAAAAATCCTACTTACGACCTTCTTAATAAGCCGTCTAATTGATCCGAAAGTGGCTGTCAAGTACCTATTTAATTTGTCCGCTTAAGGGAAATTTACATTATGTCTTGAAGTTGTTTAGCATAATTAGATTTTATCGATGGGCCAAATTGTGCTTCACTCGATTAATCAAACGTCAGACTCATAATCAAGTTGCCAAATTAGGGAAGTCTGTTATATTTCACAGTTGCTACCTAATGTTACTAAACTCTATTAAATTCCTGTCAAAGCCCTTTGAAATAAAAATAACTTTACTACGTCGTGGTTGGTTTGGGCATTGCTCTACGAACATTCTTTATCAGGGATATAGCCGACTTTAGAGTTTGCTCCCAAATGAATTACGTTAGATAGTATTTTTATTAAATTTTAATGAGCGGCGGTAATCCAGTGGGAAGAACAATGTAAGTACTTGGAAGCGAGAGACCTCAGTTCGATTCCTATTGCAGCCATATACCAATGACTTTGTTTTCTAAGTTATGTACATTTGTGAAGTTGTAACTGTGCAAACCTCTTTACACCATTTTTTATAATTCTTTTTCTATCTGTCACTTTCAAATATTTAAAATAACGTCACACATTTTTCGATGTTTCATCATTACCACCCCACATCTTAACTATAGATCTGACTATTTTACCTGCTTATCCGTTTTTATCCAGTTTTCCTGTTTTTTTTTATTATAAATTAGCTGACAGTTGATTCTTTAATTTTTTTTTTATTTTTCTCTCCGTAAGAACCAAACCTCGTACTTCAAAGAATATTCTAAAAAAAGAATTAGCCAAATCGGTTCAGCTGCTCTCGAGATTTGCGCTTACCAACACATTCAGCGATTCATTTTTATATTATAGATACGAGTATAAAAACTATAAAACAGTACAATAAAGCACTAAGTTGAAGACGTTCCAGTTTATTATTAACAAAAGTTTTACAACATTACAAAGTTAAGAAGCAATACCACTCGCTAACGGTGAAGGAAAGCATCGTAAGGAACTCTGAGTGACTGTGGGGTTCAAATACTTCAGTACTTGAAAGGACACCATTCAAATTGGGCCCAAAACTCAAAGTGTCGGCCAATGAAAAAAAAACATTTTCAAACTGTTACGCACATTGTCCAGAACATTTGATACTATGGCACCAAAACAGTAAAGCCTATAGTTTAGCTACTGTCAGACATGAAAATCTTTATTCCCATACATTGGACCAAAAATAATTGTAACGTGTTTATAAAATATACGTATTAGGGTTTGTGTAGGGAGATTTCAGATAAAAAAAAGCTCCGCGGTAGGCATGTGTGGTAAGTAAGGCCATTCTCTCTCTCTAAGTGATGGCTTGAGCCTTGCGATGGGAGGTTTGCAGACTATATAATATAAAGAAAAAGTATTTTTATTAGCTTAGAGGTTTTTTATTAACCTCCTAAGCCCTGGCGTGCTAGAAATAGGACATCACGAATAACTGTCTTAATTCACACCCAATGATTTAGTAGGAAGTCCGGAAAACTTACTGTTCCAGGTCCAATATTTTCCTCATAATTTTTTGGCCAAGCAGAAAAAGTTCTTCAAAATCTACGCAGTTTTAGAAGACTTGAAGTAACTGTTACCTCCAGGGCTTAGGTGGTTTAAGTAGTGCTTAACAATGACAAAATTACTTTGCCAAATTCCGCCAAAAATCCCATAAGCACCATGCGGTTAGTTAATGCACCGCCCTCCCTCCCTCTTTTTCAAACAGAAGCAAGACACGAACACACCACCACCGACACCAATAGGTGCTTGTGTAAGAAAATACGCGACGCGTTTCGCCTCTAACGCGAGGCATCCTCAGGCTCACGCGCATTAACTAACCGCATGGTGCTTGTGGGATTTTTGGCGGAATTTTCACATTTTAATGCTTTTATGGATTTCCGCAAAGTAACGCCTGATTCCATACAGTAAAGTAGGGCAGGTAGTATTAAAGTACTGAGCTGTTCAAATTTGTGAATTCAGTTTTGAAATAAACTCAACGTGGAAAAGACACTTATTGGCGCTCACTCACTAGCTCCTACAATCCAATTTCAAGCTCTGAAATCGCGGTTAAAAGAGCGAATGGTGCAAAATCGACTGATAGAAGATTTTAAATCAAATCATACAATACACGTATGTTTAAAAAACCTATTTAGAGGCTAAAAATTTCACCCATGCCGGGATTCGAACCCGCAACCTCTGGCTATCCGTACCAGCGCTCTACCAATTGAGCCAATGGGCGACTCACGGCATCAGTGAAATTTCGAACCTCTTTACGAAATTTCACTGATGCCGTGAGTCGCCCATTGGCTCAATTGGTAGAGCGCTGGTACGGATAGCCAGAGGTTGCGGGTTCGAATCCCGGCATGGGTGAAATTTTTAGCCTCTAAATAGGTTTTTTAAATTTGTTCCTTAGCACGGGTTAGTGCATTAAAAATAAAAATAGTGTAATACACGTATGTTGCTAACCGAAGTATGGAGCCGACTGCAAAAAAGCGCTGCAACCTATCTCTCTATCTCTCTGTAGCAACTTTATGCTGATTTTGGCCAATTTTGAGACTCGATATTCAAAACTTTCCAAGGTTTTATTATTATTGTTGTTTTGTTTTCAGATGATGTATTTAATTAATTATACTTTAATTAATTATTAAGTAGAAGTATGTGTCAATATTAAAATTTGCACTGGCTACCCGTCTGTCTAATTTCCTTCAGCAACTGTCCACCGCAAGGTTGTCTGGAAGAACTTGCTTTTAGCGATAAGGCCGCCTATTGTACTATGTACATTGTAATTATTTTGTATTTGTTGGTTTTCCAGTGTACAATAAAGAATATTCTTAATGAAATAAAAATCTTATTGCACATAAAATTTCACAGGACGTTACACTAGAAATAACACGTAAAGGCGAGCTTGTCTCTATAAGAGATTTCATCAAGCAAATCGATTTTTGTTGAGTGATTTTATGTTTTCGATATTCTGTCGTCAAATTTATTTTGCTTTCTTTTCTTTCAAAGCACAAACGTGTTTATTCTCAGTCGCATATACGTAATACGTGCCATATTTCTGAGCAGCTGTCAGCAATATAGCACGGTCGGTGGAATACTTGCCTTACATTCATGAGGCCGGGATCCCAATCCTCGACTTTACGTTCGAATCCAGGGCATATATTATGTCTATTTCTATATTATGTACATTGGTGCTTTGTTATACCGATACCACTCGCTAACTGTGAAGGAAAACATCGTGAGGAAATCTGAGTGCTTGAGGTTTACACATACTTCAGCGCTTGACATTGCCAATCCGCGGTGGCTTCGCATAGTGATGAAGCCTATACTCTCTCTCTGGGAGAAGTCCCGTGGGACGTATAACATACATACATAAACTCACGCCTGTATTCCGGAAAGGTAGGCCAGGGTCTGCCCATTACCAAGAAACTGACAGATCTGTTTAACTGCAAAGTAGGTACTCGGGGCTGCAAGTGAAGCAAATTACTTCAGCCAGATGTTGCTGCCTGTACGTAATACAGAGATTATTGTAAGGAGGTTCGAAATTTCACTGATGTGTGAAAGTGCGCTGGCACGGATAGCCAGAGGTCACGGGTTCGAATCCCGGCATGGGTGGAATTTTTGCCCTCTAAACAGTTTTTTTAAGATCTGTTTCACTTCATCAACATTCATTAGTCGTTGCATGCACGCACGCCTTGTTTGCCATTTGCTAATACGTCCCCTTCTTGGTGGATGCCTTTCCACCTGGTTATAATAAAGGGTGCACTATTTTTGACGGCCTCCGTGGCGCAGCGGTTTGGCACGCCTCACTGTAAAACCGAAGGTCTCGGGTGCGATCCCCGGCCGGGTCAAACTAGGAAACGAACTTTCCTACTTTGTCTCAGGTCTTGGATGTTATCTATACATTTATTGTATTAAATCTATCGTCGAGTTAGCACCTATAGCACAAGTCATTTAGTTGTACTTAGTATAGGGCTAACGAGATCTGAGTACTATGTCCATGAATATTTATTGTTTATTTATTTTAATTTTCTTTGCCGCCAGTACCGCCGGCTGCACCCACGTATTTCGCAATGAAAATAGCGTTTAAAATTAATCTCTCACATGATCACAGGCGGCGAGGCCCGCTCTAGTCATTTCCCTTCGATAATTAAGTCAGGGTGTCGATGGGGTCTCAGTTAGCCGTCCTGTCCGTGCCCACGCCTCCACTCCGCACCCATCCGCCGCTAGCTGTCTATACGAATATTCTGTCTGAGTATTTATCGAGCCATCGAAAGAAGTGTACTGTTGTGTACAGCACCTTTGCCTGTTTTAATAACACACCGATAAATACGTTATCGTTATCAACCCTTGTATGTCCCCACTGCTGGGGCACGGGTCTCTTCCTGCATCGCAGGAAGGTTAGGCCATGCTCCACCACGGGGGCCAAGTCCGGGTTGGTGGAGTATTGTAAGACAGTGGCGGGCCTTACTGTCAGAAGTTATCAAGTCGCCCATAAGGCCTCTGACATGGTTTAACAACTGCCATTATATGACAGCCGGCAAGCCGGCAGCCGATAAATACAGGTGAAAATTATTTAAAGCTCAAATCGAATTTCGTAAACCACTGAAAATAATATTGGCTGCGATTTGTATGTGCCGAAGCCATGTTAGTTAAAGTGTGACAAGCTTAGCCTCTTCTTTATAATTGATAGGAATAAAATGGGAAATCTGCTAGCACAAATGATCAAGAACATAAATATAGGGAAATAGGACATTAATTTCACCATAAATAATTAAATTTCTGTTGGTTCTATTTCAAATGGAAGATTATTCAATGCATTAAGGGTATCCTACTTTGGGATTAGGACAAGTGATTATAATCAGCGTGATAATAATCAGCACTTATTATTTATTACAAGCTGATCCGGCAACCCTTGTTTTACCACTTTTCTTAGCCTAAGACCTATTCCCAGACACACCAAGTACATAAAATCATTGGTGAAACCGTTTCAAAGGAGTTCGATAACAAACACTGTGACACCCGTTTTTTTATATATAAGACTAGCCGTGCCCCGCCGTGTTAACTGCAGTTTATCGAATTTCCCATGGAAATAAGCTTTTTTCCCGCAGTGAAACGTAATCTATGTGTTAATCCAAGGTGTCAGCTAACTCCATACCAAATTTCATTAAAATCGCTTCAGCCGTTTAGATGTGAAGAAGTAACAAACATATTAGTTCTTCACGTCTAATCCCTTATGAGTAGGTATATCATAACTGCTACAGTTACTTGTAGCATAATTATACATAATTTACTTTAGTAACTTACACTCATGGTATTGACACCAGTAAATATACGCCAGCTTACGCTACGTTGATATTGAAAAAAAAAAAACTGCTCCGAAAGGTCTAGCTTGCAATGCATTTCGTGTCACCGGTCCCGCCTAAAGGCCGCAGGCTTCGTCCGATGAAGCGGATATTAGGCTGAAATCAATAATTTCCCGCCCACTCCGGCACAGTGGACACTGCCTATTAACTCAGACGATATGTGACGCGTACAGGTTGCTGTAGAATTTACCTCGAATGTTCGTAGAGTTTTTCAAGGATGAAGATGTTTTAAATATGCATTTTTAAAACATAATAAATAAAAAAAAGGAAGTGCAACCGGACTTAGTTAATATAAAGAAATTTTTTTTCTAAGGTTAACACGAGCTGTAGACATAATTAAAACTGTTTTTATACGGATTTATGCTCGTTTATTACATTTTTACAATTTTCCAACGTTTCGGCACTTTTTCAGGTGCCACCTTTTTTTTTTTTTTGCCAGTCATCCGGGACCACGGCACCTGAAAAAGTGCCGAAACGTTGGAAAATTGTAAAAATGTAATAAACGAGCATAAATCCGTATAAAAACAGTTTTAATTATATAAAGAAATTGTTAAAATACGCAAATCATGGTAGACACAATTAACCATTTCTCGAGTCATTCCCTTATAAATTCATGAAACATTTACCCCTAATATTAATTTATTAATTCTGGTAGCATTTTTTTTTAAACTCACAGCGAAGCCGAAAAGTTCCTATCATTATTTAAATTGAAAACCCGCTGAAATTGAAATGGATTTGGATTTATTATAATGGATTTTTCCGAATTAATTTACTGGACGAGTCAGAAGGTTTCGCTAATAATGTCTAGTGCACTATTAGGAGTACGATCAACTCTACGTCAAAACAGCTCTTACAAGTATGTTGTTAAATATAACAACCTACGAATTCTATACTACCTTGTAGAGGACGATCAATTGAGTTGTGATTTAGTTATTAGAGTCGTCGTTTATGATAGTTACTTTCTTGATATCTCGAGTGTTGGAATTTCCAAGTCGATAAATAGTTTGTCACTTTTATTGGCTAACATAACTAATATTATTGTTGATCGAAAAGATAAAATGTAAAGTGTACAAACTTTACGTTGTAGATAAAATAGAAGTCGCGTACATTTGTTAAGTTACAGAGTAAATACTACTCGCTTACGGTGAAGAAAAGGTACAGTCAAGGTAATTTCGTCAAGTTATGACCGGCCTCACACTCAGGAGATCGTGGGTTCGAATCCAGGTGTGTACTGACTTAGTTTTCTAAGTTACGTACACTTGTGAAGTTGTAATTGCTGTACCAATCAGTAACTGTGAAGGAAATATCGTGAGGAAACCCGTGTACACACCTCGGCGCTTGAAATTGCCAATCCGCTGCGAGCACGCTTGGTAATTAAGCCCATAATCTGTCTCTGAGAGAAGGCCTATGCCCTGAGTATATATAGGCTACATAAAAAAGTTGTCTAAGTGAAGTTAAGAGGGTTTAGCAAAATCCTTTCCCGGAGACCCTTAATTCCATCCCAATACTGAATCCCTGCGGGCTAGTCTATCTAATAATCATGAAGTTAAAAGACCTATAAATCACCGAAAAAGAGCGCGAACTGTAACATCCCTCGAGGAAAGAGACGCTCTGGCGAAGGAAAAAAATCTCATTCAGTATTTAGCCTACGTGATTTCTTGCCTTGGCATTGGGAATGCCTATTCCCCGCGTATCAGATTAGCTGGAGGAACGAAATTGCTTACAATCGTTTTTGCGTGAAGAATCCTCGCACTGAATTGAAATCGCGTGAAAGTTATAATTTGTTTACATATACATATAGGTAGGCCCTTTGAAAAGTACTGAAATGAAGTTAATATAGACAGTCTTACTGAAATTCGAAAAAAAATTCCTTTTCAGATAAACCTTTTCTTTGGTATCGGTTATTAAATCACTTACAATAAGCAATCCTCCACCAACCCGGACTTGGACGAGTATGGCATAACCTGCCGGAAGGAAGGCAGGAAGAGACCCGTGCCCCAGCAGTGGGCATATACAAGGGTTGATATCGAATAAGCAAAAGTTCAAATTTCAACACCAAACTGTCATTTATTTTGTTCAACGTATGTTGAAAGGCAAAGTTAAAAACCTATTTAGAGGCTGAAAATTTCACCCATACCGGGATTCGAACCCGCAACCTCTGGCTGTTTTGTCAAATTTGTCAACCTCTGGCAAAGGACAATGGGCGAAATTGGTCCAAATTTCCACCACTGTCGAGAGCTATGCAGGCTTAAAGTCCGTTAAATACCAAACAATTTTCACTACTAGGTGAATAAAATATATTCACTCAGTAAAAAGTTATGACTATGTTAAAATACGTATTTTTTCACTTTTTTTTTATTATTTATCCGTTTATTTTTTATTTTTTTTGCAGTTATCCGCTCTTTAAGCAGTAACAACATGGTAGCAACGATGATTCATTCTCCCGGTTACTCATAATGCGCTCAAACAGTCCACAAAAAAAAACGTAAACGCGCTTAAAAAATGTAATACGAAATGGTTCGATATCGCGCTAAAACTATTTGTTAAATATTTTTTTTTCGGAATTTGAGGATTGCTAGCATCGTGCGAGTAGGTGATAGCGCTAGTTTTGTCTCTTTCGCACTTAGGATACAATACGCTGCGCCGACGACGACGAAAACAGGTTTGGAAACCCAGATGCACCCCTGCAAGAAAGAAAAGCTATTGTGGTGATAGATGGAACTTACGTCTATATACAGAAATCTTCCAACTTCCTTTTTCAACGGCAAACATACAGTTTGCACAAATACACTAACCTATTAAAACCATTTATAATCGTGTGTTATGATGGCTACATTATTGATGTTAGTGGGCCTCATGCAGCAACAACATCGGATGCCGTAATAATGAAAGGGCTAATCCAGGAAAGAGAGGACAACCCATTCCATTACTTTTTTGAGGCGAACGATGTTTTTATCTGCGATCGCGGCTTTAGAGATGTCATAGAAGACATGGAATCATGTGGTTATGTGGCACGCATGCCAATAAGCAAACGGCGCGGCGAAGACCAGTTAACCACGTTAGAAGCCAATAAAAATCGGGAGGTGACGATTAACCGCTGGGTCCTTGAAGTCGTAAACGGACGTTTTAAACGCGATTTTCGCCTTTTCAGGCAAGATTTTTTTAATCGTGCTATGGAGCACATGATGGACGATTCCCGGATGGCCGCTGCGCTTTTGAACGCATTTCATCGTTTGATCGAAGATAACTCGCATGCACAGGAGTACTTAAGAATCATTAGAGAGAGACTGCATGTACCAAATCGATTGGGTGCATATGTTACAGAAAGAAATATAAATAGACGGCGGGCAAGTTTTCGAAATATTGAAGCCGATGTCATAGAATCAGATGAATTCCCTATTCTTACTCAAGAAGATCTGACATTATTTGCACTTGGGTCGTACCTATCACATAAAACTTGCGCGTAGCTACTAAGTATAGCGAACACGTACGCAACGGTGTGTATCAGATTGAAGTATCAAGAGATGGAGCATTGAGTGATATGGTTGATTTTGGAATTGAACCTGAAAACGCTATGTTACTACGTGCAAGGATACAATCCCGACAAGCACGTGCAAGACAATACTACACGTATGTAATGATCCATAACCGAGAAAGTATTTTCCACTATTACTGTTCTTGTCTTTCAGGAATGCAAACTGTGGGTTGCTGTGCCCACGTTATGGTAATTATTTAGTATTTTGGATGGGCGAGACACCAACCCACAATTCTACTTCCGTCTGTAAATCTTGATAATATTATTGTTGATGAAGATATTTAATAAGAACATTGTTTTTATTATCATTTTAAAATAAAAACCCCACTGCAAAGTAACGAAAAAGCTAAAATCAAGTCTAGTGTTGGTAGCCGGCGGGCCCTTATTTTCTGTGGGGTTGGTTGTGGGTAAGCATTGTATAGATAGGTAGAAAGGGCTTATTAAGACCTTTCATTTGATACCCCACATTATAGGATTCGATTTTTTTGACATTTTGAGGCTGCCATTTTAGTGTCATATAGCCTACGTCACCCATGATAACGAATACATTACAATGATAACTGAAACATCTAAATCGGTCGATTAGTTTAGAAGGTAGAGTGGAATAATGAAACGTATATACAAGAAAAATGTAAAAAATCGTACCTTTTTCATTTGGTCATAACTTTTTACTGAGTGAATATTTTTGGATGCGGTCTTCTTATAATGATTTAGTAAGCAGTAATCCTTTTTATGACATAGGTCTCATTGGTGGTGGAAATTTGGACCAAGCTCCATACATTTTTGCCCATTGTCCTTTGTCCTTAGCACGGGTTAGTGCATTAAAAATAAAAATTGTATAGGCAAAGTTAAGACAGGCATATTTTTGTTTTATTATTCAGTGTCCCTTTGCCTCAGACCTTTTGCAGAGAAAAAAGTCCACCTCACCGCAAAAGACCTACAGGTTCTCGAGTTCCTTTATCATTTTCATTAGTCACCAACAAGTTCAATGTTCTTTAATAAAATAAAAGTCGGCTCTACTGGCATGAGTCCATGTGTCGCGCGCTATATCATTTTTAATTACGACAGACGATACAAAGGAGCGATTTACCGCCGCGAAACTGTAGTTTTTCGTTCAGGCCTAGGCTTTTAATTAATTATGGCGCCAATAAAGCCTTCAAGTGTGTAATTTAATATTCCCCTAGTGCACCCGCCGGGCCACGTTTACCAGCTAGACACCCACATTACGAACGAGACGCAACATAATACGAAGGCTAGAGGAATTATTTGTTGATGTTGTTGTAAGGTTGTCTGGAAGAAATTGCTTTTAGCAATAAGGCCGCTAATTGTGCTATGTATATTAGCAATTAGTTTGTATTTGTCGTTTTTCCAGTGTACAATAAAGAATATTCTTATCTTATCTTTTTTCTGTGTGATTTGATTGTCTCTATGTTGCTTTTATTTTGAAAGCTAACATTATTACTTTCGTTCTTCAATGTCACCGTAGTTGATCTAGAGAACTATCTCAATAAAACAGTTTTCGAAATAAATAAGAGCTTCAAATGACAACTAAATATAATTGGAGCTCATTTTAAGAATAGTACGTTTCATTAAATTAATGATTGTAATAATAAAAGGGACATAAGAAAGTATAAAACACAAGTTAGTCGTTTCTCAGAACTGAGCTTAAGCCAGGTTTTCACGGTCTTAGTACGTTCGGACCGAGTGCGCCATCCCAGTAAACTAATGCTTCTGATTGGTCGGTTTTTCGTGACAACACCAAAATAGCCAATCAGAAGCATTAGTTTACTCGGATGGCGCACTCGGACCGAGCGCACTAAGACCGTGAAAACGCGGCTTAGACCTAATTTTTTTTTGCGTGTGCAAATTGCGTGTTTGCAATTTTGCAATATTTGCGTGGGATTGGAAATCCGATTCCATTTGGGAGCGTAAGTTTGTATCCTACCGCCTGCACCACATTGACTTATTATGGTTTGACCCACAGTCAAATCAAGTAATTGGTGTTGTGGGGCCTTATTATAATTTAAATTAAATACAATAAATAAATATAGGGATCATCATTTTAAAAACCTAATTAGAGGCTAAAAATTCCACCCATGCCGGGATTCGAACCCGCGTCCTCTGGCTATCCGTGCCAGCGCTCTTTCCAACTGAGCTAATGTCGGGTTGAATCCCGGCATGGGTGGAATTTTTAGCCTGTAAATAGGTTTTTAAAATTGTCCTTAGCACGGGTTAGTGCGTTAAAAATAAAAATAGTATAACGGGGAACATCAATCAAACTTAGTGCTCTTGCTTAGACTGCCGGTGTATTCGAGGTTGAACTTATTGGATTGGATATTATTCGATGTTATTATACGAGTATTGTAAGTGTGTGTAGTGTAGTGTGATATTTAGTGTAGTGTGGTAGGCTTATATGTACTGTACAATATAATAGTATCAATAACATGGTTGGTTTGGACATGTGGAGAGGATGAAGGAAAAAAGATTGACGAAACAAATATATATTGCGAATGTGAGTGGAAGGGCTGGTAAGGGACGTCCCAGACGGACTTACATCGACCAAATAGGGGATGTATTAACAAAGGGAAATATAAAAAGTACCCGGAACCGGCGTGCGTGCATGCAACGACTTATGAACGTTGATGAAGCGAAGGTGATCTGTCAGGATCGTGACAAGTGGCAGTCCCTGGCCTCTGCCTACCCCTCTGGGATACAGGCGTGAGGTTATATATGTATGCAATAACATGGATACTTATGTTTAACTTGTAACTTGTTCATTAAGTTGCAGCTTCCGCACAACTTTGAATAAAAAACGTTGTGACTTTGACGTGCTTCTTCGTTTTCCTACTTTATAATATATTATACTTATAGTATAAATGTGAAAGTTTTTAAAGATATTTGGATGTTTGATACTCAACCACGCAATAACGAATGAGTGGATATATACATGAAATTTGGCGTGCAGATAGACAAAGATCTAACTTGAGACATAGGCTACTTGATATCCCGGTATGACGTTGCAGCGGGATATTTTAATCTTATCGAAACCTGATACTTATTTACTGCGTTGCCATGTTAATAAGAAATTCTGTGGCGGTATGATGTTCGCCGGGTCAGCGTCATGATAACGTTTAGTTTGTGGTAGACCTCCAGGCTGTGTCGTGAACAAGCTACCGTCGTAATTTAACTTTATCTTCATTACACAATTACACGAATTCGCCGGCAGGAAAAAAGTAAAAGCGCCGATAGAACAAAGTAGTAAAGTATCCGCCGGTCGCGTGACCAAAAAGCTACGGTTATTATTATGACTCATGAATTCCCGCTAATCCCCTGTCAATTATTGCGAAACAAAAGAGAAAATGTTAAGGAATATTATGCGTAACAGAAATTCGACAGCATTTCTGTAGATTTACAGTCGCCACTCTTTTGTTCCCGTTATTATTAACCACCTTTATTTCACGGCTTTACACGGATCTTCAAATTATGAATAACATACAACATAACATAACCTCACGCCTGTATCTCAGAGGGGTAGGCAGAGACCAGGGACTTACCAATTACCAATGAACTCAAGATGTGCTGCAGAGCAAATCAGTCTGTGATTGGTTCATTCTTTGCGCCACGCGTGACGGCGTGACCGTTGACCGGACAATGGTAAGTAATAGCGCAACTGATGATTGGTTTTATATAAAAACGTCACACTATTGACTTCATTGTATAAACCGTCCAAATAGAAGTACCTCGCAAGGTGGTGGTCTGAAAGTGCACTGAAATCGCTCGGGGGGCCGAGTCTCTAAAATGCATAGTTCTTCAATAGAGTCCTATTGGTCCGGTAATGGTCGTTTCATTCACACTATCGGTAGTCCAGTCGCAATCGCATTGCATTGCCCGTGGTACTTAAATCGGCGCCTTGCGCGATTCTATCTTCTTCGCGAGAGATGCCTATTTAATTTGCGAGGGTTACACCTCTGGAATAACTTTGGTCTACCAAATTGAGGCAAAGAACAATCATTGTCGTGCTGATACATAGGCTGCTACTTATGTATGCGGAATCTGGGATTCCAATAATTTTAAACGCAATGTCTGACCTCCATGGTCAAATTCGTTCTTTTTTTAAATACTGGCCGCTAATATTTTTCTCTTATATACGTTAGTGTTTTGTTTTTGTTGGGTTTAAAATGTCATATCGCTGAAAAAAATGGAACTCACTCGTGAAAATATTCGTGCTATGATTTATTACGATTTTCGACGTGGTTTAACGCAACAACAGTGCGTAGATCAACTAACTTCGACTTTTGGTGGTGAAGCTCCATCAAAAACGACTGTGTATCTCTGGTTTAGTGAGTTTTATCGCGGGCGCAGTAAGCTCACGGACGAATTTAAAGAAGGTCGCCCGAAATCGGTGGTTGAGCCACAAAATATTGAAGCTGTGCAAAAACTAATAATGCAAGACCGCCATGTTACGTATCGCGAGATAGAGGCTATTCTGGGCATTTGTATGACGAGCATTCATAGGATATTACATGAACATTTGTCTGTAAAAAAAATTTGTTCGCGTCGGATCCCGCACAACTTAACTCAGGATCAAAAAGATGCTCGCGTCGAATGGTGCAAGAAAACCTTAAAAAAATTCAACGGAGGCGACTCAAAATCTGTTTGTAATATCTACACAGGTGACGAATCCTGGATCTACGCGTACGATCCCGAAACTAAACAACAACCAACAGTTTGGGTGTTTCAAAATGAGCCGAACCCTATGAAAGTGGCTCGTGCAAAAATCACTGTAAAGCAAATGGTGGCCTGTTTTTTTGGTATTAATGGCCATGTGGCTACAATACCACTGGAGAATCGCAGAACGGTTAATTCGGAGTGGTACACGACCATTTGTTTGCCGGAAGTATTTGAAGAAATACGCCAAAACAACCAGCGACGCAGAATCATACTTTACCATGACAATGCCAGCTGTCATACATCTCAGGAAACAACTACCTTTTTGGGATGGCCAAAAAATAGAATTGATGGGTCATCCACCGTACAGCTCTGATTTGGCTCCCAATGATTTCTATTTATTCCAAAATGTAAAGAATAAATTACGTGGTCAACGATTTTCGACCCGTGAAGATGCCGTAGATGCGTCCAAACAGCACGTTTTGGAGATTTTATAACTTTTTTCAGAGCACGTTTTATAACTTTAATAATTAATAAATAAACTCTGGAACGACTTTAGGTGTGGTTTTATTTGTAGAATTGTAGTAATATTAACAGAAAACTGGATAAAAACGGATAAACGGAGAAGCAGGTAAAAAGTCAGATCTGGTCAAAGCGTAAAGTAGTAGTGTGAAAAATGAGGGAAATCGAAGAATGAGTGACATACATAATTTAAATATTTGAAAATGATAGATGGAAAAAGAAATAAAAATGGTGTAAAGAGGTTTGCACCGTTACACTACCCGGGGGCAACCGGTAAAAAAAAATATTTTTTTTAAATATATTTATTTAAAAAAAATATATTTAAAAAAAAAATTTTTTTTATAAAAAAATTGTCAAGTAAAATTATTTAATTTAAAATTTAAAGTCGAGAATCCAAAGTAAGGTCGATGAAGGTCGGGGATGTGGGATGGTAAGTAAATAAATTTAGTTATTCTTAAATATTAAAATAAAATAAAATATAAAAGATGGGCGATGAAAAAAAAATTTAGAAGGTGTGGGGTGATATCTACAATGAATATTTACATTAGGCAGTTCCACTTTTATTCATCATCTATCATTCATCCCTAGCATGCATCATCTAGCATTGTCTTCATCTAAAGTGAAGGTGAAGACGTTCATTCAGTATAGACAAAATCTATTTTTATTAATTAGATTTATCCAGAAACTGGCCTTAATTAGTAATAGGCTTATTTAGCCAGTTACCACCCGCTGGTATTCGGTAGTGGTAAGGCTTATTTATTGAGTCACAATCCGCTCTATGAAAGTTATTTACATTATAACAATATTTATAATATTGGGTACATAGTACCCGACGGGGTAGAATCCGTCGTAGAAGTGCTCTCAAGAGCTATGGTGGGGTAAACACCGTAATGCGTTAGGTAAGTAACGATAAGTAAATTAATTGACCTAGGCTTATTTAACGTGTTGTCGCCGCACCTGATTGAATGTTTGGATTGTTATAAAAAAAAATTGGTTAGCAAATGTCCTGGAGGATAGTGGTGTAAGTGTATAGTTAATAAATAAATAGATAAATAGTATGACGCAAATGTGTCCGAAAAGGTAATGTGGTGATTATATATACAGAAAATTAGAACTATAAAAAGGTGGCATCGGTAGATTTTGTACAAGTTGACAGTTAAAATATTTAAAAGGAATACGGATAATAAGAAAAAAGGTTAAGAAATTATTTTAGTAATGAGGTAAGGATGGGGTGAGGGTGAAGTTTTTATTTTATTGCCAAAGAGTTCCTTATAGGTTAAACCTGTGGAGGTTTGTTTTTAGAATTTTGAAAAATTTTATGACAATGAATGGTGTCAGAATTACTGACGTCTAGAAATTTGGTTTGCAAAGATTTTGTAAGTAATTATAATTTAAATTTTAATAATATAATATTGTTATCAATAGACTGTATGAGTGCAGCTTCGCCTTACCTTCGAGTCGGCCTCGAAGACCTAGAGGGTAAAGCTAGGCTGTCTACGTGTAATTACCCAGGATACTCTCCTGAGGCAACGTAAGTTAGTAACCAGTCCCACCTGGAATTATAAATTCCAGGTTACCGAGGTCTATGGAACTGCTAGTGAGCAGCCTGTGGTTGTGTAACTGTCTGATAAATGCGTGTAGAAGTTATTGATTGTATACTGTTGGTGTATACTAACTGTGGTATGTTTCGGTTAGGTGGGGTGCAGATAGATAGAATAGGACTTTTATTAGGGCCGAAAAAATTTGTTACTATGGGTGAATCTAGTTAGTGAAGAATGGTCAATGAGTAGTTATGATGAATTACCTTGTGGTCCAGAAGTCAAGTCGCACTTTAAAATTAATTTAATATTTTATTTATAAAACACTCAACAACACTTAACAAAAAAAAAATCTTGCAGGTCTTGTGGGTAAAGTTGGGGGCGGCGGAGAAGTCCGACAGAACCCTTGAGCAAGGCTGGGGAGCTCCAAGGGATGCGTCTGTGATGTATGAGGTCGTGGGTCGTGGGTATGAAACAGCAGCAGCAGTTCGACGATTGTGCACACGTATAATCGTGGTAATCGTACTCGTATTTGCCTTCGCACTCGCAGCGTAGTCGCGGTGGGTGGGCTTTGTCGTCTCAGCGTATCAAGCCGTGGGGTGACGTTGGGTTTCGTTATTATCGTTGGGCGCCAGTGTAACGTTTTATAACTTTAATAATTAATAAATAAACTCTGGAACGACTTTAGGTGTGGTTTTATTTGTAGAATTGTAGTAATATTAACAGAAAACTGGATAAAAACGGATAAACGGAGAAGCAGGTAAAAAGTCAGATCTGGTCAAAGCGTAAAGTAGTAGTGTGAAAAATGAGGGAAATCGAAGAATGAGTGACATACATAATTTAAATATTTGAAAATGATAGATGGAAAAAGAAATAAAAATGGTGTAAAGAGGTTTGCACCGTTACAACCTCAATCAGAGTGAAAAAAGGGTTTTACAAATTGGTTTCATCGAATGTAAGAGTGCCGATCATAGTGTAGAATACTTTGAAAAACAATAAAAGCATATTTAGCCATATACATTAATTTGTTTATTTTTTTTATTCCGCATACATAAGTAGCAGCCCTCGTATAATTCTATAAGTATTAGACTCTAGGCCCTGATTGGAAACACAATTGACAAGCCTCATCCGCCTTCCCACAACAGGACATGAATTATTTTTTTGCCCTAATTAGAAATTTGTATTTAACATCACTGATATTTCCCCTTCCTTCTTCGAAGAAAATAGTAGGTAAGCCCAGGTAGGTATTGCAGGGCCCTACGCTGTTTTACGCGAATCATAATAAAAAGGAGAAATCCAATTTAATGGCGCATTAAACGACATCTGTCACTGAGCATCTCCGAGACATTGCCTGTCGTCAACCAAAACAATTATCTGTTGTCCCTTAATCGCTCAGCCGGTGGAGCGAATATTTTATACTTACCATGCCGTGTTACTAAATAACGTTTTGTAAAAATAACATTAATATAACAATAAGCGACACTCATCACGGTTTTTCTGGTCCCAAACTAGGATTTTCCTGTGCTATAGAAGCGTGCAAGGATATCACAAACAAGCAAATACGCTTAGATTACCCTCAGTAGGTACTCTGGCCGTACGTATGTACGGCATACAACACGCCAATTGTACAGTCCACGCTGTTCCACAGATTAAATAGAGATAGTATTACTTAAAAAAAAAGATTTTCTTAAAACGCTCGAAAGACGCCGATGAAGATAGGTTTTTTTCATGAATATACTATTTTTATTTTTAATGCACTAACCCGCGCTAAGAACAATTTTAAAAACCTATTTAGAGGCTAAAAATTCCACCCATGCCGGGATTCGAACCCGCGACCTCGTCGGGGCGCGGTCGGGGCTGTAAGTGATGCAATCTACTTCAGCCAGATGTCGCTGCCTGTACGTAATACAGAGAATAGTGTAAAGAGGTTCAAAATTTCACTGATGCCTGTGAGTCACCCATTAGCTCAGTTGGATAGAGCGCTGGCACGGATAGCCAGAGGTCGCGGGTTTGAATCCCGGCATGGGTGGAATTTTTGAACTAAAACTTTCGTAAGCACAACACATTGTAGACTTTTAGTCCGAATTTACTTACCCATCCATTTACGGCATCCGCCCCACCTATCTCGGCGAGTGTGAGAAGAGCAACCGACGACGCGAGCTCCGTCTCTGCTCACCATGATTAAGCTCTGCGAATCGGAGCGAAACCTGGTCGGACTTTTCCGGTATAACAACACCCGTAAGTAAATCCGGACTAAAAGTCTACAATGGGTGTAATTTTTAGCCTCTAAATAGGTTTTTTTTCATGAAGATAGATTTTTTGTCTGTGGTAGGTTTTTTTCATTCCTGTCGTACATGTCATCACAGAAACAATAAACAAACACGATATAAAGTAGACAGATCATGTCAAGTAAAAACCACCATGGATGTCGAATATCGATTGATGCACGATGCGTGCTTTACATAGATCTAAAATAGAATAGACGCCAAGTGTACACCCGTAAGGGACAGCAAATTTTTTAGGGTTGCCATAAAAATAAAATAAAGGCGCAGGCATTTTTTCAGAGAGAAAGAGATATGGGCGTTATTACTACTCGCGCCCACCGCGGAAACCCCAAAAGATTTGCTATCGCCTTTGGCGCCTCTATTGCATTCTTCTTCTTTAGGCTATATTAGTCCACTGCTGGACATAGCCCTCCCCTAATGAGCGCCATAGCGCCCTGTCTTCAGCTTGCCGCATCCAGCATCTGCCTGCAGTTTTTCGCAGATCGTCATCCCACCTGATCGGAGGGTGTCCTACACTACGTTTGCCGAGTCGCGGTCTCCACTCAAGAACACGTTTACCTACTCCAACGGTTGTTGGTCCTTCTAGATCTATGTAAAGCATGGATATAAAACAAATGTAAATCAGGCCTTATACTATTTTTATTTTTAATGCACTAACCCGTGCTAAGGCCAATTTCAAAAACCTATTTAGAGGCTAAAAATTCCACCCATGCCGGGATTCGAACCCGCGACCTCTGGCTATCCGTGCCAGATAGCCACGGATAGCCAGAGGTCGCGGGTTTTTGAAATCAGGCCTTACCCAGCCAGAAAAAAAAGTAGATTTTAATATCTCATTCATTTTACAACAAAGAACGAAAGAAACAAACTCATTAATTTGTTTCAAAATCCCCTCATTCTCCATAGCAAATCCCTCAAGTAAGGCAAATAGACGTAATAATGCCACGGATTAATGGGCGTGTAAAGCTGAAGCCTAAAATATAATTATTGCTTCTCTTTATGATTTTCTTGCGCGGATTAATGCGAGTCTCCGGATGTTTTTACGTTAAGCACCTTATTAAAACGGAGCGAAGAAAATTGAAGCACACTTGAAGCTTAAAGCGCTCATAACAAAGCATTACGGCGAATGAATAAAGGTAAAATAATAGAACGTTATTTTTATTGGAACATTTTTATTGTGATTGATTGTTGAGTTTCGAATAATGTCACTTTAAATGCATCTTGTAAAACAAGTCAGTATTATTAAGCTGTAATAGAAATTACTCGTAGCCCCGGCTGCCTGAGTGATTTTAAACGATCACGATGGTTAAGCAACATGACATATAGATGACAGCCTTAAGGCGGCTTCGAAAACTTCTGACAGTGAGACTAGCCACTAGTCTTGTAAGCCTCCACCTATCCGGACTTGGCCCCCGTGGTGGAGTATGGCCTATATCTTCCTCAGGGAAGAGACCCGTGCTCCTCGATGCGGTCATAATGGGTTGAATAGACATTACTAAAATGGTATCGCTATGGTGCAATAGGAAAAAAAAGGAATACGAATCCATGCCAATCAGATAGTATACGTAATGTCAAAATGATGGAGAGAAAATGGAGATAAGATATAAGAATATTCTTTATTGTAAACCAGGAAAAAAACATGAAATATTTACAAAAATACAGAAGAATTGGCGGCCTTATTGCTTACAGCAATTTGGTCCAGCCAACCAACGATGGAGAGTTACTGAAGAAACAGTGAGATGAGCAGTTTGTGCCAATATTAATATATATAGGTATGCTTAAGTTTTCTTCATTTGATAAACAATAACGTATAGTTTATAATAATATACTTACACAAATCATTACAAATTATAGGTGTAGCAATTATAAATATAGATAAAGTCACATTACTTACCAAACCGGACTTAGCCTTGTAACGGTGCAAACCTCTTTACACCATTTTTTATAATTAAAACTGTTTTTATACGGATTTATGCTCGTTTATTACATTTTTTACAATTGGAAAATGTTGAAAACGTTGGAAAATTGTAAAAAATGTAATAAACGAGCATAAATCCGTATAAAAACAGTTTTAATTATGTCTACTGCTCGTGTTAACCTTAGAAAATACTATACCATTTATTATATTTCTTTTCTATCAATAATTTTCAAAAATTTACTTACTTAACATCTTGACTAGACCTGACTATTTTTACCCAAAACATCCTTGTTTTTACCTGTTTTTTTCGTTTTATCCAGTTATCTGTTAATATATTACAAATAAAATATACAAACACTTTAAATAAAGCAAAAAGTTGAAGTCGTTCCAGTTTTATTATAATTAAAAGTTATACAACACTACAGCCTAACCTTCCTACGATGCAGGAAGAGACCCGTGCTCCAGCAGTGGGGACATACAAGGTTTGATATCGACATTGTTTACAAAAAATATGGAGGTTCGTTCATGAGCCAATCAGAAAAGTTTTTTTTCGTATTGATATTGCTTACTGTTTGCATCGCTAGCTACGACGATAGGTTTTATAATTTTCCCTCGCAGAAAATAATTAAACTTTACAAAAGAGTATGAATGTACTATTTCTTCGTACAGGTAGAGGGAAATGTAGAGCAATCCTTAATTAACTATGCACTCATGAAATTAGCTTCTGGCACATATCGCAACTGAAGCTGGCTAAAGCTGGCAACATATGTACGGAAACCTATTTAAACAGAATTTAAACCAGAAGTAAAATACATTTAAATGGGAAGGTAAAAATATTAATTAATATTTCCATAGACACACAAGAACAATTTTATGAACAAAGTATAATAAAGAAAAATTAAACAATAATACGTGTTATGTAATGTCGTCGCTTTCTTCACATTCTTCGCGTCGGAACGGAACACTATAATTAGTTAAGCCGTTGGTGCCGGCTGTCATGTAATGGCAGTCGTTAAGCCATGTCAGAGGCCTTAGGGGCGGCTTGATAACTTCTCACTGTCTATCCTCCACCAACCCGGACTTGGCCCCCGTGGTGGACTATGGTCTAACCTTCCTGCGATGCAGTGAGCGACCCGTGCTCCAGCAGTGGGGACATAGAAGGGTTGATATCGATCGATATAATGTCCAAGTAATGGCACTTGAAACATGCAACCGGACAGTATAGGTACTTAATTAACTAAAATATAAGAAAGAAGAAATATAATATGTAACACACAAGTTCACACAACAGTGGTAGAACACATTCAATGTACAATGAGTTATCTCGATGTTTTAGTGTTAAAATGTTTGACCGCCAAGACAGAGGTCAAGGGTTCGATTCCCGCCGGGAGCCATCGTACTTTAATTTTGTTGTATTAGTATGTAAGCACTAATTGCTGGTGTGCACTGTACCAACAGTTCTATTAGGGTCTTAGTTTCACGCCTCGATAAGTCTACGGGGCGTTTCTGTGTGCTTGAACCTAAAAAACTCACTAAAGCACACTTGCTGACGCAAACAACTGTTTACATAAGCTAATTTCTCAGCTCAACTTACTTAAGTTACGGTTTTATGTAAGGAACTTCAGTAGATACAGTGAGCAACGAAATGTTTCAGTAAAACCGAACCTTCGATATCAACCCTTGTATGTCTCCAGTGCTGGGGCACGGGTCTCTTCCTGCATCGCAAGACGGTTAGGCCATACTCCACTACGGGAGCCAAGTCCGGGTGGGTGGAGAACCTCCGGTAACGATTCCACCTTTAATAACCGAACCGTATCTTATAAAAAACGATCTCTTAAAACACTCCTCGATTCCATTTTGAATAATCTATGGTCAAAGGCAACAGTTTATTACTGATTATTTGAGATGCATTTGTAGAGTGTTTCGGAGGAATCGTGTTTTTATAAGAAACACGGCTGTACCACAAAAGGCCTAACATGTAAAGTCTAAATTGCTGTGGCATATTGGGCGTGGATATGTTTTTTTACCGACGGCGGCGGTCGTTCTTTTACGACATAATATGCAATGAATATTCTTTTAATAAACATCGATTAAGGGAACTCGTATCAAATAAACGTTTCTTCAACGTAAACATTTAAAAAAAATATTATCCAGAGTACAAGACCTTTAAAACCATGCAACAGCTGCTGTCGAATGTACAGGCCAACCTAATGCGAACGCGCCGATTTGTGAGCCAATCAGACCACACTAAACATGGCCAATCCTGATATTAATTGCTTATGCAATGAATACTATCTTATGAAGAGAGTATTGATAAAAAAAGAGCTCATGCCAGCTAAATGTTCTGTTGCAGCATTTTTTTTTCGAATCCAAATTAATCCAGATTGAAACATGGTAAATAGATGCGTATTTCCTAAATAAACTACATGAATAATTGAACTACTCGTAGGTACGGTGAACAGCGCATCGACCTTTAAAAACATGCACTTTATTTGATTGGGCCATTATTTTGTAGCTGAAATGTAAACTGACTTGACTTGAAACTTGACCTGCTGTCGAGTACCTACCTCTCAGTCCATTCTATTGTGACGTAGGTAGATCAGAGTTAGTGTGAAAGTCAGAATCAGAGATGTGTTAATCCAACACACTGCATATTATTACAAATTTCTGAAAAACTTGTAAGTACAAACAATATTATTTACTGTATAAAATTGTTTCCCAAAAATCCGCTACTTTATCGAAAATATCAACTTGCCAACTTACTACATGAATATTACTCGAAGTGAAACTGAAAATATACCACAGCAAATATACTATACTACTGCTTATTTACTTTTGTATTGTATTTTACATTGTATTGGAACAGAGTAACTGCATACATGTAACGATTGTAGTGTATTTACTTTTGTCGAGCATTGCATTGGAACAGACTTACTCTACACGGCGACGTTTGTAGTGTATATTCACTAAAGTCTGTCTATTTACTTTTGTTGAACATTGTATTGGAACAGACTTACTGAACACGGTAACGATTCCTCTGATTGTCAAGTCCTCGCGATTGGACAAGAAAGCGATCAAAGAACAGGTTGATCGTATCGAGGTACGGGTTTTTAATGGATTTAATCGCGGTCTAATATTAGTTATCGGCGCAGAGAGTCGTAACGACTTAATGCAGGGATCCCTTAAATAGCGTTCATTTGTAGTAAAGATAGAGTTATCTTTGGGTCGCTGATCCCCGGAACTCGTTTAGATAAATTGTGTGAATATTAATGGTATTTTTAGCAACATATTCAACATAATCTATCATGGATGATAATTTCGCCCAGCGTAAGGGCTACATTTTAATCTAGTAAGTGCCATCAAGGCTAAGTTGTAACATTTTTGAACCGAAAAAAAAAAGAAAATAGGTACATGAATTCGTAACAATAGTTTGACTGTATAATTGACCACACTGCAGGGTTACCTACCTACCCAACGGTAGCTTTTATCGCGTGCGCCATAAGTACCAGAATTGAATGAAAAAATGAATGAATGAAAAAAATGAGGCACCCCGCCGTAAGGTCCACTGTGCGCACGTTTGTTGGACGTTTTTCCACTTCACCGGAATGTAATTTGTGAAATGCGAAAAGGCAAAGGGAATATTTGTGTGTGTGTGTGTGTTTAATTACTCGGTGCTTTTTACGGCACACTTGTTTGGTTTGAAGTGGAGAAGGCAAACAGTTCTTCTATTATTAAAATCTGTTTCAGATACATATTTTGTTTCATCCAGCTTTGGTCGGGATGGAGACAAGTTTTTTAATACTATCAAAGACAAATAAATTGATAATAGGTTTGATGTGTTTACCTGACTGCGGCAGAGCCCAAAAGGGGGTAATGTGTTTAGTTCGAATGTAGAATTCCTCATGATGTTTTCAGTCATGGTTAGCGAGTGGTAATGCTACTGTAACTAGATTGATATAGGTTATAGGAAATTGAAATATTTGTATGCTTTTTTAGCGGAATGATGAAGAACGCAAATGTATTTGATATCAACAATTTGTATGTGGTTACTCTGGACACGGGTCTCTTACTGCATCGCAGGAAGGTTAGGAAATGCTTTACCACGAGGCCAAGTCAGGGTTGGTGGAGGATTATCGACTGTGGAGGATTATGTGACAGCCGGCACCAACGGCTTAGCGTGCCTTGCGAAGCACGGAAGGGCTCGGATAAAATGCCACTAGAGGTAGTCACAGGATAGTCACCCATCCAGCACCTGACCGCGCCTGCTGTTCCTAAGCAAAGTGATTAGTTCCACTCACTCGGTTCCACAAGGCCACAAGGGCTTCGCTAAATGTATTCGGTATCAACACAAGTCCGAGTTGGTGGAGGATTGTAAGACAGTGGCGCGCCTTACTGTCAGAAGTTATAAACGATTCCGTATTTGTTATTTATGAAACAATTTAATTTCTTTCCTAACTAATTACTTTACTTTCATAACAAGTTCCTGAACTGTCCAACAGGAATAAATAATAGCACTTGGAAAAAAGTGCCTTAGGCCCATGTTACATTATACAAGGTCTACGATCCAAGATTTTGTACGCATTTTAGGGTTTCGTTCCGCAAGGGGTCCAACGAGACCATATTAATATAATGACGTTTGTCGTTATATTAATATGTTATTATAATTTAAAAACCTATTTAGAGGTTTAAATAGTTTTTTACATTGTCCTTAGCACGGGTTAGTGCATTAAAAAAAAAGAGTATAATGTTATTGTAATGTTAATATATTATAATATATATGTGGTCTCAAAGGTATTTTTTTTAAGCAGTCTAGAAGTGTGGAACACTTTGCCGTCGTCTGTTTTTCCGAACACTTCTTATATTCTGAACCTCTTTGAGATGCATGTGGACAGGTTTCTTCTAGGCAGACTCGGTCCATCCTAGACCTTATCTTAACCCTCAGGCTAAATAGAGGCCAAGAGTAAGCACATTTCTTATAAAAACAAAAGGAGAAGTCTCTGATTTTCACAGAATATGTGTATTTATTACGATTGATCAAGAAAAAAAATAAAAGTAAAGAAACAATGAAGATAACACAAACTGTTGTTAGAATAGAGTGCTAACCTACGACCCGGCTAAACGGCTGTTCGTAAAAAAATCTAAGCAATAGTACATATATTATGGTGAAATAAAAAAGAAATACCACAGCTAAGGAGGCTTTACAAGTTAACCAGTAATAGTCGAACTACGTGTAAAATGCAAACTTTGTACAGATTCCATTGATGAGGTTGTTAACTAACAACCTCATCAATGGAATGGAATAATAATGGAATTACATAACTATGTAAAGCAGGTAGGTAAATAAATAAAATAAAATCCTAATATTAAAACAATAAGCCCTGCTTCTACGGAACCCTACACAGTGCGTCGCCCGATACGCACTTGGCCGGTTTTTCATCTTTAATTATCACAAAGCTAGCGAAACAGCTTCAGGCGATTTAGGGCTACATGAATAATTTGTCTAACATTCCTAGAATAACTGGCTTGGAAATGAAACACTCAATATCAATTAATGTTTTGTAACTACAGGGTGAGATCGAAATCAATTGAAAAAAATTAAGGGGACATTCAAACAATGTTTTAGAAACATATGATGCTGGTTTGAATATATATTTTTTTATTTGCCTAAAGATAATATAGAGTAGTAATATTCTTTATTGTAGGTACACTTCTTCTTATTCTTCAGGCTATATTAGTCCACTGCTGGACATATCTGCTTGCACACACATACTTAAAATAATTTGCTTAGCAGCAGCTTGGACGATCATTAAGGAAACATTTTGTTTTTATAGTGATTATATTTTTTTGCTTTGACATACACAAATAGTACCAGAACGAAAAGTTATGAGTTATCATCGAAAAAACTATGGGGCAAGTGACTTATGGCCGGCGGCAGCCATTTCAATTCTTCTTCGGAGCACTGACTCTTATTATACATTTAACATAATTAGAAAAAAATTTCAACATCATGGCATTTCCTACCGCTTTGAATGTGGATTGAAAGTTTGGATCAAAAGGTCGGAAATCATGTGTATCTATTGTTATGCATAACATTACTAATAAATAACTAATATTATGGCCAGATGGTCTGACAACGGCACAAGACGGTGAAGCTTGGAAAACCATGAGGGAGGCAGTGCGGTCCTGCAGTGGGCGTCAAATGATGAATAAATATGTTTTCATAGTGAAAAGAACGATATCGACCCTTGAATGTCCCCACTGCTAGGGCACGGGTCTCTTCCTGCATCGCAGGAAGGTTAGGCCCCACTCCACCACGGGGGCCAAGTCCGGGTTGGTGGAGGATTGTAAGGCAGTGGCTGGCCTTACTGTCAGAAGTTATCAAGCCGCCTATGAGGCCTCTGACACGGCTTAACGACTGCCATTATATGACAGCCGGCACCAACGGCTTAACATGCCTTGCGAAGCACGGAAGCGCTCGGAAGAATGCCACTAACGGTAGTCACGGGACTGTCACCCATCCTGCACCTGACCGCGCCTCCTGTTGCTTAACTCAAGTGATTGATTCCAATCACCCGGTTTGACTAGGCCATGAGCGCTTCAAGAATGAAAAGAACATTGACATAACATTTGTCAATCGAATTCGTATCACCCTGTAGTATACTTGATATAATATGCCCCTTATAAAGGTACTAATTAAGTTCTTCGGCGATCGACGTAGCGTGGGCCCATTCCTGGGGAAGTGGAGAACACAACCGTCAAGCAACTTTGTACTATATTTTATGACTAACAAAGCCTGTTATTGTACATGGAGTTATTTCAAGCCACATGCAAATGGGCGAATATTTATAGCCTCTGTAAAGGGTACGAGTTTATTTCAATTTCAATTGATAATGTTAATCAAAAGTTGGTTTGATAAGTCTTCGGTGTCTCTGTATGTAAATGAGACAACGACGCTTTGACTTGGTATGTGTATAATAATATTATTTATGGCTCTATTTTATAATAAAAAAAATTATGCCTACCTACGTCACTGTTAGGGGAGGGCTATGTCCAGCACTATTATAGCCTGACGACGACGAGGACATACGTCACTGTGCAGGGCACAGGCCTTCTCTCAGAAAGAGAGAGTATAGGCATAATTACCACGCGTGCCCACCTCAGACGTTCTCTATATATAATTTTAATATAAGATTTAAAGCGCTCGCGGCCTAGTGGAACCGAGTCATTGGACTCCATCGCTTGGGTTAAGCTATAGGTGAGGTGCTGGATGGGTGACCATCCCGTGACTACCGCTAGTGGCATTTTTTCAGAGCGCTTCCGTGCTTTGCAAGGCACGTTAAGCCGTTGGTGACGGCTGTCATGTAATGGCAGTCGTTAAGCCATGTCAGAGGCCTTTGGTGGCTTGATAACTTCTAATAGTAAGACCCGCGTCTGTCTTACAATCCTCCACCAACACGGACTTGGCCCCCGTGGTAGAGTATGGCGTAATCTTCCTGCGATGAAGGAAAAGACCGCCCCACGGCAGTGGGGACATACAAAGAGTTGATATCAATATAAATATCATAACATTTATTTCATGGTACGTAGTTTATTTACGTAGCAGACGAGTATGTTACATAAATTGAGTTAAGACATCGCCTGCCTCGATGATAGCAGTTAAAACGCTTGACTACCTAATAGAGAACGTGTGTTCGATGTCCACTGGATTACTTTGTTTTCTGTTTTAATTTAATTTCTATCAATGCAATGAAGCATATTTCACCCGCATAGGCTTACCCAATGAACGCTTGAATTTAATCTGTGTTCTTTAGTTGACACTTGTAGAATCAATGCACGAAACCCCATAATTAATTATCTTATTAATTCCGCCCGAGACCAATCATTTCATTCATCCAATAGAACCATCAGATTTAATAAAAAAGGATATTATTAAATGATGTAATGATTTCCGAAACGAAGAGTCAATTAAAAGAAAGAATTAATTAAGGGGAAACCTTCCTTAAGCATTTTTGTTAATTTCACGGAGCGAGGATTTTTGCCGAGCCTTTTCAGACAAGTGCCAATTCCCCTCTGGCATTCCTCTATTAAATATTTAATGATTGTAAAAGAACGAATTAAATATTTTGAAAAAATGTGGTCCTGAGTTTTCTTAAGGAAAATTTACCATTTAAATTATGAACTTGCTACGCCATGCTTTTCGTCAGTCATCACTCAGTTGGCCATAGAGCGTTTAAAAAAACAACTGACAGCTAAGTTAACACTAGGTTTACAGACTGTTGGTGTACGAGAAACCGCAGGTACCCACGTAAGATACGACAGAATATTATTTGGCTGCGTCCAAATAATATTCTTTTATTAAAATTTTAACCCACAAAAAGTGAATTTCGAGAAAAATGCCTTTTTGTGTTTGACGATGTTATGTTCCATGATTTTGTACAAATTTCTTATTATTTGTAATCAATATAACGTTAAAAACCTATGGACATAAATATGAAACGAAAAAATGTTATGCTGAAAAAGAGCGTTTTTCTCGAAAGCTCATTTTTGTGGGTTGGAATGTTTCTGTGTAACGCGGTCCATTTATTCTTTAGCACTTTATAAATGAGTGCGTATGGCGTGGAACATAGAGAAAGGACGTGAAGCGAGGGCGCAGTAAAAACGCAACGAGCGAAGTTTGCACTTTCACCCTTTCTTTTCTGTGTGTTCCGTGCGTTCATAACATCTAGTATGAAAAGGTGATGTTTTCAGCCCGAATTCACGAAACACTCCATAGATGGCGCTTATAGCCGTACATATGCAAGAACAGGGACACCTCTGCCAAATTTTTTTTCTTCTTCAGGCTATATTAGTCCACTGCTGGACATAGCCCTCCCCTAATGAGCGCCATAGCGCAAGGTTGTGCCATCATTGGGGGATAATGCCCATAATCCCCACGCTGGGTATGCGGGTTGGGGATCGCAGTTTGGTAGAATTGTACTGCACGGGGCGCTGCTGCCCACCCCCCGGTTTGTGTCCTTTAGTCGCCTTTTACGACACCCGCGGGAAGAATTTGCTAATTTGGGTTGGTGCTATTGTCTAGGCCGACACCACACAGCCAGTTTGCTTAGCACACATTAATTCTTACAATCCTCCACCAACCCGGACTTGGCCCCCCGTGGTGGAGTATGGCCTAACCTTCCTGCGATGCAGGAAGAGACCCGTGCCGCAGTAGTTGGGACATACAAGGGTTTAAAACACACACACATTCATTCTGACAGCCGTATTCCGATTCGTCTATAACCGCGCTTGTAAGCGCCATCAATAAATTGCTTTGTGAATTTGTGTTGAAAATTCCTCAACGAAAGGACAACGCGACTTTTGCGCGCCCTCCACAGCCACAGCCTTACTATGTGTTCCACGCCTATCGTTTCTCTTTTACGTGGAGAATTATTCAACACACTCTGTCTTTGCGCAGTATATCTATGGTGTCTTAGCATCTGCTCGTGCTCCACAAATGCAAACGAGGTACCTTTATGATTTTCTCAATTGTATCTCGCGCCATTGTATCTTACGACCTCAAATCACTAACCGCGAAGGTCTAACGAGGTCTGTGTCTTTATGAAACGTAATAAACTTGGAACGGATGGAAATCTAGAGAAATAATAATCCCTATGGGCATAGTAATAAGCAGCTATGATCTCTATCATTATGATGTCAAAGTAAACATAGGGGGGCCAATGAACCACGGAGGTCGTTTGTCTATGGATTTGTTACTGGGCCATGACTACAGTCAGCAGTCAATTTGTCAAATATCTGATAATGTCGTAGATAGAGTAGAACTCCCTCTACGGATAATGTCGGTTCGACGTGGTCAACGTTCCCGTTTCGGCCCCTCAAGCTAATTTGCTGGTGGTATTATGAAATTGTGATTTGACTATAGTATGTAATGTAAAGGTAAAACATATATTTTTATGTAGAATTTTACCGCGGTTTGGGAATTTCAAGAAGCAGGGTATGTGAACACCTCAGTCTGTCAGATTTCCCTATGGTGTTTTCCTTAACGATTATCGAGTGGTATTGCGCCTATAAATTCACAAATGGACGTTACTTAGAGATCAAAGTACGGTATAAAACGAAATACCTAACGAACAAAGTATGGTATGAAAACAAATAATTTGAATTGTAACGTTCATTAAGCCGCAGTTACTGCGCTACTTTATAAAAAACCTTTCCTAAAACCTAAAACTTAAAACCTCATTTCATTTCAAATTAATTTAATTTTAACAAAGTTTATTGTAAAATGTTCGTAATCACTATTTAAATACATACTACATTAGATGTGTAGCCAATACATTATAAAAAGTACATTCTACGAAAACGCTCTTAAGACGGAGTTTAAGCTAGTTTGTAATTAGATAAATAGTCAATAAATTATTAAAGCTACATAAAAGATCTTTCCACAAAACACCCTTGCGAAGGAGTTAAAGCTAGTTTATAGGAGGAAATCCCGCCCTAAGCCGACTTGAACTCCGTCTGCAAGCGCTCAGCGCTTGGAATTACCAATCTGCGGTGGGCACGCGTGATATAATTAAGCCCATACTACCCCTCTCTCTCTGAGAGAAAGCTTGTGCCCGGCGGTAGAAAGTAGTAACCTATATAAAACATAATATTATTATAATTTTATTGATTCACTTGAACATTATTAAAAGTGCCTACTCTCTCTCTACAACAACCCCAACAGTGCCCGCAGTAGGGCTTAATAGACTACATATAAAACGTAATAGGCATGACTTTTAAATCCTCTTCCATAATGTGGGGACACGTTTATTATTTACAAAAAAATCTATATTTCAGTGAAAAACTAAAGTTGAACAAAGGTTAAAGACATTTTTCAAAAATTATTTGAAACAATCTGTGGGAAAACAGCTCGCAGTGTCACGGCGTCGAATGTGACGTCAAGCCCAGGCAATCAAACATCCTAAGCTCTAGTAGTCACAACAAAGGGAAAAGTTTACCAATGTTAACCGAAGCGTGACGTCACGCTGTTTGGTGGGTGTTTCAGGGAAAATGGCTGAAAGCAGTATTATAATCTTTGATTTTATTGAAAATATTGGTAATATCTTTTTTTAAACTAAATCAGTGTTTATACTATTTTTATTTTTAATGCACTAACCCGTGCTAAGGACAATTGAATAGTGAATAGCGATATCATTCCGATGTAAAAACCTAACTGCAAAGTAGGTACTCGGGGCTGTAAGTGATGCAATTTACTTCAGCCAGATGTCGCTGGCTGTACGTTATACAGAGAATAGTGTAAAGAGGTTCGAAATTTCACTGATGCCGGTGAGTCGCCCATTAGCTGAGTCGGAAAGAGCGCTGGCACGGATAGCCAGAGGTCGCGGGTTCAAATCCCGGCATGGGTGGAATTTTTAGCCTCTAAAAAGGTTTTTTAAATCAGCGTTTTAAATCCTTTTCAAATCCATAGGTATGTACTTTCCCCTAATATCTTTAAATCTTTGAATATTTGATACTGTCGTCACGCCTATTTAACGCATTAACAAAGTAAAGAAAGCAATGCCCAAATGTAACCCACTGACCCTACAACGGTGTCCACTCAGTTATGTATGAATGCATGAGATGTAGATTAAAATGTTGCAGCTCGTTCTCCTATTGTTTCATGTGTAATAGTCATTTGTCATTACAATAATAAGCTCAAGTTATGTCATCTAAGCTCTTTTGTTTTCAAATTGTTCACACCCACTTATTTATGTTTTTGAAAATTGAAAAAACAACCTTTCAAATTTGCGGCTTAGAGACTCGGCTATTAAGAGTCAATTTTAATTAATAAAAAACTTCGACGCAACACAATCACTTGTTCTGGTCCCAACTAGGATACCTTGTTCTATGGTAACCAGGCAAGAACATCACAAACATGGCAATACAACCAGACTGAGGTCGTTTGTACGAAACAAGTACGGCGGGCTCCAATCGAACCCACTGTTGGCAACCCAACAAAGCATAGTTGTCTTCATGTTTTGTAGCTGTGGCAACATTGTGACTTTTTCCCTTCTCTGTGTTACCGTTGCGCTATAATGACGTACTAAATTATAATAAATCATTTTATGCCACACCTGGCAATAAAGTCGCTTTCTGGCCAAGTGTAGACATAAAAAGATGTACACAACACGGGAGGTAATAAAGAAAGCTCTCGATCGCATATTTACGTCCCTCGCTTGCAGCTCGGGTCGCAAACTTCTGCGATCTCGGCCTTTCTTTGTATTACCACCCTAGTTGTGTAATGTACTATTATGACATATTTGCTCGTTAAGTGGTTGTAATTACACCAATTTTTAATATCGTAATGTATCTCATTACGTACTTGTGTGATAATGTAATGTAAAAAAGGCACGTGTTTTTTTTTTTAATAAAGTTTTAAGATACTCCGTTTAAAAAGGAACGATACTTTTAAAAATCTTAGCAAAGAGGTTTTATGTCAAGAAAGTGGTCAATATTTTATGAATAAAGTTAACTTTGGGAAATAAAATATAACAAATAAACATTTAATTCTTTAATTAAATTAATTTTGACAATAAATTACAACCATTTATCTGTAAAGTGCGTTCACATTAACTTGACGCGTGAGAGAATTGGTAACAAGGACATAACATGTGAATTAGCTTTTGGACCTAATCGGAAGATGGTTAAACGAGCCCTCAATCCTTTTATTTTCCCCAAGTAATGGGAATGATTTCTTATTTAACATGGTAACAGTAAACATCTCAGTGTTACCAATTCTCTCACGCGTCAAGTTAACGTGAACGCACAATAACAAAAACACAAAAATATTAATTTACTTTATTAGTAATACTGGCTGTTTTTGTACCTTTGCCTAAAAAAAAAGTTGATGCGCGCGCATCGCTTATTTGTGGACAAGTAAAAATAAATCCGCGCGCTTTTTCTTTTCGATGTATTCTTTTTATTTGAAAATGTCGTCAAGTAGTGATGATAACAAAGTCAGAGTTTTATTAATTTCCTCGTAAATATGTTATAAAACGTCGTATGACATACGTGCGCTTTGAAAATTACAGCCTCTGCTTCCTTATAGCCCGCGCCGATGGCTCGGGCTAGTAATATCGCCTCGGCTGTAATTTTCAACTTTCCGCACTTAGTTATATCATAATGTACTATAATATGTGAATACTAGTGTTTCCATGCTCCAATCCCTCCACAAGTCAGTTCAGACCTTTACCTTTACACCCACGATCTCGTGTTAGACGTCGAGCGTGTTAACCGCTGGACTATCGCGGCACTCATAATATGCTTACTTTGTTACGTTTACCAAAAGGTCTAAGAGCACGTCCTTACAGACTTGTATTCTACGATCTTAAATTTTTTGGTTGAATTATTATGACAATAAGGCTCCAGGACCTCATTTTAAAGAACTACAACCTAACTCCAAAGTATGTACTCGGCGCTGCAAGTGATGCAGATTACTTCAGCCAGATGTAGCTGCCTGAGAGGTTCGAAATTTCACTGATGCCGGTGAGTCGCCCATTAGTTCAGTTGGGAGAGCGCTGGCACGGTTAGCCAGAGGTCGCGGGTTCTAGTCCCGGCATGGGTGGAATTTTTATCCTCTAAATAGGTTTATAAAAATAAAAATAGTATAATCATGTGGGTACAGGGATATCGTTCCGATGTAAAACCTAACTGCAAAGTAGGTAGTCGGGGCTGTAAGTGATGCAATTTGCTTAAGCCAGATGTCGCTGCCTGTACGTAATACAGAGAATAGTGTAAAGAGGTTCGAAATTTCACTGATGCCGGTGAGTCGCCCATTGGCTCAATTGGTAGAGCGCTGGCACGGATAGCCAGAGGTTGCGGGTTCGAATCCCGGCATGGGTGAAATTTTTAGCCTCTAAATAGGTTTTTAAATTTGTCCGTAGCACGGGTTAGTACATTAAAAATAAAAATAGTATAATCATGTGGGTACAGCGACATCATTCCGATGTAAAACCTAACTGCAATGTAGGTACTCGGGGCTGCAAGTGATGCAAATTACTTCAGTAAGATGTTGCGGCCAGATGCAGAGAGACTGTAAAGAGGTTTGAAATTTCACTGATGCCGGTGAGTCGCCCATTAGCTCAGTTGGGAGAGCGCTGGCGCGGTTAGCCAGAGGTCGTGGGTTCGAGTCCCGGTTGGGTGGAATTCTGAGCCTCTAAAGAGTTCTTTAGAATTGTCCTTAGCACGGGTTAGTGCATAAAAAAAGAATATAGTACAGTTTATGGTTTATAATGAGAAATTGGATGCACATTGTACTGCTAATTAACCCTTGTTATCATATTGACTATTTTTGTTAATGGGTATTAACAAGACAGAAAACTGAATGTACTAATCGGTTACGCAATGGACGTCATCATAACTCATAAACTGTGTTTATTACGTATAGTTTTAAGAACCACGATGTTTCATAAAAGTGTGGGCTTTTATGAAATTCCGGGCTCCGTGCCTCTTATCAATCATGTTAATAATGTTTTTTGGGGCAATTGGCCAAATAAGGCCGCTTTTGGCATAATTCCTATCTAGTCCCAGAAAACAACAATAGAAAAGCATCAGCTTTTTGAGGTTCGGACAGTTTTTCATGTTGAAGATTAATTTCAGAAGAACAATAAGATATTGTTGTATTTTTATTTTCTTTGGGATAACAAACAGTGATATAACTATGTGTAGGTAATTACAAAATTGACAAAAGTAAGTGTATATATATCACCTACGACATTATCCTCGGCTTACTTAAATACAGTATTGCTGCTTGTGCTACGGAAAATACAAAAAGAGAACAAAGAAAGAGAAAAAAAAAAATTAACTAAAATAACCAAGCTATAACACGTCTATCTATCGTCTATCTTAGACAAAGTAATGCATGAAAACTGAATAAAGATTGTGCTTAAAGAACCACGATAATAAATATCGTTGTTAAATAATAACAAAGTATTAGTTTCGCTATTATTGTGTTGCTTGCAATTGGATGAGTAGGTATGTATAAGGGTGGGTGTGGGCAAGTGTGTAAATGTTTATGTTTAAATGCGGGCATGTAACAATGACTTTGTTTAATTTCAAAGCTACGTACATTTGCGAATTTGTAGTCGCAATACCCCACGCTAACGGTGAAGGAAAACATCGTGAGGAAACCCGCGGCTTGGTTGGCTCCGCACGTATTGACTAGTCGTTCCTGTGGGCTAGGCCGACTAAGCTGTCAGGATGGTATAGGTGCTGGGCAAGCCTACACCATCTATAAAACCATGTCCCAGGCACTACTGCGTCGGAGTGGTCCCTTTACCCATCTAGTGTGAGTGAGTATACCACTGGACGCTGTATAATTCATCTTATTACGTAGATGCAAAAAGGCCAATCATCATAGGGCGTGTGTGTGCGTGCGTATGTGTGTGTTTATAAAGCACTTTTAAAAATCAAACACAATAAAATCCCTTTGTTTAATTAACAATGTTAAATAAATCATAATAATGTAAAATAAAAAATCACTGTTCGCCAGTGGGGCGCCAAAATAAGCCCGCTCGCTCATTAAAATCTGAAGTCAAAACAACGCCTTGGTGAAAAAAAAACATCTTCCTGACAAATATTTCCAGTTAAAAGCCTCCGCCAGTAGACATTGAACGAGGGCAGACGTCTATGGCACGCAGGCTGGATACTGTCGTCGCTAAACTAACAATTTATGCATGGCCCCTAATGGGTTGCTCCATCAGGCTTTGTTTGCGAACCTTTCTATGAAATTTTATTCGGTAATGGCAGCTTGGCGCGTCTTCCTCGAATTTCATATTATAAATATTCCCCCCTTACGTCGGGTAAACTTAAACGCTTTTTTCGTCTTTTTGGTGCGCCTGAATGGGGTGGAATACGTCGAAACACTTTTGCAGCGAAAAACATATGCTGGACAACAAAAGTTAGGTTACATGTACGTATGGCAAGTAGGCACATGTCAGAGTCCTTATGGGCGGCTTGATAACTTCTGACAGTAAAGCCTGCCACTCTCTTACGGTCTTCCACCAACCCAGACTTGACCGCTGAGTATGCTTCCTGCGATGCAGGAAGAGACCCGTGCCCCAGTAGTGGCGAGATACAAAGCTTGATATCGATGTATTTATTTATTCTGACAGTATGGCCCGCCACTGTCTTATCATCCTCCACCAACGAGAACTTGGCCCCCGTGGTAGAGTATGGCCTAGCTTTCCTGCGACGTAGGAAGAGACACGTGCCCCAGCAGAGGGAACATACAAAGGTTGATATCAATCGATGTATTTATTAAATATAAAACGTTAAAATAATACCCCACTAAACTAATTGCTTGGTTTGACTGTGGGAGCAGTCTCGTTTACAATAGATTTTTACAACACATTCTACATTTCATTTTTACATAAGAATTGCGCACTAGCACGTGTGAAACCGAGTGCTATTTTTATCTGAACGTACGTAAAGGCGTCAGTAAATCCTGTCTCATCCTCACCTGTCGGCGACGGAAGAATATAAAGGTACATAAACGGAAATAAATATGTGAGAAACGCACAGTCACGGCTACTCCTCGAACACAATAGGCGGCGAAGGAAAGGTTCGAAATTCGAAAACATATTGAAATGCGCGGGAAGGAATTTCCTTCTTTTTACCGCTGTTATCGGGTTCTATTTGACAGTGAGGTGGTACCCGGGAACGCAATATTCGAACACGTGGAGTGTAGAGCGTAGGAGAGCGTCCCGGGAATGCGAGGCATTTTAACTGTCTCAAACATTTCTAAACTGAATGGAATTTTCTTAATTATCGATAAAGCGTGCGTGCGTCGACGTCTTTTCAAGACCAAACTGAATTAAATCTCACTCGAAAACTACTTAATCTCACAGTGTCCAAACTATGAATGAAATTATCTTAAATTACCTTATGTACGTTCAAAGTGTGAATGCGTGTCAACGCTCAACCAAATCGAATTAAACCTGTCTTGGAGTTCGATAAATTGTTTCGAATGAAAGGCCATTAAAATGTAAAGTACCTTTTTAATTTTCCCTCATAATGGGAGAACTTTTCTGAGGAATTTACCGTTGTTTTTTCCTCGGATCAATTAGAGGGTCCAAGCCCGGCGGGTCATTAGGTCGCGAGCATAAATTTATTATTAGACGGACGGCACGTGGCCCCGTCAGCTTGTGACCGACTTCTTTTGGGCAAATGAAACCTTTTTGCGGCGGAAATTAAAAAAAACGCAGCGTGCGGCGCGTGGCGAGCGTATAAAAAAGTAGCGACATGCTGAAAAACGTGTCGACCTGTGTAACCTTTGGGGTTAATTAACCACCTAATTTATTAATAACTGAAATAGGTAGGTAATAATTAGGTACCGGAGCCCTTTTCATAGAGGTATAATTCTCTAGAAGGACAATGATTAAGAAAATAACAATTGTAGTTTTATAAAACTCAACCCTGCGTCGCTTTTCAATATCTAAGCTTCAATCTATTCTCACAGTCTATTTTGACAATTCGATGGTTGTTACGTACCCGATAAGAACAATAAAATTACTCTACCTACTTTTAATCTGTGCGTTAATCAAATATGCAATAACATCGTTTTGAGATAATTAATTAATTTTAATTAGTGACCTGAAAGTGTTACATAAGTGTTTTTTATTTGTGTAGTATGCACAAATAACAGCAAATCAACCTTCACGATTTAGTGACAGCGTCGCCTGTAACTTAACTGAATAGAGTGCGAGTGTTGATGTGTTGAGGACTATACTTCAGCGAAGGTATTCCAAAAGTTGTGATATTTACATACATACATAACCTCACGCCTGTATCCCAGAGGGGTAGGAGACCAGGGATTGCCACTTGCCACGATCCTGACAGATCACCTTCGCTTCATCAATGTTCATAAGTGGTTGCATGCACGCACGCCGGTTCCGGGTACTTTTTATATTCCCCTTTGCTAATACATCCCCTATTTGATCGATTTTCATATATGATATTTTATGTCGTAACATTTCATTCGTATGCTCGATATGTCACAATCATCATACGATCGGTAATCGCCGTCGTTAAGCCATGTCAGAGGCCCTTTGGGCGGCTTGATATCTGACAGGCCCGCCACTGTCTTACAATCATCCACCAACCGGACTTAACCCTCGTGGTGGAGTATGGCCCAAACTTCCTGCGATGCCGGAAGAGACCCGTGCCCCAGCAGTGGGGACATACTAAGGGTTGATACGATACGACGATCGATATATACCAAATGCTTTTACAACTTTCGGTTCCGACAGTTCTGTTCAGAGCTGAATGCTCTAGTATTTAGAATTCAATATTCTAGTATCTAGCTCTGACCTAGAAATGTACTTGAAGAAGAAGAAGAGGAAGAAGAACAATCATTTAGCTACATCATAGCCACAGTACACACGCCACAATAACAGTACACACGCCACATTACTACATAACATTTAAAAAAAGAAAAGAATACTGACTCAGCATATGCTGTGGGCAAGCCTTCAGCGCTGATTTTCAGTCAGTGCCAGTCGTGCCAGTGCCAGTACTTCGTCAAACATTTGAGAAAGAATAGATTCCATTCAAGAGGGCTACCGACTACCGATTAGAGCAATTTCCAAAGTCAACATCCTGGATCGACAGGCATGCGGACATTCAAGTAACAGACAATTAGATTCTGGCCCGAGCAGATTGTTCCAGACGTCTGGAATCCCCCGAGATCGCCTATTGTGTGTCCGCCAAGCGACCCAGACACTGACAGCCGTCCCATAATCTCTGATTCAAATGGTTTACATTCTTTATCTCGTCTCATTGGCCTTCCTTTAGTCTGTTTTTTAATACGATGCAAAAAAGTGGCCACACTGGCCGTGTTACCATTATAAAATATACACACATATATACATAACCTCACACCTGTATCCCAGAGTAAAACAAAATTTATTTCAAACCGTAAAACCAAACATTATGGAAAAATACAAAATTCTTTAATTTATACACTACTTCTTAGACTTGATGCATTGATAGTGTCTAAGCGTAAGTATAAAATACCTGTTGCATTAGACACTATGAAATTAAATGAGGATTTTAAATGTGTACATTTGTATGAGTGTGTGTGTGTGTATGAGGGTGTGTTTGTGTGTGTATGTGTGCGTGTATGGATATTATAGAGGTCGACCCATGCACAATGTCGATAGCACACTATTCTGCTAGGCTCTAAAACAGATAGAACGGTATGCCATTTCCGTAAATGAATAAACAGTGCCAAAACAAAATCCTTGGACCCTTTTCAATTTGGGCCGACCACCACGTCACTAACAAAGGTTGAGACGTAGCTTCCCAAACTCACCTAGGCGACCCGTAGGGCTCGTGACCATACATAAGTGTGAAGATTTAATATGATGCACTTTTTGTATATATGTTCCACTGCCAAAAGCAGTAGTAGTGGAGCAGTTGAACCCCGACTTCTCAATCGGGAAGTCGTAGGCTTGAATCCCGGCATTCTTGACCAATGACTTTCTTTTTTAAGTTATGTGCATTTGTGAAGTTATAGGAGCAATACCACTCGGTGACCGTGAAGAAAAACATCGTGAGGAAACCCTAGTGTCTGAAGCATTAACATACCTTAGCGCTTGCTATATACTATGGCCCAAGTCCTCGTATATGAGGCTAAGTGCGGAAATCTCAGGTCTAATAACTACGTTCTACCGCGCAGCTCAGGCCATGTGTCTACCGCGAATCGGCCTTGAGGTATGTGAATACCTCAGATAATCAGGTTTCCTGACAATGTTTTCCTTCACAATTATCGAGTGGTATTGTTACCGTATGTACGTAAAATAGAACATTATATTCATTAACACATGACGAGATCCGACCGCATTACCGCTTCTTTTCAAAAAAAAAAAAAAATTGGTGTGTGAAAATAGTTTTACGATCGACTAAACACTATTTGTCAATGAGACTGGCCGAAACATGATTTTATTTGAAAGAAAAACCAATTTAGTTTTTTTTGCGTAGTTTTTTGACCAGCCAGCAGCAGACACGGTAGTATTACGTAATCGATATCATCTGAACTCATGCAATATTTACAAAGTTACTGTGCAATAAATGCTTGAATTTGAAAGTTTCCAATTATGTTTCTTAATCGTCATCACCAACCCAATATGTTCCCACCGAAGAGCACGGGTCTCTTCCCCGAGGAAAGTATAGGCCATACTCCACCCCGGGGACCTAGCCCGGATTGGTGGAGGCTTGCAAGACGAGTGGCTGGACTGTTTCCTACTACTTAATAACTAATAACCGACGATTAAAGTACTTTAAAACTCAGTTCTTCTTCTTCTTCTTCAGGCTATATTAGTCCACTGCTGGACATAGCCCAGCTTCACTGAGCCATAACAGGTGAAAGAATAGAAGAAAAAGTTCCACATGTTTTAAGAATACGCATATGTTAAAGTTGCATTAGAATATGTTTTTTAAATTTCGATATAATAATGTGTAATAATATAAATAAAACTGATATCGCGGCTAGGTAGAGACATTGAAAATGGTTGAAAATCAGCGTGATTTTATTTTATTTGCCGTACGTGCAAAAGCCTTTTTACCCGAACATTATTATTTTAGGATTTCCAATATAGGCTGGGGGATAATCGACGAAGTCGCCCTAACTAAATCGTCGAAACGCCAATTTTCCCTAAATCTTCTAATATCATTAAACTTATATTATTTTTAATGCACTAACCCGTGCCAAAGACAATTACAAAAACCTATTTAGAGGTGCCAGAGGTCGCGGGTTCGAGTCCCGGCATGGGTGTAATTTTTAACCTCTAAATAGGTTTTTGAAATTGTCCTTTGCACGGGTTGGTGCATTAAAAATAATATAATCATGGGTGGGTACAGCGATATCATTCCGGTGTAAAACCTTACTGCAAAGTAGGTTCTCGGGGCTGCAAGTGATGCAAATTACTTCAGCCAGATGTCGCTGCCCGTACGTAATACAGAGAGTATTGTAAAGAGGTTAGAAATTTCACGGATGCCGGGTAGTCCCCCCTCAGCTCAGTTGGGAGAGCCCTGGCACGGTTAGTCAGAGATCGCGGGTTCGAGTCCCGGCATGGGTGGAATTTTTTGCCTCTACATAGGTTTTTGAAGTCATTAAACTTGTTGTGGGTGTTGTCAATAAACAAAAGTCAATGTTAGTGTCCGCGCTGGGCACTTGTGGTAATTAAGCCCGTACTATCTCTCTGAGAGAAGGCCTGTGCCCTTCAGTGGGACGTTTATAGGCAACATAAAAAAATCTATAGGCCGGTGTCAGAATTGAGAATTTCAATTTAAAATTCGAGTAAATGCTTTGGCATTTCAAATTATTGATGGCAATCACGGAATCTTATCGTATAGGTGGCAATTGATGTACTTGGTTAAACCTCTTAAGCCCTGGAGTCCCAGAAATAGGACATCAGGAATAAGTTTCTTAATTCACACCCAATAATTTAGTAGGTGGTCCGGAAAAGTTACTGTACCAGGTCCAATACTTTCCTCATCATGTTTTGGACAACAAGAAGAAAAACTTCTACACTATAGTACGTAGTTTTAGAAGACTTGAAGGAAGTGTTACCTCCAGGGCTTAGGAGGCTATAATGACTTGAGAAAAGGTCAGAGGGGAGTTTTTTTCTCGATGCCTTTTTCTCCACTACAATACGGCCCGAAAGCAGCGGCTTACATTTTACATTGTATATTTACATTCAGCAGGCAGAATGTAAATTCTTTGCGTTGAAATAAATTGAATGAAAATACTTAAGTAATTTTCCGTCACGCTCTTTTCTGAGAAAATGGTCTCTTCCATATAGGAGCACTATAGTTAACTATTTAATTAGCGAAATTACGTACGTAATACAGAGAATAGTGTAAAGAGGTTCGAAATTTAACTGATGCCGGTGAGTCGCCCATTAGCTCAGTTGGAAAGAGCGCTGGCACGGAAAGCCAGAGGTCGCGGGTTCGAATCCCGGCATGGGTGGTATTTTTAGCCTCTAAATAGGTTTTTAGCGAAATTGTCAATTCAAAAACTGGCCCTAAGATCAACTAACATTAAAGTATATACACAACATTTCTTTCTATATTACCGATGCTACAGTCTTTTTACTCTTCTTATCCATTTTAATAAAACAAAATTTTACCGGTAAAGTAGACTTTTTAGTCGATCACTGGAATATTCCCATAAATTAAGTTACCTGGGACACTATTTTAGATTACGCGCTACCAATTTTATAAACAAAGTTAATGATCTGCGTGAAAATATCTACTTTTGTCATCAAATGTCAAATTTGAGGCTAGAATCTTGTTTACTAAATTGGACTGACAGTAGTGCGAGGTCTTTTGTCTTCCGAGTCCGTGGGCGTAACGTTATAAAAACAATGACTTCCTTAGGTATATAGGAGAGGTAATCTTAACCACATTAGAGGGCTTGGAGTGAGATAAGGTGATTTCCCTAACAAAATACGTTACCTTGTATCCATTACTTAGGAGAGGGCGTGTAAAATGATCAAAGGAGCCGCCCCAGGGAGCGCGCAAGACATAATTATTCTATTCTAAATTAGGTAAAGTGAGGCTCATGTTTTACGAATTACTCAAAATGTACTATGAATTATTATTATGTAGGTAAGACGCTCGAAAATTTTACTCCGTTTTGTATCACCAACAAAAGTCTTAAGCACTGTAGTCTGGGTGATCTTTCAATGCTTTTTGATAGTAATAATACAATCATAGAAAAAAAATAACTAAAGTATTAAAAATCTATTTAGAGGCTAAAAATTCCACCCATGACGAGATGCGAACCCGCGACCTCTGGCTATCCGTGCCAGAGGTCGCGAGTTCGAATCCCAGTATGGGTGGAATATTTTGCCTCTAAATAGGTTTTTAAAATTGTCCTTAGCACGGATTAGTCCATTAAAAAAAAGAATATTATAACTAAAGTTATTGCTTATATATTGCTGTATGGTGTCGGCCTAGAGAATAGCACCAACCCGATTCTTCCCGCGGGTGTCGTAAAAGGCGACTAAGGGACACAAACCGGGGGGTGGGCAGCAGCGCCCCCTGCAGTACAATTCCACCGATCTGCGATCCCCAACCCGCATGCCCAGCGTGGGGATTATGGGCATTACCCCCTATGATAGCACAACGTGGCGCTCTTTAGGGGAGGGCTATGTCCAGCAGTGGACTAGTAAAGCCTGACGATGACGATGATAACTAAAGTAACCCAAAATTAAAATTTTCAGATAACTATTTTACTTATATAGGTTGTATACGAAACCTACAATCCCTTACGTACCTGCAACTTTTTTGCAACACCTTTGAAAAGATCGTTAGAATATTTTCGGGGCTTAATCGCGTAGTAATTTATTGCGAAAGTTTAAAATATGTTATAACAAACCTTTGAAAAGACCGAGTCGGCAAACGGAAAACCGTTTTTAATTATTTTCGAAGGACACTATTAAAAGGGCCGGTTTCTGAATTGAGAATTTCACCAAGTAAATACTTAGGTAACGTTCTGTCACGCACTTTTCTAAGATGTTCGAAGAGACAGCACCACAGTTAACTAATTCATCATGATCAACCCATAGCCCGAGGGGTCTCTTCCCTGTGGAAGGTATAGGCCGTTCTCCACCACGGGGGCCAAGTCCGGATTGGTGGAGACTTGCAATTCTAGTGGCTGGTCTTACTGTCAGAAGTTTTCAAGCCGCCCTGAGGCCTTTACTTAGCCAAATTCTCAATTCAGAAACTTGCCCGAAGTCACTCTCTTAAAAGATACGCTTCAGAAACAAACTCATCGGATGGATACCTTTTCGACATATTATAATATAAAACTATTTTTAAAACCGCGCTTTAGTATTGTACATTACGATCTTGATATCGAAAATGTTAATGTCTGCCGATGAAGTTACCAATGGATTTCATTGCATCTGTTTAACATACCGGTCTCGTGAGCTGATTATCTTAAATACCAAGAAAGCAGTGTAGGTACGTACTTCGGACATGATCTTTAAGTAGGCACTGTATTTCGAATCGTATGTTTTTATGATTATTGCATGAGGTCAGATGAAATCGATAGCCTCCTTTTTAAAGACAATACGGCTGTGTCCGCTGCTGGCTGGTCACGATTTCTTAAAGCTGTATTTAAAAAAACTGAAATTAAAGTTATCATTTATTTGTTTTGTTTTAGTTATATTCCGGCCAGTGTCATATGCAAATGGTTTTTAATTTTATAGTAACGTTATGTTCGCATACCTATTTAGTCTGTGAAAACGACTATAAGGCATATATTTTTAAACCACTCTATTTTTGAAGCAAAGTAAAACCGCTAATGCTCTGTGAGATTATGTATACCATATTGTCAGCCATCGGAATCAATGCGACGTAATAATAAATCATACTAACGGCATTATTAAGCCCTTTGTCGTATAAATTATGCTTCGCGGGCATTCGCTAAGCCGCGGAATAGACCAGATTTATAAAGGGAATTAACGCATTGTATTTTCCTCTCTGTTTGTTTTTGTTTATATTTGGGGAGGGTGTGGTGCTTTACATAATAGAATCGATGTTGAAAGTAGAACATATCTTACCACTCAGATAATTTCTACTATGCAGGAAAACATTGATAGATACATGCCTCGTCAGTCTAGCGGCTAAGGAGCTTCCAAAACAGAGGTCTCGGTTCGATACAAATGGTTTTTGTGTATTAGTCTGGGTGTATTTCTATGTTGTTCATGCCCTTGCCTGGTTACCATACTACAGAGTATCCCACTTTGGGATCAGGACAAGAGATTGTGTTGTTTCCCAGTATCGAGGACATTTGTACTAATGTACTGCGATTCCCTATTGAAATCGAACCAACCACAACAGACGAAATATCGGTCGACTAACGATGCAGCCAATATTAATACCTCATTACTCGGGTAACTTTAAAAAAAATGGTTATTATTTTTTTAGTTTTATAAAATTAAAATTCTAATCGCCAGTGTCGCACTAAAGAGGTCCGAGCTGTAGGATAAGTCTGTACAAATGATCCACTGTCCATTCAGGGCAAACCTTATCACGTATAACGATTTATACAATAACAAGGGTCGGTTTGTCGCCTGCTAGGCCCAATGGCTGTGACGGGTCGCGAGACTTGGAAAGCTCCTTCAACCTAAAACCCGTCGCTCAGGGGTGACACTCAACTGTCGCGGTAGTTGATTACGAAGTACTGAGCTCGCGAAATTAAAAGAAAAATACTGACCGTGTCTTAAGGAAGTTACTGCATACCGTTTAGGATAAAAGAAAATGGCCGTTTAGCAAAACGGTGCAATAATATGTATGCATAAAAATAGTTCATTGTTAGATATCTTAATAGATACACTGACGACTGACAGTAAAGATAATTCAAAGATAATGCATAATGACGGCCTCTGTGGCGCAGCGGTAGCACACCTGCCTACCATGTAAGAGGTTCTGGGTTCGAACCCCGGCTGGGGATTAAAAAAACTATAGGTCTTGGATGTTTACATGTAAGTATGTGATGTCGTTGTTTCTGGTTTCCACGACACAGGGAATCCTAGTGTGGGGCAAAATGCAATGTATGTGTCTGTATGTAAATGTTAAATGTTAAAAAAAAATTGAGGCGTAAGGCTGTGTAAAGTTAAAACTAACTTACAAAAACACACTACATTTTCTCATTAAGTGTCAGGAACCAAATTACCGAATTCGGTAGCTTAAAAAAGTGGTCAATGTGCCTATATAATTTATGTAATAGTAGCGGACCCGACAGACATTGTCCTGCACACCGGCTGGAGCGCCATCTGCTGGGCTGGTCTGTGAATCCATCATACATCCATCCACCGTCCACCATCCAGGGCGTCACCCAAATACATACAAAATCATCAAATCTAGCCAGCCGCTTAGGAGGAGTTCAGTGACATACATACGTACAGTAGAGTTATATATGTATGCAATTATGTATAATACTAGCTGGCTTCGGGTAGCTTATATTAGGGTGGCGTAGAAAAGCTCTTGGGAGCACACGCCAGAATAGCTCGCAGATGGTAGATTTTTTCCTACTCACTTGACACTTATTGTCATATTTTGGACAATTCACACAATGTCTTTATAAATTGTAGCCTATGTGTTATTCTGATGTATAAGCTATATTATTGTAAAGTTTTATTAAAGTCTATTCAGTAGTTTTTACGTGAAAGCGTAACAAAAATCCATCCATACTTACATACAAACTTTCGCGCTTATAATATTAAGCTTAATATAAGTATTTTAAGATAAATCTAACAACATCATTATATTATTATGGAAATAGACTTACCTTTTGTAGCTCAAACCTCTGAGCAGAATATAAAATGCACTGTGGTACCTATAATAAATAATAAAACATTAATTGTAAAATACTCCTCCGTTTACCTATTAATAGAAGTATTATTAGTCAAGCTTTTTAAAAAAAAAAGCTTGGTAGAAGTTTGTATTGAAAGTTTTTACAGGTGCCCACTTTTGTTGGACTATAGACACCTCATTGTTTCTGTGTATTTCGCTCTCACCAGTCACCGTTGTTTAACTTGACAGACCAGTTTTGTTTCTTATTTATTTTTCACAGCCCTAAAAGCCAGACGGTTGCTTTGACTACAGTCGTCGACGCCTCGAGCCAAAGTTCCTCTTGACATGTTCCATTTCTTTACCCCCTTTTTCGCGCAATCGATTCTTGACTTATTTACAGTACTTTACTTGCAAAGAGGTTCGAAATTCCAAACCTCTGTTTGTTTATGTTACTAGTAGTGATGCTAAAAACGTCGTTTTATGAAAAAAAAGTTTGTTACTTTGAAAATAGTTTCTATTTTTATAGTGTAATTTCAAACCTGCCAGACAGTTGCTCTAATTTCATGCTATGTTAGCAAGGTTTTGGCATCTTCTGCTGCTATTTATAAAGTTATTTATTAGTTAAGAGATTCGAAGTTTGAAACCTCTTAATAGCTCTTAATTATTTACGATACTGGCAATGTGATTAAAATGCCATTACGGAAAAAAGTGTGTAAATTTTGAAAATAGAAATGTCTGTGATAGTTGCTTAGTTTTTTTCCATATTTTAAAAACTGCCGGATAATGTAATTTTAAAGGTAACCAGAGAGGAGTATTTACCTTAGTTTTATATTATCTATCTACGAGTATAATCAATAAATTCATTATAGACAGATAGAATATTCTTTATTGTATTTACCCCAGGAATTACCTAAGAGACTGTTACAATAACATTATAATTGTAGACTTTAAGTCCGGATCTACTTACGGTTGTTGTTATATCGGAAGAGTCGGAACACGACGGGAGCTCGTGTGAGACAAGCAACCGACGACGCGAGCTCCGTCTCTGCTCACCATGATTAAGCTCTGCGAATCGGAGCGAAACCCGGACTCTTCCGACATAACAACAACCGTAAGTAGATCCGGACTAAAAGTCTACAATGTGTTGTGCTTACGAAAGTTTTAGTTCAAAATCATTATAATTGTTACATATTATTTTAATAACGTGTTCTCTATCTATGTAATACTTGTCAGTGTTTTTGAGAGTAAGTGATACTTTCAATTAATGAAGGGGATGGACAACTACATATTGTTATCTTGCTCACACAATATTACTGTATATGGTGTGTGAACCAAAGACAAAAAGTTATTCAGTCCCTAGACCCTGATATATTCAAATATTCCTTTTCGTTAGTCGTCGTACAATTAAGTAAATATTCTTTTCGTCGTATTTTAAAGTTATACTTATTTACATCTCAAAGACTGAGAACTGAGCTATATATGTACACCTTACATAAGTAGGTACTAATAGCACCCAGTAGAGGTATACACAAAGCAGTGCCCCGCTTTCATTTGCTCCTACTTAGGTTAATAAGCTTGTTCTAATTTCAGCGATGTGTGCGTTCTTGGTAAAAGTTTGCTTCAAGCGTTTAGGGCATATAATACGTCACAGGTGTTCTCGAATATAGGCCGAATGTAACAGAGTAAACAGGTATAGAATAGAACAGAACAAAACAAAACAGAACAGAACACGACAGGACAGGACAGGATGGGGCAGGACAGGACTGAACAGAACAGAACAGAACAGAACAGAACAGAATAGAACAGAACAGAACAGAACAGAACAGAACAGAACAGAACAGAACAGAACAGAACAGAACAGAACAGAACAGAACAGAACAGAACAGAATAGAATAATATAATGTTTATTTGGTACAACATTTTACATGATGAAATTATTACACTATTTTTATTTTTAATGCACTAACCCGTGCTAAGGAACAAATTTAAAAACCTATTTAGAGGCTAAAAATTTCACCCATGCCGGGATTCGAACCCGCAACCTCTGGCTATCCGTACCAGCGCTCTACCAATTGAGCCAATGGGCGACTCACGACATCAGTGAAATTTCGAACCTCTTTACAATATTCTCTGTATTACGTACAGGCAGCGACATCTGACTTAAGCAAATTGCATTACTTACAGCCCCGACTACCTACTTTGCAGTTAGGTTTTTAACATCGGAACGATATCACTGTACCCACATGATTACACTATTTTTATTTTTAATGCACTAACCCGTGCTAAGGAACAAATTTAAAAACCTATTTAGAGGCTAAATGCGGGTTCGAATCCCGGCATGGGTGAAATTTTTAGCCTCTAAATAGGTTTTTAAATGATGAAATTATCTTAATCTTGCGTGAATGTACGCAAAAGCGGGGCTTAGAACATACAATGGTGGCTTTTCCTTTCACCTGTTAATAACGTATGGAAGGTACGTTCATATCTATCGGAAATCGATTATTGATTTAGATTTTCTCAAAGTTGAATAGGCTACCGTAATATCAGGTGCTATAAGCCCTACGGGCTATAGATAAGCCTTTGTCATCCAAACAATTCAGGTAGATTGGACGACAGAATCGTTCAGATTGCAAAATGCCTATGGTGATTATTATATCGATTTCACATTTTTAGGCGCGTAGTTCATTCAATTATTGCGTTTGATGACCTGAAAAAATATGTGATTCTTCTGTCCGTAGACACGTTAAATGTTTAATAACTAAGTATACTTGATAGCATGTAAACCTTTTTACACCCACACACTCTACTCAGTTGAGTTGCGCGCAACTTTGCAACAAAAATGTAAAAGTTAATGTGTTGTCGACTGCACATTATTGACTGCCTCGATAGTCTAGCGGTATCACGTGTGGTGTGATGCCATGCCGGTGGTTGTTGGTTCGATTCCCACTTGGGGCCGCCGTATATATGTACATCATGGTATACACCCATGCACTCTACTCCGTTGCGTTACGGGCGACTTTGCAACTAAAATGTGAAGATTGACGTGCTGTCGCCTGTACACATAGCCTCAGTCTGGGTGTACAAATGTTTGTGGTATCCTTTTCTGGTTACTATATCACAATGTAACAAATTTTGGGACCAGCGCCATGATTGGGTAACTTTTCACGTACAAAGCTGCGTGCGAAAACGGCATGTTAGCTCCAAAGATTTGAGGCGTAATATGTATCACACATAGTGGTTACGGCATTTCAGTGGATATCTGATATGTGACGGTGATAATGAGCCACATAATTATACGACAAAGAGTATATTATGCCGTTTTGCACACAGATGTATACATGGAAAATTACATAATGAAGGCGGTGGGCAAGTGATTGTGTTGTGTGAAAGTTGTTATTATTTAGGTACTTTTCTGACCTTAAAATTTAAATGTTTTTTAAGCAGTTTTTGCCCCGATAAGTTCGTCAGAGTAGCTAACGCATTTCTAAAAGTGATATTCATTGTAACGTATTAAGACTTCGCTAAAGTTTGTATCGAGAGCTTGACAGTTAAAACTATTGGGCCACCGCTTCATTACATAAGTGGTCTCTTCATGCGTTAATTGGGCATGCTTTTATGTCTATCAAACGCATCGCCAACGAAATAGTCGAAAATATCCGCCGCAGTCAATTTCCAATTTGGATTCCACTGCAGCGTACTAACGCAGGGTTAAATGCCTTCCCTTACCATGAGTTGCGTGAACGATGAATGTGATTTATCCTTTTGACTGACCTAATCAATAACAAACAGCTAGCGAACATGATCACGACACTGTTTTCTCAGTAGATAGATAGAATATTCTTTATTGTACACAGAAATTACAGTAAAATAAATTATACTAAAATATAATTTCTGTTACATTGGCAGCCTTATTACTAGAAGCAATTTCTATCAGGCAACCATAGACGGAGACAAGAAAGTTAGTACTGCGGGTCGTGGGCAAAACGCATGATTTTTTTTCCTAAAATTCAACATCATAAATCTTAACAACTACGACAGCTGTTTTAGAATCTAAAGCTAGAATTTAGGATCAACAACCTAGGACCTTAATCGATTTCCGCTAAAAATTACCTTTTTTGCCAAATGAAGTCCTACATTCTTAGACCTAGGTTCTTAATAATAGGCTCTACAAAGAGCTACTATATTTATTCATATTTATGATGTTAAATTTCTCTAACGACAAGTTATAAAAGAAGATTCATGACTTTGTTCCATTGGTGGCGCTAGTTAGCACTGCTTAGCGCCTTAAAGGTCATATTATCATATTATCTTAAAGGTCATATTATCATACATTTTACATTGTACATTGACATTCAGCAAACAGAATGTAAATTCTTTACGTTGAAATAAAATGATTTGAATTGAATTTATCCTTACTTTGGCCAACACGCGCCCACAGAGCTGGTTTATTGATGTCCAGATTGCCCAGGGTAACTTATTACTAGGCGGGAGGCTCTGTGGCAACGGCAAAAATAGACAGAGAAACCACTCACTGCTGCAACTTCTTAAAAAAAGAAAATATTTTTTTCCAAATATTTGTGACTCGATTAACGACCTCGGTAATACATAGTGACAGACAAGGTCAACCACTCGGAGACTTACACCCGTATTCCAAGACGTTTCTCAAAGTCTCCTCGACTCAACACTCAATGAAGGTGGAGTCGAAGAGAAGTGGAGGCATTTCCTCGACTTAGTATTACCAGTCAGTGTTTGGAGTTTACTCAAGTGAGTACAATCAATATAATCTGTGAGAATTTAGTTTTATATTATATTTTTTGGTATTATATTGGCAATGGCGATGTCATTGCTAAGGTTTGACAGGCAGAACTTTTTCTTTCTCGAGGACACTTTAAGGTATGTCCCGAGGTACCTTAGCTTTGACCCCTGATTCCTCGACTAGAGTGAGAAATCCGTTCGATTGAAGAAATTTTAGAATACTGTTTTCCTCGGTTGAGTAACAGTGGAGTGGAGGAAAACTTCGAGGAATGTCTTAGAATATGGGTGTTAGAGTCGTTTAAGTCACATTCACTTTTCATACAAACACACCAGCGTTCAATGATCATAGAATATTTCAAACTTAACCGGCCTTATTCATAAAATTACAATTCCTATAAAGCAATGCTTAAAGTAATTTTATTTAATCTGTGTTTTCCTTGTAATTTTTTTCCGCAGACTGCTTTAGTCAGCGTTTTTGGAGTGTTTTAAGGAATTGTGTATTTTTATAAACAAGGTCGGTAAATTGTGTATTTTACAGTCGACAGCACATGTATACATCTTTACATACAGACACTTTAATCAGTTACGTTAAGGGCACTTTTGCAACAAATATGCAAATGTTGACCTGCTTTGGACTGTGGTACAGTCGTACCTCAGCTGCAATGAATATTCTTGATCTACCTTCTCTGTACTCATGGTAAGGTCCTAATGATTTACATCTAATATTCGAGCGTGCGTGCAAATGTTTGCGCGATCCCACCGGCCAATTACTCTGTGTTTGGAAAACTAATCTAATGACAACAATGCCGAAATAGGCGTTTCATTTGAACAATCTATTGTAACTTAATCTCATTGTGAGACCTTTATGCTTGGAGAGTTTGTTCTCCAGTAAATCAGTCTATGTTACGAGTGTAGTGTCGGTGGCTGATACTGTTCTTTTCTTACGTTCTGTATTTCGCGACTACCACTTGGTTTGAGAAACTTTAATCAAAATAGATGAAATGAAATTGTTTATTTGCACGGGAAATGGTACATCGTTAGTTAACAAAGTATTAGCGAAATTACGCAAAACAAAACTAAATAACTTTCAGTAATACAATGATATTACAAATATGGAAATACACCCAGACTGAGGCCGTTTGTACTAATTTAGTACGGCGGCCTCCAGTGGGAATCGAACCCAAAACTTCTGTTTCAGTAGTCAAGCGTGTCAACTGCTAGTCTATAGAGGCAGTTGAGGCACTAATATTCACTACATTGTCTTCTTGATAAAGATACTTTATGCACTGAAGGTTGCTGTAATATCAGATAAATGAGCACACTATTGGCACATTATTTTCTTAGTTGGATTAATTGTAATCTTCGATGAGTACCTACCTACGAACGCGAACAATCGAGAAGATTTGGTATTACGGAATGCTTTGGTTTGATCGCGATTACGGAATTACTTCAAAGGCAACTCTGAAATGGGATCCTAGAAGTTCTCGTTAGATGAAATCTAAATTAAGGTTTCCACGCTCGCGCTAGGTACATCCTCTTAGTAACTGTCGTACTGGTTCAAGTGGTGGATGGATATGGATATTTATGAGGCACCTGATATTCTGGTTAACTTTCAAATTAATAAAATCATCGCGTTTTTAATGATGACAAATACGAAGTAAGACAGTGTAGATTTGCTACGGTGTAAGCTCCTTTACACCTTTTTTGATACGTCTTTTATTCTGGCCTGTCCTTTTTAAATTGCCGTTGTTCCTAATAAAGTAAAATAAATATGCAAATGAAACAAATTTGAAAATGACGTCAGCCACTCTTGATTTCTCTTGAACTTTCATTGCTACGAGTAACTTTTGGTAAAAAACTAATATGACAACTGTTACATACTTGCACATTATATTTTATAACGTTTTTTCTGTATGTTATCATCAATTTCGTTCGACAGTTTTAAAATAGACATAAGTTTTCTCGGAGTAGTATATATACATATTTTGAATACTACTAATGTCAAGAGATTTTTAGTAAGGGTTGATATTTCTTGCGTTAAATGAATGACATAAGATGAACCAATATCTCGCTAGATGCAATTTTTTTCGTACATTTCAACTATTTCTATCAATGTTATTTAAGTTCACATGCAGATCAAGGCTGAATGGAATGAAATAGACGTGCACTAGCACTATCTGCAGTGGTAGCCCAGTGGGTAAACATCGGAGTCGGAAGCGAAAGACTCAGGTTCGATTTCCAATGCGGGCATGTGCCTATAACTTTGTATATTACAAAAAAAGTTGTCCTTAAACACTAGCTATAATTGCAGTTTTCGAACCAAAACTTTCGTAACCACTACACATTATTCATATTACTTACGGCCTACTCCGGATTCATATACTTACTTGAATTTCTGTGGGAAGAATCCGACCAAAGGATTCGCAGAGCTTAATTAGAGTGAGTAGAAACCACTATCGGTGGTAGAGACGGAGCCCGCGTCTTCGGTTGCTCGTGTCTGACGCTCAATCAGTCAGACTCTTCCGAAAAATATCAGGTAAATGAATCCGTAATTCAGCTAATAATACAATTACAGGTGTTTCACGAATTGCCTAATTCATAAATAACACTGTAATATTTGGCTGGCCACTAAAAACAAGGTTGTATAAAGGCTGTTGGATACGCTATTACTACGGTATTAAAAACCAGGAAGCTGTCTGACTCACAGCCATTACCGATCATTAATACAAATTGTATCACAACTTAACAGTGAAATAGTTCTATTTTTTGCGGGCTTTGAGCGCGATGAACTTTATTACATCACCCACCGACCGACCTGTGTAAGAAGACCTCTGATCATTCCAACTAGTAAATACTAACCTTTTGCTTTATTTCTCGTGTCATTAGAGTGACAAGGGAGCTCGTTAAAATGGTCTAGCGTCCACGCGGAACGAATGTTCTTAAAACAGCTGGTTCTCGGAACTGTGGCAGTGCAAAGAGAGACAGTATTTTCTTCCAACTTGACACTAAGTAACTATCAGAGTATTTTATGGCATTGGAAAGTCTGTAATGTCTTTTAAAAAATGTTGCCAGACGAGTCTTCAATCATGTAATGCGTTCTAAGGTTAGGTTAGAAACTGGCATATTTTCTCTCTTTTATAGTTTTACAAACTAAAATTCTTATTAAGTATCGCTATTTATTTTATTTATTATAGACACAAAACTGCAAGATAGTAAATAACAGATACTACAAGTAACAATCTAGCTACAGGCTACAATTGACTCGCGAAAATGTACTGTATAGTATTATGTCGTTCCTGCTAAATAGTACACGTATACCTGCTCTAAGTTGTGGAGTGAGAGTTAAATGACATTAGTTCTGGTATTTCCGTAATATGGAGCTCCAGAAAAAAGTTAATAATAAGCTAAGTTAATGTTTATCACACCTATAACATCCACAGTTTCCGGGAACTATGAAGAAGTCCTCAGCAAAAAACTAGAAATATTGTCAAGCGGCAAAATTACGCGGTCAAGATTGTCATCCACGGCCAAGTGCTTTCTAGAGTCGGCCAACAATACCGCAAGGGCTAGGTGTCACTTCGGGAAGAGAAACACAGTATTTCATTTCGCCACAAGTCGTCGGAGCTGAGGGCGGAGTAGTCGATTGATAAATCGGTCCATCTGTTATTTGCACCTTCTATTGTTTATTCGCTTGAAGAATGTGCTCGCGCGCGTCGCACAGCGGCCGGTTTTACATTGGACGATAGCAGTAACTGCACTACAGCAGATTGCATGGCAGCAGATGTTGTGGTATGAATACTTCTCACAAGTTTTCGTAAACTGGTGATGTTAGAGATATGAAAAACAATCGGTGTCGTGCAGTCAGTCCAATGTAAAACCTACTTATGCCCAGTGGTAAAGAAGTTATCCCTGATGGCTTCGTTTTCACACAGTTCTGCTCCCTGCTGCACTCAAGTTTATTAAGTATTAGCCAAATTTTTTTTTAAGAACTTTATATAAGAGTTAATAGCCCCGGAAAAAATTAAAGCAAGCCGTCTTGTCCTAAATTGCCTAGCAGTTTAGATTTGCGTTTACTGAACAATAAACATAATATCTCACCACTTGCAATTGCCAATCCGCGGTGGGCACGCTTCGTTATTAAGCTCATCCTCTCTGACAGAAGACCTGTGCCCTGCAGTGGGACTTTTATTGGCTACATAAAAAAACATAATAGACAAAAAAAGTATTTTTTTTCGTGTTCTGACCGGCTCAGTTTATTTGTGAATTCTGCGATAGATTGCAAGTCATTGTACTGTCATTAAATATAGATATATAGATGGTACTCGTGGTATTATAAAAACAGGTATTTACTACGTTAGTTAGTTAGACATATTTTAAAAATAAATATAAAAAAATAACATAACCTCACGCCCCTATCCCAGAAGGATAGGTCAGAGGCAGAAGCCAAAAACTGCCACTTGCCACGATACTGACAGATCACCATCGCTTCTTCAATGTTCACTAGCCCTTACATGCACGCACGCCGCCTCCGGGTACTGTTTATATAAAACATACTATGATAACCGTTTAATGAAGTCACTATCAGAGGAAATTGCCACGTATCCTTTCGTGGGTTGCAGCAATAATTACCAAATTAATAAAAGGTAATAGCCACCGTCTTAACACACGTACTTCGTCCGCACTAGCCAATAGGTACTTGACATACCACATTTATCACACGTTCCGATATGAAGGTGGACATCTGTCTGACCTTGATTATAAGTTCATATCTTTCACAACGTAAGAGAGAGGCGATAGCGGATAGCGGTTTCGATGCCGTCTCTTTACTTTCTGAGTTATATACTTTTCTCAATTTGTAGTAGCAATACCACTCTTTACCCTGAAAGAAAACATCGTGAGAAAATTTGCCTGGATAATAAGATGGTAGGACCCACGCGTACGAGTACGTATTACTACGTACGTACGTACAAACGACTACGTACGAGTCACTCTTATGTAGTCGTTTGGTGCTGAAATTACAGAATTAACCAGTTAATGTAGTCGCGATTATCTACCAGCTAACTATAATTTGCCTTGAAATATAGCTCTAATTTTAAGTAAATATGAATAATTCTAAGCAGTTATTTGTATTAAATTAGAGCATGCAATTAATTACGCAATGGTTTAACAGAGAGGTTCTTATTCTTAACTGTAATGCAATTAAGAAATTTACAAATAAATAAATATCGATTTTGTCCTATTAACCAGGCTGGACTCCATTTCATACAAACGACCTTTCGATGTACCTTGCATAGTCGAATAATCTACAGAACCTACTAATGGGTTACGCAATGTGCATTCTGCATTAAGTTGGCGTGATAAACTATGAACGGTAGTTTTATGAAACGTGACCTTGAGGGCGCGTATAATGCAGCTCTTGAAATTCCAATTGTATCTGTTCAATGTGTGAGAACATTTTAATTAATTGGTGTAGGTACATTATTTTCTAGCCTTGGTCTATGCTGAGGCTAGAAAATAATGGCTTTTTGGCTTTATGTAAATTGTATCATTAAAATGTTAAGCGGTCGTAGTCCAGTGGGTAGAACAATAGACTCGACCGTGAGAGACCCAGGTTCGACTCCCATTGGTAGCATGTACCAATGACTTTATTTTCCCAGTTATGTATGTGAAGTTCCAGTAGCGGAATCGGTTGTATCGGAATATCGGTTATCTCGGGCACTGACTGAAAATCAATGCGGAGGGCTTACTCCCTCACAATTGACAACATTTCATATTTTACAACGCGCAAAACTAAAAATACTGTTTCTTAATTTTGCTATCTTGATTACGAAAAAAATATTTAGATTTTTTATTATTGCTTAATTTTAGAGAAAATAAATAATAACCGAAAATTGTGTGATGACGTCACACATACGGTGGAATGAGGAGGTACCGTTGCCTAATATTAAAAATGATATGACAGATGTCATTTTCAATTTCATTCAATGTCATGTCGGAGAAATTACTTTTCCTTTCCTTAATTCCAATGGTTTTTAAAACGGCGGCAAGGGTATTATTAAGCCGTATGTGTGACGTCATTTGGCGGTTACGTCCTTTTAGAATAATACAAAATTCAAACGGAAAATTACGAATGAACATCGTCGAATTTCCGAAAATAAAAAATTATGGGTCGTTTTATTTCGCATCAAGTTTCCTTTAAGACAGTAAAATAACTCGTATGCTAAAAAATTGAAATGTTATCAATTCTTGCTCCCTCAGCACAATGCTAAGTCAGCGGCCTTTCGTGGCAATTTAGACACACCACAGGCTAAACCTATGTATTAATTTTGTTTCGTTTATTGTTTCTTTCGTTTATTTCTATTGTGCTCATATTATGTTAATTTATCCGGTTATTTTGTTTCTGTGATGTGTCTTGTTGGTATAATAGATGTATTTCTTTAGTTTCTTTCTTTCAATACCACTCCTCGCTAACATGAAGATCGTGCTCTTTCACTATTAAAGGGAAATTTCCCGCCAGGCAGATCGTATGCCTGGACGGCCGGTCCAACTATTGTTAGTCGGACGTTATATTTATGGTTTGTCATTGAAATACTTTGATTGCGCGATGCAGGAATGTTGGAGTTTGTAGTGCGCGCGCAAAGTTGACATGTGCTCGCCACAAAGAGAAGCATCGTGAGGAAACCTGAGTCAAATTCAAAATTCAAAAAAATAATTTATTTTCAACGTAAATAATTTACATTCCGTTTGCTGAATGTCAATGTACAATGTAAAGTGCAAGCCGCCGCCCTCGGGCCGTATTGTAGTGGAGAAAGAGGCAGCGGAAAAAAAAAACTCCACTCTGACCATCCTTTCTCAAATCATCTTAAAACCAAATACATCAGTTGCCATATGTAAACCTAATAAGATTTCATGATTGCCATTAACAACCCTCAATGCCAAAACATTAGTCAAATGTCTCACAATAATAGGGGAAAACATAAGTGCTGCGGCCAGACACACGAACAGCACTCGTTCACGAGCATAACGCAGTGCTCAGCCATCATCAGTCTCAACCATTTTGGAGGGAGATAGATGACCCGAACACCACGCTACCATTCGAATGACCTTTAGCAAACTTGCAGTTAAGTTTTTGTCCGTTATATAAGGTATCATATAGTTATTAATATGCAATCACGTCGTCTGTACACACTTGTATTATAAAATATGTTATACTTAGTTATACTTAACAATAAAGTGTCTGAGGTGTTCACATACCTCAGCGGTTAAAATTGTCAATCTGCGGTTGGCAAGCGTAGTAATTAAGCCCATACACTCTCTTTAAGTGAAGGCATAGGCCCTGGAATGTTTATAGACTAAATAAAAAAAAGGTTCATGTTTTTAGTGTACCATATTAATGTGCCTAAGTATCAATATTTTAAACTTTCGCGACTTGTACACATAGTTAGAATATTCGAGAATATTATATTATATAATATTATAGGAGAATATTCGAACGTCGAGGTAAAATAGCAATAAATTACTACGCGATTAAGCCCCGAAAATATTTTAACTATGTATATCAATATTTCTTTAAACGTTAGGTACAGACAACAAAATATGTAACATTTTTTTCCTGTTTAGATAGCATATCTTTAGCTATATGACATGATTTTTTTTCTAAGTTACTATTTCCAAATGACCTTCCGTGAAATTTCATGTCCTGAACATTATGCAGATTCTGCTTCCGCCGTGAATATTATTGTTTCAATGGCGCGCACCGGACGCGTGAATGTTCGTATCAATTCGGACCAATTACGTGTGTTATCGGCTAATACGCCCAATGTGGCAACCGGCAGCTGCGTTTGCGTCAATTGTACTATGAAATGTTCGTTTTGACGCCGGTAATCGCTAATTGTGAAGTAAACCATCGAAGCCTCATATCTAATTGGCCAGTCTCTATAGCCTCGTTTGAAAAGTAATCCAAAGGACAAGATTATTTTTAAACGATTCCGCTAAGAGCAATTTTTCGATGAAGAGAATGAGACAAAACAAAATATAAAAAAATTATTCCGGGAACAGCTACTTTTAATGAACACAGATAAATCACGAATTTTATTCTGTTTTCTATTAAGTAATTTAGAAAATCTAATGATTTTTACGTGACCTAGTCTAACAAAGTGATCGGCATCAATTACTTGAGTTAAGCAACGGCAGGCGCGATCAGGTGCTGGATGGTCGACCATCCCAATACTACCGATAGAGACATTTTTTCGGAGCCCTTCCGTGCTTCGCAAAGCACGTTAAGCCGTTCGTGCCGGCTGTCACGTAATGGCAGTCGTTAAGCCATGTCAGAGGCCTCATGATAACTTCTGACAGTAAGGCTCGCCACTGTCTTACAATCCTCCACCAACCCGAACTTGGCCCCCGTGGTGGAGTATGGCCTAACCTTCCTGCGATGCAGGAAGAGACCCGTGCCCCAGAAGTGCGGACATATAGATGTACTTACCTTCCTTTGATTCATTTAGGAATTAGTCATCAATTAAATTCAAATACTCGTCACATAGCAAGGCAGTACCGGCAGCCTTCTCGGTACTCTAAGAAATTCTTACTCTTTGTCTATTACCCAGAATTTTACAAAATTGATATTCCCCCCAATTTTGAAATCCAAGCATACTCTAGACTGGGCCGATTTTCATAAAACTACAATTCGTAGCTTATTATGACAATTTATTACACTATGTAAATACTTAAGTAACATTCTGTCACGCTCTTTTCTGAGTAATTCGAAGAGACAGCACTACAGTTGAGTATTTACTAAGGAAAATTCTCAATTCAGAAATTGGCCCAATGTGTACCAGAGTCTACTTGTTAATCTGTGGGCTAATCGACTTTACAATGCCACGAATTGTCACAGTAAATCAAGAATTGTAGTGTTTTGAAACAGGCTTGTGTTGTCGTTCAATTATTATAATAAATAGTTATAATTTAAAAGGTATTTAGGGGACTATTATGTCTCGTGTTCAGCACATTCCTGAGCAATATTTTTTTAGTTTGAAACTCTGTCAATAAAGTTTTAATACATACATAACCTCACGCCTGTATCCCAGAGGGGTATGCAGAGACCAGGGACTGCCACTTGCCACGATCCTGACAGATCACCTTCGCTTCATAAACGTTCATAAGTCGTTGCATGCACGCACGCCGGTTCCGGGTAGTTTTTATCTTTCCCTTTGCTAATACATCCGTGTATGTCCGATGTAGTTTTAATAAACAGGAACAAATGTAGAGTTTCTTTGTTAGCTTTCTTTCTATAATTTAATTCAAAAGTAACTTGACGTCTATAAAGTAAATATTTTGTTTCTATAATGAATAAAAATAAATGACTTTATTTGATTCGAATTGTTTACTATTATTAAGATAATAATAATACACACAGACTTAAGATATTAAAATCTCGTTTACATGTACATATTCGCCGAGGAATGACATAGCTCATGGCGCTACAGGAAACAGTTGTACACACTTAATATCTAATTTTAGCGGTGATGACCACTGCCCATGCCCAGTGATGATGATAATAAGTGTAACAAATTGAATTTCAAGAGTCCAAGGAAGGACACATTAATTTGTCCGAAGGTTTACGAAGAAAACTCTATGAATCACACCCGGTGATGACCAATATCAAGACAAATGGTTCCTTCGCCGTCTCAATTTGCTTGTGACGCCGATGTCAAGGTGTGAGCATGAATCATTGACATGCCACTGATTGTGTACTGAGAACCGTTCGGTTTGATTGCTGTCATAACATGTTTATTGTTTTACAACGAAAGCGTTATTAGGTGCAGACGACGCTGGGTTAGGGCGGTGGCAGTGAAGTAGTAGAATGGCGACTTCTCAATCGGGAGGTCGTGGATTCGAATCATGTTCACGCACACGTTCGCACAAGCAAGGAGATCCGGCGGCGGTGTAATCTATGGTCGCCATAGATTAGTGCACGAAATAACGGATGTAACCACAGAATAAATAGAATTAACCTAACAAGCGCTTAAGAGGAATCTTGTTTTTATTAATAAGACTCTTACCCTCGGTTTCTCGAACGCTAACAGTCTGTTAATCTATCGTTAAAAGAGCTGTCAGTTGGCAAAAGAGCATACAAAAAACACAACTGACAGCTTAACCGTAGATTAACAGCCTGTTAGCGTTCGAAAAACCGGCGATTAAGTGTCTATAAAATTATAATCTATTTTTATTTTATTTATTAGGCACACCAATCAAATAATCATCAAGATAACATTAATTAACATGTAACATCCAAACTAATCTCCAAAACATGTGTACACAACATGGTTTCAATAATATTAACTTATACGACTTACTTAAACTAACATAACATACATTTTTATGTAATTATTATTTTACATTGAATGAAAAAAACAAAGAAAAATTGTTACAAAGAATAAGAAGAAGGAGGAGACTATTTTTTCGGGCTGATTATACTTTTTCCAAATTCAGACTTCAACAGTCCGATCTTAGGGTTAAATATAACAATGTTTTTATTGATGTTCGTTATTTCTATATGAGCGACACATTCTTGTTATCGGATGGAAGTAAGATGTATTATTTTCGAAGGTGATCAGTCAGGATCGTGGCAAGTGGCAGTCCCTGGTCTCTGCCTACCCCTCTGGGATACAGGCGGGAGGTTATGTATGTATTATTTTTATAACTTCCCAATGCGAAAGTATTTCGGAAGCAAATCGAGGTATTTCAGAGTAATTTTTTTCGATAGGTACAGTAAAAATACATTTACTTTCCCGAAATGGTTTCCTTACTGTGTTTTTCTTCGGGCTTCCTCACTTCCTCGCTGTTTTGTTTAACAAAGAATAACATTTACATTGGTTTAAGCTTACAATATCCTAAAAGCAAACGCTTTCAATTGGTAAATTCATTATGTTTACTTTCTCAAGAGGAAAACATATTAACTGTAGACGCATGGTGTATTTAGATACAGTCAACAGCCGGTCAATCTTTACAGTTTTGTTTCAAAGTTGCTCTTAAGGTATCTGAACGAGAAAAAAGAAGCGAAAAATGTTTTATGATAGCATCAAGACACATAACAGAAACAAAGTGACATACATTCTATTTATCCTTACTTGTCCAATTTAGTATTGAAAATTCTAAGATCCAAAGGTTATCTGGAAGAGAGCGCTCTTAGCAATAAGACCGCCAATTGTATAACATTACTTAGATTTAAGAAATCATGGTTGAAATATTTTTCTGGCTGTGCAATAAAGTGTTCTTTATCTATCTATTCAATTTTCTAACCTCAATATTCTCATTGATGCTAAAACTAAGTATTTCCTTATTATGAACTATGACCATAAAATTGGCAGCGTGTTATCTAAAATAGCGACCCAGGTTACTTCATTAACGGTAATATGGCAGTTTTTGACTAAAATGTCATACTTTCCCCTTAGAATCATGTTTACTAAAATGGACAAGTAATTATAAATAGACTGTAACATAGTAGCGGAGGGAGCGGTAAACCATCGGCTTCTCATTTGGTAGGTCGTAGGTTCGAATTGCGGCATGTACCAATGACTTTCTTTTCTAAGTTACGTACATTTGTGAAGTTATAGTCGTAAAACCACTCGCTGAAACCTTCACCGTGAAGGAAAACATCGTGAGAAAACCCGAGTTGCGGAGGTGTTAAAAATACGTCGGCGCTTGAAATAGCTAATCCGCGGTAGGCTCGCGTGGTAATTAACGCAATACTCTCTCTTTCTCAGAGAACGTGCCCTGCATAGGGACGTATAAACCTACATAAAAAAATTGAGTTTGACGTTAACTTTGGCAGAAATAGGCGACAACTTCATTAATTCCGAGTACCTACATTGGTCGTGGAAGCGCTCGTGGCCTAGGCGAACCGAGTGATTGGAATCAATCACTTGAGTTAAGCAACAACAGCCGCGGTCAAGTGCAGGATGGGTGACCGTCCCGTGACTACCGCTAGTGGCATTTTTCCGAGCGCTTCCGTGCTTCGCAAGGCACGTAAAGCCGTTGGTGCTGGCTGTCATGGAATTGCAGTCGTTAAGCCATGTCAGAGGCTTTATGGGCGGCTTGATAACTTCCGACGGTAAGGCGCGCCATTGTCTTACAATCCTCCGCCCACCCGGACTTGGCCCCCGTGGTGGAGTATGGCCTAACCTTCCTGCGATGCTGGAAGAGGCCCGTGCCCCAGAAGTGGGGACATACAAGGGTTGATAACGAACTACTTTGGTTTAGTCCTTTGTAGCATTAGGCATGTAAATAAATAAATAAATGATATAAGCAGATAGCGCCATATTTACTCCGTTGATTAAATTGGTACTGTCCTAGGCGAGTGAGTCTAGACCGGCGTTTATCTGATTACATTACGTCTGTCTGTTGTTTGTTTTTGAAATTGGAACGGGATTTGTCTCTTGAACAAATAGTACGTATATCTCACCAAGCCAGTTGGTATTACCCTATTGGTACACTGGGACCAGGAAATTATGAAATACAATTTAGGAAAAGTACGTAGAGAATATTGTAAAGAGGATCGAAATTTCACTGATGCCGGTGAGTCGCCCCTTAGCTCAGTTGGAAAGAGCGCTGGCACGAATAGCCAGAGGTCGCGGGTTCGAATCCCGGCATGGGTGGAATTTTTAGCCTCTAAATAGGTTTTTAAATTAGGAAAAGTAGTTGTTCAATCGTAATGTTGAAAATGATTTGTACGCCTTTTATGACAGGTTACGGTGAGCGAATTATCTTTGATAATGATATCAACCCTTTGTACGAGGTATGTCGCCACTCCTGGAGCACGGGTCTGTTCTTGCATAGCAGTAAGGTTATGCCATCCTCGGTACCCCGGTGGCGCAGCGGTTTGACACGCTAACTGTAAAACCGAAAGTTTCGGGTTTGATCCCCGGCCGGGTCAAACTGGGAAACGAACTTTTCTAGTTTGTCTCGGGTCTTGGATGTTATCTATGTATTTATTGTAATAAATCTATCGTCGATTTAGCACCTATAAAACAAGTCATTTAGTTGTACTTAGTATAGGGCTAACGAGATCTGTGTAATATGTCCATGAATATTTATTTATTTATCCTCCACCAGGTGCTAAGTCCGAGTTGGTGGACAGTGGCGGGCCTTACTGTCAGAAGTTATCAAGCCACCGTAAGCGCTCCGACATGACTTAGCGACTGCCATTATATGACAGCCGGTACCAATGGCTTAACTTGCCTTACGAAGCACGGAATCGCTCCGAAATTCTCTTTAATTGCACTTTGTACAATGTTTGACAAATAAGTCGCGTTCAGTCTTATTTATAAAAACATGATTACTTAAAACACTTCTCAGATGCAATTTACATATAGTGTGGTAAAGGGAAAGACGTAACCACATATTACTTAAACTGTCTCTGAGGAGTGTTTTAAAGGAATCAGGTTTTTAAGGAGTTTCTTTTTAAGGAGGATCTTTGAATGCAAAGCTTTGGGCTGCTGCCCTGCTGCTGGGGAAGAAGACTATCAAAGCTACTTGTATTTTAAAGTAAAGTGTTATTAATAAAAATGCTTTTCATAAGCAGTTTAATAGTGTAATGAAAGCCAAAAATTAAATATTGCTGAAAAGTTGTGTACTAGATTTTTAAAAAGTACTATAATAATATATTCTAAGTGCAAAAAAGTGTGCTTAAATGGGCTTCTATCGACTTAAAAGCTCCTTAATCTTTTTATCAAACTCAAAGAATGATCCCTGCTTAAGAGCTCGGCACAAAATTGAACTTTCCTTTTTATTAAGTCTTAAAGTGTCGAAGGAATTATAATAAAAATGCATCTCACCTACTCTTTTAAGACTCATTCACGGCTCCATTTACATTCGGTCCCTTACACTTCAAATCACTACTCTCTGCTATGATGGTAGTCATGAGGCATTCTCGCTACTGAAATACATCATTTATTATAATTAATTCTTCACTGCACGAAAGATAATGTACAAAAAGAGGACTTAATGTTGATTTCAGTCTATTCTCAGTATCAAGTAGTACAAGAAGAAAGAAGAGTAAAGTTCTATGTTCGGCGGCCTTAAGTCGGCTCCTCATACAAATATAATTTAGTTTTTTTAATATTTTATTTATATAAAGTTTTGAATTCTGTCTTCTGTCACTTCCGAAGACATACTACCGCGTCAGGGATACTACGATAGATATAATTTTAGAATAAATCTTTTAGCACATGAAAGTAATTCAAAAATTTATTTACCAGTTCAGTTTGCCAAAAAGTTTAGTTTGCGGTCTACTGCGTTTATATTTTTTCGGTGCTCTTTTATAGGGCTTGTTTACAGTTTTACTTGTTCAAACAAACTTTCTCGCTCACTCTACTCACTGCAATTGTAGTGGACGTAATGTAAACGTCTAGAAAGCACGTAGCGCACACTAATCCCATTCAGCTGGCGAGATCAAGGAATAATTCAATTTCCTGGACCGATAATTGCGACGAGCTTAGTCGATTTAAAGGAGCCTCCATACTGATATGGCAGCCACAGAGGCCAAACAAAAAACAATGGACGAGATTGGCCAGGTCTGAGAGGGCTGTTTTTGACGCCAAAATATACACTGAGATACGTTGAAAATTAAGGTAATTCTGTTTCTTAACAATTGCAATAAGATCTGTTCACTAAGTCAAAAGTATCTTTGGTATAAGCATCACGAATCATAAAATACTTCGGATACCCCCTTTCTCGTAACCTAATAGTCCTTAATGTACTATTGAAAGCTTTTAGTAGTTTTTGTACGCCAGAAGTTAGGTTACTTGTATGTATGGCATGTAGGCACGTGAAGCCATTGGTGCCGGCTGTCATGCAATGGCAGTCGTTAAGCCATGTCAGAGGTCTTATGGGCGGCTTGATATTTTCTGACAGTAAGGCCTGCCACTATCTTAGAATCCTCCACAAACCGGACTTGTTCCCCGCCTATAACTTCCTCAGGGAAGAGACCCGTGCCCCTCGGCGGGGACGTAGCGGGTTGATAATAAAGATAATAATAAAATAAATAATAATAGCTTGCACTCAACACAATTGTGGACTTGGTCCCTACATGGAATACCCTGTGTTATGGTAACTAGGCAAGGACAAATATAGAAATACACATTAAAACACATCGACCAAATTTAAGGGTTGTTAGTTTACGAGAAGCAAGTGGCTTTGTGTGATAGAACCATTAGCTGAAATAAATGTTCTAACATTATGTGAATCCATAATGCAAAGTGAATCTGCAAGCACCTTAAGGAAAGCCCTTAAACGCGTTAGGAGCTAAAAATATTTAATGATTGATGAGATCCCGCGGACTCGAAGGGAAATTATGAAGTTTGTAGGTATTAATTGGATTTGCGTTTTAACCTCGTCGTGTTATTTTTTTCTTTGGGGAGTTCCATTACATAATTCGTTTGGATCTCTCGTTTTGGTCCTTTTATCGTCGATGTATTTTTTTCACATTCACTTTATTACAGATAAAGAAATAAGTAGCGGAGAAAACGACAGCTTTTCTAGCAGTTATAACCTGTATAATTAAAATGTATGGAATAGCTTTCTCCACAAACTTTGAGATTTACCTCACAGTAATCAGATTACTTATACGGCATCCACTGGCACCTTCACTCCCACTAGATGGTTGACTGGTCCACTCGGACGCTAAACTACGTTTGACATTGTTTCTCAGATGGATATTCAGGTGAATATTCAGACCTGTCTTTCCTATCGTTAGGCCGACTAAGCTGTCACGATGAAATAGGTGCTTGGCAAGCCTACCTGAAGGTGCTGCTGAGAAAAAAAAACTAAGCAAGTTTTTCTCCATATTGACGAGAAGCCTCAATTCGGATGAATATGGTTGATAAACGATAAACTGAAAGCCAGTTTTAATATTCGTTCGTATTTTTAACTTCTTCGCTGAGGCATATTTTATATTTCCTGCAGAAAATTAAATTTTTGTTAATGCTCATTTGTGTTCTTTGTTGCAGGTGGGTTGGAGAGCCAGTTGATTAATTGAAACGCTGATAACCAGGTTTGGTAGGGTTTTTGCGTGTAAGCGCAGTAATTTTACGTTCCTGAGTTAAATTCCTACTACCAGTATCCCAATATTGCTCATTGAGTGAGACAGCTGAGAATAACAGAATTAAAAAGTAATTATTGTCTCAAAAGACCTGTCATAGAAACTACTTAAACCTCGATCTGTGTCTTTTAAACGTATTGGTATTATTTGTAATAAATAAAAACCAGACTATATTTGTATTGAAGCGCTCATGGCCTAATCGAACCGAGTGATAGGAATCAATCACTAATATTAACCAGCAACAGGCGCGGTCAGGTGCAGCATTGGTGACCGTTCCGTGACCACCGCTATAGGCATTTTCCTAAGCGCTTTCGTGCTTCGCAAGGCAAGTTAAGCAACTAGTATCGGCTGTCATGTAATAGCAGTCGTTAAGCCATGTCAGAGGCGTTATGAGCGGCTTAACAGTAAGGCCCGCCACCACTGTCTTACAATCTTCCACCAACCCGGACTTGGCCCCCGTGGTGGAGTGTGGCTTAACCCTCCTGAGATGCAGGAGAGAGCCGTGTCCCAGCAGTGGGGACATACAAGGGTTGATATCGATGTTTCTATGGATATTGCTTCTCAAAGAGCGTAGTTCACGTAACTACGACAAATGATTGAATTAATAATCGGAGTGGCATCAAAATATGAGATGAAGAATGCAACTCATAACTTTTTCCACTGCCGCGCCTCTGATGGCGGTCGGACTAATTAATTTCGTTATTAGATATTAGGATTAAGAGGTATATTTGTTTTATTTTGCTAGCTTTTCTTTCCTTACTCAGTTGTTTTTTGCACCAATATAGAATTACTAGCGGTAGGTAATAAATCCTTCGGTCAAATATTTGTCTAACTAATGAATATACGTAATTACAAATTACGGAATGACAAGCAAACGGATATCCTTTATTTTTTTTTGATCGAGAAATTTTTTTTTAAATGAGATTAAATGCGAACGAGCCACGAAAAGATTTGGACTGGAGGTACTTTTGTATGTATATATTTATATTAAAGTATACACATGCATTCACATAGATACACTCACGCCTTTATTTAAATTCTTGTTGCAAATACACCGGTAATGAATAGGAGGAAATAGAAAGAAAGAACTTTATTACTTATACGAACATCTTACATACTGCATAAAGTAGAAACATTATTTTTACAGTTAGGTAATGTGTGACAAAAATGTTTGTTTATTAATATATGACATGTCGAAAATCAAACTAGGTCACCCTTTTCTACGATTTTCGACGCCACCCTTAAGTTTACGATTCATCTGGCACACAAAGGTATTAGGCAATTAAGTTAAGCAACCCAAACAAAACGTCACTATTTTGTTCACTTTATACCGGTAGGTGCAAGAAGAAAAAAACAATAACAACAATAAACAAATAGATAGATAGTTAGAGAACACTTTATTGCACAGCCAGAAAAATATTACAACCATAATTGTTAAATCTAAGTAATGTTACTATTAGCGGTCTTATCGCTAAGAGCGATCTCTTCCAGACAACTGGAAGTATTAACTATTGTTGATTTTTCACTCTAACCATTTTCATTGTATGTGTTATCTGTAAGGAATGTACCAGGAAATGTACGAGTATTATGTCATGTTTTGAGTAGCCGTTGAATGTTTTATCTATGGATCTATCTATTCCGAAGGGGTAGGCAGAGACAGAAAAAGGCTGTCAGGATCGTAGCAAGTGACTTGCTACGATCCTGACAACCTTTTTTAGTTCATCGACATTAATTACTCGTTGCACGCATGCACGCCGGTTCCGGGTACTCTTTTATTTAGCCCTCTGCTGATACATATTAATAGTCTTGATATATTTTGGTTTTGGTCTAATATTGTATATATTTTTTAGAATAATATTTCTCCCTTCCTTCCGCTACCTTAATTTAAACTACGCTAGGTTTGGCTCGGAGCGATAAATCCGCCTCTGAAACAAATTTTATGTAAGTACACAATTTTTTTTCGAATTTACCGCGTAAAATAAAAAATATAATTGTATTATTGATATTAAAATTATATTATTAATATTTGCCGGCGAATTGTACGTCATATTAATTCTAGTGGTTGAAGTTGATTTATAATCAATAGCCGATGCAAACAGTCAAAATGTTGAATTGAGTCATTATTAATGCACATACCGTCTGCCGCAGGTAAGTACTGACCATTTAAGCACTCCTAACCTTGGTAGAACAAGAGGCAGTCAAGTTAACATTCGTAAAATGAAATACGGGGCTTGGACGATTGCCTTGAACAGTTTTATTATGCGTCAGATCGATAAAAAGTACTTGTTTACAGTGCTTACACTTAGGGCCCGGCCCTAGATTCTGTTAAGGTGCCTGGGGAATAAAAATCATAACTGGTTTTATAATCAGTTTTTTTTTCAAAAAGCAAAACGTCAAAAATCTTGTAGCACATTTTAAACTTTCGCGACTTGAACACATTATTAGAATATTTCCGGGGGTTAATAGCAATAAATTACTACGCGATTAAGCCCCGAATTTCTATAATATAAAAATGAATCGCTGAATGTGTTGGTAAGTGCAAATTTCGAGAGCAACTGAACCGATTTTGCTAATTCTTATTTTAGAATGTTCCTTGAAGTACGAGAATGTTTCTTACGGAGAGAAAAAAATTAAAAAGTTAAAGAATCGATGGTAGGCGGTACGAAGTTCGCTGGGTCAGCTAGTATTCTAATGAAAATCCTATAATCCATGACAACTATTTTTTGAATATACGTAGAACGTATGCCTAGAACGTAGTATCAATATCCTTGGACTTTAATCGATTTATAAATCGGAAATCGATTAATGTCCTACGTTGTTGATCCTAGGTTAATTAATGTCCTACGTTGTTGATCCTAGGTTAATTAATGTCCTACGTTGTTGATCCTAAGTTATAGACTGTAGGTTCTAAAAATAGTCATAGTGGTTAAGATTTTCATGTTTACTTTTTAAATAAAAATAAGTTTTGATTTTTACTTCATTGGGCTAGTTAGCACTCCAAAGCGCCTTAACATCTTGACATTAAAAATAACAATAGAAAACCATAGTTCTTTCCAAGGTCAGGAGGTAAATAAACTACGAATTTTTGTTTAATAAAATGTAGTAAACATGTAAATAGTCGGTATCTGGAATATTTGTAAACATTAACATGTATCGATATAAATCTTACCCCCGTATGGCACCCCGGTTTCTCGTAGAGCTGTTACTATGAACAGATGTCAGTTGGTCAAAGTGCAGATTAAAAAACATCTGACACGCGCACTAAGCACCTTCGTAAGCATCAACGTTTTTACATGTTTTGAGCGATTTGAACTTTTTCATCCAAATTAGTTGTTCCGATATTTTGATAACCGTTTTGATGAAGGTAGCTACTTTTGAACTTATTTGTGAAAACAAGAAGTACTTTTTCGAGTCGCCACATTCTGCTCCATTTAAGATTTCAATATTCTCAAATACTTTTTGAATTCTTATTCAGTCTTTCTTTGTCAGCCTATTGGTGTAATCAGTGATACCCGAAGTATTAAGAGACGTGAGATTTTCGCACTTACACAATATACAATAAGGATCACTGCAGGACTCGTTAGAAACAAAGAAAGACTATTGATTTAGAATTAAGATTTTATTGTTATACACGATAAGGTACTTATTCTACTTAAACTATTGATTCACTTTAATATGATCTTTTTGTACGTACATATCATGTGAATAAATAAATACATTATCAAATTTTATTGAAAACAAAAATGGACTTCTCCAAAGGTAAAAAAAATGTTACCACAGGCCAATATAATATTAAGTTAAGAAAATTTTGCCACTATTAAGTACTCAAAAATTACATTTTATAAATTAAACCGGAGTCTCACCAACTACCTCGGAATATACACGCAGTATTTATTCATTACATATTCTCCGTACTGGCCGTAACCAAGTAAGGCCTAGAGGCTGAGGTGTAGTTAAAACACACAGGTAATCTAGTAACAATTGTCTGGCGGGCATATCGTGACAGGAGAGGCGGCGGTGGGCGTTTTCACTTAACCGCCGCCAGATGGAGCCCCACGCGTAGATAAAGAGACCGGTCTTTCTCCGGGTTCTACCAACATGAACCGGTACTGGTTGGATATTTTGAGGAAGGAGGTTTTGATATTTTGGCGCCTTTTTGAGCAAGAGATTTTTTATTATCTTTTATTTTTCTTTCTTGCTAAAATTAATGGTTTCTTCTATCTAGTAAGTATAAAATTACTTTTAATTTTTAAAATTAAAGCTAAGGAAGAAGGCCTAGAAACCTCTATGGTGCGTAAGAAGAATGTAGCAAATAAAAATATTGTTCACCCCCATGGTAGGCATTACTAAAGAACATAAGAATAAATTTGAAAATAGAACAAAAATTTTGTTTTGTCTCCGTTTAAATACTTACGCGAGTCAATGTTTTCAACAAACCTATTATGTCACTTTCGTAGGTCTTAAGTTGACATTTCAGAATTCAGTGGAAACATCAATACAATGAGAAATTTAGTGTCCAACACCGACAGTAGCCGTATCTCTCTCTCAGATTTAATTAACTTCGTAACAAAGACAATAGGCCTCAGATAGGTAGGACTCGATAAGAGCGGCCCATCGACCGATACAGTCCAAGACATTCCCCGCCGCGGGGACGTGAGCAATCTTGCCGGCAATCAAACTATTGTTATTGGAGATTAAGCCTCGTCATAACAGAGGAAATGTCAGAAAGTTCAGCCTAGGCCACGGGCATTTATCTCTAGAAATATTTAAAGGTCTTATTATATTAATAAAACTATACGTCGAGTTGGAGTACTGAGTTTTGAGTAAGAATCGGGACAAATTGTTGGGGCGTGTAAAAAGTATCACCCTAGAAAGAGCGGGGATGTCTAACGGCTCGGAAGTTTCGCTGGTAGAGAAGACTCTATGGAAAACATTAAGTCTAAAGTGGCGTTTAAAAAAAAACAGAAATATATATTAATGCAACCTTTACTACGAGTGTTTAAGTATGAAATACCTGTGTCAGGGAAACTCGCTCTTCCGTAACTTATAAAGGTTGAACAACTTAAATTTTTAAGCGCAAAAATATTATTCTTTCGTTTAACATTTTTGTTAAGTGACAGCTTAATCTAATTTTATTGTACATGATAAGATAAAGATATATTTTTTTATTTAAACCACTTACTAAGAAATTGTACATTTTTCCCATTACATAAAAGTATGATTAGCTTAAGTATTAATCTAGAAAACGGTTGATATTAACAATCAAAGGTTCACCGTTGGTCCCCACACAAGACGGAAATCTGTATAGTGAGGACCTGGTTTTGAAGGATTGACTGAGTTAAAATTTGGCGACTATTAAAGTTTCATATTTTTACACAGGTACTAAAATATAAACAAGAACCGACAGTGGTATGAAATTATTGAGCAAATTTTAAAACAAAAAAAGAAATTGTAAGATAGATGAAACATATTGCGAGTTCAGCATTACAGTTGTGTGAGAGTGGTGATGGGTGTTAGTTGTGTGAATTAGAATTAGAATTTGTTACTTTTATAAATTACTTTAACAAATCGATACTGAACAAACCAACTTTATGGTTTTGCGTTTAGAACATTGTCCGGAGTGCTTAGTGCGAGTTTGACAGATCCAATCGAATAACTTTACTACCGCGTTAATCGAGCATTGAGTAGTGAGTATGAGTAAGTTAACCGTTCGAACTGGCAAAACGCTGTCACAGTAAAACTCGCACTCGCGTTTATTCGTGTTTTGGCTGGTAAACGTGTTCACTTCTCAACGTAAACCATTACAACTCGCACTCAGCAATTTTAATTTCCATACTTGTCGCTAGGTGGCGCTTCCTGGATGCTATAGAAATATGAGTTTACGTTAACGCGATCGAGTAGTTAAAAAACTCGCACTAAGCACTCTGGTACAATTTTCTGTGTGTTTCACTTTTCATGTAAGCTACTGTTTTGTTTATGCTTTCTTCGTGCTGTGACTTGTAATTAGATTTCTATGGCTTCACTTTGTATAGGTGTGTGCGTGTCATGTGAATAAATGATTTATCTATTTGTCTTAATTCAAATATCACATTTAACATGTACATAATCACGAATCACGGAGCTCAAATGGAAATGGCCAAGGCATGGTTAGGCCCGAAGACGGCCAGTGGACTAACGTAGCCACTAAGTGGTGGTGGCCGAGTGGTGGCCGGGTAGACGGTTAAACGGTAGACCACCAGCCTGGTGGGCCGACGACATTGTGAAAGCGGCTGAGCCTAGGAAACATCGGGCGATACTAGCAAAGGCCTTAGTCAGAGGCTTAGGGCGGCTTGAACACTTATGACAGTAAGCCCAGCCACTAATCTTGTAAGCCTCCACCAATCTGGGCTTGGCCCCATGGTGGAGTATGGCCTATACCTTCCTTAGGGAAGAGACCGAGCCTTTCGGTGGGGACATAATAGGTTGATGATGATAACTAGCAAAGGACCGGATGGGTTGGCGTGAAAGATCTATTTATTGGCTAATTAGATTGATAGATTTAATTTTTACATAGAGCAAAACTAAATTGCACCTTCTACGTTTAATCTGTCTCTACAGTCGCCCTAAGCAGGGTCAAGAGTTTGCTCAGATTTGATCGCATTTTGATTTACAATATGTTACGGGTTGTTTTGAATAGGAATGGGCTTGAATAATTTTATAGCTTTGAATAATTTATGAGAATAGTAGAGTACTTTTTAGTGCCTTGTTTATGGCGCGTAAAAGTTTATAAGATTATAAGGCAACCTTGGTGAAAAGAATGTTATTGAAGCACACTTTTAATGGGTGTTCGGTAGAAAATCTTATATACGAAATAGACAAACTATATGAGTGACAAAGAGTGTTTAAGAAGAATTGTGTCTTTAATAAATAGGTACACTGCAAGTATCAAACACTTTAAAATTTAAATTTAAATACAGGGAAAGATCTTAAAGAGCCATTTTGTTTACCTAGATCATAATAAAGCTAGACAGTTGGAAGAAGTTTAAATACCAGCTCCTTATCTCTTTGTGAACGCTGCCTGTTTATTTATTTGCCTTGCGTTACCAAAGTGTTTTTAATACGGCGTCTCTAGGGCTGCCATCGACGCTTTGGAATATTTTTACTTGTATATTTTAGATTAGATTAAATTAGATTAATATTTATTGCACACCATACATTTTGAGAGTACACGAAAAACTTTAATATCTATGTTACTAAATCTATACAAGTTTTATGAAACCCTATTGTATTACCAAAAAGGGAGGGTCCTACTCGTAAATAAGTATTTTTTTTTCTGTGCCACTATAAACCACTATAAAAAAAATTGGAAACCTCCAATTTTTTTCACGATAACAAATCTGTCCCAAAAAAATATAAGTATCATTCCAGTTCTCTTTTTAGGAAGATAAAGGGACTTTACACATAACTCAAGGTTAGCTGGAAGAAAATACTCATTGGTATTAAACTCGTCTTTGTACAAATATGCTTATTGTGCAATAAAGAATTTTCTATTGTAATCTAATTTAGGTTCACCCTGTAAAAAATCTTTCTGTTTTTATGTTTCAGTTTTTCCAATTTTTTTGTTTATACTATAAAAAATAAGTTTTTGATTCACTCACATTACATCACGCCTAATATACATTAAAGTTTCGACTTTAGATATAGAGCATACATGTACGCATGCCTATTCTAATGTATACAGTTGCATAATAAAAATGACCTCATGCATTCCAAAGCGCTCGTGGCCTAGGCGAACCGAGTGATTAGAATCAATCACTTGGGTTAAGCAATAACGGCGCGGTCAAGTGCAGGATGGGTAAGCGTCCCGTGACTACCACTAGTAGCATTATTCCGAGCGCTTCCGTGATTTGCAAGGCACATTAAGCCGTTGGTGCCGGCTGTCATATAATGGCAGTCGGTCGTTAAGCCATGTCAGAGGCCTTATGGGCGGCTTGATAACTTCTGACAGTAAGGCGCGCCACGGTCTTACAATCAATCCTTCATCAACCCAGACTTTGCCCCCGTGGTGGAGTATGGCCTAACCTTCCTGCGATGCAGGAAGAGACCCGTGCCCCAGCAGTGGGGACATACAAGGGTTGATAACGAACGAACGATTCCAATGCAGTGCATGTTTTAGAATTGTTAAATTGTTATTAGACTTATTACACTAATCTCTAAAGGCAGAATCGTAACCAACCTGTCACAATAAAAACACAATAAATATACTTCAATCTCGCGACAACCCTGTCGCTAAACTGACAGGTGGAAGCTGACTCCTGCGACAGTAGGCGGAAGGTATCTTATCTACAGCTGTCTCCTCCACATTGCTGGGACATTGATACTCTTTACACCAACTTATCTTCCATGCTTTTCCGACGTAAAAAGCACCTAAGTGCCTTCGAATTAAGGGTCACTAGAATGCTGTGTGTTAGAATGGTGCGTCGGACCAGTCATGTTCGGCGATAAGGCTGTACAAGTATTAAATGGCCGTTTTATAGCCTAGCGCGTCGTCGATAGGCGTTTAATTTAGATCGTGGTTTTATATCGGCTTTCATTGCTTACTTAAGTGCCTTCTGGTTGGGTGCTTAAGAAGGGAACATTGCGATATATGATAAAAATATGAAGAAACCGGTCAAATAAGAGTCGGGCACGAGGGTTGATGATGATTGTGGATGATTGGAGCCGACGTGGTGACAACAATTATTACACAATCAATGTATGATTATAGTTTCCGCCATCTCCAACTGTCTGTCTGTTCACAGTTTACCTTAAAGACGATAAGTAACAGCAAGCCGATAATTGGCATAGATTTAAATAGGTATTAATATGCCATTTGTGATTCGTAGGTCCTACGTTGTATGTAAAAGTGGGTACCTACTATTGAATGTAGATATCATCCCTTTTATTGATAAATGCCACATGCAAACAAAAGAATAACATAAACTATATAAATCCACTACAGTATCGTCATATCGGATAAAATAATATTAGTAAATAAGCAAAATGGTCATTTAAACACAAAAAAAACTAAATTACACAAACAACTCAAACAAAATAAGATTAGTCAATCAAACCGCCCGAGACATATCCGACCCAAAGGTTCCTATAATTCTGGCAGCATTACCGCGCTGCACTGCTAGGGATATCCTCTGCATCAAATATACTCCGGAGAAAACATTACAATAAAATGATTAATATAAACTTCTTTATGGTACCTCCCCCACACCTAAACTGGGCATGCCAATATTTTTCTTGTCTACCCACATAGTGTATTGATTGTTTTCATAAAAATATTGTGGGTGTAAGAAAAAAAAACAATTAGACTCGGTGATCTGTTTGCAAAATCTTTCGTCGAAAAAAACCTCAGGTCTTGGACGATTACATGTTTGTGACGTCGCTGTTTCTCGTCGACACAGGGTATCCTAGTGTGGAGCCAGAAGCAAATTATGAGTCTGTATGTAAATGTTATGTTCCACTGTACTGTAAAAAAACTTATTCTACTGCCACTGCCATTGTTCTTTGCTCTAGAGCCAGAACAACTTTTCACCCCGAAACAATCAAAAGAGAGCAAGCCTTCGGGTAATTCTAACGCGCCCTTTAATATGAAGTCAAATTCTTACTTAGAGAGAGGGAAATGAATTCGTCGCTGAGCCCAGAGGCAATCGCGCTAAGTGGCCTCATGGAGCGTCGGCCTTATCTGGCTTTATTAGTTATTTATTCGAGGCCCTGGGGCTTGCTTGCGTGAATATGACAGAAGGACTGTTTTGTTTGTTTCTTTTCTTCTTCTTCTTGCTTTTCTTCATAACACACAGCTAATATTTACAGTTAACCCTTAATAGGGCATTGGTAGAAATATTTTTTTTTTTGCTTTTCAACTTTATTTTAAGGTCATAAAGTTCAACTTAAACTGATAACTGTTTTAACCTTGCCCAATCAAGGGTTTAAATGTCATAAGGCATCACTCTCATTTGTGTTCTGAGGCATCACTTAAACCTTATTAGGTTTACGCGTGAACCTTGAGCCGCTTTTATAAAATAGTATTTTTTAATGATTCGCGATATTCACCCATACGAGTAGTTATATATTGAACGGGTCTAATCGCGATTATTTATTAGGTAAAACGTAATTACCTTAATTTCCGACGTTTCCGTTGCCGTGGTCTCGCTTTTATAAATATTTTTTCATAATATTTTTTTTTTACCTATTTATTTACGTAATGGACATGATGGAATAATATTACCATAATATTAGTATTAATAGTACTATTGTATTAATATATATTGCTATTCAGCATTTTCTTTATCAGGACTTTGATTTCATTTGGTGTTAGAGATGCAAGATTACCCACATACTTGTATACAGATATGTTTATTTTCATAATCCACAAATTAAGTAGAGCGTAGTGACAAGTTACGTACATTTGCGAATTTGTAGCCGCAATACCACACGCTAACGGCGAAGGAAAACATCGTGAGGAAACCCGCGGCTTGGTTGGCTCCGCACGTATTGACTAGTCTTTCCTGTGGGCTAAGCCAACTAAGCTGTCAGGGTGGTATAGGTGCTGGGCAAGCCTACACCATCTATAAAACCATGTCCCAGTCACTACAGCGTCGGAGTGGTCCCTTCACCCATCTAGTGTGAGTGAAGATACCACTGGACGCTATATAAATCATCTCATTGAGTAGATGCAAAAAGGCCAATATTATTATATTATTAGTGACAATAAAGTGTACTGACACTTTGGCCCTAAACTTATAATTTGTACATAGTTATATATTAAACGGGTCTAATCCCGATTATTTATGACGTAAAACGTACAGTCTAATAGCTTTTAGAATATACCTCGGCTACTATCGGATAGAATCGGATATATTCATGTGATTCAAATATCGGAACTAATATGACACTTTGGAACTAATATGACACTTATACAGAACAGGAAGTAGTATTACACTCGTGTGCTTTCGGCGAAAACCTAAGCCTACTCTAGAGCCCGAGGAATATTCTAAAAGCTAACAGACTATAGTTACCTTGTATTCAGGACGACGCGCGATGACGGCAAGTGGACCAGTATGCTTGGCATGCACGTTTTCACTCTCTCTCGACGTCGAGTGAGAGACTAAGGAGTACTTGCCATGTCGAAAGCACGACCATGGCGACAACACTGCAAAAAATGTTACTCATATATTGTTCTATGCACTAAGTATGCTAAAATTAAGAACCTAAAATCAAAAAGAAATGACAATAGGGCAAGAACACGATGTGTATGTATGTATGTATGTATGTATGTATGTATGTATGTATGTATGTATGTATGTATGTATGTATGTATGTATGTATGTATGTATGTATGTATGTATGTATGTATGTATGTATGTATGTATGTATGTATGTATGTATGTATGTATGTATGTATGTATGTATGTATGTATGTATGTATGTATGTATGTATGTATGTATGTATGTATGTATGTATGTATGTATGTATGTATGTATGTATGTATGTATGTATGTATGTATGTATGTATATATTTATGTACGTCTCTCTTCCTGTTCAGGCTATATTAGTTCACTGCTGGACATAGCCCTCCCCTAATAAGCGCCATAGCGCCCTGTCTTCAGTTTGCCGCATCCAGCATCTGCTGGCAGTTTTATGTATGTATTTAAATAAACGAATAAACTTTGAGGGCATGTTCTTCTGTGTAATATTCACACTATACCAAGGAGTCCTTGGGCGCTGGAGACCTTCATGTAAATTGCATTGTTTTCCGCCCGGCCGGGCAGTTTGTGTGCTAACTGCAAACAAGTGTGTTTTTGTTAATTCGTCACGACACGATCTTGGGCCGCAGTTTACAGTAACCTTGTAGGTCAAGCGTGGTATAAGGTCTGAAGGTCTGTAGTGAAAAATTAAAATAATAATAATTAGATTGGAATTACATTAATATTATTTTGGGTTCATGGAGTCGGTTGGCAAGGGATCGTGAGTGGTATTTGGGAAAAGGCCTATACCGAGCAGTGGCAGCGGGGGGCTCAGAATGATGATTATAATGAAACTAGCTGTTCCCGCGGTGTTACCCGCGTCTTATTAAGGAATAAGATGTTTTCCCGCAGTAAAACGTAGCCTATTGTGTTACTCCAGGGTGTCAGCTAACTCCATACCAAATTTTATTAAATTCTCTCCAGCCGTTTAGACTTGATGAAATAACAAATATACACACTCACAACTTTCAGCTTTATAATATTAGTGTGTCCGTGCTTCGCAAGGCACGTTAAGCCGTTGGTGCCGGCTGTCATATAATGGCAGTCGTTAAGCCATGTCAGAGACCTTATGGGCGGCTTGATAACTTCTGACAGTAAGGCCCGCCACTGTCTTACAATCCACCAACCCGGACTTGGCCCCCGTGGTGGAGTATGGCCTAACCTTCCTGCGATACAAGAAGAGACCCGTGCCCCTGCAGTGGGGACGTACAAGGGTTGATAACACAACAATATTAGTGTGAAGTATTATGTGATTTGATGTGATAATTAGTGTGATTGAAATTAGGGCTACAGGGTTACGTGAAAGTGATGGATAAAACGTCACGAATAAGAAATGAAGAGACCATTTGAAGAGATTTATAAAAACAATATATTCCATAAGCTCACGGCTGTATCCCGGAGAGGTAGGCAGGATTTGCTACAGAACACCGCAAAAACTGTTTACGAAATTAAAAAGTTTTTGTAGGTCCTGTCGTAAGGAAAAATTACCTGTGTGTTCTTTTTTTATAAGCGAATACATGACACAGTAAATTAATTGTTAAGTTTGAAAGGGGTAGGTATATTGCTTTAGTCACTAAGTGTGTTGTTTGAATACAAATTTATACAGAATCTCTACTGTTGGCGTTCCTAAATAAATAAAAAAGACAAATTAAAACCAATAACTTAACTAGCAAAGCGGTTTGGTTCCTCTGAAGTTTGGTACATTTTGTGCGGATCCTGAAAAAGCAAAACAAAAATCCGCTGTTTTATAGAATTTCCAATTTGTAGGGAGAGAGCAAGGCACCGATAACACCCACACTCACACAGATATAAAATAACAAATTCTGAACATACATGCATACATAACCTCACGCCTGTATCCTAGAGGGGTAGGCAGAGACCAGGGACTGCCACTTGCCACGATACTGACAGATCACCTTCGCTTCATCAACGTTCATAAGTCGTTGCATGCACGCACGCCAGTTCTGGGTACTAGTATGTGTAGTGTTACTTTGAATAATAGGATACGCAATAGTCTGATTAGAGAACGTTGTAGACTGAAAGAGGATGTATAGTGACTAGAATTGAGAAAGGAATGTTGCGTTGGTTTGGACGTGTGGAGAGGATGAAGGAAGAAAGATTGACGAAACAAATATATATTGCGAATGTGAGTGGAACGGCTGGTAAGGAACGTCCCAGGCGGACATACATCGACCAAATAGGGGATGTATTGGCAAAGGGGAAGATAAATTCTGAAGCAATTAAATAACCGACATTTGTATTTTGTCCTTGTGAGGAAGCAATGCCAATTTGTTGCTACTGTTCTGCCAAGATTATAAATAAACTTCGTACATTACAATATACTGTCCTAATCTCTGTAATAATGTAGCCCGATATCGTTTGTATACACAAGATATTTAAAAACCTATTTAGAGGCTAAAAATTTCACCCATGCCGGGATTCGAACCCGCAACCTCTGGCTATCCGTACCAGCGCTCTACCAATTGAGCCAATGGGCGACTCACGGCATCAGTGAAATTTCGAACCTCTTTACAATATTCTCTGTATTACGTACAGGCAGCGACATCTGACTTAAGCAAATTGCATTACTTACAGCCCCGACTACCTACTTTGCAGTTAGGTTTAACATCGGAACGATATCACTGTACCCACATGATTACACTATTTTTATTTTTAATGCACTAACCCGTGCTAAGGAACAAATTTAAAAACCTATTTAGAGGCTAAAAATTTCACCCATGCCGGGATTCGAACCCGCAACCTCTGGCTATCCGTACCAGATACAAGATAGATCAAAAAGATATCCCCAAATGTTATCATTAAAAGTACTAACACCGGGCGGCGTTTTGACATAACTGCTGAAGATGGGTTTGGCAAAGAAGGATTTTAGTTTAGGTTTAAATAGTTCATACTTTTGTATGTCATGACTTTATGACTCACAGTAACACTAGCGCCCGATGGGAGAAAAACATAATATCTTTTTTAAAGATCGGTTTTGCAGTCTCAGGCTATTCTTTGAATCATGTTAATATTGATTTGTAGACACATATTCGTGGGTTTTTTACGGGTGTTTTATTGCATTGTCTCTTCAAAATCGCTCTAAAACGCGCCATGTGTTCGTGGCATCGATGTATTTGAAACTATTGACAAAGTCAATGGATTTCCACCGAGTTCGTGAACTTTCGTCTTCACAAAACGAGCCCCCCAGGCTCAATAGGTGCTTCGTTCGATAAGGCTCTTTTCACGCGCGGCGTTTAAAAGAGAGATAATGTTGCCTGTGTGATATCCAATTTTAGAATAGAATAATCTTTATTTGGCACATTAAATTACAGTAAGACCAACTTCACTTAAAACCTAACACGTATATGTACCAAAAAGGTCTCCGCTCAGCTTTATGCCATGGTTGAGCCACGGCGCTGATTTTCAGCGGATGCCTTACACTTATACTAAAACACATAAATCATTATTTCGAGTTTCGGCTAAAAACAACATTAGAGATGAACACAGGATACGGAACAATAATTTATCTGTAAGTCTTTTTGCTTAGTTGGTAAATATCAAGGAGAATTCTTGTAAATATACATATGCTCTACATATACTAAAACATATCGACATGACACAGAGTCGGCAATTACTTGTTTATTTATTTTAATCAGTATCACATTCGGCTCACTCAACTCAAACTTAGTATGCAAGTAAGATTTACTCGTAACACAACCAAGGAGGTCTCAACATTAAAGTAAGGGCTTTCGAGAAATATTCGAAATTTGAGAAACGTAAATCCGCGTATACGTAATCTGTTGCGACCCGAGGGCTCGTTTTGGGGCCGGTTTCTCAATTGAAAATTTCACTAAGTAAATACTTAAGTAATGTTCTGCCACGCTCTTTGCTGAGAAATTCGAAGAGACAGCACTACAGTTAAACAATTTACTTAGCGAAATTCTCAATTCAGAATCTGGTCCTAAACATTATAGATGGTATTCATGGAATCTTATCTTATTACCTAAGTATATGAGCTCTGATTAAGTTATAGATGCTTTTAGAATAGATGGTCAAAGTGAAGTTTTTATTTCGCTGCCCACTCTTCTACAAATACGAACTGAAGACAGCGGCTTACATAGTACATTGATATTCTGCAAACAGGATGTAAATTCTAAATGAAATCGTTGATTTTTGATTTCATGTGTAACCTAATAAACCAAGGGATAATTGCTTTTATTCGCGTATTTAAAACTACCCGAAGGCATGACCATATCGAGCGCGAAAGCGATAAAACATCGCGCCGCCTTGCTCTTACCGCCATCGATATCGCCATCTTGCTCTAAGTAGCGGTACTTAGAGCAAGATGGCGATATCATATCGCAGACTCACGGCCGTGCCGGACGGTGCGTAAAGCTTATCAACTAGAAGTTTTTTTCGGGTGCAAAAACATCCTCGTTTCCTTTTCGTCTACAGCTAGCCTTTTATTGAATAATGCGTGGTTATTATACTTACGGACGGTTTATCAATTGAAAGTTTAACTAAGTAAATACTTAAATAATGTTCCGTCACGCCACGACAACACTACAACACTTGCCAAATTCTCATTCAGCAATTGGCAATATAACTTTAAATGGTAATGTAGTCATAGAATGAAAGAAAGTTACTAGTTTCGTAAGCATTGGTGGTGTGTAAGTAGGTTAAAAGTCATTGGTAGATACTTACAGAAGCAATGTATGTTGCCTGTATGTAAATGTTACGTTATGTTACTAATTGATAGATAACATTTAACATAACATTTCTATACAGGTACATGCATTGCTTCTGGCTCCACACTACGATACCCTGTGTCGTGGGAACATCACAAACATGTAAAAATCCAAGACCTGGGTTTTATGCCCAGCCGGGGTTCCAACCCGGGACCTCTTGCATGGTAGGCAGATGTACTACCGCTGCGCCACAGAGGTCGTCATACACAGATACATGGACGGGTAGGCAGGGGTTTGATCACACGACCTATTAAACCACATGCAAGAACCTGGACTTGGTCCTCGTGGTGGCCGTGGTGGTCCTCAGTATGGCCTAGCCTTCCTGCGATGCAGGAAGAAACCCGCGCCCAGCAGTGGGGACATTCAAGGATTGATATCATAGAACGTTCAACCGAATGCGCTACAACCTCTTTACTTTGGTGTTCTCACCGCTTTAATGGGCTGTATTTATCTATTATACAGCTCATATCAAAGCCCACAGCTGGGCGTAACCCCTTTCAACGTTACGTCAACCTCCCCAGTCTCGTAAATAAACATCTCTCGTGAAAAAAAACTTGTGAAAAAAGTAAACGTGTCTCAATGCTGTAAGATTACAGGGCAAACAGGGAAAATGGAATTTACTTACGCGCGACTCAGACATGAAAGGCTGGATGAAATGTCTTGAGCATGTATAATTTGGTGCTTTTTGTGTGTGAAGCTTTCTTCAGAAAATGTTGCATTTTGTAATGTTTTTCTTTCAAAATTGAAGGAGGAGTTCCATGTGGCCTAAAATGTGCCTGTTTACGCTTTATAGAATGTATACAGGGTGTCTCATTCAAATCGGTCAGTATGGGAAAGTCTGAAACTATAAGACATACGAAGATCTGTTCTGAGGAACCATGTCATCGATTTTAATAATTAGAAAAACTGCATTCATACATTTTAAAAAACATCTGTACTCCGTTCGGGAATCGAACCCGGATGTTTTGAAAAAATAAAACCTACACTATTTCTATTTAGATATCGATTGTGTAGGTCTTAAGCAGTAAATGTCTGTATGAAACATGATGTCTAAAATGAATAAAATGCATTGTTTTCATACAAAATGCAATCGTGAGATCGTTACCTAAACGTGTTGAATATTGTATTAAAAGTCGGTGGTCACTTCGAGCACCTACTAAAATAAATTAAAGTATTTGAAAACAATGCATTTTATTCATTTTAGACATCATGTTTCATACAGACATTTACTGCTTAAGACCTACACAATCGATATCTAAATAGAAAGAGTGTAGATTTTTTTTTCAAAACAACCGGGTTCGATTCCCGAAAAGAGTACAGATGTTTTTTAAAATGTATGAATGCAGTTTTTCTTGTTATCAAAATCGATGACATGGTTCCTCAGAACAGATCTTCGTATGTCTTATAGTTTCAGACTTTTCCATACTGACCGATTTGAATGAGACACCCTGTATAAGAGATGGTGATAATGTGGTTTACCTACGTAGGTATTTGTTATTTCATCATCGTCGTCATCATCAGGTTATACTAGTCGATTACTAGACATAACCCTCCTCTAATAACATTAAAGTAAATGCTAATAAATTATAAAAATAAATGCTATTATAACATAAAAGAGTTCTTTGAAGACAATATTAATGGTTTTGGTACCTAATTATTGACAAGCTGATATACATGTTTTTATCATTGACATTTTGTATTTTTTCAATTGATTTCTTAATAATGCGTTTTTTATTTTTTATATTTTTTTCTAATCTTGGACATTTTGTAATTTAAATATTATTAAATTTGGTATCTAATTATTGACAAGCTGACATACATATTTTTATCATTGACATTTTATATTTTGTGAATTCATTTCTTAATATTGCATTTTTTATTTTGTTATATTTTTTCATTATATTTTTTCATATTTTTTGACATTTTGTATTTAATTATTGTTATTTCATGAGATTATTTAAATGTTTTAATACTTCTGACACAAGATTTGTATGTCTATTTAGGTAGAGCACAAAAGAAACTGTATTTTTAACATTAACACTGGATGTACTTGTGTCTCACAAATCGATAAATGAATTATGAATTATGAATGAGCGCCATAGCGCCCTGTCTTTAGCTTGCCGCATCCAGAATCTGCCTGCAGTTTTTTCTACATTGTCATCTCACCTGGTCGGAGGGCGTCCTAAACTACGTTTGCCGAGTCGCGGTCTCCACTCAAGAACACGTTTACCCCAGCATGTATTATTTACATACTATCAATTTCTCTGGTTTGATACAGTCTACATTGGCTCCAGCTGTATTTTTAAGATTATACTATTTTTGACCAAAAACTTTTGTAAGCACATTCTTGACTTAAATCCAGAATAACTTCTTCGACAAAAAATCAAGTACGTTAATCCGGATTTAGGTCAATAATTCCAAATTCTGTTCACGTCTAACTCCAGTTCTCTGATAAAACTGGTATAGGTATCTATAAAGAAAATTGAAATACAATACCTGCCGACGGCGGGCTCCAACCGTATAATATTTATTTTATTGCCGACTGCTCTACTATTTCAATCTTGATAAAAACGTTAACACAATACCGTGTCTTTGAATTCTCGCGTTTGATACAAATATCGCTGTAAACCACTGCGGGCACGCGTGGTAATTGAACCCATTCCCTCTCTTCGAAGCTCTCGTGGCCTAGGCGAACCGAGTGATTGGAATTAATCACTTGAGTTATGCAAGGATAGGCGCGGTCAGGTATAGCATGGGTGACCGTCCCATGACTACCGCTAGTGGCATTTTTCCGAGCGCTTCCGTGCTTCGCAAGGCACGTTAAGCCGTTGGTGCCGGCTGTCATAAAATGGCAGTCGTTAAGCCGTGTCAGAGGCCTCATGGGCGGCTTGATAACTTCTGACAGTAAGACCCGCCACTGTCTTACAATCCTCCGCCAACCCGGACTTGGCCCCCGTGGTGGAGTATGGCCTAACCTTTCTGCGATGCAGGAAGAGACCCGTGCTCCAGCAGTGGGGACATACAAGGTTTGATAACGATTCTCTCTCCGAGAGAACTCTTCTGCCCTGCAGTGGGACGTTTATAGGGTACTTAAAAATCGCTGTAAACTTCTTAAGCTTTAAACCTCTCCGGCGCAGCGGTAGCGCATCTGCCTGCCATTCGAGAGGTCCCGGGTTCGAATCCCGGCTGGGGACAAAAAAACCCCAGGTCTTGGATGTTTACATGTTTGTGATGCCGCTGTTTCTGGTTCCCACGCCACAGGGTATCCTAGTATGGGGCTAAAAGCAGTGTATGTGTCTGTATGTAAATTCTATGTTATGTTCGTACAAGTACAAAAAGATCTACAAAGTTTTAACTCTACCCACGTAAGTATCCGCTATCGGCAAGGAAAGTGTGTGTGAGGGACACTCAACTACTTCCTTCCTGAATGAGATGGGATAGTCGGCAAATATTAGCTTTCTATTACCTGCCTGCCATTCAATCTATCGTCGTTCTCGAAAAAGTCGATTCCCAAAGTGTCGCTTCGGCAACTCTTTCAATTTGTCACACTATTACGTACGTTTACACCTTTACATTTTATCGCTTACGCTTAGTTACACCTGAGATTTCCTCATAGTTGGGGCCATTGTACGTAGCATGCGCTGAGTTATGTTAACACTTCAGACGCTAGGGTTTCCTCACGATGTTTTCCTTAACAGTTAGCGGTATTGCTTCTATAACTACACAAAAGCACTTCGTTGAGGCTTTGTGTTTGTTTATGCCATAGATGCAAGGAATTAAAGAGGAAAGATCTTCTTCGCGTGTCAGCATTTTGACTATCGATAGTGAAGGAACTGTATTCATGTCTTTAAAGACATTTTCTCAGTTATTATTCTTATATATAGGTACGTATACGTATTAATTAACGAATGCTTTTAAGTATTTAATTATTGAAGCCTCTACATAGGTTTTTAAAATTGTCCTCAGCATGGGTTAGTGCAACACTGAGAATGTAATCTACAATTCCTTTTCCATATTCCATAGCGGTCGATTAAGGGGAGCACAGACTTCAAAAGCCAACTCATAATTTGTCGCACAACCATTCAGTATTCCGTGCAGCAAAAGTCATATAATTAGTCCTATCCAGAGTTTAGAATTTAATTATTATTGAAGCGCTCAACTTCTTTACCATATTACATAGCTGGCTAACAACGCCATTCCAAATATAATGAAACAAAGCGTCAGTCCAGTGACGCAGTATATCACAAAGGGGAGCACACAGTTCAAACGCCAATCTTATAACTTGTCGCAACTATTCAGTATTCCGTGCAAACGCTCGCCAAAATGTCCATGTGAATAAGTTTCCCTTCCGATGCCTTTCGCCTGAACGCTTTAGGCGCGATACACACTGAGGCGCGAGGGAAGGATGCGATGCGTTGAATGTCCACCGGTACTTCACATCGTAGCCCCGGCTGCCCGAATGATCCTAAACGATCACGAAGGTGAAGCAACAGAGGGCGCGTTGCTTAATGGGTGACCGCTTCCTTAGCCGCTTGCATGGATGGGTGACCGTCCATGACTAACGCTAGTGGCATTTTTCCGAGCGGTTCCGTGCTTAGCAAGGCACGTTATGCAGTTGGTGCCGGCTGCCGTCGGTAGATGGCGGTCGTTAAGCCAAGTCATAGAGGCCTTAAGGCGGCTTGCAAACTTCGGACAGTAAGACCAGCCACTAGTCTTGCAAGCCTCCACCAACCCGGAATTGGCCTCCGTGGTGGAGTATGGCTTTTGCCTTCCTTAGGGAAGAGACCCGTGCCCCTCGGTGGGGACATAATGGGTTGCTGATGATGATGATGTTGACATCACATTGTGTAACTTGTCCGTCTTATTTTAGTGGGGTCTTGAGTAGGTGTTTTACGTACATATTTGTTCGAATAATTATTCGTATAGAGTTAGTCACTTGCAGTTTCGTAATCTATATTATATCACTGCTACAAAAATCTAAAGTTCAATCATTTCGAAAATTAATGATGAATTCGCACGTGGATAGATACTGAACAACAGATAACGTATCAACTTTTCCACAGGTGCACTTTATTTAATACAATAAAGCGGTACCCTTTAAACTGTTTGTAATGTTTGTTAATTAGAAACTATGTTTTATGAACATTGATACTCTTATGCACAATCGCCCATACTAATTAGTGGTGGGACAGTCCAAGCCAAAGTCGGCAAAAATTAAATTCAAAATTAGTGCATTAAAAATAAAAATTGTGTAATCAGTGGGTACAGTGATATCGTTCCGATGTTAAACCTAACTGCAAAGTAGGTAGTCGGGGCTGTAAGTAATGCAATTTGCTTAAGTCAGATGTCGCTGCCTGTACGTAATACAGAGAATATTGTAAAGAGGTTCGAAATTTCACTGATGCCGTGAGTCGCCCATTGGCTCAATTGGTAGAGCACTGGTACGGATAGCCAGAGGTTGCGGGTTTGAATCCCGGCATGGGTGAAATTTTTAGCCTCTAAATATTTTTTTAAATTAAATTCAAATCACGTACGATTTCAGCATCAGCTAAAAGCTGCTAGTTTATCAATAATAATAGTCTAACTTACGGTTGTTTTGACATATAAATAATAAAATGAAAGGGCATGTATAATGAAAAGAAAAATTAAAATGTAAAAATTACTTTACTAAATTCGGACAAAAATCACACAAGCACCATGCGGTTTTAATGCACCGCCCTCCCTCCCACTTTTTCAAGCAGAAGCAAGATACGAACACACCACCATCGACACCAATACTTGTGTGAGAAAATACGCGACGCGTTTCGCCTCTAACACGAGGCATCCTCAGGCTCACAAGTGCAAGTACTTTAACTTTTTAATGCTATTATGGATTTCCGCAAAGCAACGCCTGATTCTATACAAGAACAGAAACATTATTTTTTTAATTGATCAACTGATCAATTTTAAGACTTACTACTCTGTATTAACTTATTAGGTACGTATAAAGCTCAGTTTCTTATAAAGCAATACACGTTGCTTCGGTACTGCTCAATGTACGACAACTTTACGACAGGGTTAACCACTGAAATAGTGTCTAGGGGCGTGTGCTAGTGAAATACGTGGCCGAGGTGCCGCGAACAAATTAGCTGCTTTCCTGCGAACATTAGATGGGAATTGCCCCTTTTTGATGTATGATTTAATTAAGTAACGGCCCTGCCTTTGGTGGGAGAAACCGCCAGTAGCAAAGGTCCCAAGTCAATAATTATTCAGTGTTTCAGCGAGGTCCTCTCATAAGGTGATAAAGGTGTTGTTTTTGTAAATTATCGAAACAGGGTTACATTTTGTACATTACAATCATAGTAGTAATTCTAAATTACAGAAGGCTTACACAGGTTCTGGGTCTACGAGTTATTAAGTCTTCATATTTATGTACTACAAGTACGGATTACTTTATAGCAGAAAGAAACTTCAAAATCTAGAAGTAATTCTTACTTTAAAAGCGCCTACGCTTTTTAAGTAGTGTACGGATTACTTTATCGGAGAAAGAAACTTCAAAATCATGAGGCATTTTTTTCTTAAAGCGTAGGCACCAAAACTGTATTTATCGCTGACTTGTGATTGAATTGAATTGGTCGATTTTTTATCTCATTGAAGTCCCAATATTCTTGTGCGTCGGGAGTCAAGCGGCTATCGAATGGTAACAATAGTCACAGTATGATACCATTTCGTTTAGCCAGCTTTGCATATATTTATTGTAGGACATCTATCTATCTATACATAACAGCCCATGAAAAACGCCCACTGTTGGACATAGGCATCTTCAACGTCCCGCCAACTTGGGCGGTCTGCTCCTAATCTCGTTCATTGTACGCCTTCCGTATTCTTCTGACGTTAGGGAGCCTACCCACCGAACAACGGTCAGTTCTCGGCCACCAATCTGTGACTGCCGTCGTCTATTGTCCGAATAAAGATAGATAGACTATTGTTTGTTGTATGTACACGAGGAATTACATAAGAAACAATAACATAGTACAGCACAATTAGCCATGTCGTTAAGCCGTGTCAGAGGCCTTATAGGCGGCTTGATTACTTCTGACAGTAGGGCCAGCCACTGTCTTACAATCCTCCACCAGCCTGGACTTGGCCCCCGTGGTGGAGTATGGTCTAACCTTCTTGCGATGCAGAGAGACCCGTGCCCCAGCAGTGGAGACACACAAAAAGGGTTGATATCGAGTACAATTAGTGGCCTTATGTAAGTCTATTATAACTATTGGTGAAAAAAAGAAGAAGCTAAATGACTGGTAGTCGGAGCAACTGAAGACAACATATTTTTATATTTAAGACACATACTCGTAATTAATACCCATGAATTTAGGGCTTGCTGTGTCAAAAATGTTGGAGGAACTCCCATTATCATTGTTATTGGACTAATATCATCTCCTAATTGTTATTGCATGTTGTATTGTGTTCTATCTTTACGGTACGAATGAGTTTTCTAGTCTGTTAATCTATCACTCAATTAAGTTATCTTCTAAAAATTCCAGCCGAACTCAAATTATCTTTATACCTAGGTAGAGTCGGTGAATTAGGCCCCCATTAGTAGTGTCATCAACAGAAGATTATTGTTATGTTTGTTTTTTGACTGCACTTACACGTGTGAGAGATGCTTTTCTTACCCCCAGTGTATTTGGATGGATCGCCGGTGCGGGTTGTAAGTAGGTTTAGGTATTTGGGACACATCCTCACAGAAAAGCTGACGGATAATGATGACATGGAGAGGGAGCGCCGGGCCCTGGCCATACGTTGTAACATGATAGCACGAAGGTTTGCAAAGTGTACGGACGACGTCAAAGTAACGCTATTCAAAGCCTAAAAAGTTTTTATACTTGCCAGCTGTGGTTTAATTACACGAGAAGCGCGTACAGTACTCTGAGAGTACAATATAATGACGCCTTCCGTATACTAATGCGACTGCCTCGGTTTTGTAGTGCATCGCAAATGTTCGCGTCGGCCAGGGTACCGGACTTCTTTGCCATTCTCCGAAATAGAGTTAGGCTCATTTTGGAGCCGATTGAGGGCCTCCAAAAATGAGATTCTGTCGTGTCTGTGTGAGGATGTGGGCAGTTCACTGTACCAACATTGGCATTCCGTTCAGCGCGATAGTAATCGAAAATGACCAAAGATATGTAATTATTATCCCATTATTTGCTTACTTGCTTCTTTTTTTCCTCTGTTTGTTTATATTGTGTTGTAAATTTTGTGTATATATATATATAAAAACACACACACACATATATATATATATATATATATATATGTGTGTGTGTTTTATATTATATATATATTTGTGAATTTGTTAGTGTTCTGTTATGTTTTTAGTAGGTATTGTGCCGTTGAATACATTATTTCTCTCTCTTATTTCTCTCTCAATAATTATTGCTATATCTCTTTTATTTTGTTTTGTTTGTGTGTATTGTTATTAATAATATATAGGAATCTGGAACTGTGTATTCTGAAATAAAAACATATTATTATTATTATTTACAATGGCCATGTAAATAATAATAGCAGACAATATGAGGGCAGATTGATTACTCCATGACATTAGGGCTGCATAAAGACACATCTTATAAACAATATATTGTCATTCATAACTCTGAATGCTAAAAGAACTACAATTCTGTTATATTTTGAAATTTGGCACGAGATTAAACTTTCTAAAACTAAAAAAAAACCTATTTAGAGGCTAAAAATTAGACGCATGCCGGGATTCGAACCCGCGACCTCTGGCTCTCCGCGCCAGCGCTCTTTCCAATTGAGCTAATGGGCGACTCACCGGCATCAGTGAAATTTCGAACCTCTTTACACTATTCTCTGTATTATTTCTAAAACTAAAAAGTTCGTTCGTCGTTATCAACCCTTATATGTCCCCACTGCTGGGGCACGGGTCTCTTCCTACATCGCAGGAAGGTTAGGCCATACTCCACCACGGGGGCCAAGTCCGGGTTGGTGGAGGATTGTAAGACAGTGGCGGGCCTTACTGTCAGAAGTTATCAAGCCGCCCATAAGGCCTCTGACATGGCTTAACGACTGCCATTATATGAGAGCCGGCACCAACGGCTTAACGTGCCTTGCGAAGCACGGAAGCGCTCGGAAAAATGCCACTAGCGGTAGACACGGGACGCTCACCCATCCCATCAAACTAAAAAGTTAGGTGACTTTTATGTATATATTAATTTTATGTAACCCTCCATCAACCCGGTCTTGGCTCCCGTGCTGGAGTATGGCCTGATCTTCCTGCGAAGAGACATATCAGGTGTTGATATCATTATCATTATTTGAAACTGGACATAACAAACTCTCTTTTCTTGATAGCCTAACCAGATTTAATTACCATACGCTACTTCATTCATATCAAAGTGTATTGAAGAAACTTTTATGAATAAGTAGAACTGAAGTAGAAATGTAAATAGACAAAATTAATTATCAAATTCCTTTAGTATTTCACCAAAAGATATAAAATATATCGATTTAAATTCGTAAAATTAAAACTCGATTATGAACCTAGGCTAAAAATAGAAACTTGTAATACCTGCCACTTGTGGTTTTTTCACTGATATCAGTGACCTCTATGGCATCACCAATGACTGACTGGCATCACCATACCCTTCAATAATAAAATCGATTAGATTTTGAAATGGACACAAGTTTGAACTGTTACGTTCACTAAGCCGCAGTTTCTGCGCTACTTTGAATGAAACCTTTTCATTTCATTTTTACTGGTCTGCCAAATTACCCCGGTTTATCTACGATCAGTTTGTGTCCGTGACTCCTGTATTGTATTTCTTCTTGCAACGAACTATACCGCTTACAGTGACAAGAGCGAATAAAAAAAACCCTAAAACCCTTAAGGCTGCTTTTACGTCGGGCTTCCTGTCTCACTCGTACAATCTAGTAAATCTAACGTTGTTAGTGAGTGTATTTATTTTATTGATTTGTTTGTCATCTGTACGTAGACACTTCTCTCTGTGTAAATACTCGTAGAACAGTTGAATACTCGCGCTTTATACGGTCGGCCGCTCATCGAACTTTAAATTGCAGTTGCAAAATTACCCATAAAGGCCGCAGTACACAATGGCCCATGCTGGCCCACTGCTTGCCATTGCCAACTGTAGACCACGATCACTTGCTGTTTACTCTATGGCGCGTGGCTCATTGCTGTCTGGTAAACCACTTGCGATGGACGTGGAAGTAATTGCGGCCGCAGCTATTTATTTATTTACTTACTATTTATTTATATATTTTATTTATTTATTTACAAGTATTACAGAAGTATGTACAACAGCAAAGTTATTAAAGTAAAAATGTAGCAAAAGGCGCAAAATTACGGGCCCTGATTGATATAAATCAATAAACTGTGTAAACAGAGATGAGCCAAGCTACGCCACGATTCCTTTGAAGTGTGCCCAAAAAACCGACGACTGTCCGACTGCGCGCCACGATAGGCAATTGTCCGCCACTGCACACCATTGCCCCGTGTACGCAATGGCGAGCATTGGGCCAGCATGGGCCATTGTGTACTGGCCGCATAACAAGAGGAACTACGGATACTTATTCCTATTATAGAATACATCGTTTAGGAGCGGCGATATCGCTAGTGACGATGATGATGAAGACGACGAGCAAACATCACGAGTTCGTTACCAGTACGGCTATCTTCTTGTCCAGTAAAGTGAAAGATTAGCATTATGATATCAGAGATATCATTTTGTCACGAGTGTTTCAATGGTCGCAATTATCGGTATTGTTGACATACATTGTTTCTAATCTTCTACAACAGCGGTTCATTACTTCTTCAGACATGAAATTCCATTAACACTCTATACATACGAGTAATATGTAGGTATTATAGACGTATAATTCCACTCGCTAACGCGAAGGAAAACATCGTGTGGAAACCTGAGCGTCTCAGGTGTTAAAAACGTCAGCCCTTGTAATAGCCAATTCACGGTTGGCGTACGCCAATACAAAAATGTTTACCAAATCGGTTAAAAAAAAACAGAATAAAACTATAATATAACCTCACTTGTGTATCCCAGAGGGGTAGAGAGAACAAAAAAAAAGAAAACTAAAATTGATTCCGTCAATTTCAGCACCTCCTCCTTTTTATAATTCGGTAAAAAAGTACTACCCATTTGCTAGCCTCGTTGAGGTCCCTAGCCCCCATCGTTGTACATCCCATATTCATCCCAGCCTACTTACAGTCGGGGGAAGAGGTTGAATAATGGCCTATTTTGTCCCCCCCTGGATGAGATATTAAGCGCAACAGAGACTGCTGTCATTTGTGCTCGTAATATACGCAATATTTTTGCGGATATTATTTTTCTGCAAGTTGGTTCAATACAACGTGTCATTGAAATAACATGAAACTAAACGGTTTCCTTGATATAAACCTCTTGTATGCCCCCACTGCAGGATCAGAAGGTTTCTTTAGTATCGATAAATTAAACCATTTACCTATTAAATTATTTTAACTATCAATCTAATATTTGAAGAGGCTAGGTTCGGCAATGGTTTAAGGAAGAATTTAATGAATGAAATTATATAAAACATTCTAAATAACAAAAAAATATAATAAGCAAAAGTTTACGATTCGTTTATTAAATTTTTAACGAATTATTTTTTTACATAAGTTTGAAACTTGACGCAGATTAAATGAAACAGATAAAAACGCTGACGATGTATAAAAATACAAACTAATATTTTGATTTTTGCTTGCCTGTTGAAAGCAGCGAAAGCGATTCCGAAAAATATTCTTCAGAATTTGCGCTATGTATTGACATAACGCCAATTCTGAAGACTTTTTCTTTCTTAAAAGCGTTCCATAAAACAAATGTCAAAAATTTTACATACTTTAGATTACAAGATAAAGGAATGACCTAGGACGAGCAAACAATTCAAACATTTCTTTCCGATTGTAACAATTTTTATTAAAAGTTTGTTAAAAAATATTATGTTCGAACTCTATGAAGCGCGCGCTTCGGCTACAGACCGAAAAGCAGCGGAGCCATGAGCCAAATAGTGCAAATACCGAAATATTTCAATGGTTTTTGATTAAAAGAAAAAATCATCAGCGTCATGTATATTAAGTCTCAGTCCACTGAGTAGGGCGTCACTTCACAAAACCACAGATTTAAGAGGCAATCAATCGGTCCGAACTGATCCACTGCTGGACATAGGCCTACTCCAAGACATGCCACTTCCTTCCGTCCTTGGGCATCCTCATTCAGCCGCTGTCCACAAACTGCCTACGAACGTCGGACCAGCGAGCTTGTAGGCGTCTTACGCTGTGTTTGCAGAGCTATCCCTCTCTGTGGATGGGGGTGGTAATAATTTTATTATGTACTAGCTGACCCAGCGAACTTCGTACCGCCTAACAGTCGATTCTTTATTTTTTTTTATTTTTCTCCCCGTAAGAACCATCCTCTTACTTCGAGGAATATTCTAAAAAAAGAATTAGTGAAATCGGTTCAGCTGCTTTCGAGATTTGCGCTTACCAACACATTCAGCGATTAATTTTTATATTATAGATATTCTACTTTATAGATACTGCGTATATAGGGGTTAAGATCGTTGACTTGAAGGTAATTTTAATGGAGTATGACTAGACGCATAAATTGACCCCTGGGCATTGAAATTTAAGAAAAATTCAATGCATTTGTGGATTGCGAGGTTATTTCTGAACTTTAATTTATTCTTTCATGCATGAAATATCGATATTAGGTATACCTATTTTATAGCACAGTCCTTTGATGAAAAACTTCGAAACTTCTTTTTAATAAGTGATTTTGGCTTCAGGTCGTCTCGATTATGTACCTGCGGCTAAAATTGCCTATTCTTACGAATAGATACCTACTCAAATATTCAATTTATTTCTTCATGCATAAGATATTACATCGACTACTAGACGTACAATAGTTTGAAAATATTACAGAAAAGATTCAATATTTTTTTAGAGTAAGCGATTTTCAGGCGTCGATTCAATTTATCAAATCTCAGCGCTATTCTTCTACGTGGCACTTAATGCCTTTGCAAAGAAGTAAAAGTATAGTAAAAGTAATAATGCATTTATTGCGACCAACAATAGAAAAAGAAGAATAAAAGGAGAAATTACAACTAATAACATAACATAACATTTACATACTGGCACATACATTGCTTCTGGCCCCACACTAGGATACCCTGTGTCGCGGGAACCAGAAACAACGACATCACAAACATGTAAACATCCAAGACCTGTGGTTTTTTTTTTGTTCCCAGCCGGGATTCGAACCCGGGACCTCTTGCATGGTAGGCAGACGCGCTACCGCTACGCCACAGAGGTCGTCAAATGACTTCATAGTTGGCAACAAAAGGTGTGTTCTCAGCATGTGCTGCCACAGACAAAACAATACCTATAGACGGCGCTCTTTTTTAGCACTCACCTACTTAAAAACTACAAATTAGTTCCTTAAGGCGTAGTTTTGTTGTCCGTCGATATAGATCTCTTATAAATTGTACCGAATAAGACACATTCTAAAAGTACCCCGTACAAAAAGTCCCTCAAGTTAGCAAGGACATCATGAGACCGGACTGGACAAAAGTTCGGTGTTTTCTTTTAAAACGCTTTTTCTTTTTTAACTTCATGTAAATTATTACAACACAACGTAATCTCAGAATATTTGCTTCTATATCGTACGCTTCACACGATGGAACAAAATCACGGTTATTTTGTTCCGGGGAACAAAATGGCCGCACACCGTAGGCGTTGAGTCAGCGACAAGTGCTCGGAGGACATTTTTTCAAGCCTTTATCCTAAATACAAATAAAGAAGTGTGGCATAATGAGGGATTTTTCTGACAGCTAAGAAAAGTAGTTCCTAATTTGTCAGTAGATGGCGTTTTCAAGTAAGGGTTTTTGTTTTTTTAATAGGATAAGCCAATTTCCAGTTTATTCTGTGGTCCACAGTCCACAGATCACGTGGAATTTCCTCCCTCTTTTTCTTTTGCTCTTGCACTATTGTTGGTTGATTTTCGTGCTAAAATCATGGTTGATCAGTTGACGTTGATCAGTTGATCACAGATTAGATTCCTTCCAGTCAATGAAATCGCAAAACAGCAATAAAGTTTTTACCTGTGGCAAGCAATAACAAACAATAAAAGGTAAACCCTTGCGATTCAGCGCCATCTCATCGTAGCTTTTAGAACATTTTTTTTTTTAATAGCTGTCAGAAAAATCCCTCATTGAGTTGTCCGGTGTTTTAAACTAACACACTGCTAGAAGCTTCATCCGTCCTCAAACTCCTAAGGGTGTATAGGGTCAGAGTTGGACTGGGGCTAAGGGTTGCCAATTTGGCTTTGATCAATCAACAAAGTAATTAATAGAAAGGTTTCTTGTGGCTCGGTCCAAGCCCAGGTTGATAACTAAATTATTTACTAATCAACCGCTTTTTACTACTTCTCCGACTCTCTAACGTTTGCTGGAAGAAATCTCTTTTATAGATAAGCTCGCCTTTGTACATGTTATTTCTCATGTAATGTCCTGTTATATGTTTCGTGTGCAATAAAGTGAAAAAGATGCATGATGGGTGACCGTCCCGTGACTACCGCTAGTGGCATTTTTTCCGAGCACACACTTCACACTATATAAAATCATAACTTTCTTTATATTCTTTTTATTGCACTATCCCGTGCTAAGGACAATTAAAAAAAAAACTGCAAAGTAAGGTGATGCAAATTACTTCAGCCAGATGTCGCTGCCTGTACGTAATACAGAGAGTATTGTAAAGAGGTCCGAAACTTCACTGATGAAGGTAAGTCGCTCATTAGCTCAGTTGGTCGAGCGCTGGCACAGTTAGCCGGAGGTCGCGGGTTCGAGTCCCGGCATGGGTAGAATTTTTAGCCTCTAAATAAGTTTTCATAACTTTCTTTGTCAACCAGAAAGATAGGTTGCGCCCACAAACAGCTACATAACGCCTATTGTGATACCGATAGGTTGTTTTGTTATAACATTGATTAAGTTTCCCAGAAATAAATTGTAGGGTAGCGTATTTTACTACGGGTGGTTGAAGGTAATTGTGGTGTACCCGAATAAATATTGGGCCATGTTTTCAGCTGAGAATATTAGAACTTAAATAAAATATTAGGCTGGTGACGGTTGGCGTAGGGACTATCCCAAATTAGTGTTGAAAAATGTGACACATATTGCCTACCTTGTGTAGGCGCCACAGGGGTGGTAGTTTCGTATTTAATTTATACAAATGACTCCAGTTTTTGACGTTCGACTTTGTATAATTATTTGTATTTAACTAAGAATATTGATATCAACCCTTTGTATGTACCCACTGCTGGGGAACCTTCCTGCATCGCAGGAAGGTTGGGCTATACTCCGCCACGGGGGTCAAGTCCGGGTTGGTGGAGGATTGTAAGACAGTCGCGGACCTTACTGTCAAAAGTTATCAAACCGCACATAAGGCCTCTGACATGGCTTACCGACTGCCATTACGTGACAGCCGGCACCAACGGCTTAGCGCGCCTTGCGAAGTACGGAAGCGCCTGGAAAAAATGCCACTAACTAAGAATATTAGAACTTAAATTAAATATTAGGCTGGTGACTATTGACAAATATGACACATATCGACTACCTTGTCTAGCCGGCACAGGGGTGGTAGGTTCGTATTTAATTGAAACAAATGTTTCCAGTCTCGTTTTTAACGTTTGACGTCTTTCCATAATAATATAATTATGTGATGTCGTTGTCTGATAACCATCGCAAAGAGGCATACATGTTTGGGATCAGCTAAGGGGGAGTACAAGGTTACGATAAAACTTTTATCCCACTATCGGGTAGCGGCATCTCGCTTTACGCGGTGAAATGAAGCAAGATGGCGCTAGCCAGTAATGTAATAACACTTTTTTCGTGACGTGGTGCTCCCCTACCAGCCTATTTGACTTATTTAAAGAATTTTTACTTCATCCGATCTAGAGATTTACGTAATGGAGACGTTGTGTAAAAGTTAATAATTTAATGCTACTCCTAGTGGCTTCGTTCCCGTGAAATTATTGTTTATACGTAATAAACCCCTTCCTGAATCTAACGTTAGGATAAATGTTGATAAATGAAAATTGTTTTGCGGTTTTGGCGTGAAAAGGTATCAGACAGACTTCTGCTACATACTAGTTGATTTTGCTTTTAGCTTATTATTGTGGATAGTATAGGTTTCTCTCAAATTCCTTTTGCAGCCCATCTAGTGCAGGGCACAAGCTTTCTCTCAAAGAGAGAGAGACTATGAGCCTGCCCATTGCGCATGCCTACAGTAGATTAGCAATTTTAATCGCCGATGTATGTGATGAACACAGTAAGTTCATCAAGCGAGTTCATAAAGCACGTATCTTAGAAAATTCTTGGTACTTGGTGGAATCGAGTTCGATTCGAGAACATCTGGAATGTGAGACAAGCGTCCTACCGATTGTACCAGAATTGCTAAGACCGACCAACTCCCGCAATGGCGTGTGCTGCAAAACTACCTCTCTGATGTATTAGGCCCATTCAATTTACAAGTAAATTGATAGCCGAACATCAAGATCGAAGCCCAAGAGAGCCGTTCATGACACGTAGAGTTTTCCCGCGTGACGTCACTCGGCTATTAGGCCCGCCGCGCACGTCCCTAACAAGCGTCACGTGAGGCGGGCGCTATTGCCCTTTTTTGTATTAGCGGCCAGTCCTATCATGCTTACGACGATGTAATCGAGAAAAACATGAAAAAAAAGTAAGTTAACGCTGGCCATTTACTATTTCTTTTTTTCACAAGCTCAGTGTTGCGGCGTCTCAGCTTGTGCGTCACGAAAGCAAAAAGTTTTCAACACATCTAATCAAAAAGAGCTAGTCTAGTCCTCATAAACAGAGAGCAAAATAACTCTGATCCCCAGGTATGAAAAGTGAATTTGGAATGTATAGATATTTGTAGTAAAAAAATCTCTCTCTAATACAGAAATTAAAATTGTGTCTATTTTCTCACACAAGTATTGGTGTCGGTGATGGTGTGTTCATGTCTTGCTTCTGCTTGAAAAATTTGGAGGGAGGGCGGTGCATTAACTAACCGCATGGTGCTTGTGGGATTTTTGGCGGAATTTAGCGAAGTATTTTTTACATTTTAATGCTAGATGAATATTGTAACATAACAGTAAAATTACACCAAATAGTTTTAATTTGTGTATTTTGTCACACAAGTATTGGTGTCGCTGGTGGTGTGTTCGTATCTTGCTTTTGCTTGAAAAAGAGGGAGGTAGGGCGGTGCATTAACTAACCGTATGGAGCTTGTGGGATTTTTGGCGGAATTTCGCAAAGTAATTTTCACATTTTAATGCTATTACGGATTTCCGCCTGATTCCATACAATATTCATCTAAATAAGTATATGCATAAATGAAGGACATTTAAACGTACCAGGAAATCATCTGGACGAAACATAAATTTCGCGAACAAATTGGCCATAGACAAACTAGGTAGCATTATTATTTTTACGTGACCAATTTCATGTGTCTGTCTAATCAGTTGGCGGGAAAATATTGCCGGAACGTAACGAGACTCTAAAGATCAAGTACTGCGCCTGAATATTTTATGAGGAGGCACATCGTTTGGAAGCAATTCATCATTCACAAACGACATCGCCAATTGGGTCGGCCTCTCTTTGAATTAGGCCTATAATGTTGCGTCATATGATGTGTGGCATTCGCAAAAAGTACCGTGACATTGAAACCCTAATTTAAAGCCTATTTACGCCCCGTAGTAGGGCTCAGGCCCTGTCTCATAGAGATACATACATACATAACCTCACGCCTGTATCCCAGAGGTGTAGCAAGAGACCAGGGACTGCCATTTGCCACGATCGTGACAGATCACCTTCGATTCATCAACGTTCATAAGTCGTTGCATGCACGCACGCCGGTTCCGGGTACTTTTAATCTTTCCCTTTGCTAATACATCCCCTATTTGGTCGATGTAGAGAGAGAGTATGGGCTTAATCACCACGCGTGCCTACCACGGATTGTCAATTTCAACTGCTGAGGTATGTGAGCACCTCAAACACTCAGGTTTCCTCACGTGTGTTCCTTCACAGTTAGCGAGTGGCATTGCTACTATAACTCCACAAATAAACTCGTTACATGCCGGGATTCTAATACCTTTATCTAATCTTACTAAAACTTTACCTTTTATGTAACTGACTGTAAAACCGAAGAACTAGGAAAAGAGCTTTTCTAGTTTGTCTCGGGTCTTGGATGTTAGATATCTATGTATTTATAGTATTAAATCTATCGTCGCGTTAGCACCTATAACACAAGTCATTTACACTATTTTTATTTTTAATGAACTAACCCGTGCTAATTAACAAATTTAAAAACCTATTTAGAGGCTAAAAATTTCACCCATGCCGGGATTAGAACCCGCAACCTCTGGCTATCCGTACCAGCGCTCTACCAATTGAGCGCTGGTACGGATAGCCAGAGGTTGCGGGTTCGAATCCCGGCATGGGTGAAATTTTTAGCCTCTAAATAGGTTTTTAAACAAGTCATTTAGTTGTACTTAGTATAGGGCTAACGAGATCTGTGTAGTATGTCCATGAATATTTATTTATTATTTGTTTATGTGAACACCTCAGGTCTCCTCACGATGATTTCCTTCACAATGAGCGAGTGGTATTGCTACTACGACTTTACAAATGTACATCACGTCATATCACACTAATATTATAAAGGCGAAAGTTTGTTTGTGTATAATTTGTTACTTCTTCACATCTAAACAGATAGAGCGATTTTAATAAAATTTGGTATCTTAGAAAACAAAGTCATTGGCACATCCCAAGATTCTAACCCACGACCTCCCGAATGAGACACTGACGTTCTACCGCTCAGCTATCACCGATCACTATCATATCTTTAGGGAATTTTACTCAAATTACCTTCCTACTTAAGATTCATTATAGTTTTAGCAAACCATTTTTCTTCTTCCTTTGTCTTACAAAGAAGGTATGTCTGTATTTTTTAATTACCTAAAGGGAAGAGCGGGTGATCGTGCTCTTCCACTATAAGGGGAAATTTCCCACCAGGCAGATCGTATGCCTGGGGACGGCCGGTCCAACTATTGTTAGTCGGACGTTATATTTATGGTATGTCATTGAAACACTTTGATTGCGCGATGCAGGAATGTTGGAGTTTGTAGTGCGCGCGCAGAGTTGACATGTGCTCGCCACATCACTCCCCTTCAAGACCGTAGCTACGCATAGCTAGGTCTGATAGGAATCGAAGTCTGTGCTCTAAAGCCTGCAAGTGCCAGAGGACGCTGAGTCAGTGAGTCGACTAGCGGTTGAGATTGTTCAGCGGCTAACAGTCACTTCACCGGCGACAGTACCATGAAGACCGCGCATGTGGTAGGAACCGGTGAAGGCTGCTGTACCACTGGCAACGTGTGCTGTTGCTGTTTGGCTGCCGTGCCGAGAGGTTGGGGGAAGATCACCATCAGTCCCAGTAGTCGGTGCGTTGACTGTAGTGGAACTGATGAAGTAAGAAGGAAGAATGCTGGCCTTGCTTTGAGACTGATTGTATGTGGAGTGCTGTGAGAGCGAAGGAAGGTTGACAGTGTTCTGTCAGGGGTCACCACTATAAGGAAGAGCGGGTGATCGTGCCCTTCCACTATAAGGGGAAATTTCCCACCAGGCAGATCGTATGCCTGGGGACGGCCGGTTCAACTATTGTTAGTCGGACGTTATATTTATGGTATGTCATTGAAACACTTTGATTGCGCGAAAATTATTTGTATACTCCAGCGTTACTGTTGGTTCGATAGATACCTATAATGGGGAACTTACGTCAAATGTAGATTGCATTGCTTTTATACCATGGCAGAGATTAAAAAAATCTATTTTTCTTCAGAATAAAACCCTTTTAATCGAGCATTCCGGGGTCTCAAAATATGCGAAAACTTAAAATACTATAATAATAAAAACTATACATATTAAATTTTAGTTTTTTCATTTAATTCCAAATGCTTTCTAAACGAGTTAAGATGCCTACAACATTACTCTACGAGATAACTCGAATGTTGGTAACCGCTCCGTAAATTATAAGATGTTTCGTTCAAGTTGTGACGTCATAATTTGAGTTCGATTATGTTATAAAAAGTATTATTCGCAGAGATAAAAACTACTACGTTTATTTGTCTTTTAACGTGGCTTCTTCGATTACATTAAAACATTTTTTTGTTATCCATAATACATTTTATTGCTAAGGACTTTACTGTATGTCCGGTTTCTGCATTGAAAATTTCTCTAAGTAAATACTAAAGTACCGTTCTATCACGCTCTTTTCTGCGAAATTTGAAGAGACAGCATTACAGTTAAGTATTTACTTAGTGAAATTCTCAATTCAGAAAGTGTCATTTGAATAAAATTTGTATTTTTTATCACATCTTAAGTACCTAACTAACTTTATTTATTTCATTTGGCAACAGGACGAAGAAGTGAAGAAGCAACTGCCAGTGGTTCCCAAGTGTTGCGCAAGCGGGCAGAATCTCAGCGCCACGCTAGTGGATGGGAAGCGAGTGTGCGCGCCCTCTATACTGACGTTCCAGCCTGTATTCTACCAGGCTAACGACACTCATATGTGGAGCTTTGACACCAACGTGCTTGAGACCATCGTTGGGAACCCCTGCAGCTTTGATAAGTACGTTTTTTCTCTAGTCACAGTTTAGTACCACATGCCGATTCTTTGTTTGTAGTCTGTCTATTTACAGGGTGACTTTGAATTTGGTTGACAAATTTTAAAGGAGCTTTCTAAACATGATTTAGGAATATATGGCGCGATTTTAGAAAAAAATTTTGGGAAACGTAACATCAACCGTAAGGTTATCGATATTACGGACATTCGAGGCATTTTTTTTCTTATCCTGTACCTTGTTTGTACCTTGGAGGAAAATGTATACTAAGATTACTAATTTTGAAATCAAGTTTTTAATAAATGTTACAAATGTGAGAAAAAAAAAATATAAAAAGTCCGTGATGTTATTCTCTCAAACCCTTAGACCATATTCAATCAAAGATCTGTTTTTTACGTTTACTACAAAATAAAAATCACTTTAGTTATCTACCAAATCCTTAGAGTCTAACGGTAAAATATATTAAATATAGGCCCGCCACTGTTTTACAATCCTCCACCAACCCGGACTTAACCCGTGGTGGAGTATGGCCTAACCTTCGCGATGCAGGAAGAGACCCGTGCCCCAGCAGTGGGGACATACAAGGGGTGATAACGAACGAACGAAAATATATTAAGATAAAATATAGTCGGGGCTGTAAGTGATGCAATTTGCTTAAGCCAGATGTCGCTGCCTGTACGTAATACAGAGAATAGTGTAAAGAGGTTCGAAATTTCACTGATGCCGGTGAGTCGCCCATTGGCTCAATTGGTAGAGCGCTGGCACGGATAGCCAGAGGTTGCGGGTTCAAATCCCGGCATGGGTGAAATTTTTAGCCTCTGAATAGGTTTTTAAATTTGTCCTTAGCACGGGTTAGTGCATTAAAAATAAAAATAGTATAATAAAATATGATGTAAGGCTTAGACTCTATTTATCGTAATAATTTTTTGTTTTACAACCACTACTAAATAATAGTCACTTAAATTGTATTGTGTGATTACTCACAACACAATTTAAGCACGAAAGACGTAGCAGCCTTAAGGCGCTTCGGGTTGATAGCGCCAATGGAACAAAAATCATAACTTGTTTTATAATACGTCTTTATCTAAAAGTGAACATGAGAAATCTTAACAACTGTGACAACTATTTTTAGAACTTGCAGTCCAGAACCTATGATCAATAAATTAGAACTTTCACCGAATTCCGCTAAAAAGGGATAAAGTCCTTAGTTGTTGATCCTAGGTTCTAGACTGTAGGGTTTAAAAATAGTTGTCACAGTTGTTAAGATTTCTCATGTTCACTTTTAGATAAAGACGTATTATAAAACAAGTTATGATTTCAGGTTTCGCTTCTTTCTCGCACACAGGTACAAACTAGACCCCAGAACGAACAGCAACGACGAGTTTTACCTCCTGGTGAACGGCTCCCTCTTCGCGCCCTACCACTCCCCACCCTTCCTGGGGACCAAGGAGTTCTGCATGGAGACCTTCTGGAACGAGAGCAGCGCTGCTGGAGTCACGTTACCGCTGGTCTGCTTCCCAGCCCCCGTTGAGGAGGCGAATACTTCAGTCACGTTGATTGCATACGCTATCGGTATGTTCTAGTTCGGCGGTTCTCAAACTTTTTGGGTGACGGAACCCTTTTGGAAATCGAAATACTTTACGGAACCCAATTGATAAAAGAATTGTTTTAAAAAACGTATTCTTTATTAATAAGCATAATAAAAGTACAATGTAACAAACGTACATACATACATAACCTTACGCATGTATCCGAGAGGGGTAGGCAGAGAACTGCCACTTGCCAAGATCCTGACAGATAACCTTCGCTTCATCAACGTTCATAAGTCGTTGCATGCACGCAGCTGGGTTACAATATTAAAGTTACTATTTTTTACTTTACTTAGTGAGAGGTGTTTGAATTTTTTTTTCGACATTCTTGCGGAACCCATACAGCTCGGTTAGTAAGCTCCTACTCTCTTTCTGAGAGAAGACCTGTACCCTGCTGGAGGATGTTTTTAGCATTGAGCCGCATTCCAGGTTGCGGGTAGGTGCTCGAAAGTGCGTTCTCTAACTCCAGCCCTCTTTCCAGGCCTTATAATCTCCGTGCCGTTCCTGCTGGCAACGGCCTGTGTGTATACCTTCATCACCGAACTGCGAGACACGCATGGCAAGTCCCTGGCTTGCCATTCGACGTGTCTGGCGATCGCCTTCTCCTGCCTAGCAGCCACACAGCTGGCTGGTCACGCGTTTCCAGCCGCCGCCTGCACTGTTATGGGTAAGGCTGTCGCCCAATAAAGTTACTGGACGTCACGTATGCTCGTATAATTTAAAAAACTTATCTGTCTCATTAGCACGGAAATTGTGTTGGGGAGTAAGTTTCAAAATGTTTCAAATAAAGCTAGGAATTCATGTGGTACAATACTACACATCATAAAAGTCCCTTCGAGAATCTACGTCCGCGCAGACTAGGAAGAAGTGTAACGAAAGTACATCAACCAAGTCTAGCAGTTGACTGAAACTATAGTCACCTGCATCGATGACGTTGAATCAACCAATAGCAACAAAGGCGCATAAAATGAAACTATCTGATTGGTCGATCAACTTGCCGCACATCTAAAATTTGGTTATCTGCGCAGGCACATCCGCGAGACTTATTTCTTTTGTAGCACTGTACGATTCAACATTATCTAGGCATTTTGGGATAACCGTTGATGACGATAACAATTAAGAAATTTAATTTTAAATAAGTAGATGCTACATCTTAATGACTTGCGATGCTTATACATAGTTATATTTTAAAAGGTTCTAATTGCGAATCTAATCGGTGCTGAAACGTCGGGAATTAAGGAAATTACGTTTTACTTAATAAATAATCACGATTAGACCCGTCTAATAAATAACTACTAGCTTTTGCCCGCGACTCCGTCCACATGAAAAAGATTCAAGGAACAAAATTTTGCAACCCCGTTCACTCGCTTAAGAGTTAAATTTAGATAAACCGGGAAACACGTGTTCATTCAATTGGGTTAAAGAGTATTTATTTTATGTTTCAAGGTAATTAGACAATATTCTTTATACCTCCCATACAAATTTTGGCAACCCTTTTCGCCCCCTTAGGGGTTAAATTTCAAAAACTCCGGTCTTATTCCTTGTCTACATTATATATAGACCCTCTGTGCAAAATTTCAGCTTCCTAGGCGCAAAATTTCTGTGCAAAATTTCAGCTTCCAAGACCACGGCTTGGGCTTGGCGTTGATGAGTGAGTCAGTCAGTCAGGACTTTGAATTTTATTTATATAGATAGATAGATAACTACTATGTATTAGTAGACACTCAAGTCAATATTGGAAATTCAGGTTTTAGATTTCAAGTACTTTAGGGTGTTAACTAGCGCCACAAATGGAAAAAAATCATAACTTGTGTTATAATAAATTTTTAACACAGTTGTTCAAAAGTGGCGTATTACAGGGACGTATAGCGTGCGGGATGTGGGCTATTACACACTCGTGCTTTTTTTACCTTTCCCGCACTCGTGCGTTTTCTTTCCCAACTGTCAAAATAATGTCTATTAAAAAGAAAAACCAACCATGAAGTTTTTACTAAAAAAAATCATAGAAGTTTTTATGAGCTACTAATTTGTTTCAATATCAGATTTAATGATTTGATTGAATGAGTTAAGTTAGGTTTCATTTCATCTCATTAAATTTCATTTTCATTTCATGTCAATAAAAAAATTCTACTGAAGACTTGGCTGTATGGGCATACTTTCCTTTGCCTACTAGAATGGGTGAAGAAAAAAAATCTCTGCTTATATTTTTGTACGGTTGGCGCCATTTTCTAAATAATTTGTCTTTATTAAATTGCTTATTTTTTTCGCAACTGTATTAAAAATAGTCACGTGCGGAACCGTCATTGCAACTTGTTCCAACTGTCGATTTGTCAGATTTGTCGGAACTCTTTGCAATGACAGCTTTTCCGCACTTGTAATGAAATATACTATTTTCAAATTCCAAAACCTATGCTATGCTGTAATGTTAACATTACATGGTATGTTTTCAAACCTATGCTGTAATGATATCCATACACCCCGGCATTCAGGGAAGTAAGTGACTACTTACAGAGCAAGAGATATGTAAAAGTCTTCACAATTAGTTTTAGATAAGTTTGAACGCAAATTCACACATGTGAATTTTCTCATTACGTTAACGGTGGCTATTAACGTAATGAGAAAATTACACTAAAAATAGAAATACAAATAAGAAAGCAGTACATAATTAATCAATTTATGAAATAGCACGATTAAGCACGCTGAAAATAGCTGAACTAATTTTAAACTCAAACTAGTTTTATAACCTACAGTCTAGACTTCTAGAGCGTAACATAACACATATTGGTGGCCCTAGTTAGCTCCCCGAAACGCCTTCAGATACCATAATCATCCTTGCCTAGTTAACGCAGTACCTGCTAGGTATTGAGGCGTTAACAAGGCTTCCGTGGTAGGTACAGCCTAGTTCATTAAATTGGGCTAATTACTTACATAACACGATGTCGGGAATCAATTAAATTAGTCAAATTTAACACAGAAGCGCTCGTGGTCTAGTCGAACCGATTGATTGGAATGAAGCGCTTGAGTTAAGTAACCACAAGCGCGGTCAGGTGCAGCATGGGGGACCGTCCCGTGACTACCGCTAGTGGCATTTTTCCGAGCGCTTCCGTGCTTCGTAAGGCATGCTAAGCCGTTGGTGCTGGCTGTCATGTAATGGCAGTCGTTAATCAATGTCAGAGGCCTTATGGGCGGCTTAATAACTTCTGACAGTAAGGCCCGCCGCTGTCCTACCATCCTCTACCAACCCGATCTTGGCCACCGTGGTGAAGTGTGGCCTAACCTTCCTGCGATGCAGGAAGAGACCTGTGTCCCAGCAGTGGAGACATACAAGGGTTGTTATCGAAAACAGTTTATCTCATTAGACGTAACTAAAGGTCTGCAATTAATCGCGTTTTAAAGTGAAATTGGCGCCTAAGCGGCCTCAAACATTTGGAATGTTTCAGATTGAATTAGACTCGGTTTTAACTACATGTCCGACTCTCTAAGGTTTGTTGGAAGAAATCTCTTTCAGAGAGAAGCTCACCTTAGTAAATGTTATTTAATCTTCTCATGTAATGTCCTGTTAAATGTTTCGTGTAAAGTATAATAATAACTTGTATTAAAATCGATAGTCACACGCGACATTAGCTACGTTTGGGTCAATTCTGACTCGAAGGACTAAATCGCACCCTCTTACATCGTGATTCATATCTTGCGTGCCGCAAGTCCAAGTGTAAATTTGAAAATTAATATTGTAGTGTAAGACATGTAACCTAGTTCAAGCTACTTATAAATATCAGTCCTTCGACATTATAGTCAGTCTTGATTGAGCACTACTCGTTTCATTCATCTCCCAGAACGCTCCACCCTGCATGGCGACCCTGCCTTGTTTGGTGCGTGCGAGCGCGCATCAACAATAAAAACGAAGAAAAAAAAATGATGGATATTCAAAATGCAAATGAAGTGACAAAATAGACTTTTTATTGTGCCGACAAAATTACGCGCCAAAATGAGCAATTCAAATGCGCCAAAAAGCCCAAATCAGGACATTATGATCCAAATTGGGAACAACAATAACATCATAAAAACAGACATCGAACTGTATATTGGTATGATTTCTTGGTGCATGTTGGCATTGTTTTTGCTGTTAGTAGCACTAGCTATTATACTAGCCATCAGATACTGATATTGAAGTGCTAGGAATTGCTTTCTGATGGATCTATCTATAATCTATGTAACTTATGGAGACTCGCTTTTATGAAATAGACAACGACCAATTCTGTACCTCCTAAGATAGAGATGGTCTTTAACGAGACGTATCACTTACCCCCGGTTTTTCCTACACTCACAATCTGTTAACAATAAGGTCAGTTGCTTTTTATTGTACGCTCTTTGGCCAATCAGTAGATTAACAACTTGTTAGTTGTACGTGAAACCAGGAGTTAGTTACTTAGTTAGAGCGCTGAATAATGTAGATACATACTGACATACATAACCTCACGCCTGTATCCCAGAGGGGTAGGCAGAGACCAGGGAATGCCACTTGCCACAATCCTGACAGATCACCTTCGCTTCAACAACGTTTATAAGTCGTTTCATGCACGCACGGAGGTTCCGGATACTTTTATCTTCCCCTTTGTTAATACATCGTCTATTTGCTCGATGTATGTCCGCCTGGGACGTCCCTTACTAGCCTTTCCACTCATATTTGTTTCGTCAATCTTTCTTCCTTCATCCTCTCCACATGTCCAAACCAACGCAACATTCCTTTCTCAATTCAAGTCACTACATCGTCTTTCAGTCCACACCGTTCTCTAATCAAACTATTGCGTATCCTGTCATTCAAAGTAACACTACACATAAATGTAAATACATAAAAAAATTGGGTTTCTCACGATGTTTTCCTTCCTCGTTGGCGAGTGGTATTACTACACTGGAGACATACCTCTCCTTACCTGTGGATAAGTAGAGTCTCGATAAACTTTAGTCTAAGTAACTTTCTCAATTCAACAAGCCATCCCACGTGTAAGCACCCAGATTTATCGTTATCAATCTTTGTATGTCCCCACTGCTGGGGCACGAGTCTCTTCCTACATCGCAGGAAGGCTAGCCACACTCCACCACGGGGGCCAAGTCCGGGTTGGTGGAGGATTGTAAGACAGTGGCGGGCCATACGGTCAGAAGTTATCAAGCCGCCCATAAGGCCTTTGACATAGCTCAACGACTGCCATTATATGACAGCCGGCACCAACGGCTTGACGTGCCTTGCGAAGCACGGAAGCGCTCGGAAAAATGCCACTTGCGGTAGTCACAGGACGGTCACCCATCCTGCACCTGACCTGTTGTTGCTTAACTCAAGTGATATCAATCACTCGGTTCGCCTAGGCCACGAGCGCTTGGCCACCCACCTTTAGTTGTAAGTTTTTAGCAATATCTTGTTTGTAAAGTCGATTTTCGTGTTTGTTGCAGCCTATCTCATTCAATTCTCGTTCGTGTCGTGTTTCTTCTGGCTTAACGTGATGTGTTTCGACACGTTCCTCAATGTCAGGTTAGTGAACAAAGCACTACACTTACTCGTATGTCAACGTAAATAAAATTTAGTTTCGCGTAAATTCTAACAGAGGTTCAAGGTACATATAACCTTTTTACATTAAAAAGTCGTACTGAAAATGCTTACTACTTTTTGCCTCTACACTCACTTGTTTCATTAACAGTTCAATTGATTGAACTAATAAAACTTATTTAGAGGCTAAATAAATTGCCCTAGCACTAAAAATAAAGGGTTAGTGCATTAAAAATAAAAATAGTATTATAAAACTTTCCAGTATTAGCAGTTCAATTATTTTCTTTGATTAAACTGCTAATACTGGAATAATTCTGAGTTCAATTGTTTTTCATTTAATTACCACAACATACCTAGTATGAAACCAACTTACTTTATTGCACAACATAACTAAATAATAAATAAAATAGATAAATAAAATGAGTCAGTAGGTATACTTACCTATAATCAATCTAGACGCGGTATGATGTAATGTAGTGTTAGTTATGTTGTGCAATAAAGTAAGTTGGTTTCGTACTAGCTATGTTGTCGTAGTTAATTTAAAAACAATTAAACCAGTGAAACGTTCCAGTGTTAGCAGTTCAATCAAAGAAAATCATTGAACTGCTAATACTGGAAAGTTTCACTAGTTCCATCAATTGAACTGTTAATTGAACTAGTGAGAGTAGAGGACTTTTTGTATCCCACTGCTGGGCAAGAGATTTTGGTCCTCAAGCAGAACATAGATTAAAGTCTTTTTGTTTTAGGCGCTTATAAACTCTTTTATCTTTTTTTATTTAAGAATTTAATTATAATTGTATGCAATGTAATTAAGCGCTCTCTATCTCTCTCTCTCTGAGAGAAGCCCTGTGTCCTGTAGTGGGACTTTTACTGGCTATAAAAAATGCTATTGGAATGACATTGTACTGTTATTATTTTTTTGACTACCAAATAGACATTGTCGTATAATTGTTTTTAAAACTATGTATCTACTAGATTATAGGGCCTGGACAAATGATTGTGTTGTATGGAAGTTACAGCTGTAAAATAGGAGCGTTCGATGGTCTGATCAGCCGTAATTTTCCAGAAGATACATCAACAGTACGGTGAGCAGACGCAGCATGCGACGCCGCTTCGCGTGGTACTGCGCGTACGCAGTTCTCCTTCCCCTGGTGCTGTTGATAGTGACGGTCACTATGGAACTGTCGCCGGCCGTGCCGAGCACCTACCTGAAGCCTAACTTCGGAGTCAAGGGGTGCTGGTTCAAAAGTGAGTGTTGCTGCATTGCCACACTACCAGAAATGGTAGATGTTAAAGAGTCTTAATTATAAAAACGTGATTTCTAAAACACTCTTCAAATGCAGTTTTAATAGTCAGCCGCAAAATTGAAATTCGAAACTCTATTTGTTAGTTATTAATAAGAAATTTAATAACATTGTTAATTTTCTTTTTGTAACATTATACAAAAAGAAAATTAATAATCTTTGAAATGAGTACCTACATTTTCATTTTCATAAGACAATTCATTCGATCTTTACGATGATCACGTGCTAATGAAAATGACGTGAAATGTAATAGTACATTATGACACTAGTGAGCTAAGTTGGTCATTACAGACGAGGTGGGTTTACTGCTCGAGCCGAAGGCGAGAGCAGTTATGGAACCGAGTCTGTAATGACCAATGCTCACGAGTGCCATACGACGACGTAAATAAAAATAAAAACTACGCTAAAAATACTGACTCAGAAAAAGAGTTCGCGTTCTTTTCCGTTTTCCATGTTAGGAAATTTTCATACGCTGCGACATATTTTTCCCTAGATTTCTCGGGTATCAAACTTTCATTGGCATTTTGCGCCTCATTAAGTATGTCTTGCGGAGTTAAAACCATATACTCTTCAGTATCAGCACTCGAACTCGACATTTTCACAATAAACAATGAAAAGTTTTATTTCTTGAGAACTGAGATTGAAAATGGCGCGCGCTTACTTTTTTAATTTGCGCGCTGTCAAATGTAGGCAAATGTAACAACTTCCATACAGCCTATAAATCGATATTTCTGAATTACAAGTTGGCTTTTAGATATGTCTATCTTTTTCTTATTTTGATTGCAATTTGATGAAAATAAATGTTTAGTTATCGTATTTTGATACTAACGTGCATAAAATATAAATTAAATTATTATTTTTAGATATGAAAACTCTTTGCTGTCATTATTTGTCTGTAGTTGATAAAATTAAAACTATATTCATTACAGCACTTGTGCTGTAATATTATTACGCACGCGTGTATAATGGACAGCATTATGGTTCTTAAACCGGTGTTATAAGAGTCACTTTACGAGCAAGTGTGTTGAAAAAACAGTTTCTTCACCATCGATAATAAAACGTTTCTAAATTAACCGTTTCCATTGTACAAGTTAACAACGCTGTAATCTAAGCAAGAACTTGGAGGAATAACTCACGCCAAACGTAAACAACGGGTTGCAGTGGACTGGTAGTCGAATCAACAAGCTCTAAACTTGAATTTTCCTTTCAGCGGACCAAGCGGCATTGCCGTACTTCTACGGGCCGGTGGCGGCCATCTTGTTATCGAACGTGGTTCTTTTCTTCTTCACCTCACGCGCCTTCGCTATGCACTACGATAAGCTGAAAGACGTCACTGGTGAGTCACCATGAGGAACTTAGGAGGATCACTCACGAGTCTATTCCCATACATACCTACTTAGGCTGGACTTAAGCCAGGTTTACATAGTCTTAGTGCGCTCGGTCCGAGTGCGCCATCCGAGTAAACTAATGCTTCTGATTGCCTATTTTGGTGTTGTCACGACAAACCGTCCAATCAGAAGCATTAGTTCTCGCATTAGCTCTCTCACTCGGATGGCGCACTCGGTCCGAGCGTACTAAGACCGTGATAACGCGGCTTTAATTTGCAAATAAGGAACTGGATCGCGTAGTTCTTAGCATTTTACATGCAATATTTAAATGTTTCGTTAGTAGCTGCACGCACGATCTCCAATTACTTTTTTTACTTTTTACTCACTTTACATACCGTTGCACACGGTACAAGACTAATCTAGTGTGGGAATAAAAACAAAGAAAATATTCCTCATAGTATATTTAAACCAAAGTGCTTCTTCATTACAATTTTAAAATAGTGTCTGCGTCGTCGTCATACCGATATTGGCTCATATGTACCTACCCTTATGCAAAGTGGAAAAGTGAATTTAAACTTTTAAATAGTTTTACAATTTTTGTTAATAAATAATTTTGGTTTGGGTTGAGGTGAAAGAGAAAAGACATCTTTGCCTAAAAGTGGGCTCTGCTTATGGGCTGATCAGATGTTAACATAATACCTAAACTTACGCTTGTATCCCAGAGGTGTAGGCACTTGCTACAATCCTGACAGATCTGTTGCGCTTCATCGACATTCATTAGTCGTTGCATGCACGTTTGCCGGTTTCGGATACTTTTAATCTTGCCCTTAGATGCAGATATAAATACTATTAATTATTTATTTTAAACATGCTTGGGCAGTTGTGTAATTTAATAATAATCGACATTTTAAATTATATTCTAAGTATATGTTTACTCTAAGTGCATTAATATGACATTACTTCGACTCATATTGAATAACATAGTTTTCTTCATATTTTTTTTATATGGCATATTAACTTCTACTGCAGGGCCCAGGCCTTCTCTCAGAGAGAGACAGAGAGGGAAAGAGAGTATGGGCTTAATTACCACGCTTGCCCAACCTCGACTGGCAATTTGAAGCGCTGAGGTATTTGAACACCTCAGACACTTAGGTTTCATCACGATGTTTTCCTTCACAGTCTAGTAATAGCTTTATTTTACAACTACTATCTCCAGCTAAAGGTACGCTGGGAGGCTCTACGTCAATGCAAATAGAAGTTAGATGAGTAATGTAAATGATGATAACGTATTGCGTGAATTGTATGTGGAATTGACTATTTATACACATCGTGAACTGTGTCATCACGGTAATAGGAAAAAACGTGACGAATGATACATAATGCAGGTGCTTTTCACACGTTTAACACATTCATACCAACCATGCTGCGTTTAGCGGCATTTGTTACCCGCATTATGAAGTCATAAAGTATTTATGTGGATCACTAAATTTAAACCTTAGAGTTCATTGTAGTTAGAGTAATAATAATCATTATGGAGGTGGTGGAGTATGGCCTCACCTTTCTGCGATGCAGGAAGAGACCCGTGCCCCAGCAGCGGGGATATACAATTGTTGATATCATATAATAATCATTATACAGCCTAAATATATAAAAAGGCTGTATAATGATTAGGACTGTAGGGCACTGGCCTTCTCTCAGAGAGAGAAAGAGAGAGAGTATGGATTTAATCACCACGCGTGCCCATCGTGGTTTGGCAATTTCAAGCGCTGGGGTACATACCTCAGCGCTTGAAATTGAAAACCTTAAAACCATTGGCTCAATTGGTAGAGTGCTGGTACGGATAGCCAGAGGTTGCGGGTTCGAATCCCGGCATGGGTGAAATTTTTAGCCTCTAAATAGGTTTTTAAATTTGTTCCTTAGCACGGGTTAGTGCATTAAAAATAGAAATAGTGTAATTGAAAACCTTGCACATAAAATTGAAATTGAATTGAGCACGTGAACACCGGAGGCACTAAGGTTTCCTCACGATGTCTTTATTCAAAGTTATCGAGTGGTATTGCTACTGTAACTCTACAAATCTAAGTAAGTAAGAAAACGAGGTTAAAGTTAGAGTAAAATAAAACTTATCTTATCTAAAAACCTATTTAGAGGCTAAAAATTCCACCCATGCCGGGATTCGCAAAGTAGGTATTCGGGGCAGCAAGTGATGCAAATTGCAAAACAGCCAGATGTCGCTGCCTGTCCGTAATACAGAGAATATTGTAAAGAGGTTCGAAATTTCACTGATGCCGGTGAGTCGCCCATTAGCTCAGTTGGAATGAGCGCTGGCACGGATAGCCAGAGGTCACGGGTTCGAATCCCGGCATAGGTGGAATTTTTAGCCTCTAAATAGGTTTTTGTAAATTGTCCTTAGCACGGGTTAGTGCATTAAAAATAATATAATTATCTTATCTACTTATTGGAAAATTTACATTAGCACCCTACTAAATTTTTTAGGGTTAACTTGGCCTTAAAAAGGAGAAAGTTATTTGCTTTAACTAGCGTAATAATGCCGTTGAAGATTATATGTGATTAAATCCAGCTTGAAATTCGGACGACCGTAAAGCACCCAGTATGACAAACCCCAACAACGTCATTCAAATCTCAACCTTCCTCCCGTAGCATTAGAGCTGAGTAAAATAAAACTTATCTTATCTAAAAACCTATTTAGAGGCTAAAAATTCCACCCATGCCGGGATTCGCAAAGTAGGTATTCGGGGCTGCAAGTGATGCAAATTGCAAAACAGCCAGATGTCGCTGCCTGTCCGTAATACAGAGAATATTGTAAAGAGGTTCGAAATTTCACTGATGCCGGTGAGTCGCCCATTAGCTCAGTTGGAATGAGCGCTGGCACGGATAGCCAGAGGTCGCGGGTTCGAATCCCGGCATAGGTGGAATTTTTAGCCTCTAAATAGGTTTTGAAAATTGTCCTTAGCACGGGTTAGTGCATTAAAAATAATATAATTATCTTATCTACTTATTGGAAAATTTACATTAGCACCCTACTAAAATTTTTAGGGTTAACTTAGCCTTAAAAAGGAGAAAGTTATTTGCTTTAACTAGCGTAATAATGCCGTTGAAGATTATATGTGATTAAATCCAGCTTGAAATTCGGACGACCGTAAAGCACCCAGTATGACAAACCCCAACAACGTCATTCAAATCTCAACCTTCCTCCCGTAGCATTAGAGCTGAGTAAAATAAAACTTATCTTATCTAAAAACCTATTTAGAGGCTAAAAATTCCACCCATGCCGGGATTCGCAAAGTAGGTATTCGGGGCTGCAAGTGATGCAAATTGCAAAACAGCCAGATGTCACTGCCTGTCCGTAATACAGAGAATATTGTAAAGAGGTTCGAAATTTCACTGATGCCGGTGAGTCGCCCATTAGCTCAGTTGGAATGAGCGCTGGCACGGATAGCCAGAGGTCGCGGGTTCGAATCCCGGCATAGGTGGAATTTTTAGCCTCTAAATAGGTTTTGAAAATTGTCCTTAGCACGGGTTAGTGCATTAAAAATAATATAATTATCTTATCTACTTATTGGAAAATTTATATTAGCACCCTACTAAATTTTTTAGGGTTAACTTGGCCTTAAAAAGGAGAAAGTTATTTGCTTTAAGTAGCGTAATAATGCCGTTGAAGATTATATGTGATTAAATCCAGCTTGAAATTCGGACGACCGTAAAGCACCCAGTATGACAAACCCCACCAACGTCATTCAAATCTCAACCTTCCTCCCGTAGCATTAGAGCTGACGCACTCGGACTTCAGTACTTCGGACGACTGGGTGCGGCTGGGCGTAGTTCTGGGCGAGACGCTGCCGGTGCATCAGCGGACCGCGTCGCCGCAACGGGAAAATCCCGTCAACTTCACGCAGAGGCTCAAGAAGTATAGGAAAATGTAAGTTCACGTTGGAAGAAAGGAGATATATATTCTTTTGACGGCCTCGGTGGCACGCTGACTGTAAAACTGAAGGTCTCGGGTTCGATCCCCGGTCGGGTCAAATTAGGAAACGAACTTTTCTAGTTTGTCTTGGATCTTGGATGTTATATGTTGGGCCTATGTATTTATTGTATTAAATCTATCGTCGAGTTAGCACCAATGACACAAGTCATTTAGTTGTACTTAGTATAGGGCTAACGAGATATATATGTCCATGAAAATTTATTTATTCATTTATTTAACTTTTTTAACTTTTCTTCTTCTTGTCATGGTGGTGGAATGCCAATCGACTGGCGATGGCGAAGGATTTGCCAATCAGCGTAAGGGATATGTTCGCTGATTGTTGCCCAGGGCGCGTCGTTCGGGGAGGCTCCTATTTGAGACATAGTTATTGAAATTGCCACAGACATTAAAATTATAAAAGAGAGTAGTTTGTATGCCTATGTAAGAGGTAATATTGAAAGTACTCTTTTATAAGTATATCTGTATACCTTCAGGATGGACCTAGTCGAGTCGAGAACTATAATCTGTTCACGATGCAAATTTAGACATGGGCACTGCTCGTAAACAATTAACATACATGCAAATAATGAAAAACAAAAACATAATAAAACAAATTATTATACTGAAGAGAACATGTGCGGTATAGAATGTTCGGCAACCAGGAGAAATGGGGGCCTTAGCTTGTAAACTGAAAGTGTATCTGCTATTTCACTAATTTTACTTATTTTTAATACGAGTAGAATGTAAGGCAACCGGGAGAAATAGGGCCTTAGCTTGTAAACTGAAAGTGTATCTGCTATTTCACTAATTTTATTTATTTTTAATACGAGTAGATTTGTTACCATTTGTGCTATTCTTAGTTGGAGACAAGTGTGAAACTTTTGTTAGTACTAAAAACGTTCTCTACGTCAAGATTTTACGTATTATTTTGACACATTCATAGGCCGATGAAAACACTGATAACGATAACATCTTACAACTCTACAAATATTATTTTTGGTTGGACAGTCAGCAAATATTTATCTTGATAGGATGTTTGCAGGAAATATTTTAACGTTATCAGTCAAAATTTTTACGAAAAATTCAAGTTCTGTCCGAAGCAACGTGATACGTAAACGATGTAAGTTGGCGTCAAAGATACCTAGTCCGATGACGTAATTGACATATTTTTCTATTAAAAGACTTGGGTATTTTTACAATGAATTCTTTCATAGTCATCGCATCCTTTTATGAAATCATTTGAAGCACTTATACGAAACCAATGAAGCTCATGGAAGGTAATTCAAGTCAAAATTTTTCGATATTATTAATAAATGATTTGCCCAAATTCAATTCGATTTAATTAATCAAGGAACGATGAAAGTTTTATAAACTTACTTTTATTCAAAAGCGAAGGCGAGACAACAAGATTAGTTAGAATAATCTTAATCCTATTTAGTAATAAGAAGAAAAAAAATGGCGGACACCTGCTGTTATGTACTAACGATAAATAAAGACAAAAACTACCGTCACTAGGTCAAAATAAGTTTATTCAATTTTAAACTTTATTAGTAGAGATATCTCGCGGAATTTCTGTATCCTGCCCTGCTTCGAAAATTGAACCCACTGTCTTGATAAAAACGCTTAGACGTCAAGTTTGTGTAGTATTTTTAATGACTAATCTCCTTGGATGATTAAAATTGAAAATTATTCTTATTTTCAAAGCCCGAACTGAGGAGATTAAAACCGTTTAATTTATAATTACTATATTTGTTTTTACAGTAAATTTAGTAAAATTGCCAGTATGCTTGGGTAATTGGTTGCGCAAGCATGCCCACTGCTCACTGACGACGCTGCGAGCAGTCTAAACACTACATAGCAACACGCTCCCTCAAAACCAGTCTTTCCTACCATCACAATACCCATATTCTCCTCCATATCATCATCATCAGCCATTTGACGCCCACTGCCGGACAAGCTTCACGGTCTTGAACCGCCTGATAATCCCGCAAGTAAAAGATAGATATATAGACAGATAGATAGGTAGATACATAGAAAATCCTTTTTTGTACACTGATCGTTGTTGTTGGATGCGAAAAAGTGTTGACCTGGCGACCACGGACCGGACGACCAAGCGTGGGCAGGCCCCCGCCAAATGGTTTGACGACCTAGGCCAAGACCATGATGTTTAGAAAACCACAAGGGAGGCCTATGTTCTGTAGTGGGCGCCAAAAAGCTAATGATGATGATGTACAGTCGCCTGCACTAACATGTCAGAACCTTGATACCTTGACCTCCTCTAGGCTGATGTACGAGTATGAGAAATTGGATAGGAGTAAACGTGTTCTTGAGTAGAGACCGCGGCAGGCCGGCAGATGCTGGATACGGCAAGCTGAAGACAGGGCGCTATGGCGCTCATTAGGAGAGGGTTATGTCCAACAGTGGACTAGCATACAGCCTGAAGAAGAAGAAGAACAATTTTACAAGGCACTGAAGTGCATACATGTTAGTGCACGTGACTGTACACAGAATTAAAACTCGATTTTCACCAGATAAAACCCACGTTTGCCTCCAGATTCCGCACGCTATGCATGCTGTCCGTGATAATGGGCCTGTCTTGGGTGATGGAGGTGGTGTCATGGGCGGCGGGCGCGGGCTCGGCGGCCGCGTCAGTCTGGTCCGTGTTTGACGTCATCAACGCCTTGCAGGGCGTCGTCATATTCGCCATCTACGTGCTGCAGCAGCCCGTGAGGAGCCGTCTTAAGGTAACCAGAAAACTGAAAAAGTTAGTCTTATCGAAGTGCAACTTTGGCGATTGGTGTTAGACTAGCTTGAATTTAGACCGACCAAAATTCAAATCAAACCCCATCTGATTTGGTCACTCCTCACATCCAGGATGCTGTGCTTCATCGCTCGTCGACAAAATTTGGGTCTGGTCAAAGACCAGGTTCGAGCACCGTAGGATACGACAGACAGGATCTACATATTGACGAGTTTTCGCTCCAGGGAAAGTGTTAGCTTAACCTTCTTCTGCCCTTTCATGGACCAGAACCTCTTCCAGGCGTTAGATTTGCGAGCGCATTGATTTTCTTGTCCTGCCTATTTTCGAAGGAAACTATCTAGCCTAAATAAGTAAACTTGTCAACGTGCTGAATAACCTGCCCGTTTACCACGACCCTACGTTTTGTGCTGTTGGTCACGCACTGAGTTGTTGACCTGTTTATCTTCAATTCAGCGTGAAGGCTTGTAGTGCTGAATTATTGCAGTATTTGTTGAAGACGGGGCTTTTGGTGCGAATAGGGCTATGTCGTCGGTGAAGCGAAAGTTGTTAAGGCTCTTGCCACCGCCAACGTCAATGCCCTTATTTACCAACGGCACTGCTAGGAATTGAAAATTAATGCAACTCTCTGAGAGAAGACATGTGCCCTGAAGTGGGATATTTAAATGAGTGAGGTCGAGTCTATCTGCTCCGTATTCGACGTAGTCAACGTTGCCTGGACAAGCGTATAGTATATATGGTATCCTACTTTGGGACAAGTGATTGCATTGTGTAAAAGTTATTATTATTTACTAAGAATAACAATGTTAGGTTAAAATAAGGTTAGTTGAGTGTTAAATATATAACTTTGCTATAATCTATATCTAACCTTCGCTAGTTATCAGTATATCAAAACAACATTAACCTTATTGCCGAAGCGACCGACGGAAGTTTACCACCTATTTCCATTCTGCAACTGGCATCTATAGCATTTCTCGCTACACCCTTCCGCAGTTTAACATTCATAGTCGCCTCCTTTAAGCTGTGCATTAACAATTATTCTTTTCTCCCGGCAGCTGTCAAAGCTGTGCTCGTGCAGAATACGGAGTGGCTCCGAAGTGGCGGTCGTGAGTGAAAGAACTAGTATAGACTGCGGCACTGGCCGCCGGGACTATGTGTAAGTGTAGACATTACTTGTGATAAAACAGTGACCTAAATGTGCACGATGTAAGTGAAGCGTTCGAGACTGATATGATAACAGTATTATTGGCGTAATCGATGATATATTGGCGTGGATTCGTTTTGAACGTTGAAGGCCGGGTCTAAAGCCGGGTCTCTTTATTTCGTAGAAGTATCATTAATGATTTACTATGACAATTCGATTGTAAATACGTGGTGTTGTTACGTTGAATCATTGTCAATCTGTGGATCAATGGACTTTGCAAAGTCGATTAATCCACAGCATCTGTAGTACAATGACGCGACTCGCACGTTTAAGTAACGTCAAAGGTCCCGAGTTGTATAATAATTGTTAAATTCTGACCTTTCAGCGCGACAAAAGGCGTGACTTGTGCCACCATACAACCCAGGCTGGGCTGAGTTTCGTAAAACTACAGTTTGTACGTTATTGGTGGCGGAGTTATCATTAGCGGAGTCTACTTGTTAATATGTGCTTAAGCCGACAGTGCGATGTACGTCGAGTTGTTGTTTTGAATTGAATGTTTTTAAACATGAATTGTAGTTCTATGAAGCTGGCCTCTCGATCGAGTTTACAGTAATATATTACACAACTCAATCCGTTGGCGATGCCAAAGCCCCGTCTGCTTCCCATTGGTGTATCTAGAGCTACTAATAATTCTATGACTAAAGTTATTTTCCAAAGATAGATGACTGACATGAAACTAGTTAGCCAGCGTTCATACAGAAGGGATCTGGGACAGTGTAGAAGTCGCGCCCTCGCCCCGTCTCATCTATGTGGGCTTCGTCTCATCCCTTCAATACATGTTGTATGAAAAGTCTTTCATGCGTCTTTTTCGCGCCCCTTCTGGGTAGTCGCTGGCTTAGGCAACGCAACAACTTTGCGTACCCAACATAAGTGCTAAGCGGCCGCTACTTTCTATCTGCGCTCAGCTGTTGCCAAATTTGCACAGATTTCCGCAATTAATCTCATTGGACATTGTACGTAGCACGCGTAAACACCTCAGACAATAGGGTTTCCTCAAGATGTTTTCTTTTACCATAAGCGAGTGGTATTGCTACTGTAACTGTAACTAGGTTCTGCGCTACCACCGTTCAGCTGTTATCGTGTCCACTATGATCCTGTGAAAATGACGCAGTGCGTAGTGATACACCACAGTGATACACTGTGAATATACAGCGTAGGTCTTTGAACCTAAAGACGGGATAACATTGCTATGCCCTACATGGTTCATACTGGTACTTATAACAATATCAACACCTTGTGAACTTATTATGGTTGCAATAAATTATGATGATGAACATTTCCTTTTACTTTCCGTCATAGTGAAAAATCGGCACGCCGGGTGTTCATACAAACGCGATGCGTGCTAAAATTATTTAGAGATTCATGCCGGTAGGCCAGACCCAGAAATATACATGTATAAAGTGTTCCAATATCCAGCATAGGTTGTATCAATATTCAAATTTGCACTGGCTACCCGTCTTTCTAATTTCCTTCAGCAACTTACCATCGTAAGGTTGTCTGGAAGAAATGGCTTTTAGCAATAAGGCCGCCAATTGTACTATTTATATTTGCAATTGTTTTGTATTTGTTGTTTTTTCAGTGTACAATAAAGAATATTCTTATCTTATCTTATGACCATACGAGTCGTTACATTAACAGTCAAATTCTGACATGTCATACTACCTATGCTGGGGTGGCCATAAACGATCAAAACCCTCCGATTTACACCAATGGCAAGCTATTTTCACTAGCAACGAAGTGTCGCGCGTGGAAAACTGATTGATTTTGGAATGTTCGGGAATGTTTCAGAAAGTGATTTTTAAACTTTAATTGACACTCGCGGCTTATACCATCCGTGATGAGAGCTACGAGTATGTTTAAAATATAGAACATGTCTCTGTAGAAGGACCAAAAACAATTCACGCGGTAACTCGAATCTACAGCACATCGTGTTAATGAAACATCGCAAAATCTGAGAAGTGTTTCCTTAGTTTTTTTTGTATGTAGTAATATTTTGTGTTATGTGCACTTTTATGTTGTTCTATGCACTTAAAATTTGACGCGATCAACTTGGACAAAATTGTCAGTTTTATTAGAAGTGAAGTAATAATTTATTATCGATAGAGAAGAAAGCTATAGCTTTTTTCAGCTTTTGGTTTACCTTAATAACTTAATAACTTTGCACGGCACGTGTCTTACCAACGACTATTGATTAAGGTTCTTTACCTCGATTCTGCTAGTGCATTACAGTACCATGACAGATACATGGTCGGGTTACGTGACGTGTTTTTCATACCATTGACGCCTAGAGGGTTCGACGTATGTGCGCGTAGACTTGATGCAGCAACGAAATCAAATCTCTACGTTCATGCAATTCTTATTACCCCATAATGCATTAGCAGAATTTATGCCCTGAATTCAGTTTCTGAAATATTACCTGATATGTGAGACTAAGACCTGGGGCACACAGGAGGGACACGGGTTGAGGACGCGGAAAAGACGTCGCGCCCCCACCCCGTCCGTTCTGTGTGGGCTCGTCCCGTCCCTTTAGTATATTTTGTGTGAATCTAAATAGGAAAGACGACACGTCTTTTCCACGCCCTCGCTCCACTTCCTTTCAGTGTGCTTGGGGCATAAGACTACAAATATTTCAGCGCTTGCAACGACGCAAATCGATTAGCTGTTTAACTATTTCTCATTTCACTGGTTGTAAATTATTTTGCAAGTTTGGTCGCTACCCGAAAATTGGCCTATCAGCTGACGATGAATTTTGAAAGTTACCTATTTATTTAGTGCTTTGTTGTTGTAATAAATGGTTGTTGTAAGTAAGTCGAAAAGTAAAATATTTTTCTAAAGCAAATATGACCAAGAGATGTATGTATGGTTTTCATGAAATTGCTGTCTATAACTTGCGGCTTTGGTGGACATTAGTTAAGTTTAAGTATATTCATAAGTAGTATGTAAAGAAAATTGTAGTGCCATAGCGTAGTAAAGAATTTTTAACAAAAAAATGGTGCATTTTATCCTTTACGAGAGCTAGTCATAAAAGTATGTTAAGCGATTAAATTATTCATTGTTTCACGATAACCTAGACTTAATATTAGTTTTAGTAACATTGTACACACAAAATCTGTAATCGTCCCGAAATTAAAATGTCCCAGTAAGTATATTTTCTCTCTACTACTATTCCAGTACTCAAACTCTATGAAAAGTATTATGCATTGTCTCCAGATAAGACTGGGCACTATATGATATGCCAACGATGTGGTATGAACATATATTTATACGTAAATAGAATAAAATATGTAGGTAACTGTAATTACAACACATTACGACTGGCCGGCAACTTGCGGGCGCAACGATACAAACTAAAATAGACCTTAAATAATAAAATGTTAGAGACTAGATTATTAGCGCAAAAAAGCCTGGCCTCGTGCGGCCGACGGGCACGTCAAAGTTGTATGTTTCTGTCTCTAAAAGTTTGGCCTTTGAATCTACGTAATCTACGTTTTTAAAGCGTCCAATGGCACCCACACTCACACTGTGGGTGAAGGGACTTTGTTTTTTTATGAGTTCGTTCGTTCGTTTGTTATCAACCCTTGCACGTCCCCACTGCTGGGGCACGAGTCTTTGCCTGGATCGCAGGAAGGTTAGGCCATACTCTACCACGGGGGCCAAGTCCGGGTTGGTGGAGGATTGTAAGACAGTGGCAGGCCTTACTGTCAGAAGTTAGCAAGCCGCCCATAAGGCCTCTGACATGGCTTAACGACTGCCATTACATGACAGCCGGCACTAACGGCTTAACGTGCCTTGCGAAGCACGGATGCGCTCGGAAAAACGCCATTAGCGGTAGTCATGGGACGGTCACCCATCCTACGCCAGTAGCGGTAGTCATGGGACGGTCACCCATCATGCTACTGACCGCGCCTGTTGTTGTTTAACTCAAGTGATTGATTCCAATCACTCGGTTCGCCTAGGCCACGAGCGCTTTATACGAGTAGGAGATGGAGTACACTCATAAGCCTACTCCATATAAAAGAGTCCATACCAACACCATAGTCCAACATCATAGGCGTAGTCTCTAACTTCTTAAGTATTTAAGGGTTGTTTTAGATTGTTATCGTGTCGCCTCCAATTCCGCCCGCTGTAACGTGGGTAGACGGTCACATTATCTGTGCACCTCACTGGAATACAATGCCCCTCCTACTTCACGGTTAGCAACTTCGTGACCCAAGCGTATCTTGATCAATCGCTTTATTTATTTTGCATACCGTACCAGAGCGTCGATGTTACGTCATCGAGTCAGGTGCACAGTTATTGTGACCGTGGTCTACCTGTATCGGGTGTAAATTTACTAACACCCTTCTCGAAATGTTACCTTACTGCGTTATTAAGAACATTTCTCTCAACGAACGATGGCTGGAAAATCAACGACTTAAGAAACATTACTACCGATTCTGAGTCACTCAGTGTGATACGAAAAGGGCTATGCTCGGAATCTCTTTCATGGATCATTTCAGAAACGACAATCCTTCAAAAAACTAAGGTAACTGAGGTAGCCTAAAAGGTTAGCGAGCTGAAGTGGCAGTGGGCTGGTCATATATGCCGCAGAGCTGATGGTCGATAGGGTGCAAAGGTTGTGAAGAAAGAGTGGAGACTACGAACTGCCACAGGCTACCAGCTGGCTTGGCCGAGGCAGATGCTTCATATCTTCGGTCACCAGTCCAGCAATCTTGCTGGCGGTGACTGGTTGAGGATGGCTGAGGACAGAAGGTGCTCTGGGGATGGCCTATATCCAGCAGTCTACGAGTTCAGGCTTATTGAGTTACTTATTGATTGAGTGTTACAGTACAGTTCAGTACAATTCCACCATAGTGCGATCCCAACCCGCATGCCCAGCGTGGTGATTATGGGCATTACCGCCCAATGATGGCACAACCTTGCGCTATGGCGCTCATTAGGGGAGGGCTATGTCCCGCAGTGGACTAATATAGCCTGAAGAACAAGAAGATTGAGTGTTAGGCTAGCAATTAGTTTGAAATGCTTAATCTCAATGAAGCGTAGCGCTGTATACCTTCGTTCTGTGCCGTAATAACGTTGAAAATTATTTATCGAAATAAATATGTTAAACGTCCGGAAAAAAGGTAATTACGTTTTACCTAACAAATAATCGCGATAAGACCCGTTTTATAACTATATATTAAACGGTTCTATTCAATAATGTGTTGATTTTCCAGCGTTTTTTTATTAAATCATTCAGTATGTTTACGAATCGAGACGGGTGTTAATATTTTGACTCCCTGAATTGTAACGACTCTAGAAGGTTTCTTTTCATTCTGTCAATATATTTTGAAACTAAAAAGATATATTCGGAAATGTAAAATTGACAATTTGATATTTCAAGACAATAATTAGTATCGTAGTCTTTCTGTAACTTTATTTCAATCTACATACGCATTTTCATTAACATTTTCGTTCTAAATTCATGGCTTCTTATTCAATTTCTTTGTAAAGTACCTTTCTTTGTATCTCATCATTTAAATAGCAATAATTTTATTAATGTTATTAATGAAAACAGCTATCTTAGTTCGACAAATAAATAAAAACAAGTGTGCCCAAAAAAAAACTTTCTCTTTTTACTTTATAAGACCTCCATTTTTTTATTCCATACACAAATAATATGTTATAATGTACTCGATACAATGTTACATACATTAAGTTAAAATAGCGAAGGATTTTATATGTATTACAAGTTTATATTAGGGTTATGAATATAGCATGAATGTGTATACTGTGTACTACTAGATTTGGCCTTAAGGCCATCGCACACTTAGGCAAAAACTGGTCAGCAGACAGCTCTAATCTCTGTGTTATTTCTGCTGGTGTACCATACACTTAAGGCAAAACTTTTCATACAGTTTTGTCTTAAAGGCTTTCCGCAAACGGCAACTTCCACACAAACGCAGTTTACCTCAAATTGTGGTGTCGAATTTATTATTATTATTAATTTGAGACCAGTTTAGAATAGCACCCGATATCAAACCTCGTATGCCCCCAATGATATGGCACGGCTCTCTTCCTACATCTTCCTAACGCCGGAAGGTTAGGCCCTACTTCATCACGGGGGCCAAGTCCGGGTTGGTGGAGGATTGTAAGACGGGTCTCTCAGAAGTTATCAAGCCGCCCATAAGGCCTCTGACGTGGCTTAACTATTGCCACTACATGACATCCGGCACCAACAGCTTAACGTGTCTTGCGAACAACATCACACCGAAGCGATCGTAAAAATGCCACTGGTGGCAGTCTCTAGCATTAGTAGCATTAGAATTGCACTAATGTAATTAAACTAATCAAAAGAAATATGAGCCTTTTCAAAAGTATCTATGAAAGGCTTGTGAGACTATAATTTCATTTCTATTAATTTATTCTCGATTCTGAGCATGATCGAACCTTGATGTATGGCATCTTAACGTATTGGTAAGGTTTAGATCGCATGTCGTTTGTAAATTGGAACAAAACTACGTTTGTGTGGGATCGCCTCGTGAGACGCCCGCGCCCTCTTAAGAGTACACTTGTATATAATAACTAACTGTGTATAATTCCTACCTGTATTCTGGCCCAATCTAGTGTCAACCCCGTATGTAAGTATAGGTATTTATTGTTGAATGTTGACGCGAGAATTTTGAGTAAAAAAATGATGTCTATTTGTCTATTTTGCAAAACAAAAACAATGATGTTATAATAAACCAAGCTTTATAAATATATCTTGTTTCATTCCTGACCCACACAAGTAGCTTGACAGCGCAAGTCGCGCGTTTTGGGGAGCTAAAATGTCAGTATTTGACAATTATTACGTACCTGAGTGCTTAGTGCGAGTTTTTTAACTACTCGATCGCGTTAACGTAAACCCATATTTCTATGGCATCGAGGAATCGCCACCTAGCGACAAGTATGGAAATTAAAATTGCTGAGTGCGAGTTGTAATGGTTTACGTTGAGAAGTGAACACGTTTACCAGCCAAAACACGAATAAATGCGAGTGCGAGTTGTACTGTGACAGCGTTTTGCCGGTTCGAACGGTTAACTTTCTCATGCTCACTACTCAATGCTCGATTAACGCGGTAGTAAAGTTATTCGATTGGATCTGTCAAACTCGCACTAAGCACTCTGAGAGGCTCGACTGTGCGTTTAAAACGCGTAATTCGTGCCGTCATGCTACTAGTTTAACCCTTCTCGCGTTTAGTGTACATACGTCTGTACACTAATCAGCCCGGCCGCGCGCAATCCCCCAAGCGCTTAGTGTACAGACGTATGTACACTATGCAACGCTCAGATTGGACTCTTTTTATCTATGCTCTGTGCATTCTCTATGGACAATATCTGTTGTTTTATTGGCCAATGGTTAGTAAGGATTACTTTCGCCAACCAATCAAATGACGTGACGTGGAAAAAAATTGAATTATCATCGAAACCACATGAGCTTGCTAGGTCAGACGCCATTTTGCGTTTTCGTCGTGAGTTGCTCCGCTCGCTAAAGTTTTATAAGTTATTTAGAGAAGGCAACGCTGCGTATTTGTTCATGTGTTATATATCAAATTACTGGGAAAAGTGTGTAGATTATGTTTCAAATAATAGTTTCGTTGTATTTGATGGAAAAGAAAGTGAAAAAAGTCTCGAACTTTTAGCCCGGATTGTGCCGCTTGTATGGGCGGTCAGTGTCATTTTACCTCTTCCTGGTAATTATTCATTTATAGCTTTATTTTGGTGAATTAGAGTATGAAAATTGTGTAAACAGTAATAGATAATATGCAGATCATATTATAAGTGTTAGTTCAGTGCTAGTGAATGAGTAATTAGTGAAAATAGTGAGACAAAGTTCAAAGTAGTGTCAAAATGGCGTGGATAGTGAAATTCATCTCGTCATTTGAATATCATGTAAGTTTATTGATAATTTTATTAGCATTAGAAGTATAATAACCGGATAGGGCATTTTATGCAGATTGTAGTGATATATAACACTTATTGAATAATTACGTAGTACTTTCTCTAATTTGAGAAATGCGGAACTGTGTTCACAAAAAAGATGCAAAAAAATGGCGGTGCGAAATGACCCTGCACTATGCGGTACCTTTGAACTTTCTTTTTTCCGAGCGCGCGGGGCACTAGAAGGGTTAACAGAACTGCGATAGCACGTCACGCTACTGGTATAACGGTACTGCGATAGCACACCAACCTTCACACGCTTCCTCTCTATTTCGGTAAAGGTTGATCTGCTGCGGATACCATAAGGACGACTTTCCAACTGAAACGTGGTACGCTACAGTAACTAAGGAAAACCAACAACTGTTGAGGTTGATTGCTATGTTCACAGTTTACAGTATTCATGCCGAAGCCTTTAGCAGTAGAAACTCGTAGAAGTAACTCCAACCGAGCTTGCTCAATCAAATTGAAGCTATACATGTGTTACACGCTTCCTCTCTAAGTCGGTAAAGGTTGATCTGCTGCCGACTGCACTAGAAAGTATCTACGTTCGACACTAAAACGCGTTACTAGAGTCGTCGTATTAAGTATGCTGGACAGCGTAGCACGATGGCCCTGATCGCTCGTTTTGTGGCACTGATATGTCAAATTAAGGTAAGATAAGTTAAGAATCCACCGAACTGTGATCCCCAATCCGCATGCCCAGCGTGGGGATTATGGGCATTACCCTCGTATGATAGCACAACGCGGCGCTCTTTAGGGGAGGGCTATGTCCAGCAGTGGACTAGTATAGCCTGACGACGAAGATAAGAATATTCTTTATTGACGACCTCTGTGGCGTAGCGGTGGCGTGTCTGCCTACCATGCAAGAGGTCCCGGGTTCGAATCCCGGCTGGAAACAAAAAAAAAAAAGTCCAGGTCTTGGATGTTTACATGTTTGTGATGTCGTTGTTTCTGGTTCCCACGACACAGGGTATCCTAGTGTGGGGCCAGAAGCAATGTATGTGCCTGTATGTAAATGTTTATGTTTATGTTTATGTTTATTGCACACCAGAGCACATATTATAAAACAATATAAAGATACAAAGTACAATTGGCGGCCTTATTGATTAAAGCAATTTCTTCCAGACAACCTTATGATGGAAAGTTGCTGAAGTTAATAAGAAATAAGGTACCTACTCAAAGTCGCGACTTTTGACATTTGAGCGTGCGACTGGCGTCGTCATGCTACGGATGCAGGACTCTCCTAATATACTTAGTTGGCACGAAAACGATAAGATAAGATAAGAAGATAAGAATATTCTTTATTGTACACCAGGAAAAAACAAACAAAACATAATTACAAAGATACAGTACAATTGGCGGCCTTATTGCTCGCGGATGCTCAATGAAAGCACCTTATTGTCATAATATCATCATCAGTGACTGGTATAGGCTGTGTGTAAATGCCTACATTTGAAAGAAAGTTAAGAACAAAGTTGTTACACCTACAAATAAAAGACCCACTTTTTAAGTTAGGTTTGTCTCCCACTGCAAAGGTAATGGCGTCCCATATGATCTTTCTGTAGGGGTCTTAAGCCGTTCTCTCTCAGTGGGGGAAAAAGGCATAATAAATAGTCCCGCCATCTCCGCCTAGGATGACCACGTCAGATTCGTTACACGTCGTTAGGTAAAGTACCTATCATATTATTAAAATCACTTCTTCTTCACGCTATATTAGTCCACTGCTGGACATAGCCCTCCCCTAATGAGACTCATAGCGCAAGGTTGTGCCATCATTGGGGGGGTAATGCCTATAATCCCCACGCTGGGCATGCGGGTTGGGGATCGCAGTTTGGTGGAATTGTACTGCAGGGGGCGCTGCTGCCCACCCCCCGGTTTGTATCCCTTACTCGCCTTTTACGACACCCGCGGGATGAATTTGGGTTGGTGCTATTCTCTAGCCCGATACCACACAGCCAATTATGTTAAAATTAAAATCACTAGACACGAATTTTACAAATTTTCGGGCCCTCCTTCCCCCCTTTTTAAGATTTATTAGCTAAGAGTTTATAGGAAAAAAGTTAAAAATAACGCGGGTCCGTTGCCATGGATATCGTTTACCTATACGCATCATAGCGCATCTTGGCACTCCCGCGCTTTTTCAAAGTATAATTTTAACTTGAATTCGAACCTTTAGAACTCTCAAGGCTTTGAAAATAACGCCCAACCTCCTTAAAGAAAGAAAACAGATATGGTCGCCCCCTTAAATCGTACTACGTTTGAGTTTTTAATTTTTAAAATATCACATCGCGATATCAACCCTTTTATGTCCCATTGCATTGCTGGGACACGGGTCTCTTCCTGCATCGCAGGAAGGTTAGGCCATACTCCCCCACGAGGGCCTAATCCGGGTTGGTGAAGGATTGTAAGACAGGGGCGGGCCTTACTGTCAGAAGTTATAAAGCCGCCCATACGGCCTCTGACATGCTTAACAACTGCCATTACATGATAGTACCAACGGCTTAACGTGCCTTGCGAAACAATCGCTCGGTTAAACCATTGCTGGTTTGTCTCGAAGCTAGCTTTTTTGGATATTACAGTGTTAAGTAGGTACATGATGTCACGTCACATTGCTATGTAGCATAATACACTTGACTATACTACGAATATGTTATTATCACTGGTCGTGTAAACGGGAAGCAGAGGGCGAGCACCAACGCGTTGGATAGACACCATAACAAAAGCTTCGGGAGGGACCCTACAAGCAGCCATATATCTGACGCATATTCGGAACGAATGGAGAGTGCCTGTGGCGAAGCTGCCCCATAGTCGCGCCCCTCAGCCATGAGGATACGACGAAGAAAAAGAAGAATAGTACGAACACAATATAGTCACTAAACTGTCATTATGATATGATACCAGCTCATATCATAATGACAGTTTAGTGATTAGAGTTTCGTGTCTCAGATTATAGAGGGCCTTGCTGTAGTAGGACAAGCTTTTGGTTGCCTATTGCTGGACTTGGACTGGACACTTGCGTGCAATTAATTAATTTCCCATTACTTGCAAACTCAGATGTACTCTATTCGGTTACCATACGGACGACTTTTCAACTGAAACGTGCTGTTGATTGTACGCAACAGTAACTAAGGAAAACCAACAACTGTTGAGGTTGATTGCTGTATTCACAGTTCACAGTATTCATGCCGAAGCCTTTAGCAGTAGAAACTCCTAGAAGTAACTAGCAAATTGAAACTTTATATGTGTTGTAGGTACCTCATTAGTTCCTCGTTTGTTTTATCCATGGCAGAAAAGGCGGGTAGGTAAAGTTTTCGCGACAGACCGCATTTTATTTAAATTTTCCGTCGTATTTTCCCGAGTTTACGCTGATTGAAACCGGTGATTGTGATCGCAATCAGCGCGGTAGTAGGTACTAATAGCTAGAAATAAGAAGCGGGGAGTAGGAAGGAAGTGGTGAGACTGGAATCTGCCGCTCGGATTATCTATCCTCGGTTGGAGGTCATGACTGAAATCGACTTTAAGTAGCTTTGGAAAAAGTTATTAAAAAAAAATGCTATGATTTACAAATGCTACGCTAATCATCCGTGATCGGAACCAAAATATTTTAAAATCTTTAATTTTTACTAGGTACCTAAATTTTTGAACTAAAACTAATTAAACTAATCCTATTTCGGCGCGGGCGCGCCGCGCGCTTGCCCGTAGTGTGAGACAAGCAACCGACGACGCGAGCTCCGTCTCTGCTCACCATGATTAAGCTCTGCGAATCGGAGCGAAACCTGGTCGGACTTTTCCGATATAACAACACCCGTAAGTAAATCCGGACTAAAAGTCTACAAGGTACCTAAATGATCTAAAAATGCTACGTTAATTATCCGTGATCGGAACCAATATTTTAAAATCTTTAATTTTAACTAGGTAATTGATTATCACAATTTCACAGTAGCTTTTAAATACTAACTACGACTAGTTAAAAATAGGGGTTAGCCCTTTTCGATGGTTGAATGAGGAGACACTGAACTACGCTTTGGTTTAAAGTAGACTGTGATTTCACTATGTCATTGTGATTCACTTCACTGAGGGAACAGAGCTGCTTCTTACCTACTGCTAATAGGAGAAATATTTGTTATTTATAAACAGCGTCCAGTGGCAACTTCTTGTACATTTGTACAAGTACGCTGTGCCTGGGACATAGTAAGTAATCCATGCACTTGTTCCTTGGCGTGCCGTTGCTTGTAAAAGGCAAGTGCTATCTTGTACTCAATGTGAAAATGTACACGAAATGTACACTTGACTTTTGTTTGTTGGATTGTTCGTTGGTTTGTTAGTTCTTTCGTTCGTTCGTCGATTGTTCGTTGGTTAGTTCGTTCTTTGTTCGCTCGCTTGCACGTTCGTTCGTTCATTCGTTCGTTTGACCATGTCTGTGATTTGCGAAAATATTGCTAGAGTGGAATTTTCCTTCGCTACCGTTTCTCTATTTCGCTACGAGCTAAAATCGTGGTACCTTTTCCCTTCACCCATTGGATGGCTAGAATAAAATACTAATTAGTATTGAGCCCGCCTATTGTACAATATTTACTTGGTGCAATAAGGAATTTTAATAATAATAGCAATAAATCAAATAATTCCTCTCATAATAACTCATTCAAAGAAGAGAAGGCCTGTGCCTTGCAGTGGGATATATATACGTCTGATCGTCTTAAAAACCTATTTAGAGGCTAAAAATTCCACCCATGCCGGGATTTTTTAAATAAAACTTAAAAAATGGCATTCTAGTTTACGGGGTCGAGTTGAGTAACTGCCGACGCGGCCCTGTCGCCGGATGAGCGCTAATCTTGCGGAATTCCAGCCGACAGGAGCTGGGGTTCGATTCCGGGCCAGCTATGTAAGCGATACCGATTGTATATTTGTTCAGGCCCAGTCCTTACCTATTGAAACGAATAATCTGTGTGGTTTATACAATACAATTTCTGATTTTTTATTACATTGTGTAAGCTATATTAAATCTACTCACTAAAACTTCAGAGGTTTGTAGTAAAGTAAAAAGCAGGTGAACCTTTACGTTTTTAGACATTATTTCAAGTGTAGCAGTGTAGTGGGCGTTGGCATTTTTAATTTATTTATATAGCTTTCCTTGGAATGAAATTACATGACTTAGTGTTTAGCATTAGTTCAGAAGTTTAAGTTTTTTTTTGATTTTACATTATTTATCGACAACTAGCATAAATTTTACATTTAATTCTTTTTTTTTATAATATTGTATTGATATATTTTTTTTGTAATTAATTCGGCTTTCACGAAACCTGCGGGTGTATTTTGTATTGGATTTGTTTTCATTGTGTTTCGTTTTTTAGAAATAAATTTATTTATTTAGTATAATATTTATTGGCGATACAAAACAGCACGGTAACAGTACAAATACTAAATAAAACATAAATTGATAACCCATAAACTGATAGATATACTACTTGGAAGGTTGTCTTTATTAATCAAAATTACTGAATTTCAGTCGCAAAGTCGCATATAAAGTAACAGTGTGCAAGCGGTGGTAGCTCAGTGGGTAGAACCATAGACTGGCAAGCGAGAGCCCCAGGTTCGATCCCGACTGCGGGCATGTACCAATAACTTTGTTTAATTTCAAATTTACGTACATTTGCGAATTTGTAGTCGCAATTACACACGCTAACGGTGAAGGAAAACATCGTGAGGAAACCCGCGGCTTGATTGGCTCCGCACGTATTGTCTAGTCTTTCCTGTGGGCTAGGCCGACTAAGCTGTCAGGGTGGTATAGGTGCTGGGCAAGCCTACACCATCTATAAAACCATGTCCCAGGCACTGCAGCGTCGGAGCGGTCCCTTCACCCATCTGGTGTGGGTGAGGATGCCACTGGGCGCTGTATAAATCATCTCATTAAGTAGATGCAAAAAAAAAAAAGGTGCACTGTGCACACTTGTAAAGGTTTATACGCCGTCTACGAAACATTTCTAAAAGTTACCAAATACTGAGGAGTTAACTGTATAGATAGATTAGATTTCTTGAGGTCCAATAACAATCTCTATCAATTCGGGATAGAGATTGTTTTTGCTATGAGAATTCCATGTACGTTTTATTGTCGACCAATCTACAAATTAACGGGTAGCAAATTAACAGACTCGGCTACGCAATGTACATCGAATTGTCATAATAAGCTACGAATAGTAATTTTATGAAACTGCAAACCCATGGAATAAAGTGTAGGAAATTCCGGCGGAGACTGAATAACATCATTAATGCTGAGGCTCCGACCATTTCAAAAGTGTAAACTAAATTATTGTATTCGTGTCATAACCACATTAATGTGTTACTTTTGAATAAAGTTTTTTTAAACTATTTCTGATGAAATCATCGTTGGTTTTTTTTAATAAGTTTCTCATAATAGTTATCAGTAATATGGACGATTTCCCGATACATATGGGGTGAGCATATTCGTGGTTCCAAACAATAAATTATTCTCGACCTAATTACACTCGAAAACCACTAGAAGGTAATTATACAAAATTACACAAATCCCCCCTTCACTTTCAAATTAGGCGGCAAATCCCATTATTTTACGGCCGTATCTTTTGGGGGATGGAAGGTGGCTAGCATCCAACAACCTTATGACGTTTTCCCACACAGAGGCGGTAGTCACTGAATAGAACAAAAGCATCACTATTATATTATTTTTTGAACTAAAACTTTCGTAAGCACAACACATTGTAGACTTTTAGTCCGGATCTACTTACGGGTGTTGTTATATCGGATAAGTCCGACCCGGTTTCGCTCCGATGTGAGACGAGCAAGCGACGATGCGATTAAGCTCTGCGAATCGGAGCGAAACCTGGTCGGACTCTTCCGATATAACAACACCCGTAAGTACATCCGGACTAAAAGTCTACTATATATTATTTTTGTTGCACTAACCCGTGGTGCTGAGCACAATTTTAAAAGCCTGTACATAATACAGAGAATATTGTAGAGGTTCGAAATTTCGCTGATGCCGGCACTTGCTCAGTTGGAAGAGCACGGGTACGGTTAGCCAAAGGTCGCGGGTTCGGGTCCAGGCATTGGCGGAATTTTTAGCCTCTAAATAGGTTTTTAAGAGCATCACTTCAAAAACGTCACAAACGCCTCACTAGATGTTCACTTGCCAAAAGCAGTCCTGGATTATCGGTATCAATATGACCCCACTGCTGAGGTATTGGTCTATTCCTGCATCGCAGGAAGGTTAGGCCTTACTCCACCAGGGGGACCAAGTCTCGGTGGTGGAGCCTGGATTATCCGACAAGAAAATTGTGTAAAGGCTTAGGGCTTAAGGCACAGGTGTCATGGTGGTTGCTATATCAAGGAGTATCAACCAATTTTATCGTAATAAAATCGTCGTAATTTTATTGTAATTATTGAATATCTGTGTGATATCAATTTTTCTGTTCAATAAAGTGTTCTGTATCTATCTATTTTTCCTACCCTCGGTAAACTCCAACACTCCATTTGAGAAAAATATTTTATTTTGTTAATTATATATTATATATATATTAATTGTCAAAATTTGCAACTTTCCTGTGCATTAATTGTCAAATAGTGACAAAACAGGTATGATGCCTGACAAATAACTTGATCAGATAACTTTCACTTTGCATTTGACGCGTGCGGGTCTCATTGGCAGGGAAAGCGGGATGTGACTTAGAATTCTTCGAACAATACTTTGGTCGAATTAACAAATAATTATAAAAATGTTGTTCTTAGTTATCCAACGCAGTCATCTAATTAATGCTTCGGGCAATATGCATACATACATACATAACCATCCTCCGCCTGCATCCCAGATGGGTAGGCAGGGACCAGGGACTCCCACTTGCCACGATCCTGACAGATCACCTTCGCTTCATCAACATTCATAAGTCGTTGCAAGCACGCACGCCGGTTCCGGGTACTTTTTATCTTCCCCTTTGCTAATACATCCCCTATGCAATAGGCAATATGCCTAACCTAAAAATGCAACCAAACTATCAACCTTCATGAAAAGGTTCCTGCATCATGGTCTTTGTACGCTCTTTTCTGGGTTGGATATCAACGTGTTTTAAAAAGTTTATCCTCTTCGGGTAATGGTAATAGCATTGAATTTAAATTCAATGGTAATAGTAACGTTCTAATGTTTTTTAAAATGCTTTAAAATAACTCTTTTTTTATGTTAATGAGCTTAAAACTAACTTATGTTTAAAATATGGCTGTAATGTTTTCAACACTTTATAAAAATTCTAAAACATAAAATACAGCTTCACCTTTAAACACTTCAATAGATTCAAACGCGTGTTATATAATTATATGCCAAACCTGGTCTTTGGGCAGGCCTTCTTTCCCACTAAAGGGAGAAAGAAAAAGAGAGAGATAGAGAGAATGATCTTAATTTTTTTTAGTCTACCGTATTTGTGTCCCACTGCTTGGCAAAGGCCTCCCCCATGAGCTTCCACTCCTTCTTGTCTACCCCACCCGGGCAAGAAGGTCCCTTGAAGTTGAGAAGGGAATGAATGATCTTTCTAATAAAGGAAATTATGCTTAGTAACCACGTGTCTCAAGCCTTAACAATTTCAAGCACTTAGGTATGTAATTACCTCTGTTATTCAATGCTTCCCCTCCACCGTTTCTTCTACAGCTGTCTATTTCTGGATGTAGCGAAGCGCATTGCCTACCCCGGGCACTAGCGCCTCTGTTTATAACACAAAGTGTGATTGATGGCCTCTTATCTCGGTAGGTGCACACTCAACCCATCGCCCTGTCACCATCAGAAGATCCCCTTAGTAATAAAACCTATTTGATTTGTAATAATTAAATATTATGGATAGAAGTAACATTCATTTTATTACTTTACATTATGCTTTATTACATACATATAAGTGCTACAGAAAAAAACAAAATAAAAAATGTAAACGGCGAGCGTATTTCATTAGAAATCTCGATACCTTTTACGGTTATTCAGTATAAAAAATCTTAAAGTTAAATAATTTACACCAAACTGCAAGGCAGTTTGTTGGTGAAGCGCTCATCAGGTCATATCATGTGATGTCATGTCATGTTTGTTACTTTTCTTCTTTCTACACTAGTCAACATGGCATGAATATGTGGAGGGTGGCAGCACACCTAACTTAGGTAGAATTGGCACAGATTAGCATGTTTATTGAGATTTCATGACTCCTCAAAAGATGTAGCGCTGAATTAGTCACACGCTGAGGAGATGAGACGACAATCCAGCGTTACTTTTTCAAGCGATTAAACAAATATGTTCCAGAAATTAAATTATTTGTCCTTGTCCCAAACTATCTTGCACTATGATACCCGGATAGGGACGTCTCAAACAAGTAACAACACCAGGACTGATGAAATTTGTACGGGCAAAAGCACAGCAGCCCGAAGCAACGACCTCCGTTTTGGTAAACAACCTAGCTCCCGCTACACCAATGAGCCAGTCACTCTCGAGTTAATCTCCTTTCAGTAAATATTCTGTCCCGCCTGCCCTGAAATATGGACTGCTTACCGATCCCCGTGCATATTTAGAGGGGATTAAACCGAGAAAAGATTGACGTTGCATTAGCTGATGTTGCCGGAGACTGCGAGACATTAAGGCCACTCTACACTCAAACGTAAAAGTTTCGCTACCCGACGTAACCTCAAAATTCACAATAATGAAGCTGGCCTTCTCTAAAGGCTTTCTGTCAGAGAGATAGTATGGGCTTAATTGATTAAAACTGTTTTGTAGTTTGGCAGAAACCAATTTCTGTATTTTTCTTTGAATAAACATCTTCAATCAATCAATTACCACGCTCACCGTGGATTAGCAATTTCAAGCGCTGAAATATGTAGACACCTCATCCCGGTTTTCTAACGATGTTTTCCTTCACTTCTGTTACTTCATAAGTTCACAAGAACTTTCTTTATCTTTAAGCCGTGACTCCGACGACCCAGTCTTTACGTCACATACAGTGTGTTCTGCCGGCTTCGAGAATAAGACCCTTGTAAGCGAGAGTTGGAAAATCTGTGAACTTTAACATCGAACCGTAGCGTAGGATTTGGCGACTTTCATGATTGTGGGGTGCAATGTTTAACACCAATAGGTAAAATGTTAAGGGTTCTGTAATCGACGAGAAACCTTTATAGTTTGGCCATGTCCGTCTATCCGGCCGCCTATGTAGCCTATAAAACGTCCCACTGCAGCGCACAGGCTCAGCTCAGAGAGAATATGGGCTTCATTACTACGCGTGCCCACCGTGAATCGGTAATTTCAACCGCTGAGGTGTTGGAACACCTCAGGTTTTCCTTCAAGGTCAACCAGTGGTAACGCTACTATAATTAAACATTTTCTGAACAGCAAAGATGTATTATATGATGGTGCGGAACCTTTTGTGCGTGAATCCAACACGCGCTTGGTCGATGCTTTTCTTAACAATATGATGCATTTCGTATACTCATGAAAAAGCCAAGATTCTGTAGCGCGTCGAGCATGTTTGCGGAGGCAAGGGTTCCTGATTTCTTTGCTATCCTGCGGTCACGAATCGCGTCTTTCTGGTCTAGGCTACGTGGGACCAATAATGTAATCATGCAAGCTGTTTATGACAACCTCACAAGTCCTATATATAGTCACTGGATCTCAGTGCAGATGAGCGCGAACCACAAGTAGCTTGAGACGTAAGGTAATTTGTCTTACCTTTATTATTATTTAGTTTTTAGTTACTTGTAATAATTATTTGTATATGGGTCCCTTTGCCTGAAATAAATTACTATTATTATTTATTATTTTATTATTATTAACAGCCTTTCTCATCGATTGTGGAACAGCCTCTAGTCGCTCGGCACGCGTGGAACCCGTTTTGGATTAACATTTATGTTGAAAGGAGCTTAAGCCCTTAAAACGTTTTTGAGTGGGACAAATTACACAAGCATTGGGTACCGTTAATAGGTATTTCACGGCTGCGATTGGCATGTACACACGGCGGCCCGTTGATCTGCAGACGTCTATCATCTCTATGATCAAAGATTAGTAGGTATGTAAAATATATTATTTTTAATGCACTAACCCGTGCTAAGGACAATCTTTAAAACCTAATTAGAGGCTAAAAATTCCACCCATGCTGGGAATCGAACCCGCGACCTCTGGCTATCCGTGCCAGCGCTCTTTCCAACTGAGCTAATGGGCGACTCACCGGCATCAGTGGAATTTCGAACCTCTTTATTACAATAGTCTCTGTATTACGTACAGGCAGCGACATCTGGCTGAAGTAATTTGCATCACTTGCAGGTTGCAGCCCCGAGCACCTACTTTGCAGTAAGGTTTTACAACAATTTCACTGATGCCGCTGAGTCGCCCACGAGTCGGCACGGATAGCCAGAGGTCGCGGGTTTGAATCCTAGCATGGGTGGAATTTTTAGCCTCTAAATAGGTTTTTAAGGTATGTAAAAGTTGATAGATAAAATTTTACATGATAAACTGGTGCATATTTGGCCACGCGCGCCTTTCGAAAAAAAGTTTTTCGTCTTTCGCAACTTTCAAAAAATGGTTTGCTTCACTCACAATAATTGCGTTATTTATCTTTTATTTATATTCATTATTACAGTGTTATATTTCATATTACCTACTAACCTAACTATAAATGTATTGCGTGTTGTGATCACCTGCTTGTATATAGTACACTACAATCTTATTTTGTAACACTCATATGCTTAACTGACATGTCATAGTGTAACTTTCTGTTTGGTGATTGTAAAAAAAAAAAAAAAATCGAAGGTTCAATCCAACGATACACAATGGTGTAGGCAAGAAAAAAAATGCATCTCTAATTTAGATGCATGGAAGGAAACGTAAAAACAACAATTCTACAATTTTATCCTACCGTTTTCTAATGATCTCTTCCAGACAACCTTTTGGATGGTAACACTCGAGTAGGTTGTTACTCTTTTGCTTCATCGACGTTTACTATTCACTGGATACACGTATGTCAGGTTCAAATACTATGTTTTATGTAGCCTATATTATTCTATATTTTTTATGTGGATGAGACTAGCGCGAGGCCGTGCTGGTTGACGTGGAAATGAAGAGGCCTATACCCAGCAGTCGGTTTTACCGGACTGATGATGATGATGTAGCCTATATGGGTACACCTTCTCTCAGAGACACAATGGGCTGGATCACCACCAGAGCCCACCACGGATTGGCAATTTCAAACCTCAAGGGTTGAAATTGCCAATCCAAACTACAAGCAATTTGGCAATTCCAAACTACTTTTATCTGGCCCGTCGCTACAGACGTGAGACGTCCTTTATCGGACCTTCCATCCAACATCTGAAAGTTCAGCAAAGTTATCAAAATGTGTCCATGAGATTTTTCTGTACGAGAAAATTGCTTTATTTCCTTCTTGCGCAACCCTTTTGAGTATAATATAAATAGCTTAGAATGAAAGCAAACAGGGAGGGTGAGCACACACTGAAACGGAACGCGGCTAAAACAACAAACTTACTCAAACAACAAGTTTACGATAACCTCGATAGTTCCCTTACAATAAACTAGGACGTAAGTGGGTTATACCATACATGGTGTAACGAAATCTCAATAATATCTATAATCGATATCAACCCTTTGTCTCCACTGCTGGGGCACGGGTCTCTTCCTGCGTCACAGGAAGGATGAGCCATACTCCACCACGTGGGCCAAGCCCAGCTTGGTGGAGGATTGTAAGACATTGGCGGGCCTTACTGTCAGAAGTTAACAAGCCGCCCATAAGGTCTCTGACGTGGCTTAACGACTGCCATTATATAACAGCCGGCACCAACGCCTTAACGCGCCTTACGGAGCACGGAAGCGCTCGGAAAAATGCTACGAGCGGTAGTCACAGGACGGTCACCCATCTCGCACCTGACCGCGCCTGTTGTTGCTTAACTCAAGTGATTGATTCCAATCACTCGGTTCGACTAGGCCACGAGCGCTTTGTAACACACATATCATGGTGTAACTTGAAAATATTATAAAACAAAAACCCCTAGCCCAAGACATCAGGGAACGCAAATGCCTGGGACACACCTTTCGAAGACCCACATTCCGAATGTGACTCTCGACTGAAGACCGTACCAGACGTAGAAGAGATCCGTTCTCTCTAAGACGAAGGGAAGGGAAAAACTTGACTGAAGCTACCATCTCTAGCCATGAACAGAGATAAATGGAAAGCACTTATGTCAGCTCCAGACTTCACGGAGTACAGAGACCGTAGAATAAGAAGAAGTAACTTGAAGAAAGTTATAGGTACTATCAGCTAGAGTTGCGGTGCATCACTTTTGAAACTTTTTCGCTGGGAGCTTGCACGTGGCGATCTCAGCTGGTCCCGCCCCTGGGCTTTGTTTACGTTTTGTCGATCTCCAAAAACCATTTGTTTTATGAGGGAACACTGTTTGGGTGCACCGGGGCCTTGCAGGGAAAAACAAACCTTAAGGTGATCCACCACAATCTCTCTCGCTTCCGAGTCCATTGTTGCACTCACACTAAGAACGAAATTGCCATTAATATCTTTCTGCTAATAAAAAGCGCCCTGTCTTCAGCTTGCGACATCCCGCATCTGCCGGCAGTTTTACGCAGTTCGTCATCCCACCTGGTCGGAGGGCGTCCTACACTACGTTTGCCGAGTCGCGGTCTCCACTCAAGAACACGTTTACTCCAACGGTTGTCGGTCCTCCGCGAGATATGGCCAGCCCACTGCCACTTAAGCTCAAGCTGAAGACAGGGCGCTATGGCGCTCATCAGGGGAGGGCTATATCCAGCAGTGGACATATATAGCCTGAAGAAGAAGAGTTAAAAGCAAAAACATTGCAAGTCACTCACAAGCAAACTTCATGTCCTCGTTTACATTGGTTTGACGTCTAAGTCTACCTCTGTGGTCTAGCGATATCACGTCTTCCGGCGGATGTGAGTTTGATTCCCACAGAGGGCTGCCGTACATATTTTGTATGAATGACCTGAGTCTCAGAATATTGAATAAGTTGATTTGACCCGCTTCGTGTCGAATGCCTCGTTGGTCTAGCGGTTAAAATGCTTGACGGCCAAAACGGAGGCCGTGGGTTCTATTTTCTTGAAGGCTGCTTTACTATAGAACGAGCCTCAGTCTGACTATATTTCTATATATGTGACGTAATTGCCCGGTTGCCATAGCACAGGGTATCCAAGTTTGGGACCCGGTCAAGCGATTGTGTTGTGTGGAAATTTGGAAGTTACATTATTAAATCGTAATAAAGGCACCGCATACACAAAATGTAAATTTCTGCGAAAAGCGCAACAACAAATGGCAAGGCATTCGTGGAAAACACATGGGCTATGAGGAAATGCACAAACGCATATCGCTCCCCTACCTGTTCGTAATAAAAGGATACTTACCAGATAGAGGTACTTACCAGGATGTCTAGTGGCAATATCATCCCGTGCACCAAAGAACTTGAGTTTTATTTTGGGAATGCAATAACTCCCGTCCGGTTGCGTCTAAATTATAGTCAAAGCGGTACAGGGCCGAGTTTTATAAAACTACAATCTGTAGTTTATTATGAAAAAGCGAGATACATTACAGTCTGTTAGCTTTTAGAATATACCTCGGCTACTATCGGATAGAATCGGATATATTCGTGTACCTAATAGAAATATCGGAACTAAATGACACTTAACTTCAGATAAATTTTCAATATAGTGAAGAAAAGTTTTATACAGAGCAGGAAGTAGTATTACACTCGTGTGCTTTCGGCGAAAACCGAAGCCTACTCTAGAGCCCGACGTATATTCTTATAGCTAATGTACGTTAAAGCAGTTGTAAAGCAGTGCATCTTTGTCTTATGTTTGAGTAGCAGATTTTCAGTGCTCTAGCTAGAGCAGATTTTAAGTGCTCTAGCTAGAGCACTTAAAATCCGGATGTTGATTTTGATTTTTGAGTTATTTAATATGATTTAATTCCGTTTGATGTAATTTGCTTCTATTGAAAGTACGTTTAGTGGACATAAATCGAGGTTTGATTCTGCTTCAATCTATAAATAAGTTATCTTGTAAATTTTTTTTTGTGTCCACTCGTATTAGAAAACGTTCTGAGACCCATGAAAAATAAGTTTTTTATTATTTATTTCTGTGTTATTAATTTAATTTCCCTTGATTTTCTTTGTTAGCCCAGAAATAACGGAACTTTTTTCATGGTGTTAAAAGTCTAAAAAATGCGAAAAAACCAAGCTACTCTAATAGTTATAAAAAAATAATTAAATGTAGATTTTTCATGGAATTCAAAACGTTTACTAAAATGGTTTCTATGGGATAAATGCCACACTAATCTAAGTTTTACGCAAGTCCCCCGTTTTTCGACAGTCTATTATCCGTGAACAATTAACGATGAAACAAAAATACGTCCCTTAGGTAACCCAACTCATAACATGTCTCAGGTTAATGAAATGAAAGTGCTAAATCACTGTGATAAACGTTCAATAACGTCCCGAAACGTCGTGGTAATTAATATCTGGTCTAATAAATCGATGACAATATGCCACGGATTTGTGCTTGGCTCCACTACATTAGCGATATAAGAAACAGTGGCGGAGATGTAATAGCAAAGTACGTTTCTTAACTGTCCTAATTAGCCCGGGTCCGCAGCAGCTGAGCCACTACCTTTTGCCTTATTTTATAACACCCAGTTTTAAGTCCTACTTTGTTTAAGTTGTTTTTGATGAGGCAATAAAATTAATTTATTCTTTTTTTTTTTTTATTATAAAACCCGATTCCTTAAAATACTCCTGCAGTTTAAACAGCCCGTGGTAAACACAGTGAAAATATTTCCTTAGTAAACGGAATTAAAATGTATACTTTCCAGTATAAATAAAGTCCAAGGTTCAATGCTTTGAATAAAGGATTGAACCTTGGACATATGAGAAATCGTAGTTTTATAAATAACACAGTATATGTATTGTATTCCAAGTTCTCGACAGAAAAATAAGAAGAAGATAAATAAAATTGAGTAACACATTTGGTATCAACCCTTATATGTCCCCACTGCTGGGGCACGGGTCTCTTCCTGCATCGCAGGAAGCTTAGGCCATTCTCCACCACGGGTTCAAGTCCGGGTTGGTAGATGATTGTAAGACAGTGGCGGGCCTTACTGTCAGAAGTTATCAAGCCGCCCACAAGACCTCTGATATGGCTTAACGACTGCCATTACATGACATCCGATAACTGTTAAATTCTTGCTACTTCTTATTACAAATACAATACGAATATCTTTATTAATATGAATTGGCACAGGATGGATATCCGAGGTAACCAGATTAGGATGCACTTGTGCTATGATTACCTGCTTAGAAGAGCAAAGACAGAAAGAGAAAGAAAGATTACAATGTGGTGTACGGCTTAGGGCGAAAAATATATTAAATTAATTAATACTAAGTTATATAATTAAAAAAGACAGAACTGTACAAGGGTTGATATCGAATAATTTATCGATTCAAGTATGTAATGATTCTGCTTCATACATATTAGCTCACTGTCACCAATGATTGGAAGGGCCCCGAGACGTGACTTATCTCTGCTGACGTAACATCCCTCATCCGCATCGATTGCGCCCGCTCGACTACATAAAACATAATCGAGAACATTCGGGAGCAGAATACACCTAGCGAGACGATATAGGCTGTATTTTTATACGACTGCGAAAGTAAAGGAGGGTTACGTTTTTGGTGCTTTTGTGTGTTTCTTGCTATATATTTTTGTATATGCAGTAAAACCAGTATCACTATATATAAGAAATATATATGTTCCCTCGTAGCCACGGCTGAAAGATCTTAAACGATCACGAAGGTTAAGCAACATAGGGCGCGATCAGTGCATGGATTGGTGACCGTTTATGACTAACGCTAGTGGCGTTTTTCTGAGCGGCTCTGTGCTTCGCAATGCACGTTATATGGTAGATGGCAGTTGTCAAGCCAAGTCAGAGGCCTTAGGGCAGCTTCAAAACTTCTGACAGTATGACCAGCCGCTAGTCTTGCAAGCCTCCACGAATCCGGACCAGGCCCGCGTGGTGGTGTACGTATGGCCTATTCCTTCCTCAGGGAAGAGACCCGTGCCCCTCGGTGGGGACATATTGGGTTGATGATGATGATGACGATGATAATTTCATTGGCAACATTCAAATTATATTTAAAATTGCTGTAACGGAGCCGGAACGCTGTAACTTACAGCGTTCCGGCTCCGTTCTGGACACATGTCGCTCAATAAATTTGGATTTTTAATGAAATAAATAAACAGCCCAACTTGTTCCGTATTTGATGCTAAGGAAATTTATTTCCTTTATTAATGTTGTGTGTCTGCAATGAAACTCAGAGAACGACTGTAGTTTCACGGTTACAACTAAATTTAGTGGATGTGGGAATACTTCAGAGCCTTTTGTCTGAACCGTGTAGCGGATACGCCAGTATTATTTATGAATTTGTTAAGGATAGCTTAGTTATAAGATCTATGTAGTTTGATAATTGTATGATTAGTTTACGATGGGGCTGACATGCTCGTTCTGCGAACAAAGCTCCTAAATAAATAAGATAATAAAAAAACTTATATTTTATTTTATTCTACTGACGTCATAATTATTGGCTGGGTACGGAACCCGGGTGCTCAGTATTACAATCATACATAGTTATTGAGCTAATAAAACAGGTTAGACAAACATTTACAAAGCCAATTAGTAATTAAGTACCTCTTTAGCTAAAACTAACGTTCGAACTTACCTTCTTAAGCACCACATATTATCAGCTTGATTCCGGATTCACTTACTTAAGCGAGTAAGTGAATCCGGGATTAAGTTAATGAACTTAATGTTTATTACCATATTATATAATATGAACTGTTGTGTATTGTATAGAGTGCACTCCGAAAATCACGCATAAACCTCCTAGGTTTTTGTGATTTGTTTAATTTAACTATTTACACTTATGTGCCTTAAATAAATAAATAAAAAAAAAATTGAAGCTTTATTTTTATAGTTTTAGCTTTAAAACTGATTGGCTTTATTTTATAGTGCAAATTATAGATTTTGCTCTATAAAATAAAGCCAATCAGTTTTAAAGCTTTCAAAACTTTCATATTATATAAACGACAAAAAGTCTAGTAAGTTTAACAAAAATTTCAAAGGTTATGTAATTTTTTTTTCGGCTTCTTAATGGCAACGGATATTAATTCAATAATAAGTTGTTTTACAGTCAGATATTATAGAGGGTGTGTTATACAGTAGCACCATAATCCAGAAAGTTTTTCCCATAAGCTGGAACAGCTGATAGCTTTCATTATCTCGGACTCCCATCGCCTATAATATCCCCTGAAGGGGTGCTGTATTTTTCCGTAGCCTGAGTATAAATAGTGGGATGTACTCAAGATATGTAATTTGCTGTTCGTATCAACAAGTTTGTGCTATAGAGTATATTTAGTCAAACGGTCTCCTTATAACTTTATGCCAATTTTTAGGTGTTAAGATTATGTCGTTAAATCGCGGCAAGTAGCAAACCCTCGTCTCTGCCTACGCCTACAGATGTGAGTAGAGGGATAAAGGCGTGAGGAGTATGGCCTAACCTTCCTGCGATGCAGGAAGAGACCCGTGCCCCAGCAGTGGAGACATACAAGGGTTGATAACGAAATGAGAGTAACATAACCTAACCTAACATAGCATTTACATACACGCACATACATTGCTTCTGACCCCACGATAGGATAGCCCTGTGTCGTGGGAACTAGAAACAAACAAACGTCCAAGACCTGGAGTTTCTTTGTGTCCCCTGCCGGGATTCGAACCAGGGACCTCTCGCATGGTAGGCAGTTTATGACACTCGCATTTTGTGTGAAGCGCTTGTGGCCTAGTCCGAGTGAACTACTACCGAGTGAACGACTAGAACCGAGTGATTGGAATCAATTGGTGCAGGAAAGGTGACCGTCACGAGGCTACCGCTGGTGGCATTTTTCAATGGTGCCGACTGTCACGTAATAACAGTCGTTAAGTCATGTCAGATGCCTTAAGGCGGCTTGATAACTTCTGACACCTCCTCGAAATTTGCGAGCCGTTTTTCAATTGCTTACTGGTATTTTATGCATAGCTAAGTATTATGTACCTATCTATCTATAACGTGTATCAAACTCCAACTTACCAAACATTGGCTGTCTTCAAAATCTCATACTAAGCACCTAGACATTTTCTTTGCAATCCAATCCATCCACCCATATTGGAAAGATAAAATTAATTTCGGAAGGTAAAAGTAACGAGGGCCGTTGCATAGTAACGAAGTAGACGCTTAAGGGATGATATGCCCATCAATCTTACTCATTTTATCCGGAGTTTCTCATACATCGCGACTATAGGCGCCTTCGGTAATTTCATTGAGCTTAGTTGGGGAAAAAAATGTAATTACCCCGATGGCGTGAGCATATGGAACATTTCGCGGTTGATCGATCTAGCCGGTGTATGTGGGTATAGAAATGATAGTCGACTGTTTAAATTTAATAGGTTTGCCACTAATTTTATCGTCGCCTTGGCCCAGATTATTTTGTCTTAAGCTGCAAAGAAAACTAACAGTGATTATCAATGTGTTTTTCGACCTGGCTTGACTTTCGACTTTAATTAGGGATGCAAAGTTTTTTTTATGATCGGATTTTATTTTATATTCTGATAGTAGACGTAATTTTAAGAAACTAATTTAAATTTTTTCGTGATTAATCGAGTTTATCATTGTTATTTAATTAAAGTGAATATAATTCGGCGTGACGTCATATGTTACATACTATGTGTGTAGGTAGAGTTCGCGATTGGATTTGTTTGTGGTTTAGTGTAAAAAGACGGATGTTTGACAGATGAAGTTGACAGGCCATTGGTAGTTTTTCCACAGAATAACTACTCCCACGGACGATTTAACATGTGACGTCATCATAGAGGTCATATGAAGGGCATTTAAATATTATTATTTACTTAAAATAAGGCTCATCTTTTATGATAAAAATCTCTTACATTAAAACTACTGTAGTTTGATGCTAAGCTCGAAATGGTTTTCAATTCAGGCAGTTCACTTTTTTTTTGCATTCCGAATTGATTTTACATCATATTTTGCGCTTAGTTCTGCCAGCCGTTATGCGTGGCGGAATTAAGGAAGTGGAATCTTTCATCAGTTTCCGTTTCTTCATTTCCGTCAATGGTTGGCTGGAAGAAATTACTTTTATTAATAAGGCCGCCACTTCTACTGTACTGTTATATTTTGAGTCTCTTATGTAATCCCTGGTGTACATGCAATAAAGAATATTCTATCTATCTTTAAAACGACGATTAACTATGATAGTTGTTGCCTGCAAATGCAGGTATCAAATAGTAATAGCTACACTACGAAAGATATCATTGCACCGTTGTGAGAATGAAATTCCCTTTGCCATTCGATATATTTTAATTTCCGATCACTTCTTTAAGCTTTCGTAAAAGGAATTGCTCTTTATTTATTCTCTTTCGACGTTTTTATGCCATTACTGGAACAGCTTTGTCGGATTTTGTAATTTTGCTTGGGCAGCAATTTTAATAGGTCTGCAAAATGCTATTTTCTGATCACAATCGTCGAGCAATTAGACGAATTAGGTGCAAAAAGGGAGTTAACGACATGGGAAATGGCATAAGCCACGCAACTTTTGCATAACTACTTCTGTTCATAATGTTATTTATTAGAGCGGTGGTTGTAGAGCGGTAGAACGCCGGCTATACATTCGGGAGGTCGTGGGTTTGAATTCTGGCATGTAGCAAAAACTTTATTTTCTGAAGTGCATTCGTGCATTTTTCTAAACAACATAGTTCTTCCTTCCTTAATTTTATTGAGAACCTACTTCCTTCTCTAATTTTATTGAGATTTTTTCAGATCAGATTTTTATCTTTAATGACTATTAAGATAAAAATGTCAATACAAAATAAAATAGTTACGAAACATATCACACTTAATAAAATAAAAAAATACATGCACAGTACGATATCCAATAAATTTTCGTCAAGAACACATAAAATAATAATAATAAATTAAACACACAAAAAAAAACAAAAAAACACTAACTGAACAATATCAATAACAATAACCGGAAAATATCTGAGCCAAAGGATCCCAACACGCTGGCAGCATTGCCACGCTGCACCGCCAAAGAGACCCTCTGTCCAAGATACGCACTGGAGCGGCAGTCAAGCCCACGGTCCCTCAAGCGGCGACCCAGCTCCCTAACAAAGATCTTAGTCTGAGTCTCCCAAACTCCCATTGTCTCTACCGCAAATGGAACAAAAATGTAATTGTCCATGGGCACCATACTTTTGGCACTTGAGCGTAGCTGCCGATTGGGCAGCGGCACCGGGTCTAAGAGTATGCAGTTGTTCTGAAGTGCATGCAAATTACAGCAGCAATACCTCTTGCTAGGAAAACATCGTAAGAAAACCCTAGGGTCGGAAATGATATTCTTTTTGTTGCACTAACCCGATGCGCGATGGTAGTGGAGCGGTAGAATGCCCGCCACACATTCTGGAGGTCGTGGGTTCGAATCCCGGCATGGGTGGAATTTTTAGTCTCTAAATAGGTTTTTAAAATTGTCCTTAGCACGGGTTAGTGCATTAAAAATAAAAATAGTATATTCAATTTGAGAGTTACAAAACCTTCTTTGAAAAAGGATCTTGATACACTGACGTACAGTCGCCTGCACTAACATGTAAACACGTTAGAACCTTGTCACATTCACCTCTTCTAGTCTGATGTATGAGAAATTGACCATTTTGACTGTGACAAGGCACTGAGATGCATACATGTTAGTGCTCGTGACTGTACACACGGATGAAATGAAATTAAAAGGTTTTATCCAAGTAGCACAGATTCTGCAGCTTAACGAACGTTACAAGTCAAACTAGGTGTCCATTTCAAAATCTATATTACCATTTTGGAGAAAAAATGGACAAAAAAGAACTAAACTTAGTCTTTTTAAAGTCCTTAATTAATTGAGTTAAATAATTATTGTAAAACATATAATTCATGCATTATACTGGCTTTAATTCTAGACATCATCGTGTCTCGAATTAAATGGTGGCAGTATGACGTGTATAAACACGTCAGTGATCCCATAAAAATCCAATTATGTTCTGTTGAGGGACCCTAGAAAAAGTAAAACTTAATGGAATTTCAACTCGGGCTCAATCAAAATCACAATCTTCTTTTATGCCACAAGAAAACAAGACGTTCATACTTACCTATTCAAACGTTCATTCATTCGAAATCCGAACGGTGCGAATGTCGCGGGTGATTATATACCGGATGTTGTTACAGAGAGAGGGCGCTCGCGTTAATTTCCGGTGAACGCGGGCGCACCGGAAACGGGGAAAAATAGTCGTTTCATTACTTTTAATAGTTGACGGAATAAATAAGGTTTTGGGGTATTCTGGTTTCTATGGTACGGTTAATTAAAGAAAGGGACTAAATTACTATTACCCTCTCTCTCGCACGCAATATTGTATTAGCAAAATGCAGATAGTTCTCGAGTCGTTTTCGAATGAATTTGAAATTTTCATTTAATTAACAATGTTAGACGGCCTCGGTGGCGCAGCGGTTTGACACGCTGACTGTAAAACCGAAGGTCTCGGGTTCGATCCCCGGCCGGGTCAAACTAGGAAACGAACTTTTCTAGTTTGTCTCGGGTCTTGGATGTTAACTATGTATTTATTGTATTAAATCTATCGTCGAGTTAGCACCTATAACACAAGTCATTTAGTTGTACTTAGTATTAGGGCTAACGAGATCTGTGTAATATGTCCTTGAATATTTATTTATTATTATTTATTATTTAATGTTACTCGGATAAGGTTAATTAAGCTTCTCACACACTGGTGACTAAAAATCGCAGTCGGATGATTAAAATATTTTATGTGTGTTAGGTATAGGTTTGTGTGAGCGCTGCGCCGCCACGCTCATAGACAAATAAACGTCAGTGTGAATACAGCAGCGACGCGTTTCACTCGTTTGTCCCATAATCAATGTGCCGCGGGCCGCGGTTAGCCCAAATTTGACTTCAAATACGAGTAACTAGTAAACCGTCAAGTACTAGAAAGAATCGTGCAACGACAATACCACAATAATATATGTGTTATGTATTAAAAAAAATATACCTGTCAAGTGCTAGTCAGACTCACGCACCACGCAAAATTATTGTGAATTAAGCAAAAATGAGTTTTTTATTCAGTTTTATTGTTAATTGGTTGATTTAAACTGTTTTTATACGGATTTATGCTCGTTTATTACATTTTTACAATTTTCCAACGTTTCGGCACTTTTTCAGGTGCCGTGGTCCCGGATGACTGTCATCATGGATGATGGTCATCCGGGACCACGGCATATACGAGCATAAATCCGTATAAAAACTGTTTTAATTATGTCTACTGCTCGTGTTAACCTTAGAAAATACTATAATTGGTTGATTTTATCTTATTTATTTTTATGACATTAAATATAAAAAATCAGCCAATTAAATAGATAAAGGATTGTAGTGTACTAATGGAAGCTATTAATTTATAATGTAGGTATTACAACTATTTTCTAACCCCATTTCCCTTACTTAAGTAAAATAAAATTTCAACCCTATTCATAAACCCAATAATATTTGCTCCGACTCCTGTTGTTGCGTAATAAAACATATTTTATACTTTGTGTAGCTTCTTTCTAATAAAATAACTCATTAAATCGTTGGAAATAATATAACTAATTTTATATTTATTTTAGATACCTAAATAGACCTCTAGCTTCTCATAATTTCAAATACAATCTTTATAACATATATGGATGAATTTGGGTCCACTTTTTATGAACCCGCACACTCGTTCTAAACTCTCTCTCTTTCTCTCTGTCTCTTTTTATCTCTTCCTCGCAAAGAATGAAAAAAAAAAAAACTCTCTTTTTTTTCAATTCGCACTCTCATTATGTTATGAACTCTATCTCTCTCCGTATCTATTTTTATCTCTCCCTCACGAGGAATGAAAAAACTCTCTTCTACGAACCTAGAACTCGTTTCACGACCGCTTGCATTTATTATTCAGACCACAATCTTAAAACTTGTAAACACCATCGTTTGTATGTTTGTCAGTGGAAAACTTGCACGGAGCCAGGCAGCTCCTTTCTAAATGTAAATGAAGGCGGCAAGACAATCATCTGGCTCTCGCAAATGAGTGTACTTGCACCCGTAAAATTTACCTCGTTACCTACTTCATTCGCGAAACGCGGGGTGACCACGAGAAATGTACTCGTAGTTCGGAAGCTTTAAAACCACTGAAATTCAAATTGGAAGCATTAATCAACTGTCCAAACTTTTTGACTTATATTAATTGATATACTATTTTTATTTTTAATGCACTAACCCGTGCTAAAGACAATTTTAAAAACCTATTTAGAGGCTAAAAATTCCACCCATGCCGGGATTCGAACCCGCGACCTCTGGCACGGATAGCCAGAGGTCGCGGGTTCGAATCCCGGCATGGGTGGAATTTTTAGCATCTAAATACGTTTGTAAAATTACATTAAACCCTTAAAAAGAAGTACTGGGTAAAGCCGACAAAATGGCAATGGTTGACAAAACTCGGCGTTTTTTCCATTGGTCATGCTGGTTAGGCTCAGATTGCCTCTTTAGAGCCTACCTCAAGGGGTAATTGCCATACAAACGGAGTTTGGTATTTATTCACAAGCATCATACCGGATTGCATTGAATAATGCGTTCAAATCGATGTTTGATCGTGGTTAAAACTGAGAATATTCGAATAAAAAGAAATAAGACTAGTTTCATATGACTTTTCATAAAAACTTATAATTTATCTTTGTTAACTGTTGTTGTTGTTGACAACTTTGTTTCTTATTCTAAGAAAGATCATAGCTCAATTTGTGGCCTCGTATAGCCTTATCGGCGGAAGAAAAATATCATGATAAAACCGAGGGCTTGGTTGACAGATTTGACGGCGAACGTTTGGTTTGATAGGCTCTTTTGTATGAGATATATTACAAATTCTTGTGTTCAGAAAGAACGTAAGTACGGTTAATATAAAACATGGGTTGAATTGATTCACGGATAATGTTGTATTGTATGTGGAGAGTTATTTTGACACAATTCGTGAGTTTATTTATTAATTCATTAAGTCCCATCTTCGATTACCGTTCGATCTCGCAGAAGAAGTTCGTTATTTTCTTCGAAGTGTTCACTGGTAATTTTTATAACTCTGTCAGTCGTTAACCCAGATATTTATCTGCCTGTTCCTGAATTTTGAATTTCATGAGTAAACATCATAATAATTTCTCAAAAAAGAACCGATCAGAAATACTTGCCAATTGTGAGTCAAACTGACGAACTGAGGCAGTTAATACAGAAAAACCTATCGACACATTGCACGGGTCTACTCCTGCATCACAGGAAGGTTAGACTATACTCCACCACGGGGGCCAAGTCCGGGTTGGTGGAGGATTGTAAGGCAGTGGCGGGCCTTACTGTCAGGAACTTCTGACATTGCTTGATAACTATCAAGCCGCCCACAAGGCCTCTGACATGGCTTAACGACTGCCACAAATTGTTTATTGGATAATAAAATACGGTTTATAATGAGATACTTGAATTTTCAGTTCTGAAGCAAATGTTTTGTCATCCTACTACGGAGGCGTGAAGCTTGAAGCTTTAGCGCGGAACACGTGACCTAGGACTTAACTCGCGTGAAACTCCTAGAGTTCCTTTGTTGTTTCAGTGCGCTTGCTAGTTGTTTGAATTGACGACACATTTTAGGAAGCTAATACCTTTAATTTAAATTTTTGTCTTAATAAGGTTAGATGCTGGATGCGGCAAGATGAAGACAGGGCGCTATGGCGCTCATTAAGGGAGGGCTAAGTCCAGCAGTGGACTACATAATATAGCCTGAAGAAGAAGAAGTTCGCGTTTGCACGTAATTTTTATTATTATTCCTTCGCTCAGAGAGACAGAGAGAGAAAATTTACCACGCGTGATATCGTGACAATTTCAAGAGCTAAGGTATGAATACCTCAGATACTAAGGTTACCTCATGATTTTTGCCTTAACGGTTAGCGACTAGTATTGCTAACTTCAAATATGTACATTAATTAGAAAGTCATTGTTAATTCCATTGATCGGGGCTCGATCCTACCGAATATGGGACCGACGTTTTGCCACTCCGCTACGACCAAGTAGACAAAAGTACTGTGTAGTCCAGTACTTATAGAGTAAATCTAATGTTATTTACAGATAGTCTCGAGGGGCCAGATACGAAAGAAAAATTCAAAAATTAAATGAATGGCAATAAAAAATCAGGAAATATTAAAAGAGAAAAGAAAAATACACACCCACACGTTCTTTCTAAAAATATGCCAAAAAGTAAATTAACAATTCAGTCATCTTTGACCTTTTCTGGCCTACCCACACACAAAGTTATTTATAACGAATCCAAACGGAGTGCCAAGTAGGAAATTCAATTAAGAGATTAATATGTTAAGCCTGTAATTAGGTCTAACGTATTCAGATATTTTCTAATGGAAAACATGTGGAACGTTCTCACACTTAAAACTTGTTTGGAAAGGCTCTTTGTTCTAGTCCTTTAACTGAACATATAGAATGTTTACTGTTGTACAGTTGACATTATAATAAATCATTACGTGCACTCTAATCAGTTATGTTAAGAGCGACTTTGGCTCGATAACATTGTCTGACATGTCAGACTATGAGGATTTTTTATTCCACTTAGTTTGACCATCGAATTCCACTTGTATCGATACGCGAACCACGTGGACTTTTGAAATTCCACTTGGTTGCCCCTTGAACTACGAGGATCATTAAATTTCAAACTACGAGGATTGCTATATATAAATTTAAACACAGAAAATGTAATGAAAAAAAAAAGTCCTCTTTATTGAAACTAAAAAGATCTCTGCCTATTTAGAGGTTAAAAATTCCACACATACTGGGACTTGAACCCGTGACCCCTGAGCAAAAGTGCCAGCTCACTCCCAACTGAGCTAATGGGCGACTTACCAGCGTCAGTGAAATTTCGAACCTCTTTACAACACTCTCTGTATTCGTAGCACGGGTTGGTGCATTAAAAAGAATATAGATCTCTACTTGTCTATTTTATTTTAAGTTGGCGATGGTTTATCATCATCTTCAAACCATTATGTCCTTACCGAGGGGCACGAGTCTCTTCTCTTCGGTCCGGTCCGGATTGGTGGCGGCTTGCAAGACTAGTGGATGGTCTTACTGTCAGACGTTTTCAAGCCGCCTTCAGGCCCCTGACTCGGCTTAACGACTGTCATCTTTCGACGGGAGCCGGCACTGCTTAACGTGCCTTGCAAAGCACGGAACCGCTCGGAAAAATGCCACTGGTTCGACAACATAAAATAAACATAAACCCCTGCGGCCACGACCACGTGTTGCGCTCACACGGCCCGTCTCGGTGTGATGTGCAAAGACCTTAAGTGGAGACGGAACTTCCGGTCTAAATTCCACGGGCCATCAGTGGGCCACTTCTGAAAGACATAAAAGTGGTTGCTAACTTAGCTCTCTCCTATTTTAACAACTTCTCAACTAAGTCCCGTTTAAGTTGCGCATAGTGCTTTTAGCGCGTATACCGCTTAGAATTATTATTGTGCCAAGATTAACCTGTACGAAACTGGAACGAACGGAACTGGAACTCACGAGGTTAATGCGCATTTCGGGATTTTAATGAAAATGCTTAGTTGTTGCAGGAGTCTTTTGGATTGTTCGATCGACTAGGAGACACTCAGAGAAATAAAAGGAATTACCAAGAAAAAATAAGAGAAAACATTATAATCGGAACAATTATATAGGTAAAATTGATAGGTAAAATTATAAAGCACGTTATCTTCTTGCGCCAGTTGGTCCGCCATCCCACGCTGACCCTGTATCATGATGATCTTGGAATTTTACCTACTTTCACACTAGACATTAATTACGTGTCCAGGTACTAGAGTCCAATACTTACATAGTTTTTCAATATAAAGATGCACGACAATGATTGTTGTTTCCCTAATTTGGTAGTCTACAAAGCAGTACAATATCATTTCAGTGGTACAACCCGTGCAAATTAAATAGGCATCTCTCGCGAAGAAGATCGAATCGCGCGAGGCGTCAAGTTAAGTGGCACGGGTTATACCATTGCAATGCGATTGGTTAGTACACTACCGATAGTGTCGAAAACGACCATTACCAGACGAATATATAAAATAACTCTATTGAACAACTATGCATTTTGGAGACTCGCCCCCTGGTCCCAAAATAGGATACGCTATGAATGGACAGGCAAGGACATCACAAGCATGGAAATCCAGGCTGACAGATGATATCTGTACAAATGTACGGCAGCCCCAGTGGGAGTTGAACCCAATGGTAGTGAGACATGATACCGCTGTGCGTCAGACCAACGAGGCGAGTACGCTTCTATGAGACAGTCGATTTGGTGTCGACTGCACAAAGCAGGGCCGCATTTCGTGAAACTGAAGACAGGGCGCTCTAGGGCGCTTATTAGGAGAGGGCTATGTCCAACAATAGCCTAACATATGGCCTGAAGAAGGAGAAGAAGAAGATTTCGTGAAACTACTATTCAAAGTACGATGTATACTTATAAGTAAACCAAAATCACAAAAACCTGGGAGGTTTATGCGTGATTTTCGAAGTACACTCTATACAATACACACCAGTTTATATTATATAATATGATAATAAACATTAAGTTGATTAACTTAATCCCGGATTCGGAAGTGAATCCGGAATCAAGCTGATAATATGTGGTGCTTAAGAAAATAAGTTTGAACATTAGTTTTAGCTTAAGAGGTACTTTTTCAATATAAATCTACTCTTTTTGAGTTTAGATTCCAAATCTATTACAATCTATCACATTTCGATTCACATTACGTAGCAGATTAGAACAATCGTTCTATCTGTTAATCTGCGGATAAATAAGCAATGCAAGTACAGTTGACAGATCAACCTTTACATTTTCATTGCAATATCAACGTCAACAGAACTGTTCGTAAAGATTGATGTGCTGTCGACTGATCATTAAATTTTCATAGTTAATCTTGAATTGTTGTTCTAAGAAACGGGGCCAAGCTTTGTACTGCTAAGCAATGACCTGCTAGGTTACAGCCTACACAATTATCCTAGACAAATATCACGTAAGCTAGATAATTCAGTATCCTAGTTCAGCAATACGGCCAATCGTCCCATTTCACTCATTTGCTATTCCAGTCTTGCTTCGGGTAAATTTATCAAATGAAATACCATAAAGTCAGTACATTCCGCTCTAACCCTATTTACTTTTGGTTTCCAACACAAAATATATGCTTTCTAGGTCAACAACTTCACAGCATAAGTTGTTTAATGAGCGTAACTTAAGTTCACTCGTAAACACGATGATGATAATAAAAAATAATAAATATCCATGGACATATTACGCAGATCTCGTTAGCCCTATACTAAGTACAACTAAATTACTTGTGTTATAGGTGCTAACTCGACGATAGATTTAATACAATAAATACATAGATAACATCCAAGACCCGAGACAAACTAGAAAAGTTCGTTTCCTAGTTTGACCCGGCCGGGGATCGAACCCGAGACCTTCAGTTTTCGTAGCGCCCATCCCGCTGCTAGCCGTTCACAGCGTGCCAAACGGCTGCGCCACCGAGGCCGTCAAATAATGAACCATGATGTTGGGTTTGGAAATCAGGTCTTCGATTTCCCCATTCTTTTTAACTCTCCAACTACCATCTTCTCTCCTCCTTGGACCCAGTGTCTTCCTCACAATCCTCTTCTCCGCCACCAGTAACTTATTCTCCTCCTTAAGCTCCAGTGTCCATGGATTACGGATTACTTAGAATACAAAAATATCTGGTAATGATGTATATTGTTAACGGGGACGATTGTAACTAGTGTTCCACACTTTAAGGATAAAAACTCTCATAATTAAGATAAAACATGTTGTGACAAAAATTAAATGTGGAGTGAACTTCTGATAAGCTTCTTCTCCACATATTCTAATGATTCTGAAACTAACAGCTTTTATAACATAGTTATATACTGAACGGATCTTATCGCGATTATTTAACTATGTAGGTATGTATGAACATCGCGAATCATTAAGAAATTTTTTTTACAACGAATACAATTTTTGCGTGTTAAAATTTTAGTAGCAAAACATGAACTCACGCCTTTCTCCCAAAAGGGTAGGCAGAGACCAGGCAGTGAACTGACAAACCTTCGCTTGTCAACGTTTATTAGTCGTTGCATACACGCTCACCAGTTTCGCATATTTTCATACTTTCTCCAAAATTTCTTCTTTCTTAAAGAATTTTGGGTCGGTCAGGAACAGTCTAAATCTAGAATAAATTTAGCGGGTACAAGTCTCGCCGTGATCCTGTTTACGTGTTATCGCTGGAGGACGTGCTGAGCAATTTCAGCTTGAGTTTAGAACATGTACAGAATGCGCTTTACGTACTAAGAAGTGTATCAAACTCCCCTCGAACTCCCTGATTCTGCTCGTCTATACAGAACATTTTTCTGTTTCAAAGCCGTCCTTATAGTAAAGCTGTTCGTATTGGTGAAAGAGTCTCGTCTACGCGACATTGTAGACTAGTTAGGGCCTGTTTCTGAATTGAGAATTTCGCTAAGTAAATATTTAATACTTTAATAATATTCCCAGTCATTAACTATGCAGATGTGTGTTATCCCGACCTCACTGAGGAACTTCTCGATAAATTAGATCGACTTCTCAACGTCTGTATTCGTTACATCTTTGGCCTTCGTAAATACGACCATGTTTCCCAGTTTCGCACTCAGCTAAATTGGCTAAATATCCGCTCCCGCAGGAATGCTCATATTGTGACTCTTCTTTACGGCATTTTACATGACCCTTTCTCTCCCCAGTACCTCCGTGAACGTTTCGTCTCTCGTGGCGCGCATGGTCGCCTTCAGCGTCCATGCAAAAACCTCCTTCTTGACATCCCCGTGCATGGTACGGCAGGCTATGCGAATTCTTTCACTGTGACAGCAGTGCGCTTGTGGAACGCGCTGCCCCTAGACATACGCCAGGCCCAGTCAGTTGATGTGTTTAAGAGTAGAATCCATAAGCACTACTTCGGACTTCAGAGTAATACTCCTTTATAGGTATATTTTTGTAGTTTATATAATGTAGGTATGTATATATATATATATTTATAATGTGTATTCTAAGTATTCATGTTATTCATTCGGTATATTGATAAGTTTTTTTTTTTGTTTCAACTTATAAGTACGATGCGATTTTATTAAATTATGATAATTTATTTACTAGGTATAACTCTCTTCGGGCACTACCCGCACTAATATCCACATAACCCAAGGTTAGCTGGAAGAAAATACTCATTAGTATTAAGCTCGCCTTTGTACAAATATGCTTATTGTGCAAAAAAGAATTTTCTAATCTAATCTAATATTTAGTAAAAACTTTAGTAAAGTTCTGTCACAATCTTTTCTGAGACATCTGAAAAGACATCACTACAGTTAACCATTTGCTTAGCGAATTTCTCAATTCGGAAACTGGTCCAAATCCTAGCGTAATTTGGTTGATTATTTCGTCATCAATTGTCTAGAATCACTTATACGCGCGAACTCTACTTAGTTACTTTGCTTAATAAAAGTGTAAAAAAAAAAAAGTGTACAGATTTCAGTTTCATTCCCAAAGTCATTGAATTTAAAGCAATGTTTGGGCAAAAAAATGTGAACTGAACTAAAATTCATACAAAAGGCTTAACATGCCTTACTGTCAAAAGTTATCACGCCGCCCATGAGGCCTCTAACATGACTTAACAACTGCCATTACATAAGAGCCGGCACCAACGGCTTAACTTGCCTTGCGGAAGTGCTCGGAAAAAATGCCACTAGCGGTAGTCACGGGATGGTCACCCATCCAGCACCTGACCGCGCCTGTTGTTGCTAAAACATAGTAATTGCTCGACTATTTTTATTTTTAATGCACTAACTCGTGCTAAGGACAAATTTAAAAACCTCTAAATAGGTTCTTAAATTTGTCCTTAGCACGGGTTAGTGCATTAAAAATAAAAATAGTATAATCATGTGGGTACAGTGATATCGTTCCGATGTAAAACCTAACTGCAAAGTAGGTAGTCGGGGCTGTAAGTGATGCAATTTGCTTAAGCCAGATGTCGCTGCCTGTACGTAATACAGAGAATAGTGTAAAGAGGTTCGAAATTTCACTGATGCCGGTGAGTCGCCCATTGGCTCAATTGCTAGAGCGCTGGCACGGATAGCCTGAGGTTGCGGGTTCGAATCCCGGCATGGGTGAAATTTTTAGCCTCTAAATAGGTTTTTAAATATAGTAATTGCTTCCAATCACTCGGTTTCCCTAGGCCACGAGAATTTCATCCTTTCTTGGCTATCACTAGTAAATCTATTAAAGAAACTCTTTTAAAGAGTAACAACAATAAAGGTAGAAACTATGTCACACAACAGCTAATCCCTACTTGGCGAGGCACATTTTCCCAGGCCATTTCGCGACTATCGGAAACTCATGAGTCATCGAGTCGCAGCCCTATCGTCGACAAAGCCGCTAATCGGGCTGCAGAGCGAGCCAAAACTACGTGCTGTTCCGTTTTCAACCTTTTATTCTATCTTCTTTTTATTTATTACATAAGGTGATAGCGCCGTCGATCTAGCTCGCACGTAAGTAAACCAAAGTACTCAAAGGAAGTTTCGATTTGAATTTATAATTTTAAGTTTGAATTAAAAATTTAGTTCTAATTATAAATTTATTTTCATTAAAATTTTTAGATCTCAGTAACACATTTAGTTTTAATTAAATTAAATTAAATACCTTGGTGTAAATGTTACAATTCTCTACCAACCCGGATGTGGCCTTCGTGGTGGAGTATGGTCTAACCTTCCTGCGATGCAGGAAGAGACCCGTGCCCCAGCAGTGGGGATATACAAGGGTTGATTTCGAACTTGACTTTCTGTTGACGTAGAGTATTTATGCATATAACCGGACTATGACATAAGAACTCAATTGTTGTTTAAGGAACATATACACACAACATGACCACGTGTATTTTTAGTATCATAAACCACATTTTTAGTGATGAAAATTCTGCCCATGCCGGGACTCGAACCCGCGACCTCTGGCTAACCGTACCGGCGCTCTCCCAACATAGATAAAATTCCACAGAACGAAAAATGTTTGAAAGACTAGAAGAAATTTGTATTGATTTTAGAATGTTAGCTGATTTAAAAAAAAAATACTACTGAATTTTGATAAAATTAAATATAATAAGTAAAAAATCTGTAAAAATAAAATTATGTGTAAGTTTGCAAGTGTAAATAAAAAGTATATGTATATTAATCCATCCGAGGGCAAGCCATTTATTCCTCCCCTCAGCCTTACTTATTCAACCGCATTTTTAAGAGACAGTTAACTCCAGATGTTAATCAGTTTCTTAGCAAAATAAGCTGTTCACTTGCAATTCAATTACATTCAGTATTGACTTGATGATATTGATTTATTTTAAAAGCCTGTTTGTTTATAACGAGCGATTTTCTGACAGCTCCCAAAAATGGTTCCAATCTCACTACTAGATGGCGATGGTGTCTACGTACGGATTTTTTTAAATACAACTAAGAGTCCTTCATTGATCTGTGTTGGTACGTCACTGTCTTCGTCATCTGTCATGAACAGAGGTCCGAAAGAATAGCCACGGCCGGTCGTAATGATCACTTGGATAACAGGATAACGGTACATTTGCGTAACCACAGGAGAAACGGAGTGATGATGATGTAGATAGATGACGATCACGGAGGTAGACAGAGGTAGCACGGATGTAATCTTTTTTTGACATCCGTGATTAGACGGAATGACGAAACCTTCACAGATCACAAATACATTGTGAAAAAAATTTAAGTCACGTTTTATCAGAACAATCTTTCCCAGTTTCAAGACCAAATATTTTAATGAGCTCTGAGAAAATCCCTCATTAAGCTCTAAGAAGTAGGATGTTATTGGGCATTCTGGACCAGCTTCCATTCGTTTGAGCTCACGACGCACCGCGCCGGTTGGCGCGGCTTGTCGTTCACTCAAACTCATTACATCTGTTCCAGAATACCCAATAATATTGATTGATTCTGAATTTTACTTGCGGCAGGAAATGAAATGATGTTAGTAACACAGATAAATACTGAAGTTTAATCGTGATGATCGCATTTCAGTAATGAGGACATCACTGGTAACATATTTCTCCAAAAATGAAATTTGTTAAACAACCTACATCACTAAATCTTGAGAATATTGATGTAGGATCTGAAAAAAATACATATCGTCACGGAAAGCTTTTACCAAACACCATCCGTTGTATAGTTTGCGGACCGTCTAACTGCGGAAAAACAAACTTAGTCCTTGGGTTACTTTTACATCCTAATGGTTTACATTTCCGTAACGTGTACGTTTATTCGAAAACGTTGTATCAACCAAAATACATATTTTTAGAGAAGGTAATGAATCTCGTTCCAGGAATACGTTATTATAAATATCGCGATAACAAAGAAGTCTTAAATCCAAGCTTAGCGTCTCAAAATTCTGTCATTATTTTCGACGATGTTGCCTGTGAAAATCAAAATAACATTCGTGATTACTTTGCCATGGGTAGACATAAAAATATAGACTGTTTTTATTTGAACCAAACTTATAGCAAAGTCCCAAAACAACTGGTTCGCGACAATGCAAATCTACTCATCATATTCAAACAGGATGATATTAACTTACGTCATATTTATGATGAACATGTGAACACTGATATGCCTTGGCATCAATTTCGCGAACTTTGTTCACAAGTTTGGAAAGATACATTTAGCTATTTAGTGATTAATAAAGACTGTCAAAGAAATAACGGATGCTACAGAATGAAATTCGACACCTTTATTACTTTCGACGAGTGAGATACATAAATGCCGTTTTTTTTAAATCAGAAGCCACTTTCTTATCTTCTTTATATGCGAGTAGTTGTAAAATAAGAAAAAATGTGTGATGAAAAATCAATTAAACAACAAATAATTAAGTCTGCTGAGGCTGTTAAAAAGAAGGTTCAAAACATGAAAAATACTAAAATGGATTCTGAGTTGGCATTAGAAACTATGTTCAAACCAGTAACAGATCCACTTAAACAGCTAACGAGAACCCCGTATCAAGAACAGTTAAGTAATGAAGATGTTGATTCGCTTGAACATTTAGCACGACAGTCTACACCTACGAAGAAACGAAAATTTTCTGAAATTAGCTCTTCAAGGGAATCACTCCAAGAGGTATCGAATGCTAGTAACAGCGATGATAACATAAGTGACTCTGAACTGAATCAAAGTCTTAGAAATAACATGAGTGACATATTTTTTGAAACAAATTCGGATGGTGCTTCAACACCAAATGCAAAGTCTTTATCGTCATGGTCTTTATCATCAGAAGTATTCAAAGATGTACCTTATGGAATTAGATTGGAAAATGGAAAACCTATGATAGGATCAGCACCGCTCTCCATAACTAATGATGCATTTGAAATAGCAGGTCATTCGTATGTCAAAACTAATGGACTCAGTGAATTACTTTACAAAAAAAATCCTGATCTAAACATTATCACTGAAGATGATAAAAGGAATTATAAATTTATACTAATAAGCACAAACGCTCATCGACGTAAATATGATCCCAATCAACCAATCAATAGCAACAGAGGATTTAAGTATTTACAAATTGTAAAACCCTTATTATGTTCCGCCAATGTTTCCAAAGGAAAGGGTTTATCATTGCTTAAAAAAGTTGATAACAAAGTAGATTACATTTTTTGGAATGATCCAAACGAATTAGTTGAAACATTGAAATTATTAATAGCTTCGAAAGATGCCGGTAATACTGGCTTAGATGATGAAATTGTATCAGTTTTAACAGAACTGAAAAAACGTGGTGTGATATAAAATGAATAAATACTTATGTAATCTATATTTTATTTTATTTCTACTCTAACCTTCACACTATTTACAAGATGAATATAGATAAATTTGGACATCATGTTCATAAAAGACTGCGTGTGTCAGATCCATTAAATTTGGTTCCTATAAACACAGGGCTAAGTAAAAATGAGTCAGGAGTTTACGACTTAAAACAATGTATATTGAGAGGATTACCGTTAGCTGTAGCAGCAGATGAAGCTGTTAGCAAGGAGTATGTAGAAAAAAACAATAAATTATATTGTAAAAAACAAGATTTCATTAATGAACTTAAAAGTATAAAAACTCAAATACAACTGCTACAGAAACAGTTAGATGAGAAGTGTTCAAAGGTAGAAGCGAGTAATATTATTAAAGATCATATAGTAGCACTCAGAGACTCATCGAAACCAGCATGAGCAAACAATCTGTTGTAAATGAAATCCATAAAGCAGCTAGAAGAAATTTCCCACGTCGTTCTGTTATTTTAAAAGGGATTGATGATTTATGGCAAGCCGATTTGATTGATATGCAAAACTATCAGAAGGTTAACAAAGGATTCAAATTTATTTTAGTAGTCATCGATGCTTTTTCTAAATACGCATGGATCGCTCCATTAAAGAATAAAACAAAAACTGAGGTGTCTCTAGCGTTTGATAAGGTTTTACAAGAAGGCCGATCACCTGCTAATTTACAAACCGACAAGGGTACCGAATTTCACAATGACGTTTTTCAGAAGCTTACGAACCGATGGAAAATAAATCATTATTCAACTTATTCAACAAAAAAAGCGTCTATAGTAGAAAGATTAATAAGAACTTTGAAGAGCAAGTTGTTTAAACATTTTAGCTTGTTTGGAAATTATAAGTGGATTGGAGAACCTTTATGTGATATAGTTAAGAGCTATAATAATACTATGCATCGCACTACAAAACATATGCCGTCTGAAATAAACAAGTTAAATGAATCACTCGTTGCATGTAATATAAACAAATCACAACCTTCCTTACCTGCAAAGAAAATTAAATTTCGTGTTGGAGACTTTGTCCGTATCAGCAAGCACAAAGGAGATTTTCAAAAAGGATATACACCAAACTGGTCTACCGAATTATTCACTGTTGTAAAAGTAATAAAATCTATACCCACAACATATTACATACGAGATCAACATTGTATACCAATAAAAGGTTGTTTTTACGAACACGAACTGCAAAAAACTAGCTGTCCCAATATTTATTTAGTTGAGAAGGTAATTAAAAAAAAGGGAAACAAATATCTTGTTAAATGGCTCGGCTTAGGTCAAGAGGAAAATAGTTGGATTAATAAAAGTGCTATAATAAAGCATTGAAGTATATTACTACAGATTAGTTAACTTATTTTTCATTACATCGTTAGTTATGAAAGGGAAAGGACTTCTCAATACTTTAATCAATAATTTACCAATAGAGTTACACTTACCAGGCTACAACTACTGCGGTCCAGGTACTCGATTACAAGAACGTTTGCAAAGAGGCGATAAAGGCATAAACCCTTTGGACAGCGCTTGTATGCTGCACGACATAGCTTATTCAAAGTATTCAAGTTTAGAAGATCGGCATAAGGCTGACTTAGAGCTAAGAAAGATGGTAAAGCAACGATTAAAATCAGAAGATGCTAGCAGAGGTGAAAAAGTTGCATCATGGTTGGTGAATAAAGTAATGAAAGCAAAAATTAAATCGGGTGCTGGAATTAAATCATTCAAAACTTCTATGGCTAAATTAAAATCGCATCTGAAAAAAAAGAAACCTAAAAATATTCAAGATGCTATTCAGTTTGCATACTTAGCAGCAAAAAAAATATTTCATAAGAAAAATAATATGAAGCTGCCAAGAATTATTCCCATCCCTAAAACTGGAGGAATACTTCCACTCATTCCTATTTTTGCTGGTCTATCAGCATTGGGTTCTTTAGCTGGAGGTATTGGTGGAATAGCAAAAGCAGTTAATGATTACAAGTCAGCCCAAAAAAATCTTTCTGAATCCGTGCGTCACAATAAAATGATGGAATCGATCTCCTTAGGCAAAGGTTTATACATCAAACCATACAAGACAGGTAAGGGATTGTGCGTACATTCTTCAAAAAACTAGTTAAAAGGTTACCCAGACGAGCACTGAGTAATATAGATTTAATATATTATACTCGGGACATCCCATACTTTCGAGGTGTCTATATGAGAGACACTTTACCAAGCAAATCAAATAACATCGAGTGCGCTATCCTGAATCTAGATAATTCAATAAATCCGGGAACTCACTGGGTAGCCTACATTAAGATAAATAATTACAGCGTGTACTTTGATAGTTATGGTTTAAAACCACCTGTAGAATTAATCAAGTACTTAACAAAAAACACTAACGTTTATTATAGTTATATGAACTATCAACAAAACAACACCTATAATTGCGGTCATTTATGCATAAAATTTTTAAAAACATTCTGGTTGAAACATTTATATTAAGAAATCATAAACTATTCTCACCATTATTACGATGTCATTCACGCTATCAATAACCGGTTGTAAACCAGCTTTGTCAACATTTTATTCGCCGGCTCTGCAGCTTGATGGTGAATATGAATGTGGGCTGATCTTTTTTTCGACGTTTAATTCGATTCCTAACATAGAATGCTACAACAACAAATTTCATTATGGCGACAACGAAATGATTGAAATACCCGAAGGATCATACGAGCTATTAGATATAAATGACTTTTTAAAAACAAATTTAGTAGACTGTACGTTTAATTTGATATGTAACAATAACACTTTGAGCACAAAAATAATTTGTTCAAAAGATATTCATTTTGAGAAATCCGGTTCAATCGGAAGGATATTGGGTTTTGGAAATCAGACTCTTAAAGCTAATATATTACATGAGTCTCTCTTCCCTGTAAACATTCTACCAACAACCATCGTTCGAATAGAATGTGATATCGTGAGCGGATCGTACATAAATGGGAAGCCTAGCCATATAATTTACGAATTTGCACCTAATGTACCGCCAGGGTACAGGATTATAGAAATCCCAAAAAATTTGATATATTTCCCAGTAAATCAAAATACAGTTAGCGAGATTAATATAAGGATTTTGGATGCAAATAACAACCTTATAAATCTACGACAAGAAGAACTACAGTTATATTTACACCTAAGACGAAAATGATAGATTTCATAAATAAAACATTGGTACCCGAAACCAAAGATCTCAGTACAACACATCCACCGCAACAGAAACCACCTGCTAAAAAGAAAAAACTGACTAAGGAAAATAAACAATTTCTCAGATACTTAAAAGTCATAAAATGAATATCTTAAATATCTTGGATTCTTTCGCCTACGACAACAGCATTGAAAGCTACCAAATCCATTCGTATAAGCCCTACATTAATAGTTTTAACAAAAACGATGAAATACGCATTCCCATCAATCAACAAGACTTATACGTCTTACCGTCACAGAGTACACTATACATCGAAGGTTCTATCACAGTGCACCGTCCAAATGGTGATAAAAAAGAGAGAGTGAGTAATATTGAGTTGGTGAATAATGCAGCGCTTTTTCTTTTCCAAGACATTCGATATGAACTAAATGGCGTAGAAATTGATAGGATAAAAAATGCTGGGATCACAACTACTATTAAATCATTGCTCTCGATGAATGAAAATGAATCAAAAATGTCACGGCTATGGGGGTGGGACATTGATGGAATAAAAAATACTACTGGTAATTTTTCCGCCTGTATCCCATTGAATAAAGTTTTAGGTTTCGCTGAAGATTATAATAAAATAATAATGAACTGTAAACATGAGCTGGTTCTTTTGCGTAGTAATACAAACCTTAATTCTATTAAATTAACCACTAATGAAGTGTTAGATGACATAACCATTAACAAAATTGTATGGAGAGTACCGCATATAAAAGTATCTGATCGTGAAAGAGTTAACTTGCTGAGATGTTTGGAGAAAGATAGACCTATCAGTTTAGCATTTAGGAATTGGGATCTCTATGAATACCCTCTTTTACCACAGACTACAAAACATACTTGGTCTATAAAAACCACATCTCAATTAGAGAAACCACGTTATGTGATTATTGGTTTACAAACTAATCGGAAAAGTTTAGGTATGAAAGACATGTCTCACTTTGATCATTGTTATGTACGTGATGTCAAGGTTTTTTTAAATTCAACTTACTTTCCATATGAAAGTCTCAATATTAAGTTTACTGAAGAAAGGTATATGATATTATATGAGCAGTACGCTAGATTCCAACAGTCTTACTATGGACGTCGGTGTGAGCCGTTGTTAAATCTGAAGGATTTCAAAGATAAAGCACCATTATTTGTAATAGATTGCTGCAGGCAAAATGAGACCCTGAAGACAGGTCCCATTGATGTTAGAGTAGAAATAGAGAGTGATTTAGAAATACCAGATCAAACTTCTGCTTACTGCCTCATACTAAACGATTGTGTAATCGAATATAAACCACTTTCTAACATCGTTAAAAAAATAACATGAATTCTGAACATATTTTTGTAGATTTACAAGGATTTAGAGATTATAAAAATAATTTTATTATTAAAGAGTTTGCTCTCGCTACTAAAGAATTTACTATGGTCTACTTGGTAAAACCTCCTTATCCATTTTCTACTTTATCAGATAGCGAAAAAAAGCAAGTTGTTTGGTTGGAAAAGAATAGAGGAATTTATTGGCGTGAAGGTTTTATTGACTACCGCGAATTTCATAGGTTAATTTATAGTTTATTGAGGAATAAGAAAATTTTTGTAAAAGGTTTAGAAAAAATCATGTGGGTAAATAAACTTTGTGGTGATTGTTGTGTTATTAATATCGAGGAAAATCAATGTCCTAATATAAAATACCTGCATGATAAATATAGTGTATGCAATTTTACGTGTTTTTCTCACCACAAACAATGTGCGTTGAAAAATGTACTATGTGTCAAGAAATGGTTTTATGAAAATAATGTTATAGAATTTATTTAGAATAAGCAAGTATTTATGTAACTTTTTTATTGAAAGTAAGAAATAAATGTAAATGTATTTAAAAAAGAAAACATGTTTTATTTAATTAATTTTTAATTTAAAACGAAATTAATAACTATTGCACATATTTTTAGAAATGTTCTTAACTACGTTTTCCACCATGTCCATTATTTCGTCTACAGGATCTATCACAACATATTGGGCACTTAACACCGCACTTTCACTGTTTGTGTCCTTACACTCATTTAAGTCGAATACTTCTATTTTTATCAACCGATTTCCTCTTCTTGCCGCCTTGCTAACCACATATGATGTAGACGTGGAGTCCTTTGCAACCCGTTTCCTTGAAGTCTTACTTTTCCGCTTCCCCACGTCTGATGGAGCCGGGTTTCGTATTTCTTCGACATCACTATCGAACCCACTCAAAATATTTTGCGCGTAGTAGTAAGGGTCAGTCGGATCAGTCTCGCCTAAAATCTAAAAAAACTCGCCTCACTATTATCATACAGTGAATAAACTTGTTTAATAAATTTCTGTAATACGTCCCAGTGCGGTGTGTCCGTATCAGTCTGCAATTTTATTACCATCAACGCTTTTTTCCACCTCTCTTGAACGTTGGTACTTGCAGCATCGGTAGTGTTGTAGACCTTCAATTCTATATAGAATTCTCCTTCCGTCGTTGCTGTCCGACGAACGTGACCATTGGCGACCCGCGTCACTAGACTCGACCCCAGTTGGTGCTGCTCGGGAGTCGCTTTAGCGACCTTCTCTGCGTCTCGCAAAATCCCGAAAAGATCTCCCACCGTCTTTTTCTTTAAGGTGCTTGCAGACCTGTAAAAGTGAACAATATATTTTAAAACATAAGTACCTTCATAAACTTATACCTATATTCCGATTGGGTAGGCTATCTATAGGAGATACACATACATTGAACGAGTATGAAGTGGATGATAGTTTAATATGAAGGGTACATATCTACTTTTGATCTATCCCATATATGTCATTCTTAATAAGCAAATATCCCAAGTGATTCTTAATAAGCATATCTTACATGGAAAACAAAAATACTACGCGAAGCGGGTATCGAACCCACGACTAGTAAGATGCAAAGTAAACAGTCGACAGCATGTTAACCTTTACGAGTACATGCCTGCAATGTAATCAACGATTCAATGACTCAGCGGTGTGCTAGAGTCAAATGACGCGACAACGTAACAACGAATAATATAACGAGACTAATTCTATTCCAGTAAACTTTTCCCTGGATGTAAACATTTACCGTAACGATCAATGTTAAGCCGGGTCCGCTGCGCCATGTTACGCGTGTTACAAAAAATGTAACACGTTATTAAAACAAAAATGGGGAGTGGTATTAACACTTTACGTGTTACGTAACGTAACGTTATATAACAAGTACCTAACGTGTTATACCATGTCCCACTTTTATTATATTTAAGTGTTACGTTTTTTGTAACACGCGTAACATGGTGCAGCGGCCCCGGCTTTAGGCTATAGAAAATAAGGTTTAAGGGTCAAACCTATGGTTTGAATTATTAAGACGAATAAACAACTTTTAGTTATGAAACAAACAAATAAACAGTTGTTATCTCTTTCAATGTTCCAAGATTTTCATCAACAGCTTGATTACATCGAGGGAATCGTCATTTGAAACGATGTGTAAAGTGTACAATCATTTATAATAAACTATAGATGTATTGTATTCTTACCTAACTGTCTCCTCAACGTAGCTCGATGCTTTGCGTTTGGAGCTGGTTGGAGTCTTTTGCTTCTTACTCGACTGCACAGCAATAGGTACACCAGAGAATTCAAACTCGGAGTCAGACCTGAAATAATAATAACATAGTTTTATACCAGTCTTATACATTTAACCTAAACGATTTATACACCGTATTGTAATTACTATACTAGATAAATGTAGTGACTGGAACATATTTTTTAGACATAGTTCGGGACATAGTTTTCATATAGGGACTAATACGGTTTAGTCAGTGGAACACGTAAAAAAAAAAAATTAGGATGTAAATAAATATACTTACTAACATTTTGATACCGATGGAGTGACTGGTAGCGAGGAAGTCGTAGATAATTACACCACACGGAGACTGTACTGAACAGCGTTATCACGTTATCGGAAGTGATGAGAATTTTAGATAAATCAGGGTGTTATAGGTTTATATCCTAAATGTGTATGTTGTTTTTTTATTACAAGTACTGTAATGAAGTAAATGCGAAAATCGCCTTTATTTATAGGTGTATGAATATAGGTGATTGTTGATAAAAGTAATACATATTACTTTTTAGTATCGAACACCCAAAATTTTTGCTTTGCCTTCAAAAGTAGGTACTTAACCAAATCATCTTGACCGGTAGCAAGGTCAAGCCTATATGTTATTCTCATAATGTCAGCACTATTTAATAGCTCAAGTTAATGTGGCTGGTTGCCATTGCAACATAATGTGACCAATATATCGATTATTGTAGGTAAGATGTTTCGCAATCAGAAGCTTGCAACGGATCCAATAACGTTAACGTAGCAAATTCGTAGGTTTCATACCTAGGTAGGAGTAAATAGTCCTAGATACACATGTTGCAATTTACTTTAGATTTTCTTGATCTTAATCAGATAATGTTCGAATTGGGTGAATATTTCACTATAGCAGAAGAAAATAAACTGTTATTTCCAGTTACCAGAAATCGGATGATGAGCTAAATAGGAAATTATAATTAATTCCTCTAGCTTATCCATAGAAAACATCGTATGATATCGATGAAATTACTATATAAATGTATTTCAGGATAAATAATACTTATCTAGGTATTCTTTATAAAGCATTTGGTAGACTCCACAATATTATGTGAAAGTCAAACATTAGGTATTAATGATACCTACAGCTAAATATTTTGATGCAACGAGTTTTTTCCGTGTGGATCTTAGACTAGAGTATAGCTAGTATAGTCAACCTTTGGTTATCTCTTATGTAGGTGATACATTAAAATATTATGACCCCTCTAAATTCTTTATTTATGGGTTATGTAAAATTTACTGTATTTATTTTACTGTATGTTACAGATAAATTTAGATAGAAAATGAACGAGAACTGATGTTAGAAAACTGTTGAAAAAATATAAAACTATCTGCATAGGTTCAGTTACGTATAATGGGATGAGAATAATATCTTCAAGTTTCAATTAAAAAAAGACAAAATGCTGTCGGTCGTATTTACAAAATCATGATTTCTTAAAATACTTTAACATCAAGTCTTAAAAAAATAATAACATGGAAAATGCTTTATTACCGGAATACCTTTAAGGAATGTTCAAAGGAACCAACTTTTATAAATAAAACTGTACTTTTTGACAACATATTTTTTCTTACACCGTGTATACTTCGTATCAAATTTATAACTCCTGCGTCAACAGCTAAAGGTTGACAATCCCTGCCAGCCACCTATCATATTCGCATTCGCGTTAACTAAAGTGACACGTTAGTAGGAAATAGATTTCCATTAATGAAAGTATACTTTTATGTGTCAGTGATATTATCATTAATTCACGATTTTACTTAAGTATACCCAAGGATTCAAGTAACTGTAGAAGTACATTTTTCCTACTGTGCAATGTTTTGTGTTTTCCGTAGTGAACGATAAACAGGAGACTTCAATCTGATCACTAACATTTTTGTGGGAAAAGTAAGGTATTCTTTGTGCCGACCATAAAATATGCCTAAAATACAAGTATTTCCTGGTTCTGCCAATCACCCAGTATTTGTGTCACATGAAAAGGATCACAAAATTTTGTTGTGTTGGAATCACCTTTTTTACAATGGGAGACGTCAATCTGACCATAAAATACAGTTAAGACGAAAATGTTTTGTGTCACTGTTGCGCAAGAAGGTTCATCACATGAAGTCAATCTGATCACAAAGTAATTTGTGGTGCTGAATCTTTCTAACAGTGGGAGCCGTCAATCTGACCACAAAATATGATTAAGTTGAAATTGTACTTTTATGTTATTGTATGAAGGGCCATCACGGGAAGTCAATCTGATAACAAAATTTGTGGTGTTGTACCTTGTTCATGTGGGAGACGTCAATCTGACTACAAAACAAACTGGGTTGAAAAAGCAAAGTTTTGTGTCACTGTTATGAAAAGTAGACACCAGTGGTGTTAAACTCATTCAGTGGGAGAAGCCAATCTGGTCACAAAACTATGACTGGGTAAATACAAGTATCACTTGGAATATTTCATGTCATTGTCTTAATGAGGAAACCTAACCGATACCGCAAATAATGTGTGCTGTTTTATCTAGTATATTACGAAACTGCACAAAACATAGCTAGTGGGTAAATACAATTCAGTTGAGCTTGGGGATCCTTTATTTAATTCAACTCAGTGACTATGCGGACCTATCTCCACCAAGATGATGGTGAGTTGCATTCACTCAAGCTTCCTAGTGTCATTCGTTTTCATTGATGGAATTTATCATAAACTGTGTAGGTTGCTCGTAAAATTATTGAAACTATAAATTAGAATCACTCGATGTTATTGGGTATTCTGGAATAGCTGTAATGAGTTTGAGAGAGCGACAAGCCGCGCCAACCGGCGCGGTGCGTCGTGAGCTCAAACGAATGGAAGCTGGTCCAGAATGCCCAATAACATCCTACTCTAAGAATTAATTAATTAGACGTCATCGACGTCACGACGAATTTAATTAAACGTCATTAAGAAATAAATACTATCGGCTCAAAGCGGAGACAGCAAACCGACGTATTATTCCCGGCAAGGCAACGGTGAAATTGAAACCAATAAAATGCTGGTTAAAGTAAAACGTTTTCCATGTAGCCGGCCCGCTAGGGGAGTGACAGTTCCCCACTACACTTGACAAGGGTTGTCATAAGTCTTCCGTCCTTGCACCGACACACACTCTCCGGAGGGAGCAGTGAAGTTACCCTTCCGCTAATGTCTCAATTTCCTATTATCATAATGGCGTACCGTGAATTAGGAGTTTTTTATCCTTCCGTAGTGGTTAATAGCTAGTTATAATTAGTGGCATTAGAAGTAACTATGATTATAAATTAGCTGAAATACAGTTTTGTTAGCCTCTGTATGGTTCAGGAAAAATAAGTGATCAAAGAATATGACGCAAAAATATGGATTTAAAATAATGGTATAAAGCCGCCTATTTTTTATATTTCTCTAAATAGGTTTTTAAAAGTCATATCAAAACTCCCTTATTGGGGAACGCAAAGTGCTACAAAGTTATCTGCTCCGGGGGAGGTGTCAATTTTTTGTAGAAACATCAAGTTTACTATGAGAAACGTGACGCTGTCACCGGGACCAGATTAGTTTGCCGCACTCTGAGTTGAGATTTGAGACGTGTCGTCCGTTCTCCCGTCGGTCACGGCGACCGGGAGAACGCACGACGCGTCGCTATAGTGCTGTTCACACTCTCGCCTTCACCGTTCCTCATGGAGAGTGTAGAAGAGGAGCAAGGGTCGCTACATGATTGTGTGTTAGGTTGGGAAAGCGTTTGGTAGTCTGAATAAATTGCTCGGTTACAAATGTGGAATATCCTGCTATTATACGTGTTTATATTAAAGTCTGAATAATTCATAGACTGTCATGTTGATCTAGCAGTAAGTCGCAGGCTTACAAGCGACATGTTCAGGTTTATTTTTATTTCGGGCCTTACATTTATACAGTTTTTTATTAAGACAGGTTACACTTGACCCCAGTCACGCCTGATGGTAAGCGAAGTACTTTAATTTACTTTCCTTCAATTTATACGTTATTGCACATGAAAACTTTATACAGGAACGGGAACATAAGAAAATACATGTACATAGTCATACAACATCTTATCTTGATAAAGTCAATATTAATTTGGATGCTTTTCCTTTTACGTATTTACATTTAAAGTCACTCGTCACACGGTTATAATTATTTCTCGGATACTCGTTTACATTATTTATTATATACAAACAATTTTATTGTTACTTTATCCTATCTCTATTTGTGCAAAGTGTCTAAAGCATGCACACGCAACACCATGTAGTTTTCGAATAAATAAACTTATTTTCGGATCTATACACGCTCAAATCTGAGTTTAGTTTTCAGAAGCCGTGGTTGTGTAATAATTATTATTTTAATTCCTAATTGCACTAATTACATGAATAAATGTACAAGAACGTGCTTAATGCATTCTCTTCCAGTTAAGACTGGCAAAGGATAGTGCAGGATGGTTCTACTTGCAGGTTGGATGTAATCAATAATGGTTCTACCCAGTTCTACTAATGATTCTAATAGGCTCGACTTTGTGTAAAGATATTTCTGAAAAATGATTTAAAAAAAACGCGTACTCAATAGCTATTGTTACGGCCCGTTCAGTTTGTTATATCTTTAAAAGCAGCCAAAGTTCATGATGTAGGTATACGGATTTATTCACCCTATACATATCAATTACGTAAAATTACAAGTAGTAAAATTACGTGGCGTTGGGCACAAATAAAAAATTTTTCATTTTCATTTTTTCATTTTTTTTCATCTATTTGTATATAAAGTTTTACAGTTTGTATGATGAATTTCTTTATTGATTAATAAAGAAATTCACATGTATAATTCATATACATCTGAAATAATTTGATTTTTTTTTCACCTGCTTCGATCTTCGATCTTCGAGGAGATCTCTTTTAAAGATAAGGCCGTCTGTAGTCGTAGGTTAAGAAATATCTGGGTAATTTCCTTTTTTATGTACAATAAAGTGCTCTCTATCTAACATGTTAGTACCACAATAAAATACACCGGCGTTCTCAGCCTCTGTCAAGGATAAACCGAGATATGATGTTTACTGTTGCCGAGGAAAAATATCTAAAGGCAAAGACTTGTGTAGGCGTTTAGGGGATGATATATTGCCCAATCCAGTAGGGCGATCGTTGCCAGGATCAGAACTTTCGGGAGAGGGTAGGGCCTTTCTTTCACCCCTATAATAAAATGTACCGAAGCGCACGTGGCCTAGTGGAACCGAATGATTGGAATCAATCACTAGTGTAAAGCAACAACAGGCGCGGTCAGGTGCTGGACGGGTGACTATCCCGTGACTACCGTTAGTGGCATTTTCCCTTGCGCTTCCATGCTTCACAAGGCAAGTTAAGCCGTTGATGCTGGGTCTTCATGCTATCGCAGTCGTTAAGCCATGCCAGAAGCCTTATTTTCGGATAGATAACACCAACCTGGACTTGGCCCCCGTGGTGGAGTATGGCCTAATCTTCCTGCGATGCAGGAAGAGACCCGTGCCCCAGCAGTGGGGTACAAAGGATTGATTTGATATCATATCATACACTAATATGTACTCGTATTAGCAAAGGCAAAGATAAAAAATACACAAAACCGGCGGGCGTGCATCTTCTTCTTTTTCTTCAGGCTATATTAGTCCACTGCTGGACATAGCCCTCCGCTAAGAAGCGCCATAGCGAGCGTGCATGGTCGGTAATAAAATATAGACGAAGCGAAAGAGATGTGTCAGGATCGTGGTAAGTGCCTGTAGTATCTGCCTACTGCTTTGGGAAAGAGGCTTGAGCTTATATTATGTTACCAATTATATAAAAGAGATCTTTCTTGTGCTTATATTATGTTACCAATCATATAAAAGTGATCTTTTTTGTGCTTATATTACCAATTATATAAAAGTGATCTTTCATGTGCTTATATTATGTTACCAATTATTTAAAAATGATCTTTTTTGTGCTTATATGATGTGACCAATTATATAAAAGTGATCTTATGCGTGCTTATATTATAATACTAATTATATAAAAGTGATCTTTCTTATGCTCATACGAGTATTATGTTACCAATTATATAAAAGTGATCTTTCCAGTGCTTATATTATGTTACCAATTAAATATATAAAAGTAATCTTTTTTGTGCTTATATTAAGTTACCGATTATATAAAAGGGATCTTTCTTATGCTTAGATGTTTTTTTATCCAATGACGCACACGTTCTTAACGGATCTGGATGACATTTATTATTTTTGCTTAGCCTCTTTTATGCCTCACTGCTATGCAAAGGCCTCCCCTACTTTTTCCATCTATCTCTGTCCCCAGCCACCTCGCACCATCCTGGCAAGAATCTTCGTCTTGGTCTACGCAACGTCGGTGTCTTATTGATCTTCTTCAGGCTATAGAATAGAAAAGAATGGAATAGAATAGAATGGAATAGATAGAATAGAATAGAACAGAACAGAACAGAAAAGAACACAACAGAACAGAGCAGAGCAGAGCAGAGCAGAGCAGAGCAGAGCAGAGCAGAGCAGAGCAGAGCCGAGCAGAGCAGAGCAGAGCAGAGCAGAGCAGAGCAGAGCAGAGCAGAACAGAGCAGAACAGAACAGAACAGAACAGAACAGAACAGAACAGAACAGAACAGAACAGAACAGAACAGAACAGACCAGAACAGAACAGAATAGAATAGAAATGGTTTATTTATTACACACACACACATTTATTTATTTAATACTCTCTGTATTACGTACAGCTTAGTTACCTCAGTTGGGAGAGCGCTGGCACGGTTAGCCAGAGGTTGCGGGTTCGAGGCCCGGCATGGGTGTAATTTTTAGCCTCGGTTTTTTTTTAAATTGTCCTTAGCACGGGTTTAAACGGGTTCTTAAAAAGAATATAATTAAATATTTTAGTAAAAACGGCATATTTCTATCTAGAATAGAAGCCTAAAACCTCTTGAGAACGACCTTCGAGCTGATGATCTTGGGCATCGGACTCTTAATATTCCTAGTGTAGCAAGTGATAATGAAACTATATATTCTAACTTTAATTCCGGGTTTCTAGGTGCAACGGTGCCTTATATATGGGTGTTTTTGAGCTGGTCATCTTCTTCGGCTGTAGTAGATGACAGAGAAATTAAATACTTTAGTGAAAACGGCATATTTCCATCTAGAATAGAAGCTTAAAACCTCTCAAGGTCGACAATCGAGCTGATGATCTTCGAAACAATGTCCACCAAATACCAGGAAAGGAATTACTGAATATAAAAGCTTAATTTTCTGCTTAAAAATTGGTAATTCTCAATTTCCATCTTTGAAAGTCTTCATCATCAGAACCTCACCATATTACCCTGGGACCAATTTTACGCTATATTTTATGAAACATATGCATATAATGGATAGGCCTCATTAGGCCTGATTTGCTACTGTCCATTGATGAGTTCAGTTCTCCAGCTCTGAAAGTCTTCATCAGATCTTCACCAAATTAAAACGGGACCAGTGGGACGCTATACTTAATCGAACAAAAAAAAATTCATAAAATTTCAGATGAATTTTTTTTCGACGAATATTTGATATTTACATATTTGACGAAGTTATGCGAAAAAATAGTAAAAAAAAAATAAAAATGAAATGAAATTATGAAATTAAATTTATTGGGCAGAAAAAGAAACCTTTCACATTGCTTTACACTGTTTGTTAAACTTAAAATATTTATGAAGATGTAATGTCGTTGAGGTTTCAGTTTTAAAGTTACAGCTGATATCTAAGCAAGACTAATTTCATTTCAAAAAAAAATTAATATACGCATTGAATTGATTTATTTATTTATTTATTTATTTGTAACACATCACACTACCATTACAGGATTACCTAATTCGATAGTGCAGGAACCTTAACTTACAATTAGTTGCAAAATCAAGCTACTACAGCGGATAAACTAACACTATGTACATCATTGAACTTATAACTAAAATTGTTAATATAAATATTGTAATACAACAAAGAAAATTACAAAACACCTAAACAGAAAATATAATAAACAAACTATCCCATTACGGATAACATAGCACATTTAAAACAGCCTCCGTAAACCCTCTCAGGGAACAGTTAAACAAGTCAACATGATTAGCAACAGTGTTGAGCGTACGCAAGGCGCGCGTGAGCGGCGCATCTCGCAGCAGGTTGGTGCGCGCGCGCGGCACGGCCAGCAGCGGCGGCCGGCGCCGGCGCGAAACGTACCCGTCCGGCACGCACAGCTGTATCTGCACCAGTAGTGCCGGGTTTATTATAATTCCCCGCAACACCTTAAAAACGTATACTGCTAGGGAGAGACTCCTCCTCACTTCTAACCTGCAATAACCCACCATGCCCAGAAGGTATACTGTAGGGTACAATAGTGGATATCCCGGGTACACTCCATACATCTTAAGGAAAACAAATCTCAAAAACTTATTCTGAATACGTTCAATCATTTGTACATATTTAGCCTCCTGTGGTCCCCATACCGCAGCGCAGTATTCTAAATGAGTCCTAACTAATGCCTCGTATAAAGCCCGTAAAGCACTGATGTTGCTGAAGGCGCTTGCTTGGCGCAGAAAAAATCCTAGATTTCTATAGGCCTTTTTACATACTTCACTGACGTGTTTCCTGAAGTTGAGATCGCTAGTGAATCGCACTCCCAAGTCCTTAACCTCTATGGTGCGCGGTAGCTGCTCGCCGTCCAATCTGTACTGGTGGAAGCGCGGCGCGTGCGCTCTGCTGTATGACACCACACTACACTTACTTACATTAAAACGTAGCTTATTTTCCTGGCTCCATTCCTTAACCCTATCTATATCAGACTGAAGCTTGTAATGATCCGCATCGTTCTTAATTTCGCGGGCAAGTTTCAAATCGTCTGCGAACAGCAGACATGTTGAATCCTTAACAACCGCAGGCAGATCATTTACAGTGAGTATAAACAGCAGAGGGCCGAGGTTGCTGCCCTGACTCACCCCAGATCTCGTGAAATAGGGCTGTGAGCGGTGTCCAGCGCAGTCGACGAACTGGCGGCGGTCGCGCAGGTAGCTCGCAAAGAACTGCAGTGTGTGCGGCGTGCAGCCCACGTTCGCCAGCTTCGCCAGCAACACATCATTGTCGACCGTGTCGAACGCCTTCCTAAAGTCAAAGTAGGTCACGTCTACTTGACCTCCGGCATCCACCACGGGTACCAACTCCGTCATTAGATGAAGGAGATTCCCCGAAGTTCCTTTCCCATGACGGAAACCATGCTGGGCATCGGATAACTGGGAACTTACCTGCGTATACAAACAGGAATGTATGGCGGCCTCGAACACTTTAGCCGGCGTGCACAGTACCGCCACAGGTCTGTAGTCTTCAGGTTTTGGTCCTCCTCCACCTTTAGGCACCGGCACTACGCGGGTCAACTTCCAGCAGTCGGGGAATATTTCCGCTGCCAAGCATTTGTTAAAAATATGCGCTAATGGTTCCAATAAAGCCATGTGACAATCCTTAAAGATAAAGGGAGGGATCCCATCGGGGCCGACCGAGAGCTTGGGCGGCAAGTTCTTGAGCGCGCACAAGATGACCTTGATAACCTGCTCCTTTTTTAAAGTCGGTTAAAAACAATATAATATATTTTTTATTACTATCTTTTTTGTGTTTTTAACCAACGCAGAAATAATTTATACGAATGTGATCTATAAATTCGAAATTAGTATATATATCTAGGTATTGTAGAAGGTTATCTTGGAGTCGGTGCCCAAAATGTATGTGATGGTCTGGAACTTGGCACCGACTCCAAGATTTATATATACTAATTTCGAATTTATAGATCACATTAGTTTCAATTATTTCTGCGTTTTTAGTGCCTCGGGGTGTAGAAGTCGGTTTTTATTTTTTATTTTATTATTCTGTAGGACTTGGGTATTAAGTCTTCATGAAGCCTATGACATTTGCACAAACAAAGCGAATTGATAGAGATGTTATTTGTCAAAATGTGGGCATTAGTTAAGGAGTTATGAATGACATAATATCGGACATACTTACATACGCGCTACGAACGCATTACCCTCCTATTGCCTTCTACTGCAGTAGGCTAAATATACACTTGGCAATTCAAATAGCCCTGTCTCAGGCTACGCCCTTCTGCACGGTACAGGACTCTCTCAGAGAGAGCGAGTATGGGCTTAATCACCACACGTGCCCACCGCGGATTGGCAATTTCAAGCTCTGAGGTATGTGACCTCAGTTCAACGGCTTAAGGGAACTGGGTTACTGTTTGCGCACATACCTATATTATAGTCTGTTAGCTTTTAGAATATACCTCGGCGACTATCGGATAGAATCGGATATATTTGTGTAATAGAAATTTCGTAACTAAATTAGAGTTAATTTTGAATTACAGAGCAGGAATTTGTATTACACGAAAACCTAAGCCTACTCTAGAGTCCGAGGTATATTCTAAAAGCTAACAGACTATATATACCAAGGAATGCAATCGGGGTTATTTGTGGTGAGGTAGTCTTTCCAAGGAAAAGACTTAACCACAGAGTAATTATACAGCGTTTAAGAAAATCGCGTTTTTATACTTATGACAAAAAACACGCATAAACACATACACGCACACATACCACACTTCTTTTTCTTCTACAGGCTATATTAGTCCACTGCTGGACATAGCCCTCCCCTAATGAGCGCCATAGCCCAAGGTTGTGCCATCATTGGGGGGTAATGCCCATAATCCCCACGCTGGGCATGCGGGTTGGGGATCGCAGTTTGGTGGAATTGTACTGCAGGGGGCGCTTTTCTTTATGTTTGTGGTAATAATGTCGAAAAATCTTTAAAACATACAGTACTCTCTACCCTAAGATAACGAAAATTAATAAGTAATTCCGCGGAAATCTATAATTGGCCCTTTCATTACTCCTAAACGTTAAGTATTTGTTACTAACTTGTTATCTTGTCCCTTTACTGCTCCGTGGAGTCTGGGGCTGACACAAGCTTTAAATGATAAATAAATAATAACACCTAATACAAGTAGGTTATATTTTAGCACATGCACCTATTACGAGTAGGTATATGTATTAAAAACCAATTAGTGCAATAAAAAAATATGATCATGTGGGTACAGTTTCACTGATGCCGGTAGTCGCCCATAAGCTCAGTTGGAAGAGCGCTGGCACGGTTATCTGGCTAATCGCGCGTTCGTGTCCCGGCATAGGTGGAATTTTTAGCCTCTAAATAGGTTCCTTTTTAAAATGGTCCTTACCACGGGTTAAGGCAATAAAAAGAATATAATCATGAGTATATGTATTCCATTTAAGCATTTATTTTAAAAATGTATATTATTACGTCTATGGCAGCGGTGGTAGCGGAGCGGTAGAATGTCGGCTCCTCATTCGGGAGGTCGAGGGTTTGACTCTCGGCATTCGCCAATGACTTTGTTTAGATTTTATATTTAATTTTAAGTTCAATGACTTATAATCAATATTGTTGGCTTTATATAAAATAATTAGTTTGCCCATTTTGGAACGCAACTTCATAATTTTCTTTTCATATTTTACCGAGGGTAGTAAACTAACAGTTAATGCTTTCGAAAAGACGCCTGTCACCTCAGTCTTCCGGGACCACGGCATAGAGTAAAATAAGGACCACGGTACTTGTAAAAGTGCCGAAACGTCGGAAAATTGTAAAAATGTAAAATTAAACGAGTAAAATCCGTGTAAATATAGTTTTTATAATGACTTTGTTTTCTAAATTATGTACATTACATACATACACTCGAAAATCTCAACCCAACTTCTGGGGCTAACGGCTAAAATCTACACAACAATCTACAAGCTCAGAGGAATTATTTTACCAAGAACGATGCCTCAGTAGAACTCGTGGAGCCTAACCGGGATCCCTCCTTGTATAATTCCAGAATCAACTGATTCATTCCCCTGGCTTTGTTTTGACTGGCTTTTAACATGGCATTAAGCAAGATAGACGGTCCATTGAATAAACAATAGGGTCTCAGCATTTATGATCTTGCCTCAATAACTGCGCTTACAGCAGGGTAACTGGATAGTACCTGCCGCTCGATTCAGAGGTCGTGTGCTGGAAGGCCCTCCATGTGTTCCGGGGCGCCTTCAGCGGAGTAGGGGGCAGGTAACATCCCCCCGAAGAAGTGTCCGCGAGGGCACCCGAAGACGGGGTCGCGGTAGTGTGCGCAAGCGTTCCCGTGGCCCCGTCCCTTGCGACTGCTTAGGAACACTATACCGCTCTTTTCAGGGCGGGGAGTCCGACATAACCACTGCGCTCCCCCGAGCCGGTGGTACCCGTAATAGGGTTCCTCTTGGGTAAAAAAAAGAAAGCGTAACTAGTTAGTAACCGACTATGAGGCAATGTGCGGAAATCTCCAATCTAACTGTTGGATCTGACATTTTCACACTTTGCCTCATAGTTCGGCGATTGTATAAATATATAAGTATACTCTTCGCAATGAATATTGTATGGCGCTACCCCCTTACTTTATACCCAAGGTTAGCTGGAAGAAAATACTTATTAGTATTAAGCTCGCCTTTGTACAAACCCCCTTTTTTGTGCAATAAAGAATTTTTGGATTGAATTGCACTTAGCAACTGCTGAGGTATAATGTTTACACTTCAGACAGTAGGGTTTCGTCACGATGTTTTCGTTCACAAATGTACATTGCTTAGAAAACAAAGTCTTAACAAACACTTAAATATTAGTTTTTCACTGGGTTCTCTTGACCTGAGTATATATATTGTAGACTTTTAGTCCGGATTTACTTACGGGTGTTGTTAAATCGGAAAAGTCCGACCAGGTTTCGCTCCGATTCGCAGAGCTTAATCATGGTGAGCAGAGACGGAGCTATATATAAAAAAGTTTAAACTATTTATTAATAGAAAAGTAATTACAAACGGTTGTTGGCTCCCACACTAGGCTTAGCCTGTGTTGTGGATGCCGTTTTACTTAATAATAGCTTACACAAAGAATTTAAATAGAAAGAGAGTGTAGTCAAATAAGTGTCTGAAATGTTATTAGGTACCTACTTATTAATAAATAAATTATGGACAGTAATATTTCTGTGATATTGGTTTTACTTTTGGCTTCACTTGGTTCCCAGGTTCCCAGTTCCCATTTACCACCAGGCGTTCCCAAAATAAAGTTATTGACAGACAAATGGACGGACAGAAAACACATAAAAAGGTTCCGTCTTTTTCCTTTTGAGGTACCCTTTTGAGGTAAAAATACAAAAGCGGGAATTGAAAACCTCCTACTTTTATGAAGGCTATTAAAAATAAACCGTGTTCAGTATCCGAATACTAGAGCTCCTTCTGTTGTCGCATTTTGTAGTCGTGGCTTTGAAGCCCTCGTCAAAGCGTCTAACCTGTCCACCATTAGGTACTGTTTGAATAGGGGCCAACCAAATCTTGGTCGGAGGATGATTTATGTCTTACAAACTTCAGACTTATGCATAATAAAACCTGTAAGTACTAGAGTCCCAATTTCTTTTTATTTTACATACATACATAACCTCACGCCTGTATCCCAGAGGACGTCTCTCGACGACGAAACGAGAGTTTCTCTCGTTTGACCGTCCTCTGCGCCTTGCTCGTTCGCATACAATGAAACCAGTTGTGAACGAGGACCGTTTCGAGAACCTGTTCTCGTTCCAGAAAAAACGGTTGCGTTTCGTCGTCGAAAAATCGGACAACGACCCACTCCTACTCCAAACTTAGATAGAAAGATAGATAGATAGATAGATAGAGAACAAATTTAAAAACCTATTTAGAGGCTAAAAATTTCACCCATGCCGGGATTCGAACCCGCAACCTCTGGCTATCCGTACCAGCGCTCTACCAATTGAGCACTATTAGATAGAGAACACTTTATTGTACATAATAAAGGAAATTACATTTTAGTCGTTTCAAAGTTCTTAATTAACTGAGTTTACATGTTTTTTTACAAAACTCATGCGTTTTGCATGCATCAATTCCGGAAATCATTGTCATTTAAATAATCCTTAATATTATAGTAGCCCTTTTGGCACATAGTGTATATTTAGTGTATACATAGTGTATACTTTACACGTTTTTTGAAGCGCGTTTAAGTGAAACTTAATATATCTTCATTATAGACCATTCCACTGTGTTCTAGTGTGGCAGAACACCAGATTTTTGCCACCAGAGGTCGTGGGTTCAAATCCTGTTATGTACCAATAACTTTGTTTTTTAAGTTATGTACATTTGTTAATTTAAAGTAGCAATACCACATGCTAACTGTGAAGGAAAACACCGTGACGAAAACCTGAGTGTCTGAGGTTTTCAACTACCGCTTGAAATTGCCAGTTCGCGGAGGGCATGCGTGGCAATTAAGCCAACACTCTCTCTTTCTAAAGAAAAACTGTGCCGTGCAGTGGGATGTATTTAGGCTAAATAAAAAAACCGATAAATTCTTCACATCCTGCGTGACCGCTAAAGAAACACAAAATACGACTGCGCCAATATAATTTGGTCGCGTTATTTGACGGTATGAGGTGTATAAGTAAACATTTTTGTAGAGTCGACAGCACATGAACCTTTACGCACGTGCACTCTAATCAGTTACGTTAAGGGTGACTTCGCAAGAAACTGTAAAAGTTGACCTATGACCACGGATATACCTAAAGGTTGACCTGTGACCGCTGAGGATTTGAAATGTACATATATTTTCAATATACATATATATATACGTATTATTACGGCAGTAGTATTTCAATCACGATTGTCCCGGTAACTACTAATTAACTTACGAGTATCAGATTCCATTGGAGGCTCATTAGTGTGAGTCAATTGGATACCCCAATTTCGTAAGTAGTAACAACGACGTGCGCCGGAGGGTGCTGTATAATAAATAGGTAGCTAAATAATTAAGTAGTCTTACAGCGAAGTTATTTTGTTTGTTACTACATAATTATGGTTTTACTATTTTTATTATTAATGCCCTAACCAGTGCTAAGGAAAAATTTAAAAACCTATTTAGAGGCTAAAAATTGAGCTCAATTGATAGAGCGCGCGCTGGCACGGATAGCCAGAGGTTGCGGGTTCGAATCCCGGCATGGGTGAAATTTTTAGCCTCTAAATAGGTTTTTATACTACATATGGTTTTGAGTGTGAATCATGCATGTGTGTATGTATGTGACATATACATGACATGATTACATACACAGACACACACACACACACACACACACACACATACATACACACATACACACATACACACACAACAGGTTTTCACATTTATTGAACCGCTCGGAAAAATGCCACCAGCGTTAGTCATAGACGGTCACCTGTCCATGTACTGAACGCACTCTATGTTGGTTAACCTTCGTGATCATTTAAGATCACTCAGGCAGCCTGGGCTAAGAGCAATTCATCGCTATATTTCATACATTCATATAAATACTGCTGTGTGGTGTCGGCCTAGAGGATAGCACCAACCCAAATTCTTCCCACGGGTGTCGTAAAAGGCGACTAAGGGACACAATCCGGAGGGTGGGCAGCAGCGCCCCTGCAGTACAATTCCACCGAACTGCGATCCCCAACACGCATGCCCAGCGTGGGGATTATGGGCAATACCCCCTATGATAGCACAACGTGGCGCTCATTAGGGGAGAGCTATGTTCAGCAGCCTGACGACGACGACGATATAAATACTACTGCAGTAAATGACATGAACGATTGAACATTACTGAACTGAATGAACATGAGTAAATGTCTGAACTGCCACCAATAATGTGTTTCATTTTTAAAGCATAGTTTTATTCTATGATACTATTTACTTGCTTGGACAACAACAAAGTCATAGGATAGTAGAGGTATCTTGATGACCAGTGATCGAATAATCGGATGCATATTTACCTAAAGTTGAGGTGTTGGCTGTTATGGAATGCACTTTTGTATCGAAAAAATCCCGGGATTCCGGAATCGACGAATACAGTGTTTTGGTTATAGAATTAAGTCGGGTGAATACAGATACTTGCGTTCAGGTGTTTGCTAATATGGAATGCACTTTGGTATCGATTGTAAAAAATCAAGCGATTTCAGAATTATCGTTTAGTGCTTTCCGACTATAGATCGGGTGCTGGCTAATGTTATAAAGTTAATTGCCAAACTGTCATTGCAAACGTCAAGATAAGTAATTTTCTTTCTTCACTCTACATAGCGACAAACAACTCGGTGCCTTGAATTTCTATAAAAAAATCTCATTTTTTATTATATTAACACGGCGAAAGTAAGTAGCATCCGTAAAAGGGCTGGTAGACATTTCATAAATATATAATATAACATAATTTGTCATCTTACTCGCACTTATAAGTGAGTGAGCGATACAGCAAATTATACCTGCTTGTAGCGCCCCAAAAACAGTTCCTTTTGTTCATTTTATCATATTCGTCGCTTTGCGTGCCATGCGTTCAAAATATGTTTTAAGAAGCCGCTTCCATAATTTCTGAGCCAAAAAATAACTTTAGGTAAATATCCATCCGATTATTCGATCACTGTTGATGACGTACTAAACAAAAACGAAGATAACATGGGTCGGGTCTCAGATGTCTCGACGAAAATATTGTATATAGTAAATAAATACCTACGTACCTAGACAAATAAATATCTTTGTTAAGTTTTTAACGGTGCAAACCTCTTTACACCATTTTTATTTCTTTTTCTATCTATCATTTTCAAATATTTAAATTACGTCACACATTTTTCGATTTCCCTCATTTTTCATCATTACTATTTTACCCCTCGACCAGATCTGACTAATTTACCTGCTTATCCGTTTTTATCCAGTTTTTCTGTTTTATTATACTAACTTATCTACAAATGAAACAAACACCTGAAGTCGTTCCAGTTCTTATTATTTGTAAAGGATATATAGCATTTCAAGTTGCATTGCCTGTACGTAATACAGAGAGTATTGTAAAGAGGTTCGAAATTTCACTGATGCCTGTGAGTAGCCCATTAGCTCAGTTGGGAGATCGCTGGCATGGATAGCCAGAGGTCGCGGGTTCAAGTCTCGGCATGTTTGGAATTTTTAGCCTCTAAATAGGTTACTATAATTGTCCTTAGCACGGGTTAGTGTATTAAAAAAAAAGAATATAATTATCTCTACATACATCTACCATATCTACGACCTGGTTACGGTGGCGGAGAGTTGCTGGATGCGGACGGGACAAAACCGGGAAGCTTGGAAAAATATGTGGGAGGCCTATGTTCTGCAGTGGGCGTCAAATTGCTGATGATGCTCTCCATACATACATATGAGCGGTGACAGCGGTAGAAATCGGCTTCTCATTCGAGAGGACGTGGGTTCGAATCCCGGCATGTATCAGTGACTTTGTTCTCTAATATATGTACATGTCTGAAGTTATAGTAGCAATGCCACTCGCTTACTGTTAAGAAAAACATCGTGAGGGAATCTGTGGGTCTGAGTTGTGAACAGACCTCAACGCTCAAAATTGCCAATCTGCGGTCTGTTAGCTTTTAGAATACATATACCTTGGGCTCTAGAGTAGGCTTCGGTTTTCGCCAAGTTCCGATATTTATATCGGATTCCGTCCAATAGTAGCCGAGGTATATTCTAAAAGCTAACAGACTATACGCGTGGTGATTAAGCACATACATACATACATACATACATACATACATACATACATACATACATACATACATACATACATACATACATACATACATACATACGTAACCTCACGCCTGTATCCTAGAGGTGTAGGCAGAGACCAGGGACTGCCACTTGCCACGATCCTGGTAGATAAACTTTGCTTCATCAACGTTCATAAGTCGTGGCATGCATGCACGCCGGTTCCGAGTACTTTTTATCTTCCCCTTTGCTAATGAGCCCATACTCTCTCATAAATTTTTTTTTTATCACAAGCAACCTAATGCAAACAAGTGTCCCCTGATATAATATACTACAGGCTCCGTGGCATATTTTTTACGGTCAGAAAACGTTGGTGCTCGGTTCCCCCCGTAGCCCGTTCGCTCGGGCCCGTAGCATAGTCATCTCACGCTAACCGTCAATGAAAACATCGTGAGGAAACCCGCGGCTTGGTTAGCTCCACACGTATTGACTTGACTTTCCTTTAGGCTAGGCCGACTAATATACACGACTAATACCTGGGCTAGCCTTATGCGTACATGCACGTAATATTAAGAAAATTTGGTAGTTAAATAACATTTTTTAGAAATCTTCCTGAAGACACAATACATTTAGTCCAATGCTGAATAAAGCCATGCTTAGCTATTTTGTCCTTTGTCATCTTCGTCCAGACATATCTCAACTATCACATAGCCCCCATAGAAAGTAATAAAACACGTCATTGTACGAGTATAATTGTAGGAAAGCGACGTGCTCTATTCGAACCGGAAGCGCTCGTGGCCTAGTCGAACCGAGTGCTTGAAATCAATCACTTGTATTAGGCAACAATAGGCGCAGTCAGGTGCAGGATGGGTGACCGTCGCATGACTACCGCTAGTAGCATTTTTTCTAAGCGCTTCCATGCTTCGCAAGGCACGATAAACCGTTGGTGCCAGCTGTCATGTAATACCAGTAGTAAGCCTAGGCCTGATGGGGGGTTTGATAACTTCTGACAGTAAGGCCCGCCGTTGTCTTACAATCCTCCACCAACCCGGATTTGACTCCCATGGTGGGGTGTAGCCTAACCTACTTGCAATGCAGGAGGGGGCCTCAGCAGTGGAGACATACAAGGGTTTATATCGAAGTAGGAAAGTTTCACAATTTCATTACTCTTTATTCACCTGTTATTTGCGATAAAGATCACGTTTCTTTGTGCACAAACAATCACCCCAAAACCCCCGGCATCTTTCCGTGTACGAAATTTCTCATTAGCTAAGTAGGTACATTGTTAAGTAAGAGGCGTACACCTAATCAGGTTCAAGATACCGTGTAAAATGACTCTCGTTTCATAATTAAAGGGCACCGCGTCTTCTGCTGGCGGCTTTCTGTTGGCTGGTAGAAATATTTGAGTAAGGGGAAAAACTGAAAAGTCTTTATACTAAAAACCTATTTAGAGCCTAAAAAGAGAGAAAAAAAGACGCAAAAAAGAAAAGAAGAAAAAAAAAAGAAAAAAAGAAGACTAAGAGTATAGTCTTTATACTATTTTTATTTTTAATGCACTAACTCGTGCTAAGGACAAAGTAGTGCAAAGTAGGTACTCGGGGCTGTAAGTTATGCAATCTACTTCAGCCAGATGTCGCTGCCTGTACGTAATACGGAGAATAGTGTAGAGGCTCGAAATTTCACTGATGCCGTTGAGTCGCCCATTAGCTCGGTTGTAAAGAGTTTTAGCCTCTAAATAGGTTTTTGAAAAGTCTTTGCCTATTTTGAAAGAAAAAAATTAGTTAAGAAATATGTGTGTAATTTGCAAATTTGACGACCTCTGTGGCGCAGCGGTAGCGCATCTGCTTACCTTGCAAGAGGTCCCGGGCTCGGACCCCGGCTGGGGATAAAAATACCCCCCGGTCTTGGATGTTTACATGTTTGTGATGTCGTTGTTTCTGGTTCCCACGACACAGGGTATCCTAGTGTGGGGGTAGAAGCAATGTATGTGCCTGCATGTAAATGTTACGTTATGTACAATAAAATGTTCTCTATCAATATATATATATATATATTGTTTCTTTGTTTATTTGATTTTCAGATGTTCAAAAAACAATACACGTTTTTTAATGAAATACTTCAGTTAGAGGTAGTAGATTTACACATCTCACTCGCTTTTCTACGCTTAGATATGGCTTTATTTCATTATCTATATTTTATATTGAAATAAAGTAACGTGCAAGACAGCAACAGTCTGTTAGCTTTTAGAATATACCTCGGCTACTATTAAATAGAATCGGATATATTCGTGTAATAGAAATAAATAATAAATTGTTACTTATAACTTTACATAACATTTCGAAAAACTAAAAAAAAGTTTTTTACAGAGCAGGAAGTAGTATTACACTCGGGGGCTTTGGGTGAAAACCGAAGCTTACTCTAGAGCCCGAGGTATATTCTAAAAGCTAACAGACTGTCATACAAGAATCTATTATGAGTGAGTTTTGTAATTGACTACAAAAGAAAAATATGAGGGACTATGAAAAGTATGCAGTCGTTTGGTGAAGTTATTTGGTGGGCATTATACTTGCAAAATAATATTATAAAGACGATGCTTTCAACTATTTTAACAGATGAAAGATAACACGGTAATTTTAATATCTTTGCAGCTACGAAACTGCACTGCGCAGTTGCTACGTAGCTACGAAAGTCCGTGATACGCCAAAGCATTCTTCTCATATTTATATTAAAATTGTGTTATTTAAAAGATGGTTTTGTAACATTTAATATTTACAAGAAAAAGTATCTATGCACAAAAGGAAATAGAAAGTGTTTATTGACATATTAAGACAAGGGTCGAGGCTCCGCATTACGCAATGAAGTGAACGCAATGATCTTGGCAGCGCTGATTTTCAGCTTATGAATAACGCAAGTGGCATTTTTGCGAGCGTTTCCGTGCTTCGTAAGGCACGTTGGTGCCGGCTGTTGTCGATAGATGACAGTCGTTAAGCAAGTCAGAAGCCTTAGGGCGGCTTGAAAACTCTGACAGTAAGACCAGCCACTAGTCTTGCAAGCCTCCACTAATCCAGAATTGGCCCCCGTGGTGGAGAATAGCTTATATTTTCCTCAGGAAAGAGACCCGTGCCCCTCGGTGGGGTAGTTAAAGCCAGTAAAATGCATGAGTTCTATGTTTTATAATAATTATAATTAAAGACTTTCAAAAGACTAAGTTTGGAGTTTTTAATCCATTTTTTTTCCAAAATGATCCAGATTTTGAAATGGACACCTAGTTTGAATTGTACCGTTCAATAAACCGCAGTTTCTGCGCTACTTTGAATAAAACCATTTCATTACCCAATGGGTTGATGATAACTGAATGAGTTGACAATACATACTACAACTATATTATTTTTAATGTACTATTTCGTGCTAAGGAGAATTTTAAAAACCTACTACTACTCATATAATATAAAACTTAAGTAAAACTTTTAATCGCCAACATGGTCCAATAATGCTCGTTTTAAGAAATATAATCTAGTTGTCACAAAACCGTCTTTTAAAAAACCACTTACGCACAACACAATCATTTATCCTGGTCTCAATCTAGAATACCCCGTGCTTAAAAAACCAGACAAAACATCACAAATATGAATAACACCCAGGCTTTTGTACGAGCCAAATTCGGGGGCCTCTAGCGATAATCGAACCCATTCCCTTACTTTCGATAGTCAGGCGTTTACCACGAGTGTACAATAAAACCCATTTCGATATTAGGCATTAGACAAAGGCAGAGTCGCGCCCAATCGCATTGATCGTGAGCAATAAATCAACAATTTAGCGCTCAATTTTCATAATTCACCCGGTATCGAGCCACGCGGTCGGGAATAAAGAAAAAGGAGAGCCAAGCGCGAGTAGGACTATTAAGCTAAGGGTTCCGCACGGGACACTGTGCTTGTAAGTGCACGCAGAGCGTATTACCATGCCTTTGACGTATATATATATATATATATATATATATATATATATATATATATATATATATATATATATATATATATATATATATATATATATATATATATATATATATTTATTAGTTTGTTTGTTCACACTTACCCAACATAAGCTTTTTGATTATTATCTATCCCACATTGCATTATACTATTAAAATTATACGTAATGTTTACTAGAGCGGTGGCAGCCCAGTGGGCAGAACAATGGATTCGGAAGCGAGAGACCCAGGTTCGATTCTTTGTGCGGGCATGTACCAATGACTTTGTTTTCTAAGTTATATATACATTTGTGAAGGTATATTAGCAACATCACTCGCTGAGGAACCCTGAGTGTTTGAGGTGGACAAATACCTCAGCACTTGAAATTGCCCATCAGCGGTGGGCACGCGTGGTAATTAAGCCCATGCAGTGGGACGTTTATAGGCTAAATAAAAAATAGACCTAAATCTAATAGACTACAGTGTAAAAAGCCGTAAGCATTATCCGTAATGATTTAGAATAGCAGTTCGTTTGGTTGATAGTCATTATTAAATTTCTTTTATTAAAAGACAAATTTTAATTTTGAAACAAAAGTAAGAATTTGCATGCAACCCTTGTCGCAACTACGTTCTGAAACTAACAGAAATGATTGTATCCTCGGCGCTATTTTAATGATTTCTTCCCACCTTCCCACATTTCGGCTCCTTCTTTCATTCTGATATAAATATCTAAATATCAATTAATGTAGTTAAATACGCCACTAGAAACACGGGGAACGTACCCAAAAGCCCCGGCAGCGGCAAAGAAGCATTAAATACCACCTCATTAAAAATCTCTTGAGGTTCCCCACGCCTTTGCCTCTTGCCCATGGAACCCCAAAAAAATCCAATTTTCTACGCTTGCATTATAAGCGAGGGACGGTTTTTGCGTCACGTTCACACTATGCGTGGCAGCATCGTGCGTACAGTCGACATCACATCAACATACATGTATTCTAATCAGTTCTGTACGGCGCTAAGGACGACATTGTAACAAAAATGTAAAGAATGACCTGCGATTGACTGTATTCGTTAACGAGCCCGGGTAAAGCTGCCGTAAGTTTTTCGTTTTTGTTTCCAATATACGCCTCAAGATTATCATTATCAATCAACCCGTCCATACTCGTCTACTACTCGACAAAGGCTTCCCCAAGGCACGCCACTTCTTTCTGTCCTCCACCATCCTCAACCAACCGCTGCCAGGAATAGGGCCCAAGATTGTATCGGTGAATAATCTTAGTCCACAATAGATCTTTGTAGGATTAGAGAGGATGACAATGCCTCTAGCGATTTGATTCTAACTTTACCTTAATTATTTATTTTTGAGATAAGAAAAGATAAGAATATTCTTTATTGTACACCAGGAAAAAAGAAAAACAAAAAATTATTACAAAGATACAGTATAATACTATTTTTATTTTTAATGCACTAACCCGTGCTAAGGAACAAATTTAAAAACCTATTTAGAGGTTGGTAGAGCGCTGGTACGGATAGCCAGAGGTTGCGGGTTCGAATCCCGGCATGGGTGAAATTTTTAGCCTCTAAATAGGTTTTTAAATTTGTTCCTTAGCACGGGTTAGTGCATTAAAAATAAAAATAGTGTAATCATGTGGGTACAGTGATATCGTTTTGATGTTAAACCTAACTGCAAAGTAGGTAGTCGGGGCTGTAAGTAATGCAATTTGCTTAAGTCACATGTCGCTGCCTGTGCGTAATACAGAGAATATTGTAAAGAGGTTCGAAATTTCACTGATGCCGTGAGTCGCCCATTGGCTCAATTGGTAGAGCGCTGGTACGGATAGCCAGAGGTTGCGGGTTCGAATCCCGGCATGGGTGAAATTTTTAGCCTCTAAATAGGTTTTTATATTTGTTCCTTAGCACGGGTTAGTGCATTAAAAATAAAAATAGTGTAATCATGTGGGTACAGTGATATCGTTCTGATGTTAAACCTAACTGCAAAGTAGGTAGTCGGGGCTGTAAGTAATGCAATTTGCTTAAGTCAGATGTCGCTGCCTGTACGTAATACAGAGAATATTGGAAAGAGGTTCGAAATTTCACTGATGCCGTGAGTCGCCCATTGGCTCAATTGGTAGAGCACTGGTACGGATAGCCAGAGGTTGCGGGTTCGAATCCCGGCATGGGTGAAATTTTTAGCCTCTAAATAGGTTTTTAAAATAGATACTATTCGCTTCATCAAATGTACGTAATACAGAGAATATTGTAAAGAGGTTCGAAATTTCACTGATGCCGTGAGTCGCCCATTGGCTCAATTGGTAGAGCGCTGGTACGGATAGCCAGAGGTTGCGGGTTCGAATCCCGGCATGGGTGAAATTTTTAGCCTCTAAATAGGTTTTTAAATTATGTATTATATGTTATGATTTATGTAAGTATAATTATTTTTAAGTATAAGTATGTATATCAATGTTCATATTTGCACCAACTACCCGTCTCACTTTTCCTTCTGCAACTCTCCATCGTGGGTTGCTTGGAAGAAATTGCTCTAAGCAATAAGGCCGCCAATTGTACTGTATCTTTGTAATTATGTTTTGTTTGTTTTTCCTGGTGTACAATAAATAATATTCTTATCTTATCTTACTTATTACAAAGATTAAATTCATTGAATGTCAATTACATAATTCATTGAGTTTATAAATACATTTGTCAATAAGATATTCCGTTAGTTTTTTTTAAAAATAAACAGCAATTCAAATTTCTAATTGTCTTTGGCAATCTGTTATAAACTAAAGGTGCCATGTGTATGACACTTTTGTGCATGAGTGCTGTATTTTTGATTATTTCTGATTATGGTGCATTATTATTATTTTTACAGTAAACACCAACATTCCTTTATTAAACTTGAGTTCCGTGTCCGCTCGACACCGATCCAACCCCAATGTCCGCAGAAAAAACAAGATAGACAAATTAACTCACAAAATAACAGCAAACTTACCTTAAAACACGCCGCATAGTCTGTGCGTGCCCCCGGAAGGTGTTTAGGATATGAGCGATTATCCCGTCGCTGTTACAATGGGGAATTATGATTGATGAGCGTAAAGGCCTGCTTACACTGTCCCGGCTACTACAGTCTGTTAGCTTTTAGAATATACCTCGGTCTCTAGAGTAGGCTTCGCTTTTCGCCGAAAGCACACGAGTGTAATACTACTTCCTGCTCTGAATATACCTCGGGCTCTAGAGTAGGCTTCGGTTTTCGCCGAAAGCACACGAGTGTAATACTACTTCCTGCTCTGAATATACCTCGGGCTCTAGAGTAGGCTTCGGTTTTCGCCGAAAGCACATGAGTGTAACACTACTTCCTGCTCTGTATAAAACTTTTCTTCACTATTATGAAAAGTCATGTAAAGTTAGGTGTCATATTAGTTCCGATATTTCTATTACACGAATATAATCCGATTCTATCCAATAATAACCGAGGTATATTCTAAAAGCTAACAGACTGTTCCGTAAACTAAAAATGTATAGTCTATTTTTCCTTACTTGTCCAATGTAGTAAACAAGATTCTAACCTCAAAATTGATATTTGATGCCAAAACTACATATTTTCTCGCGAGTTCATAAACTTTCTTTATAAAATTGGCAGCGTTTTGTCTAAAATAGTCTCTCCGATTACTTCATTTATGGGCATATGGCAGTTTTCGACTAAAAAATCATAATTTACAGGTAGAATGTTGTTTACTAAAATGGACAAGTAAGAATAAATAGACTATAATGCTACCGCGAACTCGCTAAATTCTTTATTGTCCCAGAAAAGATTGTACATTTGATGAGCTTAATACTAGATAGTATTTTCTTCTACCCAACCAACAGGTGACGTGAAGAAGGTGGGGGGGGGGGGGGGGTAGTGTTAAACAGTGAGGAGATATTTTTTTACTGTAGTATAATGTAGTATTGAATATACAATGTACAGTTTGTCCAAAGAATCAAGAAACCGGAAGTGAAACTTTAATAGTGGTACTATCGAAAATTAAGACCATTTACTACTCTGGATTAAGCACAATACATCTTTTTAGTGCAATGACTGTGGTTTTAATTTTTATAATGCCTTTAAGTGCAAGAAATTAAGTAAAACAGACAAGTCTGAGCAAAACCTTACTCTTTAATTTCTATTCTTTTCGGACAAAGTATGTTTTAGTTAGATTATCACTTTTAGGAGTAATCTTAAAAAAAATTGTTAAGAAATCTTGTTGCTTCGAGGTAACTTTATTCCTTTTATTTCTAATACCGCATGTTACTTGGAAATTGCTGCCCTAAGTGTAGGATGTATGAGACATCCCTAAATATAACATCTAAACTCAACAACAAATAAAGTTATGAATTATGGTTCAAGTTGAGATATTATATTTAGCCGGGTAGTCGGCGCAAATTCCAATATTAATAGACATACGTATGCGTAATTATAAACATACATAAAAACAAATTTTGTTGCAGGAACTCCGATGTAACCAACTGTCTTGTCATATGATTTGGTGACACTCTACGCGTAACTGCACTACAGTTACTGACTGAACTAGCTTGAATGTTAGCTCGCACAGTGTGACCAGAACTTAAAGCTATTTACAGACTACCTACCTTCTGGCGGGCGCGTGGACACCTGCCGAACAAGTGTGAAATAAGCGCAGTGGCTGTGCTGGCGTTAGCTCCTTGAGGATGGCTCGTTGTAGCTAAGCTTCAGAAAACTTTAGAATCGGGCTGTCTTTCTGTTGAGACTTCGTGAATCGTCGTTGAGAATACGCGATGCGCGGCCTGGCGGTGTATCAAGCTTATTATGAATTACTCTTGTAGATAAGCCGAAATAGACGTTAACTCCTAAGAAAAATGGTGTTACTGTGCCAGCACTTATGTATGGTAGCGAGACTTGGGTGTGGCAAAAAAAGCAAGAAAGTAGAATTAATGCATTAGAAATGAGGTCTTTGAGAAGTATGTGTAGTTTACTTTGAATGACAGGATACGCAATAGTCTGATTAAAGAACGTTGTGGACTGAAAGAGGATGTAGTGACTAGAATTGAGAAAAGAATGTTGCGTTGGTTTGGATAAGTGTAGAGGATGAAGGATGAAAGATTGATGAAATAAATATATATTCCGAATGTGATGGAAGGGTTGGTAAGGGACGTGCCAGGCGGACATACATTGACCAATTAGGGGAGGTATTTGCAAATGGGAAGATAAAAGTAGCCAGAACCGCGTGGGGGCATGCAACGACTTATGAACGTTGATGAAGCGAAGGTGATCTTTCAGGATCGTGGCAAGTGGCAGTCCCTGGTCTCTGCCTACCCCTCTGGGATATAGGCGTGAGGTAATGTATGTATGTATGGCCTAAGAAAAAAATAACTATGAAAATTGTAGCGTTCGTATAATGAAGGACCAGAATATTTCATAATCATCACCATTATAGGTAGACTGCTACCTCAGCCCACTGCTGGGTATATGCATTTTTCTCATCACTCCGTCTTTTGCGGTTGGACTGTTGGTCTAAACACTGACCTGCCTTGGCTCATTCCATCTTCTCGCCTTGCCAGGAGTATCGCCCATCGCCACTTCAGATTCGATATTCGGTCACCAAAAATCGACCTTTGTCCGATGTCGGATCGTGTATTATCTATGTATTTTCGTTTATTTGTATTTATTGATCTATGAATTTTATAGATACAACCAAGAGATGTTTGGTTACAGACACATTAAAGAATTTATAATATAGCCTAACACCCTGTGACAGTTGTGCAACAACACTCTTGGCTGACAGTTACTTACAAAACGAAATATTATCTGACGTTAATGAATTGTCATACCTTTTAGTAGTGAAATCCAAATAGACTACAGAAAGAATAACAATGTATGAGCATCGCGTGCCATCAAATATGCTGTATGGAATTATTTTTTTTGGAGCTTAATTTGTCCAGTCTAAACACACACCACGCAACAATAAAAATATATTTCACCTGATGCTTTTCCTTAGTGAGAGAAGGTAGATTAACTTTTGCCAAGGTAGAGTTTGCAACAACAAAAGGAATGCTTTAATAACAGAGCTCTTACCGCGTTGAACAAAAGGATTAGTTTCCATTGAAATGTGCGAGGCAACAATGCTGTAGCGTAACAGTGCTAATGCATTCTGGCAATAAAAAAATACAGCGTTAGTTCTTTATCTAAGTACAGTAGGTTTGTCACAGCACTTTGCTGCAGATTTTAATTCAATCTTTAGCTATTTTCAGTCTGTTATCAACGTACCTAAGTAGAATATACACTTAGGGCCGGAAGGATAAAGCCTATATAAGGCTATTATATCTTCCGTGCTTCGCAAGGCACGTTAAACCTTTGTGCCGGCTGTCAGGTAATGGCAGTCGTTAAGCCATGTCAGAGGCCTTATGGGCGGCTTAATAACTTCTGACAGTAAGACTCGCCACTGTCGTACAATTCTCCACCAACTCTGACTTGGCCCCCGTGGTGGAGTATGGCCTAACCTTTTTGCGATGCAGGAAGAGACCCGTGCCCCAGCAGTGGGGACATACAAGGGTTGATATCGTTAAGGCTATTAAATTTTAATTTAAATCTTATTTAATCTTATCAAATTTTAATAAACGGATCTTCCGTTTAAAATAAAACTATTTATGAGTCTCGCGAATCATTAAGAAGTGGTACTAAGGCTATTAAAGCCAATATATCAAGCCACTAAATCCAGGAATCTCCTTTTTGTATTTCCAGTTTTTTAGGCTTAATTTCTAACCCTGTATGTACCTACTAAAAGGCAAATAAATGAATAAATAAATAAAATATTTCTAATATTGCTCATGAGTTAATTGAAGTTGCTATTTTGTTACAAAGAGCATGCTGAAGTGGGCACTCAAGGGCGACCTCAAAAATAAGGTGGTTTATAGATTCACCCAATTCAAACAATAGATCATAAGAAACGAGTTATCTAAGTATGTCCAAGAGTCGTAATGTGACCCAGAGGAGTGTGTTGGAATAATTCCATGAGTCACATTCGATTCATTTTGTATATATCTTTGGACATAAAACTTTCGAACTGTGGACGTGTGAACATAGACGTTATTAACAAGTTATAGCTAGGGGAGGTTTAGTAGGTAGCTAAGTATAGAGCTTGTAATTCACAATTTTGATAAGTAATATGAATGCGGGGAAAGAAAATTTTCTGCCAACTATCAATATTTTCTACGATACGATACGATACGATGAACGAATGAGTTCATTTTACGATAAACCTTCATCATCAAAGGACAGAACAGCCTAGCAGAAGTTTCCAAAGTACGCGAGTGGCAGTTTTCACTAGTTCTTCTCTTTACCGTCGTTTTTTTTATTATAAAAACCTAATTGAAATTATGTCGGGAGCGGTACATAAAATTTGCGCCCGCCGCTAGTCTTGGCGGAAGTTTTCCTTGGCGGCTGCAACTCAGGAAAGAAAGGCTTAGCCTGTCTCAACACGATGTTTTACTCACTGCTTGTAAGTACGAGTAAATGCGCCCAGAGTTAAATGTACCAGATGTCAAGCACCCACAACTTGCAAGTAAATGTGATCGTTTCACTTAGAGGTTAAGAATGTGACGTGAACCCCGGCTGGGGACAAAAAGAAGAACCACAGGTCTTGGATGTTTACATGTTTGCGGTGTCGCTGATTCTGGTTCTCACGACACATGATATCCAAGTGAGGGGCCAGAAGCAATGTATGTGCCTGTAATAAATATGGGCACCAAATGCTGAAATATTCTTAAAGATTTCACTACCATTTAGCATCCAATGTTTGTCCACAGTCGGACTAAGACCTGCCTCTAGATACACCACATTGACGTACTGACTATGGGGGGTTTTCCCCACGGAAGTTTTCAACCAGTCTTGCCAATTTATGACTTATCGAGTTCACAGTTCCAAAGTCACACTGCTTGCTATGGCAATTTCAAATGCTGAGGCATGTATATTCGTCCTACACTCAGGGCACAAGCATTCTCTGAGAGAGAGAGAGACCATGGGCTTGATTATCACGCGTGCCCGCCGCGGATTGGCCACTTCTAGTACTGAGGTATGTGAACACCTGAGACACTAGGTTTCCTCGCGATGTTTTCTTTTCATTTGGCGTGTGGTATTGTCTTTTCAATGTAGGTTATTAGGTTTTATTTACAAAGGTTGGTTAGAATGTTCTTCTTCTTCAGGCTATATTAGTCCACTGCTGGACATAGGTTGTGCCATCATTGGGGGTAGTGCCCATAATCCCCACGCTGGGCATGCGGGTTGGGGATCGCAGTTTGGTGGAATTGCACTGCAGGGGGCGCTGCTGCCCACCCCCCGGTTTGGGTCCCTTATCGACTTTTACGACACTTGCGGGTAGAATTTGGGTTGGTGCTATTCTCTAGGCCGACACCAACACAGTATTAGAATACAGGTTAGAGTACAATGTCATATAATGCTAAAATAATTTGCAAATATATCTTCTTGTAGTTAAAAACGTGTAGAGATTGGCCGCGCCGCACCCAGTTTTATTTTCTTGTTAAAAACTCGCCGCGCTCATTTTTAACGGGTGCATTTTCGCGGATGGTGTTCGCGTCGAGTGTCTCACAGTCGCGGGCTTAAGTTGGGTAATTAAAAGTTTCCCCGTTGCCCGAATTGCACTCGGTAGAAGGATAGGTTTGGCCGAAATTCACTGTTCATCTTACACCCGTAATCTTGCAACCGACAAGTTTACATTGGCCTATTTGGTGGATGGTGAGTGCTTCTTCCTCTTAAGTTTCTGGTGCATAAACTTAAAGGTTTTTCATCTCGCATTTTCCAGGTTTCCTATGATTCCCCAAATTATTTTCTTAAATTTATAAATTGGATCTGCCTCTATTACACACACTAAATTAAAACGATCTGTGACTTCCAACTGTCAAATTAGTATGGGATTTGACAGTTAGACGAATATAATCACACGGACTTAAAAATAATTATATTTTGCCTGAAACGCGGTTCAAAAAATGTGATAAGTACATTTTGTGCTAAAAGGGCTACTATATAGCTTATAGGACTATTTAGATGACAATGATGTCTGGAATTAAAGCCAGTACAATGCATGAGTTCTATGTTTTATAATAATTATGTAAATGTAAATAATGTTAATTAAGGACTTTGAAAAGACTTAGTTTGGAGTTTTTTTTGTCCATTTTTTGTTTCGGCCAAAAGTCTCCTCGATCTAGATTTTGAAATGGACACCTAGTTTGAATTGTAACGTTCATTAAACCGCAGTTGCGCTACTTTGAATGAAACTTTTTCATTTCATTTCAGAATTTATGTGCGCATAATTAGGCTCCAGTTACTCTCACTTTTCGCGATAATTATTTAATTATACTTTTAATGGACACGAAAAATTTATCTGGATATTACGTAAGAAATGACATGTGCAATGGCTAGCGAATCTCTGTAAGAGATTATTATATTATCAGCATATTATGCTGATGAACCAAAGGGTCGACATTAGCCCTCGTATAACCTCGTTAACTCTCTTAGTAAGCGAAACATGTCTTCATTCATTGACAAAATACCGGATGTACACTCCGACCTTGCCCTTTCCTTTCTTATTATTAATTTCACTGATGCCGGTGACTCGCCCATTAGGTCAGATGGAAACAGCGCTGGCACGGATAGCCAGAGGTCGCGGGTTCGAATACCAGCATGGGTGAAATTTTTGGCCTCTAAATAGGTTTTTTTAATTATCCTTAGCACGGGTTAGAGCATTAAAAATAATTGTAAATGAAATTGTGATTCATTAAAATGCTCTTCAGAAACACTTCAAATAGTCTGTGGTCAGAAGGGAAAACGTAAGCACTGATTATTGAAACTGCCCCTGAAGAGTGTTTTAGTGTTTTTTTAAGTAAGACCATAACAGTTTAGTCAACGCGTGTGTCATTTCAAGGACGAATGTAGTACCGGCAAGAGTAGAATGACGACGCTAGTCGCGCGTTTAAATGTCAAAAGTGGCCACTTTTTAGTACATTTACTGTCAAATTCTGACATTTTAGCGTCTTAAAACGCGTGACTCGTGCCACCGTGTTACCCATGCTCATTTAAATCTTCTGTCACGAATCTGTGGAACACCGCATGAAATTTGTGGTTTTGCTAACGCGCCAGTTTGTCGCCGTGCAATTTGCGCTTACGCCTCTCAGTGTTTACAAGAAAAGTTACGCTTGTAGCGCTGCAGTAGATTAGTGGATGTGTAGGCCTATTGTTTCACATGGGAGATAAGATAAGAATATTGTTACGTTATCAACCCTTATATGTCCCCACTGCTGGGGCACGGGTCTCTTCCTACATCGCAAGAAGGTTAGGCCATACTCCACCACGGGGGCCAAGTCCGGGTTGGTGGAGGATTGTAAGACAGTGGCGGGCCTTACTGTCAGAAGTTATCAAGCCGCCCATAAGGCCTCTGACATGGCTTAACGACTGCCATTATATGACAGCCGGCACCAACGGCTTAACGTGCCTTGCGAAGCACGGAAGCGCTCGGAAAAATGCCACTAGCGGTAGACACGGGACGCTCACCCATCCCGTACCTTACCGCGCCTGTGTTGCTTAACCACGTGATTGATTCCAATCACTCGGTTCGCCTAGGCCACGAGCGCTGCGCGCAAGAATATTGTTGTGTACGTAAATTATATTTGTATTCATCATCATCATCAACCCATTTTGCTGGAGACCTGTGCTCCTAAGTGGGACTTAGGGGCACGGGTCTCTTCCTCGAAGAAGATTTAGGCCATACTCCACCACGGGGGCCAAATCCGGATTGGTGGAGGCTTGCAAGACTAGTGGCTGGTCTTACTGTCAGAAGTTTTCAAGACGCTCTAAGGCTTAGCGACTGCTCTATCGACCGCTCGGAAAGCTGCCACTAGCGTTATTTGTTAGTCATAGTTGGTCACCTATTCCATGCACTGAATGCGCCCATGCATATTTGTATACACGTATTATGTAAGTAATGAATGAAGTTTATGTAATAATCACTCTTACATATTTTTTCTGGTACCCCTACCACTCTCCGCATCAAAGTGGGAGCGGGAAGAAAGTACGATCTGGTATTAAGCCCACCTTTGTAAGATTTTTTGTTTTTAGTGCAATCAAGATTTCTCACTCATTCATACAGCAGGGTAGCGGAGGGTTTGTGGATATGGACGACAAAGGACCGTGAGGGGAAAAAAGGACTATACCCAACAGTGGGCAGCGGTTGGCTGATGTTACTGTAACACTAGTGGAACGATGTATATAATTTAAAAATAATAAAAACTGGAACGACTTCTGGTGTTGTTTTATTAGTAGATATTTGTAGTAATATTAACAGAAAACTGGATAAAAACGGATAAACGGAGAAGCAGGTAAAAAAGTTAGATCTGGTCAAAGGGTAAAGTACTAGTGATGAAAAATGAGGGAAATCGAAGAATGTGTGACGTAATTTAAATATTTGAAAATGATAGATAGAAAAAGAAATAAAAATGGTGTGAAGAGGTTTGCACCGTTACACTAGGATTAAGCAAACATAAAATACTTACTCTTCTGGATATATTAGTCTACTGCTGGACATACCCCTCCCCTAATGGACACCATAGCGCAAGGTTGTGCCATCATTGGGGGGTAATGCCCATAATCACCACGCAATCCGGGTTGGGATCGCAGTTTGGTGGAAATGTACTGCAGGGGGCGCTGCTGCCCACCCCCCGGGTTGTGTCCCTTAATCGTCTTTTACGACACCCGCGGGAAGATTTTGGATTGGTGCTCTTCTCTAGGCCGACACCACACAGCCAAAAAAATACTGATACAAAGATACAGTGCCATTTGCGGCCCTATTGCTAATAGCAATCGGAGGAGCTCCAATATTTGAGTCTGCACCAATCACTAGTTTTGAAGTAAAATATATTGTATAGAATCAGGCGTTACTTTGCGGAAATCCATAATAGCATTGAAAAGTGAAAATTACTTTGCTAAATTCCGCCAAAAATACCACAAGCACCTTGCGGTTAGGTAATGCAGGAAGCAAAACACAAACACACCACCACCGACACCAACACTTGTGCGAGAAAACACACGACGCGTTTCGCCTCTAACACGAGGCATCCTTAGGATCCCAAGTGCAAGACAAGTGGCTTTAGGTTTTTTGGCGGTATTCGGTAAGTATGAAGAAAAACATCGTGAGGAAACTCAAGTGTCCGAGGTGTCCTATACGTTCTATTTCACTTGTCAGGTGTACTACCGATACATTTCGGATAAAAGTATCATAGAGGACTTTATGTTTCAAGCCAAAAGTTTCAGTGTTACGAAGATGTCATCCACACACAACGAGAAGGAATATTAATTAAGTTTGTGACTCGCCGCTCGTCTTTCTTTAAGGCCGGTTTCCCTGAGCGCACAGTTTCTATTGGACTTACTGCGCTGCGCGTAACTTTGAAATTAATTTGTAGTCGCAATACCACACGCTAACGGCGAAGGAAAAACACCGTGAGGAAACCCGCGGCTTGGTTGGCTTCGCACGTATTGACTAGGCCGACTAAGCTGTCAGAATGGTATAGGTGCTGGGCAAGCCTACACCATCTATAAAACCATGTCCCAACCACTACGGCGTCGGAGTGGTCCCTTTACCCATCTAGTGTGAGTGAAGATGCCACTGGACGCTGTATAAATTATCTCATTAAGTAGATGCAAAAGGCCAGTATAATTATAATTACTGCACTGCGCGAGGAAATAGTTAAAGAAGGCATTTTTGAAATCATAGAAATGCACATCTCACTAATACAATTTTGACAAACACATTCAGTGCTAAAAAATTTGCTACATTTTTACTATCCAAGACTTAGACTTGCTCTAAGTAAACCATTTTAAATTATAATTTAGAATAATGTTAGTTATATTTTTACATGTCGTAAAGTTTAAAAAATATTGTCTGGCAGCTCTAGATATAGGTAATTGAAACCTTATTTTTTCATCTCTTAAGCTGTTTAGTTTAACCTTGAAATATAACAAAAGGTGCGTTTATGGTTACCGATAAAATTCAACTCTTTTGGTCCGGATCAGGGTCGTAATTCTATTTTTTCTGATTATGCAATAAGATTAAATAGTATCTATTTAACCCATAGAGATAAACCTGTAATTTAAAACCGGCCTTTAGCATGTAAGCACGTAACATTGTACTCTCCGTGTTCGCTTACCTTTAGGCGAGACCGGGGTAAAGTGTCAACATGTCCTACTTAAAAAAAAAACTTATTTTAATAGGTGGGGCTGGACAACCTAGCCTTAAAATAACTCGTCTGCACGCTGAACAATAAAAAAGTTTGAAACTGTGCCGAGTTCACAACTTTTCGTCAAGTCACATAAGCCAGAATAGCACTTAACCTTAATGGGGTATCGCCTTTGTTTCCCCTCGTGCCTTCTTTAAACTTTTTGCGCTAATCAGTTATAACCTTAATTTAGAGGTTTTAAAACCAACTTCACATAGATAAAACAAACCTGTTCGGAACAGGGTTGAAACCGAGCAAACACTCCGTTTAGGCACTTTGCGTCAAGTCTCGATGACTAGTGATTCTATAATTATTATAGTCATTCTTTAGCATAATGTACGAAACAGCCAGTACAACAAAAAGGTTCATTCATCATCAACCCATTATGTCCCCACCAAGGGGCACGGGTGTCTTCCCTCAGGAAGGTATAGGCCATACTCCACCACGGGGCCAAGTCCGGATTGGTGGAGGGTTGCAAGACTAGTGTCTGGTCTTACTGTCAGAAGTTTTCAAGCCGCCCTAAGGCCTCTGGATTGGCTTAACGACTGCCATCTGTCGACGGCAGCTGGCACCAACTGCTTAACGTGCCTTGCGAAGCACGGAACCGCTTAGAAAAATGCTACTAGCGATAGTCATAGACGGTCACCCATCCATACACTGAACGCGCCCTATGTTGCTTAATCTTCGTGATCGTTTAAGATCACTCAGGCACTAAGAAAGGTGCATTTGATAAGGTTAATTTCCTTTTTATTTTAAGTAGTTGTCTGTTCTTATTTTTCACTATGTATCTTCACATAGAACTACAAGGATGTTTTAGGAAATGTTCTGTTTTTATTATTAATACAGTTCATTTATAAAGGTATGTTCGATTGCGACCCAAACACATAATAATACTAAAGCCACCGCTTTACCACCGTAGCGGAACGGTAGAACGAGCGGCTGCTTCATCGGGAGGTCGACGGTTCGAATCTCGGCAATGACTTTATTTTCTAAGTTATGCACAATGGTGAACTTATTGTAGCAATACACTCGCTAATAGCGAAGGAAAACATCGTGAGGAAACCCGAGTGTCTGTAAACATGCCTCATCGCTTGCTACGTACTGTAACGATACTTCTTTACAATAGCTGGCCGGCACAGCCGTCCAGTCAATTTTGAATGATAAAGGAAATATTTACGTTCTGTTCAGGTTTCAGTCGAATTGAGACCGAGAGGTAAGCGAGGGTTTCGATGTAAAAATGGGAATAAAAATATATGAGTATTGCTTTAAATAGGCGTCTTAATAAGTGGATCGCTACAGTACCATGGCCCAACTATGAGGCTAATCTCATAATTGGGCCATGGTACTGTAGCGATCCACGCTAAGCTGAGTTGTTCGAAACAAAAATGCCATTTCATTCATTCAAGTGAAACGATTTCTATTCTGTGTACAGATTAATTTTATTTTTATATTGGGGAACACTTAATCATTACTTAAAGAGAAGCAAAAGCATTTCGAGCAAAAGATTTTTATTTAATCACGAGATTACTTAATCTTGAGATTAGTTCCCAATTAGCAAACTTAGCGGCGTTTTCGTGCAACTCAGCATAAGTGCGGAAAATCTCAGTCTAACTAACTAGCATAATACTGCAGGATTAAAAGTTAAAAGATTCACTCAAAGTGACTCCCTTTTTAGAAATGTGACATCTTTTTTTATGCAAAATTACAAGCAGTAATGATTACACCATTTTTATTTTTAATGCACTAACCCGTGCTAAGGAACAAATTTAAAAACCTATTTAGAGGCTAAAAATTTCACCCATGCCGGGATTCGAACCCGCAACCTCTGGCTATCCGTACCAGCGCTCTACCAATTGAGCCAATGGGCGACTCACAACATCAGTGAAATTTCGAACCTCTTTACAATATTCTCTGTATTACGTACAGGCAGCGACATCTGACTTAAGCAAATTGCATTACTTACAGCCCCGACTACCTACTTTGCAGTTAGGTTTAACATCGGAACGATATCACTGTACCCACATGATTACACCATTTTTATTTTTAATGCACTAACCCGTGCTAAGGAACAAATTTAAAAACCTATTTAGAGGCTAAAAATTTCACCCATGCCGGGATTCGAACCCGCAACTGGTGTAATCATGTGGGTACAGTGATATCGTTCCGATGTTAAACCTAACTGCAAAGTAGGTAGTCGGGGCTGTAAGTAATGCAATTTGCTTAAGTCAGATGTCGCTGCCTGTACGTAATACAGAGAATATTGTAAAGAGGTTCGAAATTTCACTGATGTTGTGAGTCGCCCATTGGCTCAATTGGTAGAGCGCTGGTACGGATAGCCAGAGGTTGCAGGTTCGAATCCCGGCATGGGTGAAATTTTTAGCCTCTAAATAGGTTTTTAAAGCAGTAATGAGCCAGCATTCATTCCGCCAAGTTTGTTACTTCAAAATGCTGGAGTACAGCGGGCGACATGTGGACCTCCATAAATGTTTACTCTACACCGGTACATTATAGTGGAACTCAATAAAAATACAGATAAGATATACCCACATAAAATGTTTAATTACACACAAAAACAATATGGAAAGATTTTTTTTGTACTCAATTCAAATCAAATTATTTCAACGTAATGAATTTACATTCTGTTTGCTGAATGTCAATGGACAATGTAAAATGTAAGTTGCTGCCTTCTGGCCGTATTGTAATTACTACTCGCATTGTAATTACTTCTTCTTTTTCTTCAGGCTATATTAGTCCACTGCTGGACATAGCCCTCCCCTAATGAGCGCCATAGCGCAAGGTTGTGCCATCATTGGGGGGTAATGGCCAACATCCCCGCGTTTTATTGTAATTACTACTCGTACAAAACAAATAACAGAGCTAAGGTGCATGCTAGGACTTATATTACAATAATTTCCAGGGGTACCCACACTATGCTAGGCCGGTGATGACGCGAGAAATCATTTGTATTTAAAACAGAAAACAAAATTAATCGTTTTTATTTAAAGTTAAATAAATTAACAGTCAATACTTACACAACAGCATTTACATCCATGCACTCCAGTCAGTTAGTTTTGGTAAAACGTAAAGATTAATGTACTGACGGCCGCAGGTAAAGGTTAGACATGTTGTAAAACACAAGACGGTTGGACGAAGACTGATTTATTTGTCAAGCACCGCCTACCCACAATAACAATGATTACGTCTAACGGTCTACATACAGTACAAGACATACCTACAAATTATATTATTACAGAGTGTAAAAAAATCCACACAACCAAAAATGGGTTTTTTTTTCTCGAAAGATACTCAATGTGGATTGGAATGTTTCTGCACAACACGATCCAATTTTTAAGATTTTCTTGAGACCATTCGTAGAGTTCACTTTGTTACAGCTTTATCCTGTCGAAAATAAACAAAGCTGATGAGCCCCTTTTATCGAAAGCCAATGATCCTCCAATTATCTTAACATAACTGGGAGCGGCGAGGACAAGTGCCCTATTCCAGATGCCCTTCTCCTTATATCAATCGAGAATTTATTCATCAAACTTAACGAACAGCGAGGCGTGGGAGAGAGAAACTCTGTAATTGGCCCTCGTAGAGAGGAGATAACAAATAATGAGAGTCGTCCGATAGAACGCGACTCCTGTTTGTTTCCGTCATTTTTCTCTTATTGCAGCGCGTTTACACCTGCCGATGAGATTTGGTGACAAAATAACTTTTACACAACACAATCACTTATCCTGATATCGTACTGGCATACCCGTGTTGTGGTGAACTGATAAGGACATGACAAACATGGGAATACACCATGAATTTTGGCTTTTCAGTAAAAAAGTGCTGTAGCTGATAGGACTAACACTACAAATAACATGGAATCGGTTTACATTCCTTAGACACTAGTAATAAGTTTTAGTGGCAATACAACTTGCTAACCGTGAAGGAAAATCTCATGAGGAAACCTGAGTATCTGAGGTGTTCAACTACCTCAGCGCTTAAAATTGTCATTCCGTGTGGGCACGCACGAAAATTAAGCGCATACTCTCTCTTCCTGAGAGAAGGCCCTGCTGTGAAACGTCTATAATAATAATATTGGCCTTTTGGCATCTACTTAATGAGATGATTTATGCAGCGTTCAGTGGCATCTTCACTCACACTAGATGGGTGAAGGGACCACTCCGACGCTGTAGTGCCTGGGACATGGTTTTTTATAGAAACGTCTATAGGCTATTTATAAAAATGTTTTTACTACTACTATTATTATTAATGATCGATATAAAAGAAACGCTTTAGAGGTCTTAGGTTGTTTCAATATTACCTTATAATCCAACTAAAAAAGTTGGAAACTAGCGCTTGGTCCTTTTTGTAGCCTTAAGGCCCTAAAAGTTTGCCTTATGGACCTTAAAAGAGAAATCTAACTCTTAAAGGTGCAAGACGCTATGAAACTCTTCTGAAACCACTCTAGCGCTAAGTTTTCATTGGGATGCATCTACTGAAAGGAGTTTTTATCCCTTCGCCACTGATCACATCACTTCACTGATCTGCTATTCCAAGGTATAGTGATTGTTAGCGCCCAAAATGGAAAGCCCGAATTATAGTTATTAGTTATATTTAAAACAAATTAAATAATAAAAAGGACAATAAAATAGATCCATTCGCTACTCCGTTGTTATGAAAGTTTTATAACAGATCACAGCAACGGGGTTGCCAGATCTGTCGCCAACATCGATATTTTTTACCCCATCACTGCAGCAAGTCTAAACGTACTTTAACATTTCGCTTTTAGCCTTTGCAACGCCCAGACTTTCCCGCTTTTACCTGCTTACTTATGGCGGATTATTAGAGTTCGTTAGTATAATTTTACTCTCTTAACTGACTTAGTTTTGCCGAATGGAACCAGGTCAGTGGGTAGCCATCTCAAATCGAATTTGACGTCTGTGGAGGGGCTAAAAACATAGTGCAATACCATGTAATGATCTAGGTCATCGACCAGGTTCCCACCACTGATCAGTGATATTTTTTGCCCCATCACTGCGCCAAGTCTAAACGTGTAGAGTTGTTGCTGGTTGATGATTCGAAACAACTTGATGCAATATAATATGCGTGTTTTATTCAAACCTAACTCTAACTTATTTACAATATTTACAAGAATGCGTAAATAATATGCAAAAATATGATAGATTTTAAAACGACAGTTTCGTTAGCGAGCTTTTGACTCAAGTGTTATCACCATAGCAACGGCCGGCTAGGCCGTCTTGCGGCTGTGGCGTAGATTCATGATGCCGCCACAAACCTATTTTAGCACTTCGCTTTTAGCCTTTGCAACGCCCAGACTTTCCCGCTCTTACCTGCTTACTTATGGCGGATTATTAGAGTTCGTTTTTATAATTTTACTTTCATAACTGACTTACTTTTGCTGAATGGAACCAGGTCAGTGGGTAGCCATCTCAAATCGAATTAGACTGGCTTTCGAGGGGCTAAAAACATAGTGCAATACAATGTAATGACTAATGACACAGAATCTGATTTAGTTACAATGACGAGATTCTTTCTTCTTTGTCTTGTGGTGCCATCTCCTATAGTTGGAGGTCAGCTATAATTGTGGCCATTGAAACCCGTAATGTAGCGGCTTGGAACAAATTGATGGTGCCTATCTGAAACGTTCAGCTAAGTTTTGCAGCCTGAGTTCATCTAAGGCCAGGTCTTCTTATTTGTATTTTTCCCTACAGGATCTATTGGAGGAGATCGTATTATTTATTTCGCATTATGTGACCCATATCAACCCTTGCGTGCCCCCAGGCAGGCCGGTTAAGCCATACTCCACCACGGGGGGAAAGTCCGGGTTGGTGGAGAATTGTAACACTGTGGCGGGCCTTACTGACAGAAGTTATCACGCCGACCATAAGACTTCTGATGTGGCTTAACAACTGCCGTTAGATGACCGCCGTCATCAACGGCTCAACTTGCGCAACACGGAACCCATGACCCTGACCCATGGCCGACACCAAGAGTCGAGAAGCCTTCCTCGCCTTCGCCCTGGGGGTGACGCGCGCGGCCTCAAGGCCGAATGGGGGCCGGCTTTAGCAAGGGCGAGCCAAATGCCCAAATCTTCACCTTTACAACTTTTATAAATTTACTTCTGGTCGGGCCGAGCGAAAGGAGTTGCTTATTTTTATTAATTTTAGCTAAATTTCAATTATTTTAATTATTTCACCAATGTACCCCGGCGCCTTGCTTGTGACTACTCGTAGGAGTAGACAGAGAAAAGGCGTCGGGGAAAAAACAGTTTTAACTGTATTAAACAAATTTTAATTTTACATTTATTACTCTTATTTTTAACTGAAATTTTCCAGCTGGTATATTTTTTTTATTATTTTAAGCATTTTTTAATTGTATTGACACAGATTTTATTTTCAAGGACTACGCGGTATTTTTAAATTTAACATTCTAAATGTTGATTGAAATTAACGATATAGTATGCTGTCCTAATTTTAGGCCCAATTGACGACATTTGTAAATAAAAAAAATAAAAAAAATAAAAAAAAAATATTGTTTATTGCACAAAAAAAAAACAAGAATATAAAATCCAAAGAATTTTGCGTACGTATACACCATAAGAATTTATGGTGTATACGTTATCAGAATTAAGGTGCATGCTATGACTTAAGTAATAGAAGTTCCAGGGGTCCCCACACTAGGCTAGGCCTGTAACGTGGGGAACCAGTTGTACATAAAAGCGAAAACCAATTAAATGTTATAAAATTTTAGCTTTAACAATATTGAAGCACCAGAGAGAGACATAAAGTGCAGATAGCGAAATTTGCAATTTTAAATAAAACTAAAATAAAAAATTAACATAAGTACAAAAGAAAAATAAGTAGTTACATTAGTGCTGAAACAACATTATTAGTATGTTATTAATTTCTCTGTAAGATTATAGTCAAGACGACTTAGGTATTTAGTTATGGATATCCTTGCCTGTCTAACCGTGTTACTTTTTATGTCACATAAGTTCACCATCGTGTTATATATTCGAAAACGAATATGATCTGAAAATCGACTAGCAAATGTTGTCTTCACCATAGGAACCTTTAATCTAAAGACTCTATTTTGCAGCATTCCTTTATAAGATAGGGAGTTAAGTGTTTTTTGGTGTGTCTCTAAACATATTCTCAGGACAAAAAGTTGTCTCACTCTGAGAACCTGGGCCTCTCTGTAGAGTTCGTTTGTGGGATACCTAAAAGGCCTCCTGTGCATGACCTTTAAGAGTGATCTTTGCGCCCGCTCCGCATTGATCAAAGTTGTTTTAGCCGCGCTGCCCCAAACTGTAATGCAATAATTGATTACTGATTCGCACAACGCCAGATAAACAAGCCTAAGTAACAGTTTACTAGCGGAATTACGTAGCTTTTTCATAATAGCGATTGTTCTTCTGATTCTTTTACATAAGCTTAATATGTGCTCTTTGAAGTTAAGTTTCTCATCGACTATTATTCCGAGATATTTAACAGAGTCGGCCCGCATGATAATTTCGCAATTGCATCCCTTTTGACCTTGACAAGTTTGGTTGTGAATTTTTAAGTTCTTGTTTAAGGGAGGTTTTGACGCAGCGGTCTTGTGAAAACACAATAGCTTGGTTTTTTTATAGTTTAAGGTAAGAAGATTATTCCGGAGCCATTTCGAGACCGCTGTCAGTCCTGTCTCCGCATCGTGTAGAACACTTTGCCACGATTTATTGTGAAACAGGACTACCGTATCGTCTGCATAGCAAATAATTTCTGACTTTACCAGGTTATGTTCGTGTACGTGTATGTCATTTAGGTAAATTATGAAAAGCGTAGGGCCGAGTATACTTCCCTGAGGTACGCCGTATCTAATCAGCTCTGGATCACTTATTTCTTCTCCAACTTTAACTTTTTGACTACGTTCTAGTAGATAGTCTGTAAACCAGGCTAGGGCGGTCCCTCTCACTCCCAAAAGTTCGAGTTTTCTGAGTAATATCTGAGTTGACACCGTGTCAAAAGCCTTTGCCAGGTCCAGGAAGACTCCAATGCAACAAAGGCCGCTGTCAAGATAACCTGAGACTAGATCTGTTAAGAGAGTAATGGCGCCCTCAGTCGATTTATTTTGTCTGAACCCGAATTGTCTGTCAGATAAGAGATTATTTTTTTCTAGGAAGCCAACAAGCCGCTTGTTCACTAGTTTTTCGAGTATTTTTGATAGTACACTAAGTAGCGAAATTGGCCTGTAATTGCCGGGTATATCTTTTGCACCGTCCTTGTGAATCGGTGTTACTGATGCAACTTTCCAGGAATCAGGGAAACGTCCAGTGCTTATACTTAAATTGTATATGTGAACAAGCGGTTCAATAATATGTATTTTCGTTTGTTTAATAATGTTGTTAGTAATACCATCCGATCCTGGTGCACTATTGTTTCTTAAGGTGGTTATTATACTCTCTAGCTCATTCGCGTCTGTTGGCTGCATAAAAAAGGAATTTGAAGGTGTGCAGGTGACCCTAGTGCTAGCGGCCAGTTGTTTCTCAGTATTACCAGTTCCGGAAAGTATACAATCGGCAAGATGTTGCCCTACTGTGGTAAAATATTTATTACATGCGTTCAATGCCTCTTTTGGATCACGACTAATTGACATTAAGTCTAAAGCTTGAGTGTTTTTGCTATTGAGATTACAGATAGTTTTTATAGTACTCCAAAGTTTTTTGGGGATTTTGTGATTTGCTTCAATTTCTTTGCTTTCATATTCCACCTTTAATCTCTTGATCAAGTCATTGCAAAAGTTTTTATACCGAATATACGTCATTTTTAAAATACTGTCTTTAGGGTGTAGTCTTAGTTTGGCGTGTAATCGATCGCGATGGCGCATACATCTCATGATGCCTGGAGTGATCCAGGGTCTCAGGTTATATCTTGTTCGGCTTAGGTGGATTAATCGAGTATGATTATTAATAGTCTTGGTGTATCTTAACATGAAACATTGCACTGCAGCATTAACGTCAGTCTGTTCAAAGACCGCGGACCAATCTACTGATTTTAATTCTTGTGATATTGCAGTGTAGTCTATTACAGGAATAGTCCGATTTTCCCTTCGAGGTGTACTGCTTGACTTGATACCTAACATTGCTATTTTGTGATCTGTTATGTCAGTGTTGCAAACAAGGCCAATAACATCAGATGTCGTCTTTATAAACATGTGGTCCAGACAGGCACCCTGTCGTGTGGGCAAGGTAATGGCAGGAACCAGGCCATGTTCCGCCTGCAGACAGAGATACTCTGTCGGATTATGTTTTGACAGGTCAGTTTGCAGAATATTAACATTGATGTCTCCAGCTACCACAATACACGGTTTATCTTTATAGGAGGTAAGAGTTTTATCCAGGGAGAACAAAAACCGGTCCAGGCTACTGAAAGACGGAGACCTGTAGACACCTAGAATAGTTGCCTGATGTGGGATATCTATGACGAGACAGCAGGCCTCCTCAAAGTTGGGTTCAGACACAGTCGCAGACCACGAGTCCCTGACATAGGCTACCACACCGCCGTTTTGGTTAATATTATTTTGGGTACAATACACATTATATCCCGGAATTGAATCTAAGGACAATGACTCATTAAGTCTACACTCCGTGAGGATCAAAACGTCAAATTGTATTTTTATTCTATGAAGACACACCAAGAACGCATCTAGGTTTTTATTAATGCTACGGATGTTGAATGTTAGGACAGTAAATTTGTAATTTTGTGTCAGGATATCTGAACATAGCTCTGGCAAAGTTGGGTCTTGACATGGGATACTGAGTACACTTTCAATGTCACGTTCTAGGTCCAGATTAGCCATTTATCATGATATATGAAAAATCTGGAATTAAAAGTTGTTGTTGTTCCCTTTTTAAATAAAAAGTTATCATTGAAACATGACAAGGGTTTTGATAAAAAAGAATTTCAGCATTAATGTCATAAAAGTAAAAAATAAACCTTGGCGCTAGTAGCGCGAATAAAATGTACGAAAAATGGGAGAGTTCAAAACAAGTACTACAATTAGGAGTGCCTTAATGGATTTAAAGTGTTCAGAAAAAAGAAAAAAAAAACAGATCAAAGAAGACTAAAAGAGAGACGAAAAGAGAAAGAAATCGAACAAGAGTACAGAAAATAGACAAACAATAAAATCCAATAGGCTAAGAAAATATTATTATAAGGACACATTATGTTTAAATAATTTTTTAAAATCAGTTTATAGGAATTTAAGCACAATTTGACCATTATGACTAGTTTTACATTACGGACTTAAAGGTTGCTACGTAATAGTGGTAGTGGTAGCAGGACCTCGACCAAATAAAAAAAAAAACCCATGACCCTCGTACTGCAGTTTTATTGTCTTTATGATCTTTTCGATTTAAGTCCTATTTTTTTCTTTTCACTTTCCTACGCTTATTCGATATCCTACAGAATTACAGTAAATAGAGTAAACACTTTGGTTATTTTGGCATGTTCATTGAGGTAATGTAAGGTAAAGGTAGAGACAATGGGAGTTTGGGGGTCTCAGACCAAGATCTTTGTTAGGGAGCTGGGTCGCCGCTTGTGGGACCGTGGGTTTGACTGCCGCTCCGGTGCGTATCTGGGGCAGAGGGTCTCTTTGGCGGTGCAGCGTGGCAATGCTGCCAGCGTGTTGGGATCCTTTGGCTCAGATATTTTCCGGAGTGGTTTGTTCAGTTCGTGTTTTTTTTTGTGTGTTTAAATAATTATTTTATGTGTTCTTGACGAAAATTTATTGGAAATATCCAGAAATATACAGAACAATAGTTCTGTGCATGTATTTTTTTTTTATTAAGTGTGACATGTTTAATAACTTTTGTAATTTTGTAATGACATTTTTATCTGAATAAACCGAGTTTTAAGGTAAAGGTAAGATAACCTTTTTTGGGGAGCAGGGTACCACTGCCTTAGTGATAAGGTCACTGTAAAATGTTTTTTAAATAAATTATCTTTTATCTTTATCTTATCTTTAACCCACCACTGGGGGGTTGAAGAAAGCATAAAGGGAGAAATTTGCAAAGTGGTAGGACACAATAGTGTACATTTGGGTTTTTATTTCAAAAAAATAATTAAACAAAAAACTAACGCATTCCAAAAGATTAAACTAAAATCAAAGAGAGACTCCACGCCAATCCGCAAAGTAACACCCAATGACCGGGGGCTCTTACCGGGGAACAGCTCCGATAACTATCGCTTAAAAAGCCAATATACATCGGCAAAGCCAGGCGAGGGCTATTCCGTCTACCGATAACCCCGAGCGATATCACCTGCGCTCAGTACTATTTACTATGCTTTGGAAGCACAGCCGATGCACCGAAAGGCGCTTCGGACTTTTGCAGCACAGTAGAACTGATAGCTGTGTGGTGTTGGCCTAGAAAATAGGACCAACCCAATTCTTTCCGCGGGTGTCGTGCGACTAAGGGACACAAACCGGGGGGTGGGCAGCAGCGCCCCCTGCAGTACAATTCCACCGAACTGCGATCCCCAACCCGCATGCCCAGCGTGGGGATTATGGGCATTACCCCCTGTGATAGCACAACATGGCGCTCTTTAGGGGAGGGCTATGTCCAGCAGTGGACTAGTATAGCCTGACGACGAGAACTGATAGGGCAGCCATAGCCAGCGGCCATACAGTAGGGACGGAGGTAAAAGACGCGGCTTTACTCCAATCCACTTTCAGAAAGGACGTCTCTTCTGTATGGGGTTCGTCCTGTCTCTTTAGTACATTTTGTATGAATGAGAGTTGGATTAACGACTTCTTTGTGACGCTCCTAAAATGTAGTTTAATTTAGTAGTCTGTGGTACAGAGAATGACCTTATAGTGAATCAACAACGTCTCTTTTCCGCTCCCTCACCCAGGATTCTTCTGTGTTTCATCGTCAGGCTGTACTAGTCTACTGCTGGACATAGCCCTCCCCTAATGAGCGCCATAGCGCCCTGTCTTCAGCTTGCCGCATCCAGCATCTGCCTGCAGTTTTTTGCAGATCGTCATCCCACCTAGTCGGAGGGCGTCCTACACTACGTTTACCGTGTCGCGGTCTCCACTCAAGAACACGTTTACTCCAACGGTTGTCGGTTCTTCGCGAGATCAGGTCAGCCCACTGCCACTTCAGCTTGCTGATTCTCTGAGCTATGTTGATAACTTTGGTTCTCTGTGGGATGCATTCGTTACGAATCCTATCCTTCAGAGAAACTCCGAGCATAGCTCTCTCCATAGCTCGCTGAGCGACTTTGAACTGGTGGACTAACCCTTTTTTCTGTGTTTACGATGCCTCAAAGTATTACCAAAATGCTTTTTAAATAATTCGTGGTAAAGATAACAACTACGAAGCTGCGTTTTTTTTTGTTGTTGCATGCTTCATTTTTATTTGTGGTATGAATTGTTTGTTGAATTAGAAATGTGTCAATAATGTAAAAACATAGTGGCCCTGAGACGATCACGCCAAAATTGTTTTTGCGTTCAGACATGGCTGACAAGTTTTCCTTACGCGCTGCCTTCGCTCTACCACCATCAGTTGTGACGTCGGACCTTGGAACTATGAACGCAAAAAATATCGTAGCCAACAGTCTATAATATTTTTTTGACAAAATTTTCTTGTTTTTGTAGAGCATGTTCAATTTTGTACAATAAAATTTTATAGTTTTTCTCACGCTGCATTTCAAATATCCAAACTCAAATTGAAGCACTGCTTTTTACATACCTAATACTTATGACTGGGTCAAACTAAAACAGCTCGGCGCAAAATAGCTGTTATTACCGCGGCTCCAGCGCCGCTATGAATGTCGATAACGCGCCTGAATACATTTGTATGCCGCCCCCGAACTGAAATTAGCGGCAGCCACGTCACTCCAATGAGCCGGGTTATTAGCCGAAACTGAGGGCCAGGTTCACTTTTAACGCTGAACTGGCTGGTATGGCGTATAGACTGGTTCGGTCTGTCAGGTTTGGTCTGGTTTGGTCCAGCGGCCACGCAGAAGGGACGAAAGACGGAGGTGCGGAAAAGACATAGCCTTAATCTGATTTACTGTCATAGAAAATTTACTGAAGGGACGAGACGAAGCCCACGCAGAAAGGACGTCTTTTGTGTATGGTCGCTGGCTGGGGAGCAATCACGTAAGTTTTAGACTGTGTGGAGTTGCCTGGTTTAGGTATTTAAAAGCTACTTATAGGAATATATTCTTTTTAATGCACTAACCCGTGCTAAGGACAATTTTTAAAACCTATCAATATTCTCTGTACGTAATACAAAGAATATTGCAAAGAGGTTCGAAATTTCACTGATGCTGGTGAGTCGCCCATTAGCTCAGTTGGAAAGAGCGCTGGCACGGATAGCCAGAGGTCACGGGTTCGAATCCCGGCATGGGTGGAATTTTTAGCCTCTAAATAGGTTTTTAAAATAATACTTATAGGAAAACAAAAATTTTATTTTAACATTTCTAAATTAGGTCTGGTATGGTTTGGTCTGTCCGGTCTGGTGTGATCTGGTTTCGTCTGGTGTGGGCGAGCGGCCACAGAAGAGCCGTGGAACAGGGGAGCGGAAAAGATACGTATTTAATCCAATGCAGTTTCATACCCAAATTCTGCCTGCGGGTGTCGTAAAAGGCGACTAAGGGACTCAAACCGGAGGGTGGGCAGCAGCGCCCCCTGCAGTACAATTCTACCAAACTGCGATCCCCAACCCGCATGCCCAGCGTGGGGATTATGGGCATTACTCCCTAATGATGGCACAACCTTGCGCTCATTTGGGGAGGACTATGTCCAGCAGTGGACTAATATAGCCTGAAGAAGAAGAATAAGTTTCATAGAAAAATTACTGAAGGGCAGGGAAGCCCTCGCAAAAAGGACGTTTTTCTGTGTGGCCGATAATGCACCTGAATACATTTTTAGGTACGCCGCTCCGAAACTGAAAGTAGCAGCAGCCATGTTACTCCCATGAGTCGGGTTATTAGCTAGAACTGAAGGTCAAGTACACCTTAAAACTGAACTGGATATGGCGTATAGTCCGGTCTGGCTCGGTCTGTCCGATCTGGTCTGTCCAGTTTGGTCTGGTGTGGTCTACAGACAGACCAGACTAGGAAAATAAAAATTAATTGCAAGTGTCCGTAAATTAATCATGCATCAAACAAACCTTTAGAACACATTTAACCATAAAAAACTGTTCTTATTTTGTTACTCATACTCATTCAGGTACATATATTAATCGCTAAGTAAGAAAAGTATTAAAACGAGTGCCAACATGTAGAGATGTGATCAATGAGATGAAATGAGGACCTGAGCAGGAAAAAAACTAGACTCAACGTAATGAAGAGGGCTATTTAGGAAGTTGCAGAAAAATCTGGCGCATCTTAAAGGTAAACAACCATTTACTCGTAGTTTTGGTCACAATACTTCTGCCAGAGCTGTGTGAGCAAGGAAGGAAATAGTTGTTCAATAGCTTTTTCTTGCTGATCGTCGCTTTATTTATTTATTTTTCTGAACCATCCTACTGGGCACGGGCTTTCTCTCAAAAAACAGTATGTATGGGCTTAATTACGCGCGAATGGTATTGCTACTATAACTTCAAAAATGTACATAACTTAGAAAACAAAGTCATAGGTACAAGCCCGCACTAGGAATCAAACCTGGTTCTTTCGCTTCCGAGGCCATTGTTCTACTCACTGGGCTACCGGTCCGACAGAAAATATTTGTGCAAAATAGCTGTTATTACCGCAGCTCTAGCACCGCTCTGAGCATCGATAACACGGCTGAATACATTCGTATGCGGCCCCCGAGCTGAAATTAGCGGCAGCCACCTCCCTTTAAAGAGCCGGGTAATTAGGCGGGACTGAGGGCCAATTTTACGGACGAAACTAATCTTGGTTTGCACGTATTGACTAGTCTTTCCTTTGGGCCAACTAAGTTGTCAGGGCGGTGTAAGTCCTTGGTAAGCCTACGCCATTTAAAAAATAATTGTACAGGCATTAGGCACAGCGACGTCCGAGGGATCCCTTCTTTAGTGTGAGTGAAGGTGCCAATGGACGCTGTATAAAACGTCTTATTATGTAGATGCAAAGGCCAATGTTAATTTTGGCGCGCGATATTATAAATTACATTATAGCGTTTCAATTCAATAAAAAAACGTTCATACTTTCCACTTCAGCCTAACGCTTTCACTCGGAGAGATTGTTTTAGAGAGACAGTGAGATCCACATATTAACATTAATGTAACGTAGATAAAAATATTAATATGCTTAACAGACCACCGACACGATGGTCAGACGACATCGTGAGGGTTGCGGGTCAGAAATGAATCAGATTAGCACAGGACCGTGAGGAATAGCGCAGTAAAAAGGAGGCCTACGCCCAGCAGTGGGTTGATGTGGGCTGATTATAGTTAGATATAGATATGGTTACCACATAATAAGTATTTTTTATATATTACTTTTATTTTGTTATGGATGTTACCATAAATGCTTTAAGTCAGTGGAAGACAAAAATGCTAGTTAAACTGACGTTATCTTGCTGGTGAACATAGGCTCAATCGCGGGGATTAGTAGACTACGTTACTGACGAACAAAATATTGAGTACATTACTGGTTACTGACAATGTTGAGCGAGATAAGCTTGGGAGAAATTGAGAAACTTGAAGGGTTAATTCTTATGCCAAGAGGTATTAAATATGCTTTGTTAATTACGATCTCACAAGGTTATAATTATGTACATTCGGAACATAAAATTGAAAAAAATATATATATTAAGTATAACTCCGACAGTTTAGAGTGTCAGCATAGAAGACACTGTTAAATCTAGATGCATACAGTATTTAATGTATTTATTACTTCTAATTCGGTGAAATTGTACAGCATAACAGTATCTGCGGACAATACAAAATCTCTATCACAAATGGTCAGACGCTCATGTTTCCTCACGATGTTGTCCTTCAAAGAATGAATGGCGTACTTTAGAAGAGTCCTACACTCAGCTTTGGGTGGCCGGCTATAGGTTGAAGAAGACTATTACAGTCTTTTTGCTTTTAGAATATACCTCGGGCTCTACAGTAGGCTCCGGTTTTCGCCGAGAGCAGTAATGACGAGTGTAATACTACTTCCTGCTCTGTATAAAACTTTTCTTCACTATTTTAAAAAGTTATTTTAAAGTTAAATGTCATATTAGTTCAGATGTTTCTAATAGGTACACGAATATATCCGATAGTAGCCGATGTTCATTCTAAAAGCTGACTGTACATGTCTTAGGTATCATAGCATCTTGATGGAGTACAACTTTCGTACTACATAGTGATTTTAAAATCGTTAAGTGGATTTTGAGATGATGTTCTTTCTATTGTGAGAGTATTAATGTAAAATTAATGATTTATTAGTAATTTAAAATTAAAGTAAAATTAAAGTAAACGGAACCAAAGGTTCGAGCAAAAGGTCAAAAATTACAAATATTTACAAATTGAGATAAAGTATGATTTTTGGTAATGTTATAACTCAATTTGTAAATATTTGTAATTATCGACCTTTTGCCCGAGCTTTTGCATCCAAATTCAATGTAGGAAGTGCCATGACGTTGAAAAAAGTTTTCTAATATGTTACCAAACGTTTAAATGAACGATTGGGTTGGCCTGCTTTAACCATAAGACGATCTATAGTTTTTTTCGATTATTATTACTTTTCGTGCGTTCACTTCAGTGAAAAATTTAAGGCAACAAAAAAATTTACTAACCATTTTTTTCAAAATTAAAGACATTACCTATGTTTCTAAATTATGCCCCTTTACAAATTTTCCACTGAATTGACTTCACCCTGTAGTTTATTTTCCTACTTATGCTTACAGCAAGGCTCGCTTCTAAAGGGCTTAAAACTCTAAAGAGTCTTCGCTTCCGGCCTTTGATGTTTGCTTCGAGAAAATTATGGCAAAATAACAAATACGCGTTCCTCATTCACTCTCATCTAGGCCTTATTATCTGTGTAATAAGGGGAGTTTTAGCGTAGCAGGGTGGTATAATCAAGTTTATATTGCTGTTTTGCGTAAAGAGATTAGGCGAACCTCAGTTTGCTCGGTTCAGAGAGTAAAGACCTCGAGTCTATGAGTATTCACCACGAGAATTCATAAGGTTTTAATTCACGATACGTGCTAATCTGTGGAAACGAGTAGCGCAAAGGTCATACGTCGACATGGTAACGTCATTAGCTGTTCGTGGCATTTCCTATCAAAGAAAGAAAAACTGAAGTTAAAGGAAGACAGAGAACCAAAGTTATCGACATAGCTCAGAGAAATAGCGAGCTGAAGTGGCAGTGGGCTGCCACATCTCGCGAAGATCCGACAACAGTTGGAGTAAACGTGTTCTTGAGTGGAAACCGCGACTCGGCAAACGTAATGTAGGACGCCCTCCGACCAGGTGGGATGACGGTCTGCGAAAAACTGCCAGCAGGTGCTGGATGCGGCAAGCTGAAGACAGGGCGCTATGGCGCTCATTAGGGGAGGGCTATGTCCAGCAGTGGACTACATAATATAGCCTGAAGAAGAAGAAGAGTGGAGACCGCGACTCGCCAAACATAGTGTAGGACGCCCTCCGACCAGGTGGGATGACGGTCTGCGAAAAACTGCCGGCAGATGCTGGATGCGGCAAGCTGAAGACAGGGCGCTATGGCGCTTATTAGGGGAGGGCTATGTCCAGCAGAGGACTACATAATATAGCCTGAAGAGGAAGAAGAAGAAAAGGAAGATGGCGGCCAGATTTGTTATTGTATGGAGGTAGTTTAGTAAATGTAACAGTTGTCAACTGAAGGTTTTTTTTATCTTGTCTATATACGCCTTTCTTTCTGAGAGACAATATAGGTTTAATTACAAGCGCTCAAGTAAAAGCAGCAAATGGTTAAAAGATTTCATTTAGATTAAATAATGATGACAGATATGTATCTGTCATCATTATTTAATCGAAATGAAATCTCTACGGTATTGAATAAGGCCAACTTGCACAAATTTCTTACATGCGGCTTAAACTTAAAAATTATTACATGTAGTTTAAAGAGCAAATAACTTAACTCTATTCACACAAAATTCGATTTCAATGGTGACTTAGAAGTTTCGCAAGGCGGCCAAAGAATAGTATGTAACCACTAGGTAACTAGTGGAATGTTTCCTTGGCAACAAAAATCTGTGTGATAAGTTTCTCCGAAAAAAGTACCTACTGTTTCCCAAATCCCAACCCACAAAACATGAAAAAAAATTTTCTAAGCTGAACTTTAATTTCGCCGGAGCCAAATTAATCGCCACATATAACTCAGGTCCCACCGCGCCTTATTGCCCCCACAAACGGCTCTGAGAAAATTTAATTTTCATCAGTCAAGACCATTTACTTCCTTTATTGAGCGAATGTTCTCTAAATATAAACAGAACCATTTTATGAAAAACCTATTTAGAGGCTAAAAATTCCACCTATGCCGGGACTCAATACGTAATATAGAGAAGTATTGTAAAGAGGTACGAAATTTCACTGATGCCGATGAGTCGCCCATTAGCTCAGTTGGGAGAGCGCTGGCACGGTTAGCCAGGGGCCGCTGGTTCGAGTCCCGGCATGGGTGGAATTTTTAGCCTCAAAATAGGTTTTTAAAATTGTCCTTAGCACGAGTTAGTGCATTAATCTGGGCTGACGCAAACGGGCCTTAGAGGATGGTAGTATGTCTTACGTTTCGATTGCTTAAAACGCTCGCATCCTATGAAAGGCTCCAGCGTCACAAAAGGTTATTTTTGAACTCCACGTGAATGTATTGGATTCCTTTGGAGCCTACATAGAATACGTTTCAGAATCTGTCCGGGAAATGCGTTTCCGGTCACGTCCGCAGCTTCCGACCGACTTTGGAGAGTTATTTTTTAAATACGCTGTGTCATTTCAGTGGTTTTCCGTCGAAAGTATGTGTTAGTGAATAGGATACTGTAAACTAAAATCCAATCCAATAAAATGTGTTCTGTTCTGTCGTTTTGTGAACCTGTAATATTTGAGTTTTATGTCATGTTTGTTTTTGTTATAGGCTTATGTTGCGTTTTTAGTTATGTGCCGTTAAATAAATGTTTTATTTATCTATCTATCAATCCGAGGTAATATAAAAACAAGAACTGCAAAGGGTTACACAATACCCGCATATTATTGTAGAAAAAAAAATTGTAATTGCCGCCAGTAAAAGTGGTCGACGATTAGAACTTTTTCTTTGTATATGAGGCTTCTATTACCCCCTGTATAGTGAATAGTCACTTTGTAAAATATTTTCAAATAATTTTTTTTATTTTAATGTAAAGAATTCACATTCTGTTTGCTGAATGTCAGTGCACAATATAAAATGTAAGTCCCTGCCTTTGGGTCGTAGTGTAGTGGAGAAAAAGGCAGCGGCAAGAAAGAAATCCACTAGGACCATAATTTCTCAAGTTTCCTTAAACCTATTACATCAGTTACGATCTATAAGTATGAGACAATTTCATGGTGGCCATCAATAACTCTAGGTACTACTACTATTGATAGTTAGGTTCTACTCATAAAAGAAAAAATACTTTATCGACGATTTTTACACATTGCATTCCTTTCCGTAACAATAATAAAACATCTCAAAACACTATAATGTAAGGAATCCCCTACAATGTATTTTAACCCCTACTCGAAGACTTATAGGAAAATACCGCCCCGGGACCCTTAAACATAGGAAAAGGGGTTCCGCATCCTGATTTTTATGTTTAGCTGTAATAAAAATATGACAGTCCACCACAAAGTTAATACAGAAGCTTCGGTCGACAGCAAGTTATCTTTTAAAGTTGCCCTTAATAGAAACGAGTGGAGTTCATGCGAGTAAAGTATCATGTGCTGTAGACTGTACAAACTCACTAAGCTTACTGAAGTGAATGAAATATCATCGCCACGTTGCGTTATGAGTTTGCTCGCAAAGTTGCCCGTGATGGTATCAACCCTTTGTATGTCCGCACTGCTGGGGCACGGGACTCTTCCTCCATCGCAGAAAGGATAGGCCATACCCCACCACGGGGGCCAAGTCCGGGTTAGTGGAGGATTGTAAGACGGTGGCGGGCCTTACTGTCAGAAGTTATTAAGCTGTCGAAAAGAAAATTGCAGTCGTTAAGCCATGTCTGACATGGCTTAACGACTGCAATTACATGACAGCCGTTACCAACGGCTTAAAATGCCTTGCGAGGCATGGAAGCGCTCGGAAAATAATGCACTATTGGTAGTCACGGGATGGTCACCCATCCAGCACCTGACTGCGTCTGTGCGACTGTTGTTGCTTAATACAAGTGATTGATTCCAATCACTCGGTTTCACTAGGCCACGAGCGCTAAGTTACCCGTAATATTATTAAAGCATGGATGCATGGAGAAGTTAATTGTGCTGTCGACGACAGACTCGCTAATTAACTCTAATTTGTGTTTGAACACTTTTAGTAAATCTGTTTAAGACATTGTTTGACATGGTTGCAATTCGTCACAAAATTGGCAATGTTTTTCCAACTAAGTTATTTTTTCAGAAACTGCACAGTTAATTTGATACATCATACATACATACATACATAACCTCACGCCTGTATCCCAGAGGGGTAGGCAGAGACCAGGGACTGCCACTTGCCACGATCCTGACAGATTACCTTCGCTTCATCAGCGTTCATAAGTCGTTGCATGCACGCACGCCGGTTCCGGGTACTTTTTATCTTTCCCTTTGCTAATACATCCCCTATTTGGTCCATGTAAGTCCATCTGGGACGTCCTTTACCAGCCCTTCCACTCACATTCGCAATATATATTTGTTTCGTCAATCTTTCTTCCTTCATCCTCTCCACATGTCCAAACCAACGCAACATTCCTTTCTCAATATCTTTCTCTAGTCACTACATCCTCTTTCAGTCCACAACGTTTTCTAATCAGACTATTGCGTATCCTGTCATTCAAAGTAACACTACACATACTTCTCAAGGAAGTCATTTCAACTGCATTAATTCTACTTTCTTGCTTCTTTTGCCACACCCAAGTCTCGCTACCATAATGTTGTGTTAGGGCATAAGTGTTGGGACCAGCACGCCATTATGAATAGCCAATCTAGCCCTTTTGGAGATGTTTCGGCTGCACACAATGAAGTGCAAGGTACCGTTTATACAATTTCCAGCTTTTACTCTTCTTTCTATATCACCTTCACACTTTCCATCCCTCGTAAACAGGCTCCCCAAGTAGACAAATTCTTTTACTTGTTCCACTCTTTCGCCTCTAATCGTTATCTTGCACTCAGTTATTTCATCATCTTTTTCAAAGACCAGTACTTTTGTCTTACTCACATTCATGTTCATACCTTTCTTTTTAAAAGCCTCATCCATTACCGTGACTTGTGTCTGCAATTCTTCGACCGACGATGCGAACAACACTTGATCATCGGCGTACAATAAGCATTTCACAAGTAGCTCACCCATCCTTATCCCACATTCATTCTCTTTCAGATCAGTCAGGCAACTATCCATGAATAAATTGAACAACCACGGGGATGCGACATAACCCTGTCTCACAGTTAATTTGATCTCCTCATAAAACCACTGAGCAAGAATTTATTTGTCTTTGGTTAGAAAATTCTAATCGCAAAGACAATCTACTTCTAGAGCAAAATTCAGCTAATATATATAAATTAAGCATGAAGAGGCACGCATGAAATATTTAGGGGGCAACTTTAAGGAGTCGACGTCAGTTACATTAAAATGTTAGCGGCAGCCACATTGAATCCCTTACTAAGTAATAAACCTCCTAGGATGAGCCTAAAGTCTATGCCCATCCCAGGAGGTTTGATTACTTTGATCTAGGCCCTAGTAGACCATTCTTATGTTGGGCACTACTCACCCGAAATGACCTAGGCCCATACCACGATGTGTTCCATGAGCTGTTCCACTTTAGACCAAAAATATAAAAGCTGACTAGTAGTCGACCGTACTTCTGTTTATTCCCCATTCTGTGTAGTGAAATATAACCACCAGTGGAATCGTAAAGCCGTGGCCCCTGATTTTTCTCCACTCATCCTGTCAGGAACAAAATTACAATGTGACACATTTTACGGCAGCGCGACATTTTGATCCCTAGGACGTTATTTGTTCAGTTTACTTGTTGATTTTATTATGCCATGATCAATCTAGCTAACTGTGTAGGAACGAAGGTGGAGTCTGAAGGGGGCACAGTGGTGATTAAGCCCTTTTTGGTTCCAAGAGAGAATGCCCGTGGCAAGTTTACAGTAACAAAGATTTATGGCTTACGATATCCGCATAAGGAATTTTCGTCTTCTTCTTCAGGCTATATTAGTCCAATGCTGGACATAACCCTCCCCTAACGAGCGTCACAGCGCCTTGTCTTCAGCTTGTCGCATTCAGCATCTGCCTGCAGTTTTTCGCAGATCGTCATTTCACCTGGTCGGAGGAGGTCTTACACTACGTTTGCCGAGTCGCGGTCTCCACTCAAGATTACGTTTACTCCAATGGTTGTCGGTTCTTCGCGAGATATGGACAGCCCACTGCCACTTCAGCTCGCTTATTCTCTGAGCTATGTCGATAACTTTGGTTCTCTCGTTACAAATCCTATCCTCAGAATCATATCACAAAGAATTTTCACTTTCTTAAAAATGTACAATGCAACTATACAAATTAGGGTCAGATATTTAACTGCATTCAGTTTATCTAACTACTGGTTGATTTTATAGGAAACTATGATATAAAGGGATTAGAAGAATTGTACCGCGTTGAAATCGCAGAGTCCCCTTATATAGGTGAAGATTTATAACATGGCTATGGCGGGCACAGGGGGTATAGTTCAAGTCTATGCACAGGATGCTAGTTTATTTGATACACTTCTTTAAGAAGCTCTTTGTGTAGACTTTCTTCGCAAAAAAATATCCAATAAATGACTGTCGTTGATCTAGCGGTATCACGCTTGAGAATCCGACCCACGACCAAAGTTTAGGTCGTGGGTTGGATTCTCACAGTCTGGGTGATTTTGCATATTTGTAACGAGGACGTCTGGTAACATATCATAACAGGGTATACTATTAGGGTATAGAATACAAGTATGATTTGACGACCTCTGTGGCGTAGCGGTAGCGCGTCTGCCTACCATGCAAGAGGTCCCGGGTTCGAATAGCGGCTGGGAACAAAAAAAAAGCCCAGGTCTTGGATGTTTGCATGTTTGTGATGTCGTTGTTTCTGGTTCCCACGACACAGGGTATCCTAGTGTGGGACCAGAAGCAATGTTTGTGCTTGTATGTAAATGTTATGTTACATTAAAATGTTATGTGTAAGATTATTATTAGATACGTATACGTACTTCTACGTGTATACGTATACGTATGGGTGTACGTATACGTATACCCATCCAGTGTAAGTGAAGATACCAGAAGATACCACAGATAAATCATCTCTTTAAGTAGATGCAAAAGGCCAATATTATTATACGTACTTTTGTCTATTAATATTCTTATTTGCATCGGCTACTCGCATCTATTTCTCCTGGGCGAATTATCCAATTTGAGATTGTCTGGAAGAAATTGCTATTAGCAATAAGGCCGCTTATTGTATTTTATCTTTTGTATCTGGTGTGTTTGTACCTATCTAAAGAATATTCTTATCTTATCTTATGCTAGTTTGGGACTAGCACAAGTGATTCATTTGTCTGCACCTTATGTGTATTAAAATATAATTTACATAAACTTCGTGTTTGTTAACGATCTCCCTCGAAACGACTTCACTGATTTTTATTTATGATTTTGCTTAATATATAAATTTAGTAAGTCTGAGAATAGCTCGAAAACTAATGAATATCACAAAACAACGTTTGAGGGTTCATCTATTATTATATAATGTGTCAACGTGAGTTATAATAAGTTATGATTTAAACCTTTCATTTCGTAACTACGAAATATTTGTCTGACATTTTCTCCTTCGTACTTTCTTAAAAAAAATGTGAAAAATTTTAGCCGACATAAAGATAATTTCAAAGTACTGTCCAAAAAATGAAATATCTCTGCATCCGTCGATTTTGCATCCTCTTTTTAATGTGACAAAAACTGTTGCAAATTAGCTGTATAACAAATGAAGTGTATTTATACCGTATTTATGCGGCCCGAAGGCAGCGGCTTATAACATTGAGCAAACAGAATGTAAATTCTTTACGTTAAAATAAATTGATTTGAATTTGAATTTGAAATTTATCAATCAATAAACCCTATCACCCTGTATAGGCATTCACCCCTTTCAAAAGCGCGAAAAGAAAACAAAACCGGATATTTTATTGCTTGTTTACGCGTTAGCCTTTGTCAGTGTAATGATGTTTACGTCTTACCACCCCCTAGGGGTTTTCTTTTTGCTAAATTAGACTGGAACTAGGTCTTGAGTTTCATGAATAAATAATCTTGTACAAGTGGGTTGGGAGCGTGAAGAAATATAGACTAAGCGCTCGTAGAATTTCCACTATATTCCCGGCACAAGCATCAAGGTTAGTAAACTTCTCAAACTTATTAGTGGAGGCGCGTAGAGCTTGAAGCGGGACTAACAAGCTCAAGTTATGATCAGAATTCTATTGGAAAATAATGTGGGAATTGTGAGCTCAACTCTCAATCTATTGCATCGGATGGAGAATATAATTTAATATAATTTACAGCTTCTTATATAAAATTTGTGGTTTTATCGTGAAAATTAAGTAGGATTCGTGTAAAAAGGTAAGAAAACCAATTTGCCTAGTTATAATAGGTTTATTTGACTATTCTAGCAAGTTAGTATGCTCGAGCCACTAAGAGGGCGCATGCGCTACGATTTTATTTTTGTATAGAGGAACTGGCATTTACCAAGTGCCAAAAGAATAAAAAGCTAACCGGGTACACACCCTCACGCCCTATAAAAAATCACTCAGCTTGTAGCCAGTTTCATAGGGAGAATATTGAATCAACAGTCTTATTCTTAAGGACGAATATCCTAAAACATTCCTCAGTTAGACTCATGACGAACTTATTTATCTTGCTACATTTTTACTTTATAGTTCTTGACATTAAAAAGTTAAAATTACTTTGCTGAATTCCGCCAAAAATCCCACAAGCACCATGCGGTTAGGTTAGGTTAGGTCGGCCCCCCTATTTGGTTGAAGTAATTTCCGCCTGGCCGTCCCCGGTCCTTCGACCCACATCAGCTCTACACAATTCTTTCTGCATGGCAATAATCAGATTAAAATGAAGGCAATATTTATCACGCCCTTGCTACGTAATAAACATCGTGGGACTAACAAAAACAAATGAAGAATGATGCTATTCGACTGTCACAACATACTCACATTGCCAACAAGATTAAAAACAATATTTTCCCCTATAACCCGCCCACCCTTCAGAGGCAAAACTAATATATTATTCGAAAATGCCCCCGATACCGGCAGGTAAATGTTTGAATAAGTAAAAGGAAGGGTGCCCCACAGACAATAACAGAAGACTCTCCGTGTAATTTGTAAAAGCACGATTCCTCGACAGTACTCTTCAAAGTTCGAGAAGACCTCGTGGCCTATTGGTGTCATATTATGTGTTGGTATCGGGGGTATTCGATAATAAAATCAGTTTCAATCATGCCGTCGTTTGAATTAGCCAAACCCATACTTTTACATGGCGCAGCCGGTACGGAATATCATAACAGTGAAAATAGTTTATAAAACGAATCGAGAAAAGCAAAGAAAAAATTTAAAAATTGACCCGAGTAATTGGAATGAATCACGTGGGTTTAACAGGAATAACGTGGGAATAACAGGCGGGGTCAGGTACTAGCTGGGTTGGGTGACTATCCCGTGACTGCCGCTAGTTGCATTTTTTCCAAGCGCTTCTGTGCTTTGCAAGGTACGCTAAGCCGTTAGTGCCGGCTGTCAAGTAATGGCAGTAGTTAAGCCATGTCAGAGGCCTTATGGGCGGCTTGATAACTTCTGACAGTGAGGCCCGCCACTGTTTTACAATCCGCTATCAACCCGGACTTGGCCGCCGTGGTGGAGTATGGCATAACCTTCCTGCGATTCCGGTTGTTAGATACCTAACAAGACCCTATGAGTGCAACAACTTGCAATGCTAAACATTTGTTACAAGACTTACAAAAGTAATGCCGCGGCCTGACTAGATTTAACCCGCGGTTTGGCCTGCGTTAAAAACTTTTCCACGAGAACGCATTACACAATGATCTGAATTGAGACACCAAGAATTGGGTGAGATTCAAATTGAGACACTGATACCAGAGATGACTACGCCAAATTTCCTATAAGCCATTTTTGCGCGATTGAGTAAAAGATTTCCAAACATCTTCACAAACTTCTAGATTTATAATATTAGTAGGTGTTTCAAAGTCATGGTTAGGAGGTTTAGAAAATTAGGTTTCCCATTAAAATTTAGCTAACGATTTTAATGCCTCTCTCTTGCTAGAATTCGCTGGTGACATATTCCAGACTAATTATTTCATTAGCTTACAATAGCGAAGCGATTTCCAAGATGATTAACGACGTCATTCCTCTCTATCTATCTTCTATGCCTATCTACCTACTATAATAAAGACTGTCAGAAAATAACTAGCGGAAAATAAATACAATGTATTCAATTTCATTTAGCTTTGCCTAGACCTAAACAAACCTAAGAAATAAGAAACGTAATAATTCCTACCTACTTAATCTCAGTTGTTTAATCTCATTCATTTATAAAATAAATTCGTAAATCAATTTATTGGCTGATACCATTTTACAAAGCCGACCAAGTACATATCGGGCCTCGCATTTTATAGGTTTCCTTAGAAACAGGTTGTTTTATCCGCTTTATAGAACTAACAACTTCATCAACGTAGTTTTCAAGTAATTTTGCACGAAGTTTTCTTTTTCTCAGTAGGTCAGCTATTACTCGTTAACTTGTGAAGTCTACTCAACTGCGATAGCTTTTCTTTTAAGTTCAATGTGCTACTAACCTAATTTTTTTAATGGTTCTACAATGGACCGTTTAGTCAGAAGAGAGAGGGGACGCCCCACACGGACAAAAAATTGCGCTTAAAGTTTAATATTTCGCAAAAAGATCCTTATATCAAATTACAATTTTCCGTTGGCATACCCACCATAGTTTCAAACGATCAACCTAACTGTAATCCTAACGGTGTAGGTGTAGAAAAAATGCATGCCCAAATTCTTCTTCTTCTTCTTTTTAATCAGTTTCTCAATTTTGAGGATCGTGACCATATACAATAGTTCTCCATTTATCTCAGTCATATGCGCAATGGAGTGCAAGCTGAATGGATCCCCGAGCTGCCTTCTTTATGGCATGGGACCAGCGCATTGGTTTTCTACCTCTCGCTTATCTGTCACCTGTCAGAGGTCTTTTAACTTTAAGATAACCTTCTTATATTTCTGTATTGCACCGACTACCCGTCTCTAATTTCTTTCTTGTCTCCGTCTATGGTTGCCTGGAAGAAATTGCTTTTAGTAATATGGCCACCGTTTGTACTATTACTGTAATTTCTGAGTACAATAAAGAATATTCTATCCATCTATCTATCTTAAACCTTTATTTTTCTCCCCCCATGTATCTCTATGCCAGATTTCAGCTTTCTCGTACTAACCGTCGCTGAACCAGGCCGCGGACAGACAGACGGACGTAACAAACGGACAGACAGGGCGTCATTATAAGGGTTCCTTGTCATCTACGGAACCATAAAATATTTGATCACGCCCAAAACAAGCTGCATGAACATGACTAGAGTTCCCAACGAAATTATGTTATTTAGAGCCGATTTTTGAATTGCAAATTTCACTAAGTAAATTCTTAAGTACAGTCTGTTAGCTTTTAGAATATACCTCGGCTACTATCGGATAGAATCGAATATATACGTGTGATAGAAATATCCGAAATAATAGGACACATAACTTTTCAAAATAGTGAAGAAAAGTAATATACACAGCAGGAAGTCGTATTACACTCGTGTGCTTTCGGCGAAAACTGAAGCCTACTCTAGAGCCCGAGGTACTCGTATATTCTAAAAGCTAACAGACTATAACGTTCTGTTTGCTGAGAAATTCGAAGAGATAGCACTACAGTTAAGGAATCACTTAGCGACATTCTCGATTGAGAAACTGGCCTTTAATACATTTTGTTCTCTTTTCTGTTTTAAAATTTGCGAAGTTTGAGACACAATTTAGCGGCCAGTATGTATCCGAGTGGACTTGCCTCGCCTACGTTTCTTATCCTCTTTATTTCTGAGAGATATAGAAGTATCTGTTCAAATAATGACAGCAGGTTTTACAAGGCTTTACAATATTTACGGGAGACATTTTTTTATGCATCACAAGTGAGACGGGACTGGGGGAGCTTTGCCTCTTATTGGTGCGATATTCCCTAGCGTTCCGTTTTGACAGCTAACACTCAGCTATCACGGGAAGTTATAAATTATGAATTCAGCAAAAGACTTTCTGTAGGTTCAAATCAAAGGGCTTCGTGCCTCGCAGAATAATCCGCCAAACAGTTCAATAGAAAAAGCGGAATCTAAATTCATTCCGTTGACCCGCGGGCCTCTCGTAATTCCACGACAGAGTCCGGAAACTATTTCTATTCAGAGGGGATCCGACCCCCGGGGGGTTGCGACCTGTACATTCCCGAATTGTCGACCCCGATACCTGCATTTGTGCAGAAGCCGGAGGTAGTAACTTTAGGAACGACCCTACAATCACTTAAAAAAATATCGAGAAAATGAATGACAGGATACGTAATAGTTTGATTAGAAAACTTTGTGGACTGCAAGAGCATGTACTTTGTGGACTGCAAGAGCATGTAGTGACCACAATTTATTGAGAAGGAAATGTTGTGGTAGTTTATAGACATGATATAGGAAGACTAATAGAGGGCATGGGAAGAAAGGTAGACAAATGAAATATATCGAGCAAATGTTGATGAAGGTCGGACATATTTTAAATCAAATAGGAAATGCAAAGGGCAACAAAAAGTGCCCGAAAACGGCGTGCGTGCATGCGTCGACTAATGAATATTGATGAAGCGAAAGAGGTTTGTCAAAATTATGGGAATTGGTAAACCTTAGTCTCTAGCCTTACCCTACCTAATCCCTAACCCTTGCCTTTCCCTTTGAGATACAGTGGTTGGCTTGAGTTTAGTATGTCATTTGTCCAGAGGTCTTAGCTATATGATAAATACGTTAGTAATAATTATGTATCGGAAACTAAGTAGTGTGGCAGCTCAATTGCTTCTTCGAGACATCAGTCATCAGTTGGACATCAGACAACTGTGGAGATGTTAGAAAATGTTACGGTGCTTCTAAATTAGGATGCTCTGGACTGTATAGGTTAACTAACCTTCCTGCTATGCAGGAAGAGACCCGTGCCCCAGCAGTGGGGCCATACACGGGTTGATAACGACATTGAAAGTGTAAGTTGTAAAATGGTTATGTAACATAACATAACATTTACATACAGGCACATACATTGCTTCTGGTCCCACACTAAGATACCCTGTGTCGTGGGAGCCAGAAACAACGACATCACAAACATGTAAACATCCAAGACCAGGGTTTTTTTTTGTCCCCAGCCGGGGATCGAACACGGGACCTCTTGCATGGTAGCCGGATGCACTACCGCTGCGCCACAGAGGCTGTCACCCGGAAGTTATTTATTTATGTCTTTTGGCAACAAAATTCGGGTATCGTGAATCCGTGGCAAGAAGCAAGTTTTTAGAATACCGTCGTGAGTCTCAAGGGTTCAAACTTGGAGTCCTTGAAGACAAACAAACCTGTAGGGCACCCCTGCGCACAAAATACCTTCTTGTCGTAGGGGTGCACGGTGCTTCGACGTAATTTGAAACAGCAGTGCTTTCATTGCGCCCACGTTGCCAGTTCGCCAGATTTGGAAACGACGACGGCCGTTAGTGGAGGACTTGTTCAAAACATGTTTTAATCTCATTGTAGAGGCCATTATATTATTTTAATGCACTAACCCGTGCTTAGGACAATTTAAAAAACCTATTTAGAGGCTAAAAATTCCACCCATGCCGGGATTCGACCTCTGGCTATCCGTGCCAGCGCTCTTTCCAACTGAGCGATTGGTCACTATGTGCGATCGTAAACAATATCTCTAATAGTAATTGAAACTAAAGGCACATCCCATAAACTTATAACTTAATTATCCGCGATAACAAACAGGATGCAATCTCAGTGCTTTAGTTTATGTCGGCAAATATTTGCACAAAACCGATTTAGCACCATCGTTAACGGCGAATGGTCCATTTGGTTCCTAACGCCTGTACTCGTTAAACTTTAATTAAGCTGGTGTTTATAAACATGACACACAAAATAAATGCAACCAGAAGTTTAAAGTTACGGAGATCTGCCTCTCAAGTTTTCCAACTCGCGTTACAATTGGATGCATTTATTTCTTATTTCTGCGTTCAGTTTTCGTTGCATTCCTTTTTTTGTAGCCTATAAATGGGTCACAAACCGGGAGGTGGGCAGCAGCGCACCCTGCAGTACAATTCCACCGAACTGCGATCCCCAACCCGCATGCCCAGCGTAGTGATTATGGGCATTACCCCCTATGATAGCACAGTGGCGCTCTTTAGGAGAGGGCTATGTCAAGCAGTGGACTAGTATAGCCTGACGACGACGACAAAACAGATCACAGGTCTTCTCTCAGAGGGAGAGACAGTGTGGGCTTAATTGCCACGCCTGCCCAGCGCTGAAGTATTGGAACACCTCTGATACTCAGGTTTCCTCACGATATTTTCCTTCACGGTTAGTGAGTGGTATTGCCACTTCACTAATGTACATAACTTAGAAAACAAAGTTATTGAAATTGCCAGTCCGCGATGGTCACATGTAACGAATGCATCCGACAGAGAACCAAAGTTATCCACATAGCTCAGAGAATCAGCACGCTAAAGTGGCAGTGGGCTGGCCATATCTCGCGAAGAATCGACAACCGTTGGAGTAAACGTGTTCTTGAGTCCACTCGGCAAACGCGACTCGGCAAACGTAGTGTAGGACGCCCTCCGACCATGTGGGATGGCGATCTGCGAAAAACTGCCTGCAGATGCTGGATGCGGCAAGCTGAAGACAGGGCGCTATGGCGCTCATTAGGGGAGGGCTATGTCCAGCAGTGGACTAATATAGCCTGAAGAAGAAGAAGAAAGTGACCATCACATGTGAAAATTAAGCCCACTCTCTCTTTCTGATAGATGGCCTATGCCTAGCATTGGGACGTACAATATGCTGCGTAAAAAAAGCTCATACACCTAATACGTTAACTAAATCGTTATTTCCAACTTATTGCATTTCATTGTGACACAATTTGAATACAATTGTGTCATAAAGCAGGATTGGGCAGCGTTTTATAAAACTACAATTCATGGCTTATTATCACAATTCGATGTACATACATTTAGGCCCACTTGCGTCAGCCCGGGTTAGCTCATTTATTTAAAAACCTATTTAGAGGCTAAAAATTTCACCCATGCCGGGATTCGAACCCGCAACCTCTGGCTATCCGTGCCAGCGCTCTTCCAATTGAGCTAATGGGTGACTCACCGGCATCAGTGAAATTTCGAACCTCTTTACACTATTCTCTGTATTACGTACAGGCAGCGACATCTGGCTTAAGTAAATTCGCATCACTTACAGCCCTAACTACCTACTTTGCAGTTAGGTTTTACATCGGAATGATATCACTGTACCCACATGATTATACTATTTTTATTTTTAATGCACTAACCCGTGCTAAGGACGAATTTAAAAACCTATTTAGCTCATTTAACTCGAGTTAACCGGTTAAATCGATCATTTCGCATGCAAAATTATCGATTTATCCGGTTAACTCGAGATAAATGAGCTACGGACTGATGCAAGCGGGCCTTAGTCTTCATACCTGTTAGTCTGTTTAATGTTAAACGGCAATCTAATTGTCATTGTTGAATTGTGATTTGTACGAAATGAGAACATTAGAATCATGTAATACATAAAATTCTCGTGTCACAGTATTTATTATTAAATATCTTTAAAACGCCTTCCCGATTTTTATGACTATTTTGTGTTGTAGACTTTTAGACCGGATCTACTTACGGGTGTTGTTATATCGGAAAAGTCCGACTAGGTTTCGCTCCGATTCGCAGAGCTTAATCATGGTGAGCAGAGACGGAGCTCGCGTCGTCGGTTGCTCGTCTCACATATTTTGTGTTATTTCGTAGGTCTTAGAAAAGGTCGTAGCTGAATCAATATAGCCAAACAACGTTTTCGGGGTGAGCTAGTTAGCAGTTTAGTATTAAAAACCTATTTAAAATTGTTTTTAAAATTTTCCTTAGCACGGGTTAGTGCATGTAGAACGCCGGCTTCTCAATCGGGAGGTCGTGGGTTCGAACCCCGGCATATACCAAAGACTTTGTTTTCTAAGTTATGTACATTTGTGGAATTATAGTAGCAATACTACTCGCTGACGGTGAAGGAAAACACCGTAAGGAAACCCTAGTGTCTGAGGTGTTAGCGTACCTCAGCGCTAGCTGCGTACAATGGCCCAACTATGAGGCTAAGTGCGGAAATCTCAGGTCTAACTAACTAACGGGTTAGTGCACTAAAAAGAATATAGTTTAGTATTAGCTAAAAACGTACGATTTTCTTTTGATTAATACTGGGTTCGAGTCCCGGCATGGGTGGAATTTTTAGCCTTTAAATAGGGTTTTAAAATGGACATACAAGAATAGATAGACTACAAGAATAGATAGATAGATAGATAGAATATTCTTTATTGCATGTACACCAAGGATTACATAAGAGACTTATAAAATAACAGTACAGTACAAGTGGCGGCCTTATTACTAAAAGTAATTTCTTCCAGACAACCATTGACGGAAAAGAAGAAACGGAAACTGAAATACGGGTAGTCAGCGCAACAAAACAATATTAGATAACATATTATTTTATAGTTGATACACATACATAAACGCTACATAAATATGAAATAAATAAAAATAAACATACACAAAAAAAAACATAGGACATGAACGAAAAATATACCTACATATAACTACAAAGGGATTTCACATATAAAAATAACAAACTTACATTTAGGATAAATAGTGGAATATCTACATTCTTCCTCTTTCTTCGTCCATTGTGAACAAAATTCTATATATCGGCATCGTCATTGACTTGATATGTCATCTAATTATTATTGTCGGAGAGAATTTTCAAGCTATGTCATGAACTTGTTATAATCCTCAAAACCCTATTTGGAGGCTAAAAATTCCACCCATGCCGGGATTCGAACCCGCGACCTCTAGCTATCCGTGTCAGTGCTCTTTCCAACTGAGCTAATGCCTGATTCACCGGCATCAGTGAAATTTCGAACCTCTTTACAATAATCTCTGTATTACGTACAGGCAGCGACATCTGGCTGAAGTAATTTGCATCACTTGCAGCCCCGAGTACCTACTTTGCAGTTAAGTTTTTACATCCTATAATCCTTATTAAACATCTGGTCTAATTATTTTGCACATTAAGTGTCGGGCTATAAACTTAGCAGAGTCTTGGCGAGTTTGTATGGAAGTGTATGGGTGATCAAAGGGCTGCTTATCGCCATCCTCGTAATGACTGTCGATAAGATCGGCGGGTGGAGGCGGGGGGCGGAATCGACTGATCTTGGCTAGATCGGGATAGAGGAGCTACAGACTCTATCTTTAATAAAATTTAGCTCCTCATAAGAATATTCTTTTCATTTCTCATACTTGGAAAGTAGTGTTGTTTTGATCTGATTATTGGGTGGAAAATGCTGCTTCCCTCCATAGGGAGGGAAAAACTTATACAAATTACTTCCCACCTAAGGGCGGGAATGAACTTTAAAAATAGAACTACTGTCAGTTGTGAAGAGTTTTTGTAATAAACAGGCTTTTAAAAAAACTAATTAAAAAAAATGCTGCGGCCATGTGAGTTTCTAAACAGCCAGTGTGAATTTAGCGCAAACTTCTTTAAGCGGAATAAGCCGCAACAATTACGAGGTGAGTTCCATATTTAAAATTTAAAAAGTCGACATGAATTATTATTGACGGGATACTAATCTGTTATATGTATCTGTGATGAAATTCAAAAAAATAGGTAACATTTATGCTAAGATTTGAATATTAAAAATAATTATACTATTTTCATTTTTAATGCACTAACCCGTGCTAAGGACAATTTAATTAAAAATAAGTTTTTATTTTCCTCATATTCGAAATGAAAAGTAGAGTGTTTAATACGGGTAAACGAATCAATTCCTTCTCGGTCTAAATACCTCGGGAATTGATTCCTTTCTACCCTCGTTAAGCAATCTACTATTCCTTCACCGTCAGCGAATGGCATTGCTTCACAAATGTTCGTCATTTAGAAAGTAGAGTCATTGGTACATGCCGGTATCCGTACTGAACCAACTGTAAAAATTATTAATAGTCTGATATCAACCCCTTGTATATCCCCACTGCTGGGGCATGGGTATCTTCCTGCATCGCAGAAAGGTTAGGCTATACTCCATCACGGGGGCCAAGTCCGAGTTGGTGGAGGATTGTAAGACAGTGGCGGGCCTTGCTGTCAGAAGTTATTATGCCACCTATAAGGTGACTGATACGGCTTAACGACCGCCTTTACATAACAGCCGGCACCAACGGCTTAGCGTGTGTTGCGAAGCACGGAAGCGCTCAAAAAATGCCACTAGCTGTAGTCACGGGATGGCCACTCATCCAGCACCTGACCGCGCCTCTTGTTGTTTAACCCAAGTAATTGATTTCAATTTCTCTGTTCGCCTAGGCCACGAGCGCTTCTAATAACAGCAATAAAAACAAGAAAACATTGCATAAAATGTTACAGGAGTGCGGGTAAAAGTACTACAGCCCCGGTATACCGGCGTCTAGATTAAATCTCCGTAGGAACTGCCCGCAACATTAACTAATGACACTGCGGAGATGGGCCTCGCGGCCGATAGCCTGCGCCGCCGCTCTTCATTTGCAGGGCCCGGCCTGTTTCTGCGTAGAACTGATCAAAAGATCCTTCCACGAGTATACCTATAACGTCTGGCACATAATTTGACTTTTACTCTGAGTGCCCTTATGTAGAGTCTTGCTGGCGGTACGCACAGTGATTTGAATCTAAAGGTTATGTGACTAAATTACCTTTACGTTTAAATCATCGGTTTACCAAAGCTACTTAAATAGATGCATAGATATAGACCACTTTATTGTACTTAAGTCAGGAAATTATACAAATATTTCTCCATATGGTGCGGAGGTGAGAGGTGATGAAGAGGCTAAGTAAGAAAAAAAGGTTGACTTACTTTACTTTATTGGACACATAAAAGACATGTACAAAACAAAACATCTACAGAAGGTAAAAGTTGTACATAGCGTGTTTGTTTCAGTAGAAATATCTTCCAGCCAACCCTTGATGTGGTCATACGAACATTATAAACAAGGGGTTCCCCGGGGGTATACAAGTATACAATAATTATTATTTTATACATAATGATTACAGGTATCGCAGGGTAGCTCCCTGTAGTAACACAGAGAGTAGTGTAAAGAGGTTCGAAATTTCACTGATGCCGGTAAGTGCCCATTAGCTCAGTTGGGAGAAGCATGGGTGAAAGTTTAGCCTCTAAATAGGTTTTTTTAAAAAATATTATTATAAAATTTGCCAATAGGCGCGAAGAACTCGCTGATTGTTGCCCAGGGTACGCAAGGCGTACGGCTCAGTGAGTATGTTGGTCAGGGCTCCTTTCATGCACCAAAAATTACTGTCGACATATGTCGCAACTTATTGTGGACCAAAACCGCGTCGCAATCAGCGTTCACGACCAAGATAGCAACCCCTCAGATGCTATTGCTCCACTGTGCACAAATTGGTGATTTGGGGTTGAACAAGTGTGTGGTTTTGGGGTCAACAGACTTGTTTGTACCATCGCTGTATAGCTGCTCTCTATAGAGCCCAAATTTGCCCAAAGTAACCGCACTGGTAATGAAATGAAAAGGTTTTATTCAAAGTAGTGCAGAAACTGCGGCTTAATGAACGTAACAATTTGGACTAGGTGTTCATTTCAAAATCTAGATCATTTTTGAGAAAAATGGACAAAAAAACTTCAAAGTTAGTCTTTTCAAAGTCCTTAATAAACAGAGTTTTCACAAGTACCCCTTCACGAAACCCGCGGCTTGATTGGCTCCGCACGTATTGACTAGTCTTTCCTGGGGGCTAGACCGACTAATCTATCAGGGCAAGCCTACACCATCTGAAGCCATGTACCAGGCACTGCAGCATCCGAGTGGTCCCTGCACTCATCTAGTGCGAGTGAAGATACCACTGGACGCTGTATAAATAATCATGTCTCACATACAATGAGTCTTCATCTTTTCCAATGTAAGCCGCTTTTCCATTGTTCTAATAGTAAAATATTTAACAAAAATTGGAGATCCGTCAAGTAACTGAGAACAGGGTACAGTCTTGTCTTCTAGATCCCGAACTAATGGGCCTTGCAATGTTACACAATGGCAAACCTAAATAGCACCGATATTACGCCGGTGACAAGGGCTCAGCACCCCTTCTTCTAGATCGTTTATTTCCAATTTGCAATACCATTTATAACGGTTGGGAGGAGCTCAAAGCGAGGGCGACTCGGATTCTTTGCTGATTTGAATACATATGGGTGTAGCGAATGCGGGCGCAGATTCATTGTGTTCTCAAGATTTTTGGGGTTCTTTACCCGAATGGTGTCAACGGCACCTTGTTAAGGGTATTCGGCCACTACTGGACATAGGCCTTCCCCAAGACACAAGAATGGGTCCTGTAGGCTTTGTGTCAGAGTTAGACAAAGTGATGAAGGGGCATATTGCATCGACAACAGTATTCAAATGTGAAAACTATTCAAAATGATATTTTTCACTCTAGTTTGGCTGCATACCACTCCACAAATCAGTCTTGGTGTGGACATACATATTCGGTGATTATTCACTGAACAAATCAATTTTTCGGTTCGTGTTGTAGACGTGCACTGTTGCCCGCAGCTCTTTCTTATAATATTCACTTAACTTATGCATTGCACTACGGGTTCCCTGAGATACTGGCCGCCACTGGTCGTCGGCCATTTTCATCCACCAAACTGTCTCATATCGCCGGTCCAGCGAGGTGTTGTACGTTTTATGCTGCGTTTGGCAGTTTGTGGTTTCTATTTGTAACGAACCTTTGTACACCATTGGTTATTGATTCTTTGAAGATATGACTAGCCAACTACTACTTTGTATAGCCTATATACGTCTCAAGGCAGAGCACAGGCTTTCTCTCAGAGAGAGAGGGAGTATGTTCTTAGTTATTATTTAATTACGCGGCTTGGAAATACTACCACTTTATTATGCCAATATAGTAGGCTATACTCTTTTTGTTGCACTAACCCGTTCTGAGGAAAATTTTAAAAACGACCTAACTGCAAAGCAGGTTCTCGGGGCTGCAAGTGATGCAAATTACTTCAGCCAGATGTCACTGCCTGTAAATAACACAGAGAATATTGTAAAGAGGTTCGAAATTTCACTGATGCCGGCGCTTGCCCATTAGCTCAGTTGAGAGAACGCTGGTACGGTTAGCCAGAGGACGCGGCTTCGAGTCCCGGCATGGGCGGAATCTTTAGCCTCTAAACAGGTTTTTAAAATAGGAGGATATGTCAATCGCTTTAGTTCTTAAGCAAGTTGACACATTTTTTTGTAATTTGTCAAAGAGATTGTAAATATGCTCGTTGCAGGCTCGCTAAACTACTACTATTTATTTTAATATAGAGTTTTTTATAGACATCCCACTGCGGCGCACAGGCCTTCTCTCATAGAGACAGTATGTGGTTAGTTACCGTTGAATTT